>CM064513.1:49208250-49828588 GCA_032716605.1 Paralithodes platypus | reverse complement strand
TTTGGTCCATGCAAACCAAGCCGTTGGTACCGGAAAAGAAAGCAGGTTTATTGCAGCGATGCTAAACATCGTAAATATGATTATTAATTTACCAAGAAGTAGAGCAATTGACCCGAAGGGCGATGTGCCCTTGACAAACCTCGTTTTAACTGGATACAAACATATGTGGACGAGGGAGAAAAAAAAGGTGAAACTGCCTGTACTGAGTGCCTCCCCCAGAGTTGAAAGGGTTGGACAGGGCGACAAAATTCAAGGAATGCTTCGAGCTCTAAAATGTATGGAAGCACAGCGTTTGAAGCAAATAAGTCATAGGATGAGGGAAAGATGGATTCAGTACGAGAGTTCCAGACCTCAGCTGTTGAATAGAAGAAAGATTGGGTATTGTTTCACTCTTGGGTTGCAGAATTACACAGATGGAGGACCCATACTTGGCATGCATACTAAGGGGGTGCCAGAATAGGTTTAATGTTTTAGTTTTATTTTATTTTTCCCTCACCACCCAGGGGAAGTCCATCAGTTTTAAAGATGGAGAGACCATACTTGGAATGCATTGGGTGTGGTTTCGGGTTACATTTCTGATTATTTTGCCCTGGGCAGTGCCGGGTACATCAATAATTTGCCCACAAAAAAGCAAGCACACACGCCTTCCGAAGCACAAATCACTCATCAGGAACAGCTTGAGATGGTTCGGCCATATGGAAACGTATGGAAAGCGAGAGAATGACTAAGAAGGTGCTACGAGAGCGCAGGTGGAAGGACATGAGAGGAGAGAAGTAGACCGAGAGCGTGGTGGAAGGATGGAGTGAGGAAGTATCTGGATGAAGGCGGTGCTGGTTGGGAGGAGGGGCGTCGACTGACTGGGACACAGAGGTGCGTGGGGGGGCTTCGTTCGTGGCCACCCCTTCCGGGGTCACGGGGTTAGGCAATAGATAGATAGATAGATCGATCGATTAATATTTGGATTAGAACGTGCTTTTAAATAAATAGTATAGGCCTACCTGTATATACTGTCGTTTGGTTCTAATATGAACTCCCGAAAATCATTAACAGATTTCCAAAATGTAAATAATAGGCGCTAATTAATGAGAAGATCCGATTAAAGGAGGGTCACCCTGCATTTTGTCTCTGCTATTCTCTCTTTCTCTGGCTTGTATCCAATTCGCGCCCATACAGCCTACTGTTTTAAGACGTTTACCCCCATCAAGGTGTCAATATTTTCCTGGTGAGCGTTTTAGCGAGCCAACATATTTATATTTTTGTTTTGACAGCAAGCTAGATTTGTAAATTTTTCTAGAAAAATTTCTCCGGCGAAGCCGGATTTCTCCATGCAATGCTGGCTCGCTATCGCTAGCCAGGAAGAAATCGACACCTGGATGGGGATAAAACGTCTTAAACCATTTGGCTCGAATGGGGCCGAATGGATTACCAGCACGAGAAAGAGAGGAAGGGAGAGAAAGATAAAAACACGGCAGCGTGACTACCCTTAAGTTTGGGAGAGATCATGATTTATGTCCTCGAGTGTGCACATCATTTGACTCGCGATGGTAAGTATATAATTCTGCGCATATGTTAGTTAGTTAATAAATTCAGAGGCTATCAAACCCTTGCGATTATTAGGCCAGCACACTGTAAGTCAAGAATAGCGTTCGGACTGAGAGACCTTTTTCGAGAACTCCATTCCCTTGCGCAGAAGCATGACTTAATTTGTTTTATGGTGGGGGTGATATCGATGCCATTGTTTCAATTAAAAGAACATTAAAACGTGCATTATATACCCTATTTAGAGATCACAACAACCTACAAATACCTAAGACAAAACAAACTACGTGCTGAGAAAATCCTGCGCCTGCAAGTAATAAGGAAGTTGATTAATTAACTATTAAAATCCGAACTAGTCTTGTGGAGTTGGGGGGGAGGGGGGGGTTGAGAGTGACGTCATGTTGTCATTGCGAGCCTTCCCGTAGGAGGGGGGAAGGATGTGTGGCTGTTGACTCCTGGTATATTTGAAGTATTTAAGGTGTGTACAGGCAATATTTTGTGTATATTTTGACAATCTGGGTGTGTATTGGAAAACGATTAATGTTAAGTTAGTTAGACATTTAAAGATTGGATTATTCTACGAAAACAGACTGTGGTCTTGTGGTTGAATGAGCCGGTTTCCGTATGCCGTGTTGTCCGCATATATTCCAACTAGTAATTGCGGGAATATTGTTGACCTATATGACGTTTAAGTGATAACATATACTATTTGTCTGCGTGTACATGTGTTGGTTAGGTGAAAGTGAACATTATAGGGGTATATTAACTCATAATTATGGTACAAAAAGCGAAAGAGGAGACTGCGTTGTCCTCCCCCCCCCCCTCCCCCCCCCCCACCCCCCCCCCCCCTCTCTCTCTCTCCTTTTCTTTCTCAAACTCCCAGCCCCACTCGCCTCTCTAACTCTCTCTCTCCGCCCATAGACGTACATTATTATGACCTAGAGTGAAAGAATACGCCCCATCTATCTGTAAATAGGGATCCGCGCGTTCGATAGATGGCAGCCCACGATCACAAAGGGACCAAATGGGAGGGGAGGGTCCCCACAAATTACCATTATATTGAAGTATCCTTGGTCCCATTTAATTCGATAATAATCCCTACCTTGTACTAATAACGGCTATTAATACATCAATTTAACGTTATGCAGAGACTCTGCAGACATGACATAGTTAAATAGACGTAAGTACTGTAAAGGCCAGTCATCGTGTAATTGTCGTTCATTATGAGGTGCACAAGCAAACCTCCTCCAACACCCGCCTTGTTGATGTGAGATTCGGGGAGTTGCCAACGTTCAATGGTGGGACAAAAAAATACCCTAGAGTGTCATAAGGATTAAATGTTTCAGTTTGGATAGTGTACTTTACAAATTAACATCTACATAACATGCTAACATAATAATATATATTCAAAATTACATGTTAATGTTGTGTTTGCTTGAAGGTTATGCAGCTTGCATCATATATGAGCTCTGTTTCATAGTGGATATGTATACGTCTTAATGATTTTCATCTTGCTTATATATATTTAATTATATATTAAATAAATTACAAGTGTTTTTACCAAACATTAATTAACTCTTAAATACGTACTCCTTTTTAATCTATGCTCACGCGGTTTGCGGATATTACCTTAACTTTGGTACCACTGCCAGCAAGCCAGCTGGACAAACTATCTAAAATAAGGACAAGCCACGAGGTGAGGTGTTGGTTGTTATACCATACAACAGTGCTGCCACCAAACAATCCATAAGACGCGCGGCAAAATAGCGTGTGACGTCACGCTTTTGCCTCTAGGTAATCCGCTACTCTATGCTTCTCGCCTTACTCTTTACACCCCCCCCCCCCCCTCCTCCACTGTTCTAGTTCTTATCCACCCTTCCCCCTCACTTCTTACCTCCCCCACCCTCCACCACCTCCAACTTTCCATCGCACGCCACCACTTCACCTCGATTTTCAATTTAGACAATCTCTAAAGCTATATTACGCATATTAAAAACAGATGATTGAAAGTGTTCATTATATATTCTCTGACAATATATATAAATCGTATTGCCATTAACCCCTACTGTACCGGCAATTGAGTATGAGTATCAGACTTCACATGTGTGGGATGTTCCTCTCACACTGCTTTCTCCTAGGCACAAAGTTGAAAGGAAGGCCTTTAGTATCATTAACTACCAGTCCACTCACCAAATCTTCTGCAATCTATCTCTCCCGAGCAATGCTTGCATCTCTCTCGCTCATTCTATCGCTACTTAATAATCAGTGTTCCTCAGAGCTTATCTCAGTGCATTACCACACATCCCTTTGGTAAGTAGGGCACGTGGTACCCGTCTTGCAACTCAATCCCACCCACTCTGTGCACCTCTCCAACCCAAGGTGAAACGTTACTCACTTTCTTCTACTCAGCAGCTGAGCTCTGGAACCCTCCCAGAATCAGTCTTCCCCTCTTCCTATGACTCAAGTTGCTTCAAACTCCGTGTGTCCAGGCATTGTGGTTCGAACGTCCCTTGATTTTGGCCCGGCACTCTTAAACTATGGGGGAGGCACTCGCTATAGGCAGTTATGCCTTTTGCCTCCCTCATCACATAGAAAAAACAAAAAACAAAATTCTCTTTAATTTTATTCTAGCTATAATTATACGATTTTGTGCCGATTAAAAAGGATCTGTGGTAGTAAAAAGGGTTGAATGAGATAGTTGGAAGCCTGTTAGTTGCTGGAGGCCCTTTCTAAACTGAATAATATCGTCTAATAACATCCAGAATATAGTTAAAAAGACATCGCCGGTACAGGAGGGGATACAGTGTTTATTATATGGCCTACCCAATTATTTGATGAACCTTTAACATAACCTTATCATGCTCCCCCCCCCCCCCCCCTGGATATTAATACGGGATTGTACAACTAATCAACTGTCTTCGTAGCGCAATGGAAAAATGCACTGAATTTCGGCGTGAGCATCCTAGGTTCGAATCCCTGGACTGCCATATGTCTTTGTTGATTTCATTAATTGAGCTTAGGAGTAAAGTCGGTTGGTGGAGGTAACATAATAAATCGTATTATTTTCTTAGAGTGATGTAGATGCTGCCCTATAAAGTGATCCTGCTTACTACCCCAGCCCCCTTTCCTCCCTCCAGTACAGTCACGCGCTCTCTCTTTCATCTCTCTCTCTTGCTCTCTCTCTCGCTCCTCTCTCTCTCGCGCTCCTCTCTCTCTCTCGCGCTCCTCTCTCTCTCGCGCTCCTCTCTCTCTCGCGCTCCTCTCTCTCTCGCGCTCCTCTCTCTCTCTCGCGCTCCTCTCTCTCTCGCGCTCCTCTCTCTCTCGCGCTCCTCTCTCTCTCGCGCTCCTCTCTCTCTCGCGCTCCTCTCTCTCTCGCGCTCCTCTCTCTCTCGCGCTCCTCTCTCTCTCGCGCTCCTCTCTCTCATCGCGCTCCTCTCTCTCGCGCTCCTCTCTCTCTCTCGCTCCTCTCTCTCTCGCGCTCCTCTCTCTCTCGCGCTCCTCTCTCTCTCGCGCTCCTCTCTCTCTCGCGCTCCTCTCTCTCTCGCGCTCCTCTCTCTCTCTCGCGCTCCTCTCTCTCTCGCGCTCCTCTCTCTCTCGCGCTCCTCTCTCTCTCTCGCGCTCCTCTCTCTCTCGCGCTCCTCTCTCTCTCGCGCTCCTCTCTCTCTCGCGCTCCTCTCTCTCTCGCTCCTCTCTCTCTCGCTCCTCTCTCTCTCTCGCTCCTCTCTCTCTCTCGCGCTCCTCTCTCTCTCTCGCGCTCCTCTCTCTCTCTCTCGCGCTCCTCTCTCTCTCTCGCGCTCCTCTGTCTCTCGCGCTCCTCTCTCTCTCGCGCTCCTCTCTCTCTCGCGCTCCTCTCTCTCTCTCGCTCCTCTCTCTCTCGCTCCTCTCTCTCTCGCTCCTCTCTCTCTCGCTCCTCTCTCTCTCTCTCTTGCTCCTCTCTCGCTCCTCTCTCTCTCTCTCTTGCTCCTCTCTCGCTCCTCTCTCTTTCATTTCTCTCTCTCGCTCCTCTCTCTTTCATCTCTCTCTCTCGCTCCTCTCTCTTTCGTCTCGCGCTCTCTCTCTCTTTCATCTCTCTTTCATCTCTCTCTCTCTCTCTCTTTCATCTCTCTCTCTCTCTTTCATCTCTCTCTCTCTCTCTCTTTCATCTCTCTCTCTCTCTTTCTTTCATGTCTCTTTCTCTCTCCCCTCCCCAACTCAATTTTCAAAATGGAGAGCCCATACTTGGCATGCATACAAAGGTTTCTAAAATCATTTTCTTGTTTTTGTCCCCTCACCTGGGGAGAAGATGAATAAATAATTGTAATGCCCAAATCGAGTTGGAGCCACCGCTAGAATTATACCAATATGGCTGACCCAGATTTCTCTCGAGTTTACCTACAATGGGGTTAAGGGGACATGGGCCGGTTTTCTGGATCACTTTCTCCCTCATGTTTAGCCCCATTAGTTTTCATATGTTAAGATGTTTGCCCCATGTTATTTATTTTTAAGACTTTTCGCCCCATTTCTTTAATATTTAGACCTTTCGTGCTATTTAGGTGTCGATTTTTTCCCTGGCGAACGATAGTGAGCTGTAATGTTGGAAGAATCGGCCTTCGGCCGGGAAATTTTTCTACCGAAAAAATTACAAATTAATCTAGGAGGATCTAATGGATGTTTTTCTTAAATTTGATGGAGGTCTAGGGAGGAAACTAGAAAAATAACGAATACATGCAAAAAATCGCCCAAAAAGTGAACCATCTCCCCTTAAAGCCACCGCTAGAATTATACCAATATGGCTGATGCAGATTTCTCTCGAGTTACCTACAATGGGGTTGAGGATGCTGGTGTCTGGCGAACTGGTACCACAGTCTTAAAATCGCCAAACTAATGGGGCGAACGACTTAAAATGTCTAATCTAATTGGGCTAAACACGAGGGAGAAGGGGGTCCAAGAAAAAGAAAAAAACAATAGATTATTATGCATTTTATTTACTCTTATCATTCCCTTTATTTGTTACGGTGTTGTCTTGCACAGCGACATATGGCGATAGGTCTAATTTCTCAACTGTGTATTTTAATATTTATTAGTTGATTACTAATTATTGTAATCCTTCCTTGCAGAATGTGAGAGTTGGGGGCTTTGGCTACTACCACCACGACCATCGGTACTACCACCATGACTACTACCACCATCGCCACCACTATCACCATCGCCACCACCACCACCACCACCATCGCTACCACTACCGCCACCACCACCATCGCCACCACTACCACCATCGCCACCACTACCACCATCGCCACCACTACCACCATCGCCACCGCTACCACGACTACTACCACCATGACGACTACCATCACCACCATCGCTACTGTGGTCCTCCACCACCACCACCATTGCTACCACCACCACCACGACTACCACAGCCACCACCACAACCACAGCCACCACCATCACTGCTATAGTCAACCATCACTACTACCACCACCACCATTGCTTCCACTTGGTCTACCACCACCACCATCGCTTCCACTTGGTCTATATATCTTGGCCTCCACAACCACCACCACCATCTCTACCACAACCAGCTCCGCTACCACATCATCATTAAGCCAAGGTGAGTTATTCATCAGTTGATAATAGGCTCAAAAATCATTAAGTAGTTTTGTAAGTGTTTAGCTGAAACGGAATATAATAATAACTAGCAAATTGTGAAAGTAGACATTTAACATCAGTCATATTAAGTTTATAAATCATACTTTAGAGTGCGTGGATAATCAGTACTTAGATTCTATAATGTATATTTATATTACTATTTGTCAAAGTAAATTTAAAACATTAGTTAAGTAGTAAATATTAAATATTTTCACCAATTACTAAGTTACACATCGGTTCGGGGAATGTCGCGCTAATCTATTCATATATTACGTTTTTTTTTTTTTTTTAAATAAATCTGAGCAAGCCATTTTGTCTACATAATTAGAACTATCTATTGTCAAAGTTTCAGCCCTGTAACTCGAAAACTGCATAACTTACATACCTTTCACTTGTATTGACCTAGAAATACGACTTATGGGTTAGCGAGTGAGAATAGGAATAAGGGCTAGAGCAAAATAATGAGCTGTCAATTTATACATATATTCCCTAGACAAGTATTTGATAGAAATATTAGCTCGATCACTTTAGTCCTTTTTAAGTTTGAGAGATTAGGGGTTACGATTTCTGCCCAACCTAGAATAAACGGACTATAGTTATAAGGTTAAATGATGCGGTAAATCGAATGCCATAGGTTAGAAAGTGCGTAGCGTTATTTTGGGCGTGGTCAATTCAGCGTTTTAGGCTGGACTTGGCACCAGGCAGCCAGACTGGGCCAGAGTGCGCCGATCACCAAGTACTTCAATATCTACATTATTCGGTTGATATTAAAGTTTCTTAGTTATATAAGTATTCATATAAAAGGAATATATAATTGAGTGCATACTTTTGTAAATGAACAACTATTTCAACTACATTTACTTATATTTCACGTTTTATTGTTAAAGCGGCACTAATTTTATATCTCTCGAACAAAATAAAAATTGAAAAATCTGAGAAACATTATTTCTCTAAACAACTAGAACTACCCATTGTCAAAGTCTCAGCCTTGTAACTTAATAATTGCAAAAGTTACTCAATTTTCAAATTTGTGACTGAAAAATTCGATTTGTGGCTCAGGGAAGGCGAATATGGAGAATCTGACACAAGTGCTACAAAGAAACCTGGCAAAGAAAGGGTAGAATGATGTGGTAAATCCATTGGTGTAGGTTAGAATGATGTAGTGTTAATTTTGGCCGTGGTGATTTAGGGCGGGTTGGGCGTTTTTGGGCGACTCGGCAGCCAGCCAGCCCGCCCAAGGACCTACCGTTTTCTATACAACACAGTTCAGTAGAGACGTTTAAATGCAACTCGGTTTTTTGTAGTCACCATATCCCGCACCTTGTAAATATTTCAGTTTATTAATGTGTTTATTTAATTAATTTTAAAGATCCGTACTTTGTTAATATTTCACAGTCGAGTAATTTAGTTATTACAAGTTTTTATTACTATTGTTAAGAACCTGTAGGCTACTATTTCGTAGTCGAATACTCTAATTAAGTATTTTTTTTCTTTTGTTTCAGGATTTGAGTAGCTGCCTGTGGACTCGGCCAACTCTACGATTGTCAACGCTGCGAGATTATGGACTGCCAACACATCCCAACCTACCAACTGTCTGGGGTGAGTTACTGCCCATCTCATTATACTCTGTTCACGACAAGTAGGCCAATAAATAGTTTTCTTTTCACAATTTGAATGTTCAACAATTACTAGAAATATGAAACGTACAGTAATTACCACTGATAATGCCATTGTGTGTCTAGGAATTCTGACTTCTTGACAAAAAGTGCGAATTGCGGACTTAGGAATGGGAATAGAGAAAATCCGTGACAAGATATATAAAGAAACGTTTTATTGAAGGGTTTAATAATGCGGTAAATTGAATGGCATAGGTTAGAAAGGTGTTGCTTTAATATTGCGTGATGAATTAGAGCGTTTTTGGCTGGACTTGGCACCAGGCAGCCAGACTGGGCCAGAGTGCGTGGATCACTAAGTACTTCATTATCTACATTATTCAGTTATTATTACAGTTTCTTTTATTTGCAAGTATTCATATAAAACGGAATATATAATCGAGTGCATAATTATGTGAATTAACAACTGCTTTGCACCACATTTATTTATACTTCACGTTTTATTAATAAAGCTGCACTTATTTATTCATATCTCTCGAAAAAAATAAAAATTAAAAAATCTGAGAAAATCAATTAATCTAAATAAATAGACCTATTCATTGTTAAAGTCTCAGCCTTGTAACTTAATAATTGCAAAAGTTATCCAACTTTGAAATTTGTGACTGAAAATTTCGATTCTTGGCTTAGGGGAGGCGAATATGGAGAATCTGGCACAAGTCCAATAAAGAAAAAAGTATATAAAGAAAGTCTAAAATGATGCGGTAAATCCATTGGTGTAGGTTAGAATGTTGTAGCGTTAATTTTGGGTGTGGTAATTTCGGGCGTTTTAGGTTTTTTGGGCGACTCAGGCAGGTTTCCTCGGCTAGCTGGCCCCAGGACCAACGTTTTCTATACAACACAGTTCAGGGGGGACGTTTAAATGTAACTTGGTTCTATTTCACTGTCAACATTATCCCGCACTTTGTAAATACTCCCTTCGCAATAGTTTTTATAATTATAGACATAATCAGAAAGTGTATAACTATTCCCTTCATTATTGTTGCTTGGTAATTAGCATCGTATATCAACAATATTGCAAAAGAGTATCCATTGGAAGTGGATCCTTCTTTTGCAATACTGATGATAATTAAAGACATGATCAGAGAGTATATAACCGTCCCTCCTTCCATTGTCACTTGATAATTAATATTGTATTTCGTTGCTAAAGTCTAGTAATTGTTGAACATTCAGATAAACACTAATTACTGGCCTACTTGTCGTGAACAAAGTATTGTTTATTTTATTATATCTGATATCATCCCTTGTCAATCTATTGCCCAAATTAATGCTTTGTTATCTTGTGTTTCAGGATTGGAGTTCGCGCCTGTGGACTGCCAACACTACGAGTATTGGAGTTGCTGCCTGTGGACTGCCAACACTACGAGTATTGGAGTTGCTGCCTGTGGACTCTGCCATCGCTGAGAGAGAGACTGCACACGCCACTACGATACAAGGGGAGTGATATTCATGTTTTGTTTGTAGTTTAGTGTAGTTAGTTTGTAGTTTAGTGTAGTTAGTTGTAGTTTAGGGAGGTGAGGGTGGGAGGGGGGGATGGGGAAGGGGGGTTAGGTTAGGGTAGTTAGTAAGTAGTTAGTAAGTAGTTAGTAAGTAGTTAGTTAGTAGTTAGTAAGTAGTTAGTTAGTAGTTAGTAAGTAGTTAGTAAGTAGTTAGTAAGTAGTTAGTAAGTAGTTAGTTAGTAGTTAGTAAGTAGTTAGTTAGTAGTTAGTAAGTAGTTAGTTAGTAGTTAGTAAGTAGTTAGTTAGTAGTTAGTAAGTAGTTAGTTGCATGGTAGTTAGTTAGTAGTGTAGTTGCATGGTATGAATGGTGTGTGTTAGGTTAGGCTAATCATTCTTCCCTTTCAGATTACTAATCATTTTTTCCCTTTCAGATGAGATAGGTTTTATTATCTTTACTAATGTTTGCTATTATCTTATTATTTCACAGTTTTGTTGATGTCCCCCCTCTTCCCCTCCCCCCGGCTTGGTCACCCCTCCTTCAGCTTCAATATTTTGCTTTGCTTTAAATAATTATTGTGTTTGCCTTTAACGTAGCTTATATTCCGTCATTGTACCGGGTCATATAATATCTTCGAATCACTTGAGTTCATAACTATTGTATTTGCCATTAACTTCACTTGTGATATACACGCCGTTTTTGTACCGGGTTTAATATTGTTATATATCGTCTTTGTCACGCGAACTTTACTTAATAAAAAAAAAAAAAAATCGAACTTAATCTTTTATTTATCACTTTATTATAAGCTGTGACTTTTATAACTGATGAAAACTTAAAAATAGTTCTCAATGATAAGTTCCATTTTATGGACTTAGAAATAATAACAGAAAATATATAGTTCCGTTATATGGACTTGGAAAAAAAACTTGAAATAAATATTAAGTTCCGTTATATGGACTTAGAAAAAAGCTTTACAAATAGATGTAGTTCCGTTATATGGACTTAAACAAAAACGCTTAGTTCCGTTATATGGACTTAGAAGAAAAGAACTTTAAAAAATATATAGTTCCGTTATATGGACTTACAAAATAGTAAACGGATTATAAAACCAAAGAACTTAGAAAAAATACTTTTACTTAACTATAGATATAAATTATTTGACTTAGGAGAAACTAAATAAAATGGATATTAAAAAGAGCATAAATCAACTTAGTATTTTATTAACCAGATTCAGACATACACTTGTAAAATATATAAAGAACACAGTATAGAAAACGTAATACCGTACTGGTATATAGATTGACTAAACTTGAAAATATAAGTTATCAAATAACATATACTTGTCAATAGTTTTATGACATACCTAAACAAATGCATATAATAAATATGCAATTTTTATTATATATTTTGCCATTTAGCTCTGTAACCATGGTATTACTCATGTCCAGTTCATATGTCCATTATTAATTTACGGTCATTTTCATTCCGTAGATTTTAATTATTTTTTAATTACTATTGGGCTTGTGTGTTTAGATTTCAATTATATTTTCTTTTAATAACTTTTGGTAATAGGTTTCATATAGCTTTATTTTGGAATGGAACCCTTTAGTATTATAGACTTTGTTGGTCTTGATCCATTCTTGCATTATCTATATTCATCTTGGTTGAGTTTTTCCATTTTCTCTCATTTTACAAAGCTATCTAATTTGCTTTAGTAATCTTTAGTCTTTCCTGAATTATTTCTAATTTCTCAGATTTAATGTAATTCATCAGCTTCCAAGTAAACATCTAGTATCCTACATCACAACTACATCCCTAGCTCTCCCACCAGACAGTATTTAGGGTAGTGTTTTAACTATTTTAGTTTCGTTTATAACCTGCCTTTAACATACTAAAATTATTCTTTAATTACTTAACTATTTTACGATCACTTAAACTAGCTTTTGTATTGTGTGTAGCCTTGTGGATAGTTAGATTGGTTTTCATAATGACTAAGTTAGTTCTTTGCGTACTGTGGTATGGCTTTTAGACAGTGGCGAAGGTGTTGGCTTATAATTGTAGGGTAGGGGTGCTGGCATGGTTGTGAATTAGTGATGGATGTGTGTGTCGGCAGTGTATTGACAAACGGGCAGAAATACTGGTTAAGTGTATTCTATAAGGTTAGAACGTTTAAGTGTGTGTGTGTGATGGTTGGTAGGACATAAGCGAGGGTTTTAGAACATTTAAGTGTGTATGAGGGTTGGTAGACAGTTAAGTGTATGTGAGGGTTGATATAAGTGTATGAGAGGGTTGATATAACAAGTGTGTGGAAGGGTTGATAGAAGAGTTACAAGTGAGGATTGGTAGAACAATGATGTAGTTTAGCTTAGGTGTGTGTGTCCGCTGGCAAAGTCAAGTGTGGCATTTATAATTATTGGCTGTGAAATGTGGTTACAAACATTGAATGCAAACGATGTGTGTTGGCAGTGTGAATTACTACGTGACATGTAGCTGGGTTGGCAAAGTGGTATTTAGGTTTTGGTTAATATAAATACTGAAGGAATTATGTAACAAGCTATGGTGTAATTTAGGATTTAATCTGTAGTATATCTATTTCTACTGATCTACCCTCATGTAACCATAATTTGTCTATAAATGTAGCTTCCTATGTATATCTATTGGTGTAACCATCTACTAATCTATCCATGTAAAGGAATTATCTACCAATGTAACTACCTACTGTATCTATCCAAGTATCTAAATATATTAGGAATTAAAAGTCACTCTTCTCCCTGGAATTTTATTCATCGCAGGATTTATTTATTTTCGTGAATCTTAGTAAGCCTTTCAGTTTATCCTCTGGCAATGTATTCCAATAGTTTTTATTTCAAAGTTTTAATTGTAATAGACTTAGTTTAATTATAGGCTATACATTTATGTAATTTGTCCAAATGTAATGCTATTTTCATTAAAATTAATTAAAACATTACTGTGCATATAATAATCAGATCTACGATATTGATTACATTAACTTCTTCAGTCTTACTCAAAGTTAAAATTAATTAGTGACTGGACAAGACAAAAAATTTATTTATTTACAATATTGGATTACATTAATAGGATATAATCAAAGAGGCAACTTATATTCCATTGTTTTTATTTAAAAAAAAAACGAGTTTTCCAGTGGTCCATGTTGAAGTAACGCTCCGCCATTTAGTTCTTGAGCGACCATCTTGAAATGTTGGACACCATCTTGCGACCATCTCGACTTGAACGACACGATCCTCATACTTTTCTTAAAAAATTGTTTCCCTTCTCAGCGCTTGATACTGAACGACTATTGTGGCAATTGAGTATTTAGAGATTACTGATTAACATTAATTTATCAAGGTAACTTCAATATACACGGATTAGCACTAATTTCACAAGTTAACGTTATTATTTCAAGATATTCAAAGTTATTTCTACCATTTACGATATTGCGAAGGGAAAGAATGGTTTAAGAAGGCCATGGTCCTCAGTCTCCTCACAGCAACACGTCACACCTGCAAAAATAATGAAATATTGAGGCACCGGAAGTACAGGGGCTTCAAGGAGAGGAGTGGGGGGAGAGGGGGGTATATGGGGCCGGGGGGTTTGAGGGGGTCCAGGAGAAAAGGGGGGGGAGGGTCCTCGAGGAGGGGGGGGGGGGGGGGTCATGGAGCTTGGTGGAGGGAGGGGGGTGTCATGGGGGGCTCATGGGGGTTGAAGGGGTCTTGGAGGGGAGGGGGGGGGGGGTATTGAAGGGGTCCAGGAAGGGAGAGAGTCCTTGGAGGGGGGGGGGGGGGGGTTGAGAGTCCTTGGAGGGGGGGGGGGGGGTTGAGGGAGTCCTTGGAGGGGGGGGGGGGGGGGTTGAGGGGGTCTTTGGAGGGGGTGGGGTGGGTTGAGGGGGTCCTTGGAGGGGGAGGGGGGGTATTATTATTTTTGTTTCAGTCCCTCCCACATACGAAACTCTCCCACCACGAGTCTTCCCTCATCCCTCCCCTTCTAGCCTATTATGTACGAGTCCTATTCGGTAGTTGGCCTTATTCTATATTCTGTTCTGTTCTGTTCTATATTCTGGTCTATTCTCTATTCTATTCTATTTTCTATTCTGTTCTATTATATTTCCTATTCTATTATTTTCCCTCTCTTCCCTGGTACATCAACACCCTCCCTGCAGCCCTACTTAAGAAAAGTCATGGTAAGGTTTGTATGGATTTATTTATTGTCAGATAAGTCAGTGTTGAAGTCATTGGTGTCCAGCAGTGTAGAGGTGTATTGGATACAAGCAGAGCGGCAGCACAGTTTTAACAGCAAGATAATAGCCAGGAAATGTTGATACAATTATAATCTACAACATTTTTTATTGTTGTGATGTTATTTCGGTATGATAACCTTTGTTCATGTGTTCCCATAGCAACCCATAGCCGTTTATTGGTGATAATGCAGAAAGCTATTAAGGTCAAGCTGATGGGTACGAGTTGGCAGGTATTGACTATGGAATTTTTTAAACAGCTGGTGAGACAAGCAGGAGTGGACGAGAGCAAAACACCTGAAGCGACAACCAAAGCAGCAGCAGGATCAAGAGACAAGGACGACACAAACGCGGCGGTATGGTTGAAGGAGAGCGACACCAACGACGGCAGATCATAGGGCGGTGATGGTAGTAGCTTCAGAGTGGAACTACTGCACCAGACAACACCAACTACCAGGTCAGCAAAACTATATTGTTGTTGTGTGGGGGATAATAGGTCAGTCAGTCATACCTAGCTTCAATAATAAGTTAAGGGGATAAGAGACCCCAGAGAAAGGTAAAAGGTTAGATTGGTAGAGAAAACCGTGTGCCCAACAAAGTAGGCCAGCCTTCATTCACTCATTAGTATTCTCCAAACCACATATATTTACTTGAAAGCAATATTTAACCTTACATTTACTGTATATCCGTTTTTGTGAGATTATGAAAGCAATTTGATATATTAGTGACAAGTAATTTTGATATTACTTAAGCAATGACGGTTTAAATAGGTATGCAAATTCGAAATTATATTCAAGGCATTGCTTTCAAAAGTAAGTTCCTAGTAAACCGTATTCGGCTAAATATTAATAGTATCTTATTACTCAAATATTTGTCTTATTTAGGAACTATGCAAAACACTGGATAAATTAGTTTTAAATTTTTAAATTTACTATTGCAACCTAATATTGTTCTTTTAGTATTAATTATATCTGAAAATACCATAAGCTACTTCCAATACATGCAATTTTGCTTTGATGTATTCTTCTGCCTCTGCTTGTGAATTATTTTTATAACTGATATTTTGATTTATATATTAGTTTTCCAAAAGTGCTAGTTCATTGATTTAAATGTAGCACTGATAACTAAGCCATAACTTGTAATTTATGCTTTATAATTTATCCATTATCTTAAGCTGCAGTGGCATTGCTAGTTTGTCTAAGCAGAGTAAGGCAATTTATTTTTATATTACATAGAAAGTGAAGCTATGAAGCTATAGTACATCCCATTTTTGTTAGTCAATATTATCCATTAATGTCTCCAGTGTTTTGCACATCTAAATGTTTTTACTTTAATTTAATTACTGAAGTGGCTATGAATTTTTATAATAGCAAAGGTACCTGGTAGATTTTGTTATTTCTAACAGGGCAATTCGTACATTTGGCAACGCTGATGATAGTTCATCTAACCTAGCCTAATTTAATGTGCAATCATGAACATTATGTGACTCACCCATTTGGCTGTACATAATCCAGAACACTAAAAATGCAAGAAAATCCGTATTTGAGATAGTTTTTCTGGATTCACATTTTATCAAGGTTTTTTGCCAAGTATTGATTTTGACAACAGTCTCCTGTGAAACCCCCAATATAGGATGGCCATGGCAGAATCACCTCTATTGTAGGATACTTTGTTCAGACATTGTTAAGCTTAAGTTGAGGGGGGATGAATAGGTTGGAGAGGCAAAGTCTAAGAACCAGAGCATAGGAAAGAAAGCCATTTAGACAAATAATAGGTGGATTGTGTCCTTGCCATTATTAAAAGGGTTACAATTTTGCTATGATCATTGACAAAGTATATATATATTAGCTTACAGAGCCAGAGCCCTCATAAGGCTAGTGTTTATAATCTGAATAGTTCTGTAGTGTGAGCGTTAATTAACCCGCTGGTGTGTTAAACAGTTCCTCGTGACAATAGAAAACATCAACTTAAAAGATTGTAGTTAGACTAGTATTAGTAATCTTTCTTAGTTTGCCTATTTCTTAACCCTCTCCAATGCATGACGCAAAGTTAAGTTTAATTCTAACTTGGGACACAAATTTAAGTTTAATATTAACTTTCAACGATTTTATTCAACTAAGGAGCCTGAACGAGTTAGAGTGTTTATTATGTTAAGTCGCAAGCCCATTGATTCCCAGAGTTCAATATGATATGGCACTGGTAATTTATGTTCACTTATATTAATACTTTAAGTACTATTATTTTATTCTATGAGTCTAAAGCTTTATTCAGATTAGTTAGGACCTGCTGGAGTCTAAAGGATAGAGATAATTTGTACCCCATTGATTCCTTAAAGTAATTTAACTGATTGATGTCTTATGTGCCAAAATGAAATAACTATAAATTGAAGGTATTAATTATGTCAAACAGCTGAGGCCAATCATGTTTTTTTTCCATTCTCAGTAGTTCTCCCAAAGCTGAGTAAAATCATCTTGCTGTAGTAATAATCGTGAATGAAAAGCAAAGTTTGATTAAATTATTATATTCTTATTTTACTTTACAATGTTTTTTAAAATTTCTATTACTACCATTTGTCCCAATTAATGATTTTATATATTATATCGTGTTTTCTATTGACCTGACCACCAGTTCTCTACATCAATGGGTTAAAAAACGCTCACGTTATGTAACTATTAAAAAGTCTAACTTTATAAACTTAATTCGCTGTACAATCGTGTCAATGGCTCTCCTATGATTAGTTAATATGAAATTTGAATGAAATGTGCTTTTATCTTTAAATGAACACCAACAATAGGTTCTTATTAAAGCTATTTTGTAGATGGTTAAAATTATTATCTTTAAACCTACAATAATTACTAAATATAACTTCTTTCTCAGTTAATCTAGTATAGTTAATTTATCCGGTTTTCACCATTCGCCCATTGTCACAAATCTTAGTCTGCAGAGGATCCATTACATACATTATCATTGCTGCCAAATGTACGAATTGTCTTTAACTAGTTAGATTACAAACTACTGCCTAGATCACTGCCCACCAATTATGATAGTCTAGGGAATATTTTGAAGTTCCTTTGCTATTTCCAAACTGGTCTGTTTCAACCAAATAGTCTCAAATGTTCGAGTAGGTATTTAATGCAATAGTTTATATAATAAATATATTGTGTTGCCTTCCTTAACCGTGTATCTGTCATTATACAGGCTGATTAATGTTTTAACCCCCTCTGACATAAGTTGCTAACTTACTGATGAGGTGGCGGAGCGCCCGGTATTTCCCTCAAAACACTTTAGAGATTCTGATCTAACTTACCTAACTTACTGAGCTCAATAAGACGCAAATGAGTCTTATAACTTACTTATTGAGAGATTTCACTAAGTTCATATAACGCGATCGCGTCACATGATACCTTTGGGCAACACCGCCATACGACGTGATCGTGTCATATGTGATTGAGGGGGTTTACGATGTTTTCAAATGTTCAAGTCTGTATTTAATGCAATTCTTTATATAATTTATATATTTTGTTGCCTTCCTTTACTGTGTATCTATGTCATTATACAGGTTGATTAAAAAAAAACTTTAATGTATTAAAGACGTTTACGCCAGAACAACACAAGACCATGGGATGAGTTAATTTTTTCGAAGTAATGTGTTCGTATAAGTTTTGGTTTGTTGAAAGTTTTACATTATAATTACACAAAAACCTTTGGCAAGAAAATTAAGTCTATGGAGTGGAAACTACAATAATCATTAACGTAAGAATTTTTAGCTATGCTACAAACTTTAGTTAACCAATGTGTGTCTCTTAATATATTATGGACTTGCGTATTGTTTTTAAGACAGTTTCCAACATTATTATATTCTTGTTTATCTATTGAGAGCAAAGGAAGGTTGTGTGTTCTGTGTTAATTATTCAGTTTAATTATTCTTTATCCAACATCTCTATACTGCCACATCAACAATGGGGCTCACGATAACTTGGTCAGCAAAATTTAGTGGAATACAGGACAAAATATCGGTTCTAGCCTCTTCCACAATTATTATAAGTTTGTATGTCTATAATTTTTAAAAGTGTAATACATTTGAAATAATTAAAGACTTTCCGAGGGTCAGAGTAATATGGTCTTAATTTTGTTTGACAAATCCATCCGTGAAAGCATGAAAGTTTTTTTTTACCACCCTGTATACATACTATAAAACTTATCCATAAGTATGGTTTCAGTCTAGCATCCTAATGGAGGCAGTACAATTAGCTTAATTAGAACGTCTTGAAAACTATATTGAGCAGAATAACTTCAAAATATTACAGTACATAGACTTTCATAATAGGCAGTATTAATATTTTATATAAACAGTTACCGACACACCTTTCTGTATAGAGTTGTGATGGAGCTGGTGACAAGTGTTGATCCGTCTGTTGTTCCCCCTCCCCAGGCTGGACGGTCTACCACACATCTGAAACAATAGGTCAGTATTACCAACTGGGATCTATACAAAATAATAGATATAAATAATCTGCAGTATATCCAGAAATCTATTTGGTCCTATGGGGTTATCTTGGGTTCCCCCCCCCCAACCCCAGTTTCGCTTCTTTAATTTGGAGATTTTAAGACTTCATCCCATTACTTTTGGCGATATGATTTTACCCCATTCAGATTTTTTTTTTTTTTTTTTTTTTTTTTAGGCGAGCCTAAAAAAAATAAAAATAAAAACCAAGAAATTTCTCTGCCGAAACATTTACAAATTCAGCTTTAAGGGAGTCTGGGTGGCCGTTTCTTATTTTGAAGAAGTCTGGGAAGACGTTTTTATTAGAATATGGGGGACAAACTAAAATGTATAGCTCGAAAATGGCTAAAGCAAGGATAATACAGTCATTAAATAATATACAGTACGGTATATAGAACCCGCAAGACGTCGGATCATATAGTGTTAAACCTTTTATATAGTTTTAATTTATTTATGTATTTATTCATTAATATATTTGATTTTAAATGTATGTATATTTTTACTTATTTTGTCCTTACCTCAGTGATGGTGTGTGGGTGATGTGCTGGTGGTTTGGTCTTCAAAGTCTTCTGCCTCTCCTCTCCTGCGAACAAAGATCGAAGTTAGTATTGTTATTTTCTCTATTTAACCCCTTTAACACGATGACTCATTTTTACCTTTGATTTTGGCTTAAGTAATAATTTTGTATGCAGATTAAAAAGGACCTACAGTATGTTGTTCAAAGACCTTCTCGAGATATTTACCCCATTGAAGCTGTTTTACCTTCGATTTTTTGGGGTAAAGTTCGATTTTACACAGTTTGAAAAGGACCCATGTCATTCAGAGGGCATAATGAGCTCATATTTAGGCCTACTACCCCTTTGAGCCCTAGAGTTATGCCATAAACTAAAGAAAATCGTCTAATGGTAACCAGAATTAGGTGAAAATTAAGTCATCGTGCTGAAGGGGTTAACATGTAATAGTTATACATTAATTAAATTAGAGGTAATTATATTAACAACTCAAAATTTACTACTTACGAGTTTTTGGTTATAATGAAGTTGGAGCTATAAACAGATATTTAACAGAATTACCAGTTACAATAAAGTTTTAATTTATTTATAAACACCAAGCCTAAATCTTTCTACTTTCTACCCATCACAAAATATTCATTTTGGTTTAAAATCTACGTTTGGGGCTCTAACTTCCTTATAGCCTGAAAGTGGTTAATGTGTCTACCTTATAATACAGTATATTCCATTCCTATGCATATAGTTTATGTAATTCTAATCAGTTGTAGATTTCCTATGATTTTATTTATGCAATTATATCTGGATTAATTTGTATAGAACTTACTTTTCATTAAAATTAATAGTATATAATTATAGTTTCGAAGTTTATGCATGGACAATTATGTTAATGCATTAGTTTCCAGAGATATACTTCCATAATCAGAAATAGCCGAAGTCTACAAATATTCATGAGTTGGCTAGATACTACGGTATCCGAGTGTACAGCTACTGACAAATGTTCGTGAGGTCTTTCAATTTTCTTAATACCAATATATCTATTTACAATTTTGTTCAGATCGAATCACCTTTTTATATATATATATATATACTTATATTTTTCACCAACCAACTTTACTTCTAAACTCAATTATTGAAATCAACAAATACATGTGGTACTCCAAGGACTCTAACCTAGGATACTCGCACCGAAATTCTGCGCATTTATGCATGGGTAGATATATTTAGGAACACACCGTTCTTTACAAATCCTCCATTACAAACCCCAATGCACTTTGAATAAATTAATGAAAGTATATATGATCTTCCCGGGATTCGAACTCTGAACACCACACCCAGAACAAACGTATACACCATTACACCACCAACACAGTTACACATCAATTAATATCCATTTTCGAATTCTGGATGGCCGATTTCTTCTGAACATTGATTTAATTGGATATATTTGCATAAAGAAAATACCAAGAGCTCACTTAGATTTGTTAATACCTGTACATCAATATTATTATAATTAATCCAGAATACTAACCTGCTGTACAGGGATCCGGTAGTCAGAACATGGAGTCTCTTAGTGTCCATCCCCGCTCAGCTGTTGGTCAAGAAAACATTAAATGCATATATAGCTTAACAAATTGGGAATATTTCTGATATAGTTTTCAATATCAATATAGTTCATATACTGTATGTACAGTAACAAAATCCGCGATACGTATCTATAGCCAAGGTGGGTTGAGGCGTGATGTTGGACGAATCTCTTCTTCCTCCTTCCTGAATCCCTCCTTCCTCCAGAATCCCTCCTTCCATCAAACCTATGGGGTAGAATTAACAGTGTAAATAAGTCATGTACATATAATTCCACCGTTGTTCTTCCGTCAGGCCTTCCATCTCATTCCTGTAGACAAAGAAAAAGGTTTACTGGATCCTTGTCGTTCCACGTCGGTCCACAAGCCGCCGTACCTGAAACCTTCACGACCAACGACAAGACAACCAGAATTTACCGGCCGGATTTCAACCAACAAGAAGCAAACCAGACCTAACCAAACTAACCCTTTACCCAAAACCAACTAAACCTCTACCCAAGCCTCTAACCTACAGCTAACTACCTCAGCCACAAACCGAATAGAGCAACACCTAACCAATACTAACCTATAACAGACTCCTACCTATCCCTACCCCTTCAACGAACTATAGCTACCTCCCTCTAACCCCCCCCCCTTCCCTCCTCCCACTATCCCTATCAGAAACCTCTTCTATAATGCTAAACCAACGACCATAGGAGAAGATGATTAGTGCAGAAGTACATAATTATACATTATATATATATATTATATTTCACTTAAAAATATATATTACGTTAAATTACAATCCAATATTGAAGTTACTGCAAGTGTATCAATAATAACAATCAAAATATATTCCAAATTAAGCATATAGTATATCATTGCATATATTATATCATTCATTAACCACACATTGAAGTATCTTACCTTTGTATTGCAGCCTATCTAATTTAACAGACATGTTAGTAAAAAGTAGGTGGGTTAGTTGATTGAAAGGAAAATGGATGGGGGTAGGGGGTGGAGAGGAAAATGGATGGGAAGGAGGAAAATTGGGTGTGGTGGAGAGGAAAACGGATGGGGGTGGAGAGGAAAATGGATGGGGGGGGGGGGGGGTGGAGAGGAAAATGGATGGGGGAAGGAGAGGAAAATGGATGGGGGGAAAATGGATGCTGTAGACTGGTTGGTTGGTTGGTTGGGTAGTCGTCTGGTCGTTACAGTCCACCATCCTTCAATACACCTGCAAAACAAATAAGTAACATTATTAACATTGCCTTTTTTCTTTTTCTTTTTCATAATAGGAATAGCATTATAATTATTTTTACTTGCCACTTAACCCCTTCTGTACCGGCGACGTCTTCTCAATTTTATTCTAGCTGTATTTAGACGATTTTGTGCAGTTTAAGAAGGATCTGTGTTAGCAAAAATGATAGAGATTTCGAAGGAGGCTCAATTTTAACTGAATACAAGTCTAATAGTAGCCTGACAAGTTAAAAAGACGGCACCGGTAATTAAACTTAATATGCATATTTTGTTGTTCTAATGTAAAAACTACCTCCTACGTATTATGAAAATCCTGTTATTGTATAGGCAAATATTAAGGTTGAATATTGTTAACGCTTTCAATGACATTAATTTTATTTGGCAGACTTCAATCAGACCACTTTTTCCGAAATTATCCTATGACCAGCTATTTATTTTTATTATTATTATTATTATATATTATCATTATCTACCTTAATGGGGCTCCCCGGCGTTTTTTGTTATCTTTCTCTCCTTCTCTCTTTCCCTGGCTTGTATCCATTCGGCCCATTCAGCCAACTGTTAAGACTTTTATCCCTATCCAGGTGTCTATTTATTCCCCAGCATTGTATGGAGAAAACCGGCTTCGCCGGAGAAATATTTCTATCGAAAAATATACAAATTTAGCTTGCTGTCAAACCAAAAACATATATATGCTGGCTTGCTACCGCTCGCCAGGAAAATATTGACACGTGGATGGGGGTAAGTCTTAAAACAGTAGGCTGAATGGGGACGAATGGATAAAAGCCCAAGAGAGGGAGAACAAAAAAAGCGAGGTTGGCTCCCTTAACAGTTGTGACTTCGAAATTACCCAATATAATATCCCTTTCCGTACCGGCGACGTCTCTTTAATTGTATTCTAGCTATATATAAACAGATTTTGTGCAGTTTAAGAAGAACATGTGGCAGTAAAAAGGGTTAAGAGATATTAGAAACCTGTTAATTGCTGGAGGCCCTTTGAAACCATATAAAATCTTCAAACGGTAGCCAGAATAAAGTTAAAATGACTGCGCCGGTACAGAAGGGGTTAAATCCCAAGGTAAATTGACTACATTGCTCTCATTAATTCCAGACTTAAACCCAAATTTGCCGGTTTGACACTTGGGAGGTTGAAAAAAAGCGAAAAAATAAAAATAAAAAATAGAATAAGATTTATAAAATAAAATAAAATAAAATCTAATAAAACCTATACAGTATATAAATATAACTTAATAAATTTGCCTGAAACTTCCACAGGCTTTCCAAAACTATAATATCGTTCAATGAAAATAAAATATGACAAACATTACATAAAATTAATCTGCGTGAAACTCCAAGGCTTTCTAAAACTAAAATCTTGCAATGATTGCCGAAATAGAATGGAAAAAGATCCTTATGCTAGCGTTAATCAGACCGTAGCCTATACATTAAATACCCACGAGGTATCCAAGTTAACCGGTCTCGTGCCCTTAGGATTCCCACACATCTTTCGTAAACTATAAAATCTTCTAAAGATAGCCAGAAGAAACTCAATAGGTCAATGTTCAAAGGGTTAAAGGGAGAGTGGCTATTTTGTTAATTTATTATATTCATTCAAGTTTTATTTTCCTCGCTAGATCTCCAAGCTTAAAAGTACACCCCCTATACCCACTTTCAAGATTTATTTGTTAACTTTTCGGTAGAAAAATGTCACGGCTGAAGGTCGATTCCTCTTAAATTACAGGCTTGCTCTCGCTCGTCAGGAAAGAAATGGACACCTAAGTAGCACGAAAGGTCTTAATATTGAAAAAAAGGGCGAAAGTTCTTCACATTTCTAAACTAATGGGGCGAACATATCTCAAAAGCAATGGGGCTAAACATGAGGGAGAAGGGGTTCCAGAAAAACTAACCTTTCTTGATAATCAATAACCACGAGGCGTCTAGTCAGCCGGCTTCGATTCGCTAGTTTGCCTAGTTTTCAAAATCCAATTAAATTATTCTAACCAAATCATCCACGTGATCATTAAGGCATCTATTACTCGTGGGTTAATAGGTAATTAATCAATATATAAATTCTATTCAGGTTAAAAAATACTTAGCCGAATTCAGTTAAGAAAAGTCACATGGGAATATAGCCTAAGTTTATGCCATAAATTTATAATCTGGATATCAATTTCTTCCTTAATGAATAAAATCAACAAGTGATCGCCATAATTTTGAGACATGGTTTTATTGGAAGGGTTAAGGAGGTAGAACTGAGCGAACGATCAAGTGCCGGCTTCCAGAAAGTTCGTCAAACCTGCCGGCTTTGTCAGTCACATTTCTGGCCTTATTTAATGCAAACTTATGAAGTAATATGGGAAAATCGACAAGCTCTTGTCCACAAATTCGGGTCTGGTGGTAAATAAGTCACGTTATTTAGCTATTACACCTTAATTTCCTGTATTTTCAGGGGAAACAATGGGGGAAAATGGGAGCACACGAGACTTACCTCCTTAAAGCTGGACGACCGGGAACAAAATGATCGAGTCAGGCGAAAATGTAGAGCTTATATAACCTCGGTTGTATTGCTGGTGGTTGATGGCAACTATTGGGTGACAGATGATCGATAATTTCACTCACAAAATCGTCAATATCTCCCTAACTATACATTTCTGAATAAAATTTACTTAATATAAATTATGCGTATTTGTATCCTCTATCTTTTGGTATAAGTTTGACAATTCTAACATACATAATTTGTGAAAAATTAATGGTTGTCGTCATATTTCCTTCACATGGGGCTAGAGAGAGAGAGAGAGAGAGTTCCTATGCCAAGTGGATTTTAGGTAGGAATCGCCCTATAATGTATGCTATTATAGAGACGTTATAATTCAATAGAGGTGTGAATAGGAGTTTATTATGGGCTATCTGTATACTAGTATAGCTTAATGTGATGTATACGATTATAGAGGGCCTTTTCATAATATTCTGGAAACTATTAAACGATTTTATTCAGCTTAGGAAGGACGTCTATCTATTCAAAGGCTACGAAATATGTCACTTAATCCTTTTAGCTGCCACATAGCCTTCCTAAGCCTAATAAAATCGTCTAAATGAAGCTGATATCAAGTAAAAAAACAAAAAAACAAAAAATATATAGCGTAGAGAGTGGGAGAGCAGCGATCTAGCCTGCCTCCCCTGCTGGCCTCTAGAACCTGCCTCCACTCAGCTCTTGTCTCGAGTTACAAGGAGAGACAGCCCCCCCCCCCCTTCGATGACGGGAGAAACCGGACAACTTCTCATCCGGTCGCCATTTTGGGGACACTAGCTTAAGCATTAATTATTTGCTATGTATAGGTATGCCATATATAATAAACTGTTCTCTGTTTGAATGTACACTAACCCATGATTAAATAAAAGGGAATATGTTTATTGTTTACCTATCCTTTTTTTTTTTTTTTTTTTTGTGCTCTCTATCTCTATCAAACTTAAGAAAAACAACAACAATCGAGATAAATTTGTACGTTTTTCGGTAGAAAATGTCTCTGCTTAAGCCCTCCTAAATTGCAGGCTTGCTATCGCTCGCCAAGAAAAAAATGAAACCTAAATGGTACGAAAGGTCTTAATATTGGCAAATATATGGGGCGAAAGGTCTCAAAATCGCCAAACTAATGGGGGCGAACGTCTTAAAATCTCAAACTTAATGGGGCTAAGCATGAGGAAGAAGGGATTTCAGGAAAAAAAAAAATCCAAGCACTAGTTACTTGTGTCTACACTACTGAATGGATAAAGGTTAGGGAAATAGGTTGTAATAAATTCATCTTTATTCATATGCATACACTTCATACAATAAATACATCATACACGAATACAATCAAATAAATTACAAACACATATACTTAAGCTAAAATTAATACATCAAATAAATTAACTAAAAATATCAATAAAGCACCTACAGTAATTAGACGATTTCATTCAGCTTAGGAAGGACCTCAATTAAAACGCTACACATGATCTCAATTAACGCTTTTAATTACCCCAGATCCTTCCTAAGATTCATAAAATCGTCTGAATGTAGCCGAAATAAAATACAAAAAAGACGGCATCGGTACAGCAAGGGTTAACTATCACAGGTCCTTCCTAAGCTTCATAAAATCCTCTAAATGTAACTATGATAACAAAAGACGTCGCCTAAACTAAAAGGGTTAAGAACATAAACGCCATTATTTTATTACATTTTGGCTTTCATTGGGCGATATTATTCAGGTTAGGAAGGTCCTGTAGAACTTAAGAGGGTCTTTCCGAAGCCGAATAAAATAATTTAGTATATATCCGTTATAAAATAATAATAATAATAATAATCCATACTCAAGGTAAAAATAAAAGATAACTATTAGTATGTTTTATTATCCCTAAATGCCTGTGACCCATGAGAAGAGCTATTTTCAAGTATATTATTACTACTACTAGTAGTAGTAGTAGTAGTAGTAGTAGTAGTAGTAAAAATAATAACTTTTAGTAGTAATAGTAATACGTGAAAATAGGAGTACATTTTCCGTAGACTATTTCCATTTACTACAGGCCGACTACCCTCACCATGTTCTTCATAGTTGCTATGCAGGAGAGTTGCCAATTATACAATAAAAACGAGTAATTATCAATCCCATTTCAAACTATTGCCTAATTGACCTATTTAGCAATATACTATTGTTTATTAAAAGCATATTAGTGATGTTGTTATTGGCCTTATTAAACCCTGTACCTTGCAAAATTAAATTACAGTTGCATAATTACCATTTCGTCTTGCCCCGCCCACCAAGACTAGGGTAACATATATTAACATAGTTCACAACTTGATATTTGACCACCATCTTGACTCCAACTCACGCTGTAGAATATACCTCACCATTATTTATATCCATCTTATTTTGAGCATATGATGTTTATTCTATTAACATTTATACTTATTTCTATATTCCTATCCATCAATGTACCCTGACTGAAAAGAGTGCTTGGCAGGAAGTGAGTATGGAATCAAGATGGCGGCCGGAACCTCTACGACTACATACTCTGTTAATCTAGGGACTCGAACCATGAACACAGGCTCGGCTTCAAAACACACGAATCTGAAACACAATTTGATTCATTAGTTATATATTACTACAATTACTAACACATTTTGTCCACACATATATATTTAAAGTACATATTATTTTTCTTTATATAGGCCTACAGTAATATATTATACAGTAAACATAAGAATGATTAAGATTATTAATTTTAGGTCTACTTTCAAATAACCCTTTCAAGATTCGATTACGCATTTCAGATTAAGAAGGGTAGCCTAAAACAAAATGTCTTTGTGTATGAAGGAGACAAAAACAGGTTGCCTGTATCGAGTGTCTCCCCCACAGCCAAATTCAAGAGACATTGGGGTCAAAATGCCTGGACACACGAAGTTTAAAGTAGTTTAAGTCATAGGATGAAGGAAAGATTGATAAAGGGAGGGAGTTACAGAGTTCAATTGTAAGTCGGATGGTTAATTGAGATAGTCTTTACCTGTACAACCCCCACACATCCTTCCTAAGCTGTATAATATCGTCTAATAATAGCCAGAATAAATGGTCAAACTGCGCCATAATCTTCAAAGGGTTAACTCCTTCTGTACCGAAACGTCTTTATAATTTTCTCTAGCTATATTTAGACGATTTTGTGCAGTTGAAGAAAGATCTGTGGTGGTGAAAAGGGTTCAGTGAGATAGTTCGAAACCTGTTAATTCATTGGAGGCCCTTAAGCAACTGAGTAAAATCGTCTAATAGTTGCCAGAATACAGTTAAAAAGTACGTCGCCGGTACAGAAGGGGTTAATGGCAAGACGGGCGCGAGATGATTCAATAACACCACTATGACCCTGCTTCGAAACTAAACGAAACACCAACCCCTTGACGATCATGAAGCGTTTTGCCAGTTTATTCTGGCTATTCCTTAACGATTTTGTACAGCTTAGGAAGGATCGGTGGGAATGAAAAGGATGAAGACTGCCTTAATTAACCCTCTGACTTCCATCTACCCTTCCTAACCTAGATAAAATCGTCTAACAATAGCCAGAATAAAGTGCCAAAACGCGTCATGATCATTTAGTCGGGCTAACACTAATCGATTTTGTCCAGCTTAGGAAAGACCCTTCGCCTTCTCCAGCTTCTGCCTAAGCTGAATAAAATCGTTTATTGAAATTCAAAATAAAAATAAAAATATTGACGTTGGTGTTTAAAGTAGGCAACATTTTATTGTTTTGTTTATGTAGGCCTATGTATCTATTATTTAATTTTATTTATTTATTTATTTTTATTTCTTATTTATTAGTGTAATTTGTATTATGATTTACTTATTGTATGAAGTTTTTACATGTGAATAAAGATTAGTTTATTACAACGTATTGTAATGACCCTTACCCATCAGTAATGTAATTACAAACAGCTGGTACTAATAATACAACATCAAAACAAACATATTCATAGCTTAAGAGGACATTAAACAAATAGTCTTTTACTTATTAATTAAATAGTAATATACACGGATATGGAAGAAAAAACATAATTTTCCCTTTTATTTTATTTGTTATTAATGTCAGCAATTAATAAGTTAGAATAATAATAATAATAATGTGTATGGTACAGTTGGCCAAATAAGTCGTGTCGCCACTGCCATTACGTTTTGCTCGCTGTGTGCTGTATTAATGTCTGTTAGATGTTGAATAGGGTGTGTAATGATAGGATCGAAACTACGAATTAATACTTAGCTATTGCTGATACCAATTACTGATCGAAATATACTTGGTGCCGCGACATCACTTATTTGACCAACTGTACATGCAGACAGAGAACTATAGTTATTTTGATTACATAAGATATATATATATATATATATATATATATATATATATATATATATATATATATATATGAACATTTAATGTGTGTCTCCAAATTTCAAAATGGCGAGAGAATGAACAGTTATCCGATCTTAATTGGTTCCCCCTTCATTGAAGGAGGATGAAAGAGAGAGAGAGAGAGAGAGAGAGAGAGAGAGAGAGAGAGAGAGAGAAGGGGGGGATAGACTGGGGGTGTCTGCTTTCAACCAACACTAGACGGAGTTGAGTGGGCCCGGAGCACTAGGCTAGATCGCTGCTCTACCACTCTTTGGGATATCACTATACTCGGTTTCATTTCATCTGACGGTAAATTGAATCCCTTAGTAGCTAATTTCTCGATAACTAACGGACAAATTAGAAACTACTATATGTCTGCATCATATTAAAACCAAGTTTATATAATTAGCACCATATTTCACTACAAAATCTTCAAAACAACTGAGAAATCATTGATGGGAACTTTGCAATTTACCGTCAGTTGATAAGAAACAGGGTACAGTAAGTTATATTATTTTAAATAGGCTATGGTAATAATTACACATAGATCATCATACACTCATAATAACGCCTCTATTGAATTCGGACGTCTATATATCACTACACATTACTTCTCTTAATTCGTTTACTGATGATGAGGGCGATTCATTCGTGTCCCCCTCATCCGGGATCCAAACGTCTGGTAGTAGATTAATTACTGGTCAAGGGCTACAACACTTGTCTTAAACATTAGATTATTCGTGTATTTTTGAGGAAATGAGAACAAGATCATTCTTTTTCAGCTCAAGATTCACTTCGTTATTGATAAACTTGTAAAGTAATGTTGGGCATAATTGCATAATTATATTGTTTGGTATAGACCCGCATTGCCCGCAGCGAGCCACCCCACAAAATGAAGACAAAACAAAAAGAAGGAACTCTCTCAAACTCCTGTGTTCAAAGAAAATGAGCAATCGTGAAGGAAATATGGCTACTTGGCACCTTAAATCCCAGAAATCATTAATTACTTCCAAACTACTTACGTTAGATTAGTCAAACTTATATAGACACGTAAGGGGTATAAATCCACACAATTTATATTAACTATCTTATATTTTATAATGCTTATTTAGGGAGATATTGAAGCGTTTAAAAGTGAAATTATCGAACATCTGCCACATGATAGCTGCCATGGCTGCCATCAACCACCATCAAGAAATCCGAAGTGATCTCAGGAATGGATATATTTAAATTCGATCCAGTCATAATAGGTGCGTTTTCGCGAGCTTTTTATGGTCCTGGGTCGACCTGGGTGTACCCAGGTCAACCCAGGCCTGTTTCTGTTTTCGCGATTTTGAGACTGGTCTGACCTAAAGATCAAGAAAATTGAGCCTGACTTTACCCAGGCTGGATTACGGACCTCTGATTGGCTAAGGAATTTCAATATGGCTGCTCCAATAAAGAGGCACTGATAGAGGATTTTCTACTTTTGTTTTCTCTATTCTGAAATTTACTATGGCATGCGAACATATATTGAAATGCATGCAATATGAGATAAAACAACAATAACATATCAATGTGTTAGATAAGGACAAGGTATATCCCCTCAAAATCAATATTAACTAAATAAATCCTAGATCCCTACTAAAACTTCTAAGATCGCATGGTCTGGGCAAAATATCCAAGATCGTGTGAAAAAACCCAAGCACTCGCATCACTGGGGACGAGGTCTTCACCATAGAGTACATATGACCTAGAGGCAAAAGCGTGACGTCACAAATTTGTAAATAGGGATCCGCGCGTTCGAGAGATGGCAGCACGATCGTAAAGGACAATGGGAATGGGAGGGGAGGGTCCCCACAAAGACATTATATTGACTATCCTTGGTCCCCATTAATTCGTAATAATCCCTACCTTGTATTAATAACGCTATTAATAATCAATTGAACGTTATCCAGAGACTCTGCAGACATGACATAGTTAAATAGACATAAGTAGAGGTTACTGTAAAGGCCAGTCATCGTGAAATTGTCGTCATTATGAGGAGGTACACAAGCAGACCTCCTCCAACACCCGCCATTGTTGATGTGAGATTCGGGAGTTGCCAACGTCAATGGTGGGACAAAATATCCCGAGATGTCATACGTATAAATGTCCAGTTTTAGTGCTACTTTACAAATTAACATCTACATGACCTGTAACATAATAATATATATGCAAAATTACATTTTAATTCTTGTTGTGTTGCTTGAAGTTATACAGCTTGCATCATATATAAGTATGTTTCATAGTGGATATGTATACTTAATGTGTTCATCTTGCTTTTATATATCTAATTTATATTAAATAATTTACAAGTGTTTTTACCAACATTAAATAACTCTTAAATACGTTCCCTCTTTAATCTATTGCTCCCTCGTTTTGCGGATTTTCCCTTAACTTTGGTAACACTGCAGCAAGTCAGCTGGCAGGCGCGCAGACATCAAGGACTATCTATAATAAGGACAAGCCACTGAGGTGCTTTGGTTGTTGTACCATACAACAGTGCTGCCACCAAATCCCTAGGACGCCGGCAAAATAACCGTGTGACGTCACGCTTTTGCCTCTAGGTCATATGTACTCTATGGTCTTCACCGTACCCGCCATTTTCCGCCATATTGTTTGTTGTCATAAGTGACGTCAGCAATACAAAGGTCAACCCCGTCCAACTCGGTCCCCAGGGCTGACTTTACCAAGGTACACCCAGTCCCAGATGACGTCACTGGCTCGCGAAAACATACACTGGGACTGGGTCGACCCAGGTACACCTAGGTACAGGGACTCGGGAAAACTGAGCTGGCCCAGGTATACCTGGGTGTACCTACGTTTTTTGTCTCGCGAAAACGCGCCTTATGTTCCCGGTCGTCCAGCTGTGAGGAGGTAAGTCTCGTGTGCTCTCGTTTTCCCCTTTATAGTCCTGAAAATCGAGACAAAATTACGTGCATTATTAAAATAATGGGGCTTATTTACCGCCTGACCAAATTTTGCGGACGGGAACCTATTGTTTTTGTCCATAATGCTTCAAGTTTTTCGTTAATTAAGCCATATATTGTGATGGAAAAGCCGGCAGGTTTAACAAACATATTAGAGAAGCCGGTAGTTCATTGTTCGTTCACTTATTTCATCTTAACCCTTTTTGTACCGGCGACGTCTTTCAAATTATAATCTAGCTATATTTAGACTATTATAATCTAGCTATATTTAGACTATTATATGCAGTTTTAGAAGGATCTGTGGTAGTAAAAACAGGGCGAACTGAGATAGTTCGAAGCCTGTCAATTGCTCTAGGCCCTTTTAAAGCTTAATAGTCTTGTAACCAGAGTGAAGTTAATAGGATGGCACCGGTACAGAAAGGGTTAATGTGTAAATAAACCTCAAATAAAGGATGGTAAATGCATGGATGATTTACCTAGAATATTGTTTGAATAATTGTTATAAGTTTAAGGGGGTAATATTTGTTTTTTTGGTATATATACTTATTTATAAATATATATTTTAGTTTCCTCGCTAGACTTCCCATCAAGCTTAGAAAAAAAAACCTAAACCCCCTTTCAAGATAAATTTGTACATTTTTCGGTACAAAGATTTGCCGGCCAAAGGCCGGTTCCATCTAAAATTAGAGGCTCGCTATCGCTCGCCAGGAAAACATAGACACCTAAAGGGCACGAAAGGTCTCAACATCGCCAAAATAACTGAAGGAACGTCTTAAAACCTCAAAACTAATATGCTAAACATGAGGGAGAAGGGGGTCCAGAAAAAGCGAATACTACCCCCTTAACAATACTAACTTCGCTAATTATTGTTCGCAGGAGAGGCGAGGCAGAAGACTTTGAAGACCACTCTGAGAACCACCCCACCAACTCATCATCACGGAATTAAGAACAAAATATATAAAGAAATAAATACATAAAAGTGAAATAGATGAATAAATGCATGCATACTGTAAATACATACATATATTCATACATTAATTACTAGATAAATACATGAAATCACAATATATAAAAATTATGTAAAGGTTTAAAAACACGATATGATCTGAGGTTTTAGGGGTTATACATATTTTTAATGACTTGGCATTATGCTTGTTTTAAGCCATTTTCGAGTAATGCACACCATCGGACCAAATAGGGTTCTGGTAATAATGCAAATTATATAGATTTGATAGTGTTATATTATAGGTCCCTGTTGGTAATACTGACCAGTTACCTTGTTTACGTTAGATGACTGTTGGTAATACTGACCTATTGTTTCAGATGTGTGCTAGACGTCCAGCCTGGGGGGGGGGGGGGGGGGACAACAGACGGATCAACATTGGTGGACAAACACATCCATCACATCTCTACAATACAGAACGGTGTGTCCATTACAGTTTATAAATCATAGAAACCCATTCTGTACCGATGACTTTTTTATATTTCATTCTAGTTATTTTTAGACCATTTTGTGCAATTAGAAGGATCTGTGGTAGGAAATTTGTTTGAGATAGTTTGAAGCCTGTTTGAGATAGTTTGAAACCTGTTTATTATTGGAGGCCCTTTGTAAACTTAATAAAATTGTCTAATAGTAGCCGGAGTCAAGTTAAAAGGATGGCACCGGTATTGAAGGGTTAATCCTGTCTTATTATGAAAGTATGTACAGTACAGTGATATTTTGAAGTTCTTGTGTTCAATATAGTTTTAAAGATATTAAAATTCATTGCAGCCACTTCATTATTAAGTAAATTCAGTATTCTTTTATATTTAGATATGCAAAACACTGGAGACCTACAACGGATAATATTGACTAACAATAATGGGATGTACTATAACTTCATAGCTACACTTGTTAACTATGTAATATAAAAATACATTTGTGTACTCTGCTTGAACAAACTCTATCAATGCCAGTGTAGTTTAAGATAATCATAGTAAAATAAAGGTATAATATAAAATTGTCAAGAGCAACCCCGAATAACCAACTTATATAACTTTAAATTATGCATAATGATTTGAAACTTTATATTCCAGTGGCCAACAAAATAATAGACCCTTTAGTGTAATAGGGAAATAGGGACACTCAAGTTGTTAGTTATGTTGTCCAAATTGTACGATAACTATAAACGGGACATAGTGACCATACAAAATGCTTGCCAAGGATCATCCAAAATCTATATATGGGTTTTACGTGTTAATCTGTGGATAATCTCGATGGGCAAATGTGAGCTTTTAGATGGCCTTAATGAACACTCGTTTTAAACCATTAGTCCCATGTTATGAACATTGTCCGCAGATAACGGCGTCCCTGTGACCAAGGACTTTGAATTAATGTATTGACTTGCTGAATAACTTAACCCTCGCAGTACTTAAAGACCCATTTTTACTCTATTTTGGTTGTCATTAGTCGCTATTATGCAATTTAGGAAGAATTTCTAGGATTCAAGGGGTACAAACTATCGCAATAAACTCCCTAGCTCCCATGTGTTCTTAAACTGAAACAAATGGTCTAATAATACCCTTTCTGGTCCCCATCAACCCACCCCCTACACCTCCCTCTTCCTAGACACCAACGGGGCCCCCCCCCCGCTCTCTCTCTCTCGTGTCTCCTTGAAGCCTTGTACTTCCGGAGCCTCAATATTTCATTATTTGTGCAGGTGTAATGTGATGCTGTGAGAAGAAGGAGGACCGTGGCGTTCTTACTTTCAAGATGGCTGCCTGATAACAAAATGGACTCCAACCTTTCAAGATGGTCTAATAACAAAAGGGCGTTGTTTACTTAAGATTTTTTTTGTTTTAAATAAAGAATGGTTTATAAGTTAACACTTTGATTCTAACCTGTTAATGTAATCTAATATTTTAGATTGATTGTATTTTTTCTTGTCCAGTCACTAAGTTTAACTAGGAATAAAAGACATTTGAACAAGTTACTGTAATCCAGTATCGTTGATATGATTATATATGAACATCAATATTCCTAATTAACCCGGCAACGGCGAGGGGGTATTGAACTAGCTGCCCATGGGCGAGCATATTGGCTCCATTCAGGCCTATAATCGTCATTTTACGATAAATATTGTTATTACTTATTCATATGAGCCTATTTTACCTTCACTATGAAGATAGTAACCTGTAACAACAATAAAACAAGTGAAAATATAATTTTTCTGGTCAAAATCGCAAATATAGATGGACCAGCCCATTCATGAATTATGGAGAAAATTGAGGCAACCCCTCCCTCCACGAGGCCTCAAGCCACACTGAGCCTACTCATTCACACACACGGTTGTATAACACACCCGCTAGGCACGTAAGCACATCCTCCACATATTTTGCTAATGTTAGCACAAAAATATACCAACGAATTAGGGAATAACAGGGAAAATAGGTGATAATTGAAGGGGGAGGGGAAAAGGGGGAAGGAGGGGATGTGGAAGAGTGATATGAGGTATAGGGGAAAAAACAAAAAAACAAAAATTGTTTAATGCTACTGGGGCCGTTTAAATGTTTTTTTTAGGCCTCCCTCTTAAGAGCTTTGCCGCCGTCGCCCATTAAAACCTCTTATAAGCTTTACTGCCGTTTACGGGTTAATTCTAAAATTATAATTAAAAGAACATTACATTTGAACACTTTATTACATATTATAACCAAGTCTTTACAGACGATTACAATTAGAGTTAGAAATGGAAAATATTGGAATACATTGCCAGAGGATAAACTGAAAGGTTTACTTCTATTCTAAAACACCTTGCTTGGAAAGACCCTCTCCCAACCAGTGCCTGGAGCAGGCTGGTATTATTATGGGAGGGGACCTAAGCTCATGGAAGCGTCTGGTAACAAGCAGAACGGCTCTACAGTATGCTACCAACTCCGCTGCCAATACCAAAATATATGGGTACGTTGCCCACAGCATGAACCTTATTTTTACACTTGTCGCCCAGTTATTGAGCTAATGTGGTCTTAAAGGTATTATTATCATGTGTATACATATATCTAAACTGTAGTTAAAAGTGATCAGACCATTAGCATAGCAAATGTGTTTAAAACAGTTTATAGATAGAAGTTTAAACTATTATTTCCGACTTTTAACTATAATTGTATCAAAATGAAGTTAATATATTTATAATCTTATGGTATATAGAAGTTTGTCAATTGGGAAAATATTACCGAAACTACCACTCTTTCCCATTATTTTTCTTGTTGGTTTTAGGTAGTTTTCATAATACAGTAGTTTAAATTAGTTACAATCCCTGGCAAATGTTTTTTCCCCATTATCCAACTCTTAAAAAAACTCAGATGTATGTTGTTTTCAGAGTAAAGAAAACTATGTTTTGCCTTTGGATACAGGATGGGTTAAGTGGAGACTTAAGCTGGAGGCAGGCCAGCAGAGATTATATTTAGGTTAAGTTAGTTACCAAGCGAGCTGCACCCGACAACTAGGTTAATGAATTAGTTTGATTCTTAGCGATATCACCTTGGACAAGTTAAAATGGTATAGGATCTAATCACTGGAATGATTGGTAAAAAGGTCAGAGCCGAGCGCCGCAGTTGTAGACTGACTACCAGTTAGGAGTTTACGGCAGCTCAACTGACAAGTAGGCCTGCTGACTATTTTACTATTCTTTTTCATAAGCCAACTGTATTATGTACAAGGTGAGTAATAGATTAATAACTACTGTAAGTTAAATAGTTACGCTCTGACAGTTGACCAAATGATTATACTGTACACCGTAAGCAAAAAAAAACACTAAGCAAATATGGTAATTCAACAAAAGTAAGAATGCTTATGAAGATAACCACATGTTCACCCAACTCTTGCTTCATTACTGGCAACTACTATCCTCTAGTGCTATAACTATTATATAGGTTTAAACCTAATCAGTACTCAAGGGTGTGTTGAAATATGTAAGCATTCAACTCTGCAAAACAAAAGCGAAAACATAAAATGAATAACCCACACCAACACAGGTGACATATGAAAAGCTAGAAGTTAGAATTTTTTAGTGAAACTTCATAAGCATTATACTAGCAACTGCCTTAATTTATAGCGATAAAAATTAGATAATTAAATGCTATATATAGTGGAATAAATCTCATTTATATTAAGAGTTCACTGCAAAATGATCTATAAACTATTTTAACTATACATTCTACAGGAACGTTATATTTGCAATGACACTATGTTGGTCAAAATTACAAAGGTTTATTTGTGAAATACAGATTTGCTAGGTATATTTATTAGACAAATATCAGGATGTTCATGAAATTTCAATTACATGTTAATTTGAGTAGCCATCATAATAGGCTAAGTAATTATTTTGGTAACTAATATCCAGTGGCCTAATATTCAGTACCGGCAACCCCTTCAAACTGGTAAGTCCTTATATTATATATTTGTTACCATTTAGAAGAGATCATGTAGCTTAGGAAGGGTATATGGTAGATAAAGAGGATCGAGTCTCAATGTAGCCCTTTAATTGGTAAACGTCCTTCCTAAATATAATCTAATAGTTACCAGAATATAATAAAAGGGACAAACGGTACTGAAGGGGTTAAACAGTTTATGATTTTTTTTTCCAATTCAATGCTGCTTTAGAGAATTAATCATAAGCTTTTAAGTGAATGGAATTACTCAGCCATACTATCTATCTATCTATCTATCTATTGCCTGACGCCGTGATCCCCGAAGGGGTGGCCATACCAGTACTAATATAATAGAAGTCAATTGAAAGAAGCTTGAAGACCAGTAATGTTATCACCAATTTGTAACTGCCATGATCATGTATAAAGATAAAACAAAATTGCTTTGCGAAAAATTGAGGGCCACCCCCTATACTTTCACTAAAATTACCAGGATTGTTTAAAGTCCAGCCTCGACTTGGGAAAATGACACAGGTTTACTTCTGAGATGTTTGGAACTGGGACTTGTGAAATAAAAAAAAAAAACACTGAACAAACTTGCTATTGTAAGTCTAGTTTGAGAATTCCTAAAAGTTTTGTTTTAGATTTCTCAAAATTATCTTTTTTTTTTTTTTTACATTGGACTTCGAAAAATTCTATATCCCATTTATAGCTTTGAGTTTAGACAATTTAGTCCTTTTAAATAGTATGTTTTTATTATACACTCAACTGCATGGGATTTAGATTTTCTAACACTCCAGCCTCTGGTGGAAACCAAAGGTGACCTATATCCTATTAAATTTGTATATTTACACAAAAACATTTTCTTAAATTTCCTACCATGTACAGTTTATGGATTTTATTTAACCCTTTAGAGGGCACTTGGTGAAATCGTTGAGATATCAAAAAACCCTCTTAGGACATGAAAATTGAGGTGTTTCTAAGACATTTTTACTGTTGTGAAATATTCAGTTTGGTGCACTTGAATGTTGAACCGGGTGGATGGGACTCTTTAGCCTTGGTCGGCAACTCATCTAGGAGAGACAACCTTATACAAATCCGGGTGGATGGGACTCGTCAGCCTTGGTTGGCAACCTGTCTAGGGGAGTAAACCTGATACAAATCCGTACTGTTTACCTAAGGGTAAAGCAGATTAGTGGATGGATTAGCCGAACACCACTGTAGAAAAATAGTGCTAACAAGATACACAGAGAGCCTCGGAGTTGGACGAATCATACATTGAGTGGTCAATCCTGTAAGTCCTTCACTAAACTGGCTCGGGTTGTCCCTCTCACAGGGAATAGGTCCGCTTGGGGGCATTCTGTGTATGGCCACCGTCGTAAGGGGAGTAAGGCGTCCGGCAATAGATAGATAGATAGAATGTTGCAATGTTGTGTCAAACAAATAACCCGTACGGGCTACTCGCCCGACTCACGGGTAACCATGAACATCCCGCCAGGGTTGTTTGGCCCGTTTTGGTGTAATGTTTTTCACTAAATTAATATAGGCGTCTTATTTCAACTTAATATGTTTGTAAATAATTGTCAGCAACATAAATAAGTATAATTGGTAATAATGTGAACTTTTACTTACATACTAGAATAAATGTGTAATGAAATACTGCCTTGATTTATATAAAAATACACTTTAATTAAATAAATAACTTGCATATTAGTTTGTTGACACTATTTACATACATATTTATATATTTATACTTCGTTGTGGAATGGAGCAAAGCAATTTCGGGTGTCAGACAGGCACAGGGCGACCTTACAAGTGTCCCACATCCACCGTGACCGATGAATGGCCCCCTTCTTGCTGCAATGCTTGCACGTCTGCCGCATGGTCACAAAATGGGGCATGTGATGGGTGGTGGTATTCTGTCGCTCAACAGGACTTGGGATTGAACTCTTCTCGCCTCTCCTTGGTAGTGGTATTGGTGACGTTGTTGAGTCGATGGAGTTCCTCGTGGCCTGCGCTGCCAATCCTTTGGTGCATCTCATAAACCTGGAGATGTCCAGGCGAAAGTGCTTCAGGGGCATTGGTTTTTCCCCCAAAGCGACACAGTCCCTTTTGTAGAATAGCCAGGAATTACATATACAAATATCCAAAGAGCTTTATATACCACCTTCTCGCTCTCATGGGTGTGCTGTACAGGTGGGTGAGCATGTCGCTTTTATCAATCCCCCCCATCCTTCCATTGTACTTTTTGATAACGTCGGGGCGTTTCACTTCCTTCTTCTCCTTGGCTTGCTTGTCATACCTGGAGACTGTGGACATGGGTTCAATGCCAGCATCGGAGGACAGGACTGTGACCACCTTGTTGTCTTTCCACCGTGCAGCAAGTATACCATTGGAAGAACAATAGTCCAGAGTTCCACGCGGCACCGACTTCTTGTCCATATCCTTGACAGCCATTAGGGTGGGCTTTTCAATGCGATTGACACTTGCTGTGCCAACATACCTGCAGCCATACTTTTCCCACAAGTATTCCACTAACGCAAAGCTTGTGAAGAAGTTGTCAGCATACACAGCACTCTTATTGGGTTCCTTTACGGTCTTGACAAGGACTACCACGGTCTTGCTGCTGACCAACATCTGCTGCTCATCTTCAGCAAGGATGGTATGATGAGCTGGGAAGGTGGGCTCGCCCTGGTACATAAGAATGTCTTGTACAAACCCATCGATACTACCTCTGCAGAAAAGCTTTAAGCCCCACTTGTTTGGTTTGGTCTTCATGTATTGCCTCAGTTTACCAGCTCTCTTCCCCTTATAGGCCACCATCACCTCATCAATGGACTGGACTGGAGTAGCGTTGACCTGGAGGAACCGCTTTGTGATGGATGCTATGACTGGCCTTATCTTGTAAAACCTGTCTATGGATGTCCTGGCATACTCGTCATTGAAGTGTAAGAGGGATCTCAGTAGCCTGAAGCGTTTGGAAGACATGGCTTCAGCTATTTGAGTCACCCTGGTCTCCATGGCCCAGTAATCCTCTATGCTCGGCAGGCTACTTATTCCCATGTAGATCGGATCCCGACGAACACCATGAACTTGTGTTTGTGCACAGAACGTTGTGTTGACGTCCTTCTGCCGAGCATAGAGGTTAGTTTGGTAGACTATGTGGCCAACCAGTTCCAAGGAGAAAGCCATTCAAAATATTCGAAAGGCGTGAGGATGGGAGTTGGAACCAGGTGAACGAAATCCGGGAGTGGTGGGATGTCGATATCCTCCTTCTTCCATGTCCTTGGAGCAGTGGTAGTCCGTATCCTCTTGCGGGCTCGTGGAATGGCATCATCCACTTCTTCATCCTCGTCAGACACATCCCGGGGCTCCACCACAAGCGTACCTGTGTAATTATACAAGTTATTAGTAAAAGTAAGTAAAGGTAAGGTAAGTAATGGTAAGGTAAGTATTGTAATCAGTTTACTAGAATTTCTTTTAAAAAATAAATGCCAAACACTTGAATGAAATGCCCAACACTATTTACTATAAGTCCACCATCTTTAAATGCCCAAAAATATTTACTCTAAGTTCTTTAAACTGTTTAAATGACCAACACAATAATGAACTACACAATTTTTTTTACTGTAAGTTCTTTAACCAAATAAATACCCAACAATATAACTATAGGTCCTTTAAATTGTTTAAATGACCAACACAATAGGGAAATGCACAACAATATTCACTATAATGACCAGTCAGTCAATCAATCAGTCATTGGGGGGAAACTCTGTGACAGCACTGAGCCACACTCGCCCTTCGACTCCACACTTGTGAGTTTCCCCATAGTTTATTGGTATAAAATTCATTCACTTTGATACTAACCTTGCCTTTTAGATGTACAGGGACTACTGGATAGTACTTCATCGTCCCCGATGTGGACCACGAAGTCAGGGTCGATGGTGTCATCATCATCTTCAAGGTCGAACTCGATGTCACTGTCGGCGCTGGTCTGTGGTGCCACCCACTGCGTCCTGCTTCTGGTTTGCTTGTAGAAGGAACCCATTGGTCTCTGAAAAAAATATATATATAATGTCACTATCACTTTCTTTGCTATATTTATGGTGAATAATATGAAAATTGACATAAAAATTACTATATTAAATTGGCCAACAAATATTATAACTAACATTATGTGGAGTCCATACCAATGAATAAGGTACTGGCCTACCACTATAGCATGTTTAAAAAAAATCACCATAGATTCACCATTATTTTGTCATTTCTAACATTACCTATTAGTCAGGTATTGCTCTGTTTCAAGGTTATTTTGTAGGAAACTTATTGTATAGCAGTATAATCATCAATAATATAATCACAATCACTAATCACCATCATATATGCACAATCACTATCAGGCCATACGGTTATTCGTATTGCGGGCCAAAGATCCCCGCAGGGATGAGCGCGGTTATTCGTGATGCGGGCCAAAGATCCCGGCAGGGTGGAAGGTGGCGGCATACGTTCCCCCGTAAGTCCGGCGTACATCCCGCGCAGGATATACACTATGTTCACCACCCAAATTTTCGTATTTCCTTTGAAACCACACTAATTTCATTAGTGTACCAGCATAAAGTACAACTATTTATCTATGTCCTATCAACTTTTAAGAACCTTCCCTCCATTGTGTCAGGCGTGAGGGGCATGGGAAGGGAGCAAACTTGACGCACATATGACCACTACGGCTGCTTTGCAGAGTATGACTCGCTTCTCGCTCTGCACCGCCACACAGGGATGGGGTAGAGGGCTGTGATTTACTGGAGATAATGAAGAAAGGTTCCCTATTGGTTGAAGCAAATCCAAGCCATCTACGTCATCAATGGCGCGAAAGATAGCCCGCCAAAAACACTCTTTTAAGGACCCCGCGCGGGACAGCTGCCCACTATAGGGTACCTCATTCCTACTACCTCATCATTGTCAACGGTCCTTAACCCTTTCACTAATTTAATTTCTTAATTCCGGACAACAGAAGATTTTACTCCGCTTAGGAAGGAGATCCTATGCTGTGTAAAATGTTCTAGATAGCCAGAATGAGAGATTAATCTACTGATGGATGAAAGGGACAGATGACAAAGGTGGGGTACCAGGGACGGGGTTTAACACACTGCACCTTAAGGGGAGGTTTTTAGTATGTTTCCTACTCTTCCAGCAATCTAAAAATGTCACTCCCTTGACCCCCTTTCAAGATAAATGTTTACATTTTTCGGTAGAAAAATTTCCCGGCCGAAGGCCGGTTACTCTTAAATTACAGGCTCGCTATCGCTCGCCAGGACAAAATAGACACCTAAATGGCACGAAAGATCTTAAAATTGACAGAATGGGGCGTAAATTATTAAAATCGCCAAACTAATGGGGCGAAAGTCTTAAAATCTCAAGTGCAAGGGGGCTAGACATGAGGGAGAAAGGAGTCAAGAAAAAAGTCCCTCAAGTGGAAATCTCCCCTTAATACCATTATACAACCAGAATCAACTGTTTAAGACAACCTTTATTTACTCATGACAAAAATAATTCTGACAAGCTAAAAGGTACTGAAGATTGAAGATAAAGCATTTCATCTTCAAATTACTATTCATTAGGGCACTAGAAAATTATACTTCTTATAACTCAAAAGGGCTAACTTACATTGAATTTGGCTCGGTCACTTTTAACCTTGGGACACACTTGTTACAGTTAGCTTTGCCTTTTGTGTCTTTCATAAAAAATATATAAATTAAAATGGAAATTAAGATTGTTGCCACTTACAGTAAATCTGTAGAAATGTACAGCCCATTTTATCCTGCGTTTCTTTTGTTGAAACAATTAGTCAAATGTTTCACTCAAATTATAGTTTCTGAGCTAAGCTGTCCCAAAGGTTTTCCTTCTAGATTGCTTTACTTTATACCTCTAGTTACATTCTTCAAGTATCTCTAGTTACATTCTTCAAGTATCTCTAGTTACATTCTTCAAGTATCTCTAGTTACATTCTTCAAGTATCTCTAGTTACATTCTTCAAGTATCTCTAGTTACATTCTTCAAGTATGGGCAAGCAACTATCCCTTAGCATGGCCAAAGCAAACTACTCTATACAGTAATAAGACTGTTCAAACCGATCTTCGGGTTCCCTTGGTTATCCTTTGAAATTTCTCGCAAATCTGGATTCTACACATTTAAGGGGGGGGGGGGGGGTCACTTTTCTGGGCGATTTTTTAATGTATTCATTATTTTTCTAGTTTCCTCCCAAGACCTCCATCAAATTTATAAAAAAACATCAAATAGATCCCCCTTCTAGATTAATTTGTACATTTTTCGGTAGAAAAATTTCCCGGCCGAAGGCCGGTTCTTCCAACATTACAGGCTCACTATCGTTCGCCAGGGAAAAAATAGACACCTAAATAGCACGAAAGGTCTAAATATTGACGACGAAATGGGGCAAAAGGTCTAAAAATCAATTAACTAATGAGGCAAACATCTTATCATCTGAAAACTAATGGGGCTAAACATGAGGGAGAAAGTCTTCCAGAAAACCGGCCCATCCCCCCTTAAACGCCATTTAAAAACTTGTCTTCATAAAAGTCTTATTCAAACTATTAAAATATAGTAATCCAAGGAGAAATTAAATTTCTTTGGATTCTTTATACAGGTTGTAGAATTAAGATTGACAAAGGGATCAGAAATACTATCAATGACTACATCTATTAACAATATATGTTAACTGTATTATGAATTATTTATACTGTACTGGTTAAATATGGTCCTATATTGCTTACTTACACTACATTTAATCCCTACTATCAATATGTATGATAACCTTTTAAGATTCATTAAACATTGCATACACATATTGACTTTACATACAGTACAATTCTGTGTGATCAAAAACAAAATAAATAATTGAAGTTATGTTTTGTATACTTTAGCTACTTCCGAATCCGTTTGATTTAAAGATTCATCAAGCTTAGTTAACTATTTTAGTAAACTATCCATCTTTACTACTTATATTTTAACTTTGGCTGCCAATTCCAACGATGGTTATACCAACATTCAAATGTGCACTCCACAGACAAAGCTATTAAATAAAACTATTAAAGCACTTAAATATTTTACAATATACTCATACGTCCATATACTGTATGTATACACCATTCGATTATCTGAGAATTTCAACTCTAATGATAAAACGATGCTAAACAATACTTCTATACTGGCTATGAAGAGACTATTTTATGTAGTTTAGGAAGGATCAAGGAACTCAAAGGGCATAACAACTTATGCTTCCGATTCTCACAGATTCTTCCTAAGCTAAAAGGCGGTCTAATGATAGGCAGAATAATCTATCATAATTTCATGGGGTTAAGTAAAATTATTTGATACACTATAGTCTATTCAATAAAATTAGGCCATAATTGATGACCCTTAACCTCTCATAACTCCTTCAATGTTCGGGCATGCACGTCTATGTATTTTATTCAGCTTGAGCAAGATCAGACCGCTTAAGGGTGAATGGAGATCCTTTTTATATTAAAAAAATAGCAAACTAGCTGTACATTTGCACACCCATTTCCTGGTGGCTTCTTCCGATGGTGGAAAGGTCGGCTCAATTGCGCAGTCGTTTAAGAGCTCCAAGGCTGAAGATTGCAATGCTTAGGGAATATATTAATTAATCATTAAGCAAAACATATTTACCACTAACCTCTAGAACTAAACACAAATACTAAAGTAATAGACCTAGTACTTTTTCCAATTGCGAAGAGCCCGTCAAGCAATAGGGTAGGGAATTTGCAGCCATTTGCTCTAGTCATTTTTAGTTGCAAGAATTTAGGAGTCACAATTACTGGCCTAATTATATATTCTATCTATTGTCGGACGCCGTGATCCCCGAAGGGGTGGCCACGAACTAATCGCCCCCATGCACCTGTCCCCAGTAAGTTGATAACTCTCCTCCCATCAAGCTCCGCTTTCACGCATATACTTATCTCCATCCTTCTACCTATTTCTTGGTTTATCTCTCTTTGTCCTTCCACCTCACTCTAGTACACTCTCTTAGTCAATCTCTTTATATCCTTTAGTATGCAATATAAAGACAACTGATGCCGATATATTTTTATATTCTTACCAAATGCAGAATACTTACATATTTTGTTACGAAACTTATTAATTTCTGAAAGAACTCTAGAGTAGGATCAGACCACTATGCAATGCTAACATTAGTGAGGATAAGGAAGGAGTAGAAAATTAGACAGGAAAGTGAAACTCTGCCAAATTTGAAAATTTACAGTAGGGATATGCTGAAAGATACTAAAAGACATTCACGATAGGATGTATCTATGAGGTACTATAAACTAAGTATGGATAGGCACAAGAGATTCCAAGATTAAAGCAGCTGAAAAAGTATGTAGCATGATCCATGGCTCTAAAAGTGAGACAGATGAGCAACATGGGAAGATTGGTGAAAAGTTTGAGTGACAAAAATCTTGCTACAGAGCTGTGAAAGATGCCAGAGGGAGGAAGAATGTATAATGTTCCATGTGATAAAATGAGGGACATGAATGGGGAGGTTGACTGTGGTGGATGTGTCGACATATCTGTTTAGTAGTTTAGCTGTAAAGAGTTGGGGAAAGGTAATGATGTCAACCTTGGGAATAGAGAGTTAAAATGAACAGGGTCCTTCTATGAGCACAGAAGTAGCAGCATTTAATAGACTAAAAATGGACAAACCTGCTGAAGTAAATAACATCAGGTGAAATACCAGATATGGGAGAGATGAAGCTTTCGACATAATGCATAAGTTTTGCATAATAGGGTTGGAAGCCGAAAGTCTACCTGTGGACTGGAGGAAAGCATGCAGGGATTGTTCCCCCGTACAAAGGAATATAAGAGTAATATGAGAATTTTCTTCCTTAGCATACCCAGAAAGGTATATGCAAGAGTTGCTACAGGCAGACAGCAACTGGTAAAACCGGTGAAAAGCAGAAAGGGCAGGGGCTGCATGGACTAGATAGCCTCTATGCGATTGTTGGTAAAGAAGTATTTTCCCAAGAACAGAAAAATATGCAGCATTCATAGATTTAGAAAAAGCATAACAGTAGATTGGGAAGGTATGTGCGACTTGTTGACCATGTATGGTGTGGGAGGGAAGGCATGAATAGCAATACAATCTTTTTATAGCAATGCAATGGCAAATGTGAAGGTAGGCGATAAGCTATTAAAGTTTCGAAATCGACATAGGAGTAAGGCTGGGAGGTGTCAGGTCACCTTGGTTGTTTAATCTATACATAGACTGAGTGGTTCGAGTATGTAGGATCAATGGGTATAGGAGCTAGGCTGGAATCTGAGGGAAGAGAGTGGAAGATGATTATAAGCCTATATGCAGACTATGCAGTCCTGTTGGCGGAAAATGTGGATGAACTTTAGTGTGGTCACGGATTTCGACTGAAAAGAGGAAGTTAACTGTCAAATTAGGGAAATATAAGGTAATGCTGTTCGAGAGAAGAAAGCTTGAACTTATGGAAAAAAATAAATACAAGGAAGGAAATTATAAAAAACAAAATGTAGAATTCAACTAAAAAATGTAGAATTTGAAGCGGTTAAAAGTTTCAAGTATTTGAGAGCTGTAATGTGCAAATTTGATCAAATGGAGAGCGAGATAAAGAGAAAAATGCAAGGGAGGAAGGTAATTGGTGAACTTAATTGTATCCTGAAAGAAGGTATGTAACCAGAGAATCGTGTGCTGCTCTTTAACACACTCTTCTAGAAGCGCGACATTGAGTGACTAGGATCTACTGTATACAGAGCGGGAGATGAACGATCTAGGAATGTCAGCTAGTTTGAATAGGCTAGATGGACTGAGTAATAGGAGAGGTGTAAGTCTTTTGGAATAGAAGGGCAATTTTTGGGCATTTTAATGTAGAGTGGTTGAGTGGACGAAGAGCAATACTTTGAGATGATACAGATCATGTTTAGTGAATGGATGAGGTCTGAATGACATGAAAGATGCATGGCAGTCAGGTGAAATAAGCTAGTAGCGGAAGACCACCTATGGTATGAGAGAATTAGAAAAATAAGAGGAAAAGTTTCCACAAGTGGAAGGAACATTTTGGCTCTGTCAAAGGAAGCATTTTGTCATTGCCATTCTTTAGTGGGAGTTTTGCAGGAGGAAACTAGGCTGAGCTTATTAGGCACCTTCATTTAGCATTAACTATATTCTAGCTTTCTGTTCTTCAGGAGAAAAAAATACTTTTGAAAGTATTTGCCAATGCAATAACAAAGTATTAGGCATATTAAATTAAAGGTAACATTATATTTGCTACAGTGCACAGGTTTAGATTCTGCATTTACTTTTTTGTTAGGGGTAAGAGAGGAAATGTTTTTATCATTCATAAGGGGAGGAGGTCATTCTTTATCAAAACTGCAATACAAACAATTGGAACAAAAAACTATAAATTACATAATACATTTATATACCCTCACTATAAAATGAGTGAAAGTGGAAGTAAAATGGCGTGCATTGTGGTGGTAACTCCGCTGTCTGCCTGTTGTGACTGGGACCTCTCTGGGAGGTCTAGGACGAGGGTGTCTTAGCTGGGGCCCCCAAAATGGACCTGGGCCTCAGTGTCTTCTCCTGGGCTACATATGTGTGAGAGTTTTTTGTTTTGTGCTGTGTTGTGTTGTCCCTATTCAGGCTCGGTCTCGAGTTGGCCACCCCCAGTTAAGGGTATGTGCCTGAGTATATACATACACAAAATGAGTAATCATATTTACAGAAATACGTATAGTGGAGAGTTGAAGTTTAAGATCTTTGTGGTTTGAAGAAGCAATCCATCCAACGATCCTAATTCGCTGGGAGAGTGAATGTCTGGGATGTTCGTGGTGGCGCTTCTGTCTTCGGTAATCCGGCCAAACCGTGTCCTCCTCTTGCTCGGGGCAGTTTCTTTAAACTGTAGTTTGTTTTCTTGCGCTGTACCAAACCAGTTGAAATAATATAGTTAAATGGATGTTATGGGACCTCTCCTATAAATTTATTTTTAAACTCTTTAGAAAACTAATACTCTAATTATAGCTAGCTACAAACACTACATCTAATTTTAAAAATCATAATCCAATAGAAGTAAAGTTTCAGTCACATGTCCTATTGTTCGAACAACATTCTTATTTAACTTAATGCTTCAATATTTAAAATTCTTTGTTTAGACTAAAAGCTACAATCAAATTTATTGATTATGAAATATTATGCCCATTTTTAAGTAAATGCTTATGATTATTGTACCAATTTAAAAACTAGTCTTTCAGATTTTTAGTCTTCATTAAAGAACAAATATAAGTTCACTGTGTAAAGAGACAAAAGGCAAAGCTGCCTATGTCAAGTAGGCCCTATCTCTCTAAGTTAAAAGCCATTACTTTGGGTGCACATCAATCTGAAAAGGCAATTACTTCACCTGGGCTTCTATACACCTGAAAAGTCAATTAATTTGGGCTTCTATATCTGAACAGACAATTACTGTGAGATTCTACAGTATACTCTGTCATTCTCTCTCTATTCTTTCATCAATAATAAATGCACTGAACTATCCAACTCTAGCTCTTCCCAAGCTTTCTGGCATCTAGCCAAAAACATCTCCAACAATTTCTCTTCCTCGTCTTTCCCTCCCCTTTCCCACTCTGATGGCACAACCATCACTTCTTCCTCTGACAAAGCTAAACTCTTCGCTCAAACTTTTGCTAGAAACTCCACCTTGGATGATTCCGGTGCTATTCCTCCCTCACCGCCCTCCTCTCTCTTACTTATGCCTAATATCCTAATCTCTTCTAAAGATGCATTTTCTACGCTCTCTGGGCTTAACACTAATAAGGCATACGGTCCAGATGGTGTTCCTCCTGTTGTTCTCAAAAACTGTGCTTCCTTCCTGACTCCCTGCCTAGGCAAACTCTTTCGTCTCTGTCTATCCTCTAACGTCTTCCCTTCATGCTGGAAGTTTTCTCGCATTCAACCTGTCCCAAAGAAGGGTGACCGCTCTCAACCCTCCAACTATCGTCCAATTGCTCTCATCTCTTGTCTTTCTAAAGTTTTTGAAACTATTCTTGCTTCCAAATTTCTTAAGCATTTCTCTTCTCATAATCTGCTCTCACATCGCCAGTATGGCTTCCTTAAGGGTCGCTCTACTGGTGATCTTCTTTCATATCTTACTAACTCTTGGTCATCCTCCTTTCAGGACTTCGGTGAGGTTTTTTCTATTGCACTAGACATATCGAAAGCCTTCGATAGAGTCTGGCATAAATCTTTAACACTCAAAGAGCGGGTGGTGGAGTATATTTGACTGTGCCGCCCAGCGGGGGTTTTTACCGTAAACTAGCTTGTTTCCGTGCTCGTTTTCATGCATAAACAAGAGCCAGAGCGTAATACAAGTATGTATTCCTGAAAGGGCGTTAATTCAGCTTTCCAATGACACCAGAACCATCCTTCACCGATCACTGGTTGTCTTGCAACGATCGTGCAACCGAAGGGCAAAATTGGTAAAATACGGTAATTTTCTTACATTATTACGTGTGAAACGAGTGAGAGGGTGGAGTACAAAGGAGTACATCTCAGTAGCTCCACGGCCACCGTGGCGACCGGTCATGAGGAAACCTACGCTCCTTCCACCGCTCCGCTCTCTCTCAGATAACATTACATGGTCAAAATTGCACTCGACAATAGCCGTGACCTGCCACATAGGCCACATTTATTTCACTCAACAATAGCCGGGCGCCGCCAGTTAAGGGTTATTTTCTAAACTACCCTCCTTCGGATTCTATCCCTCCATCTGTGCCTTTGTCTCTAATTTCCTTACCGGCCGTTCCATAGCCGCGATTATGGACAGTCATTGTTCACTTCCTCACCCTATAAACTCCGGTGTTCCTCAGGGCTCTGTCCTATCTCCTATTCTCTTTCTAATTTTTATAAATGATCTCCTTAACTGTACCTTAATTCCCATCCATTCATACGCAGACGACTCGACCTTACACTACTCCATTAGTTTTTCAGATCGCCCCAGCCAGCAATCCCTCAACGACAAACGTAATGAAGCCATAGAACTCTTAAATTCTGATCTAAATACTATTTCCAATTGGGGCAGAGAAAACCTTGTTAACTTTAATGCTTCCAAAACCCAATTTCTCCATCTATCTACCCGTCAGGATCTCCCAGCGGACTATCCCTTATTCTTTAACAATACAAAAATCAACCCTTCATCTTCTCTCAATATTCATTGCGTCTCTTTTTCTTCTGCTCTCATTTGGAAGGACCATATTACCAGTTTTGCTAAGGCAGCCTCCCAGAAGCTGGGTGTGCTCAACCGCCTTAGGGGGTTCTTTTCCCCTGCACAGCTTCTTGCTCTGTACAGGGGCATAGTGCGCCCTTGTATTGAGTATTGTTCACATGTGTGGGGAGGTTCCTCTCACACCGCTCTCCTAGACAAAGTTGAAAGGAAGGCCTTTCGTATCATTAACTCCCGTCCACTCACCAACTCTCTGCAATCTCTCTCTCTCCGCTGCAATGTTGCATCTCTCTCGCTATTCTATCGCTACTATAATAATCAGTGTTCCTCAGAGCTATCCCAGTGCATACCACCTCCTTTACGTAGGGCACGTGGTACCCGTCTTGCAACTCAATCCCACCCCTACTCTGTGCAACTCTCCAACCCAAGAGTGAAACGTTACTCTCAAACTTTCTTCTACTCGACAGCTGAGCTCTGGAACTCTCTCCCAGAATCAGTCTTTCCCTCTTCCTAGGACTTAAATTGCTTCAAACTCAGTGTGTCCAGGCATTTTGGCTCGAACGTCCCTTGATTTTGGCCCTGTCACTCTTTCAACTATGGGGGAGGCACTCGCTATAGGCAGTTAGGCCTTTTGCCTCCCTCAATCACATAGAATAAAAAAAATAACAAAAATGCAATAACAAGACAAATTATCCGAAAGAATTCAAAATCTTACCTAATGCAGAATACTTAGGCTATATATATATTTTGTTACGAAACTTATAAACCCCTTTATACTCATATGACGCAGAGGTTGCCAGATTAGCAATAAGAAATAGAGTTCTCTCACTCTTCTAATTACCTCTCCAAAATTAGTTTTCTGCCCACAGCTAACTCAGACAACTGCAGAGGTTGAAGTAACTAAACTAAAGGTTTCTAAATACCCCTGATGGTAACAAAGGCTTTAAAGTATCCCTAATCGGATCAAAATAGCGTCATATGTCTGAGAGGGTTAGTCTCTGAACACTAATAGGATCAGACCACTATGCAATGCTAACAATAGTGAGGATATGAAATTAGAAAGGAAAGTGAAAACTGGCAAATTTGAAAATTAACAGTAGGCTACAGGGATATGCGGAAAGAGACTAAAGGGCATTTACGATAGGATATATCTAGGAAGTACTGAAACGAAGTAGGAATAGGCACAAGAGATTCCAAGATTAAAGCAGCTGAAAAAGTATGTGGCACGATCCATGGCTCTAAAAGGAAGACAGATGAGCAACATGGGAAGATTAGTGAAAAGTTTGAGTGACAAAATCTTGCTACAGCGATGTAAACGATGCCAGAGGGAGGAAGAATTTCAAATGTTCCAGCTGATAGAATGAGAGACATGATGGAGAGGTTGATTGTGGTGGATGAGTGGACAGATCTCTAGTAGTTTAGTTGTTAAGAGTTGGGGGAAGGCAATGATCTCTACCTTTGGAAATTGAGTTAAAATGAACAGGGCCCTTCTACAAACACAGAAGTAGAACCAACTAAAGACTAAAAATGGGAAAAGCTGCTGGAGTAAATAACATCAGGTGAAATACCAGATATGGGAGAGCTGAAGCTTTCGACATGATGCATAAGGTTTGCAAATTAGGATTGGAAGCCGAAAGTGTATCCGAGGACTGGAGGAAAGCAGGGATTGCTCCGCTGAACAAGGGGAAGGTTAGTACAGGGGAATATAAGAGTAATAGGAAAATTTGCTTCCTTAGCATACCTAGAAATGTATATGCAAGATTTTCTACAGGCAGACAGCAACTGGTAAAACCGGTGAAAAGCAAAGAGGTTTCAGAAAGGGCAGGGGCTGCGTGAACTAGATGCCTCTGAGATTGTTGGTAGGAAAATATTTTCCCAAGAACAGACAAATATGCAGCATTCATAGAATTAGAAAAAGTATAAGACAGTAGATTGGGAAGGTATGCGAGACTTGTTGACCATATGGTGTGAGAGGGAAGTTATTAATAGGAATAAAATCTTGTTTATAGGAATGTAATGGCAAATGTGGAGGTAGGCGATAAGCTAAGCAAGTTTTGAAGTCGACATAGGAATAAGGCTGGGAGGTGTCATGTCACCTTGTTTGTTTATTCTATACATAGATAGAGTGGTTATAGTATGTAGAGCGGGATCAATGGGTATAGGAGCTAGGCTGGAATCTGAGGGAAGAGAGTGGAAGATGATTATAAGCCTATATGTGGACGATGCAGTCCTGTTGGCAGAAAATGTGGAAGAACTTTAGTGTGGTCACTGATTTCGACTGAAAAGAGGAAGTTAAAGGTCAACTTAAGGAAATAGAAGGTAATGCTGTTCGAGAGAAGAAAGCTTGAACCTAAGGCAAAATATAGATTAATTTAAGGAAATAGAAAAATGTGTAAATTCAACTACAAAATATAGCATTTGAAGCGGTTGAAAGTTTCAAGTATTTGGGAGCTATATTGTGCAAATTTGGTAAAATTGAGAGAGATAAAGAGAAATATGCAAAGGAGGAAGGTAATTGGTGAACTTAAAGAAAGAAAGTATGTAACCAGAGAATCGTGTGCTGCTCTTTAACACACTCTTCTAGAAGCGCGACATTGACAGAGTGACTAGGATCTACTGTATACAGAGCGGGAGATGAACGATCTAGGAATGTCAGCTAGTTTGAATAGGCTAGATGGACTAAGTAATAGGAGAGGTGTAAGTCTTTTGAAATGGAAGAGCAATTTTTGGGCATTTGAATTTGGAGTGGTTGAGTGGACGAAGAGCAATACTTTGATATGATACAAGTCATGTTTAGTGAATGGACGAGGTCAGAATGACAAGAAAGATGCATGACAGTCAGGTGAAATAAGCTAGTAGCGGAAGACCACCTATGGTATGAGAGAATTAGAAAAATAAGAGGAAAAAATTCCGCGAGTGGAAAGAACATTTTGGCTCTGTCAAAGGAAACATTTTGTCATTGCTATTCTTTAGTGGGAGTTTTGCAGGAGGAAACTAGGCTGAGATTATTAGGCACCTTCATTTAACATTAACTATATTCTAGCTGTCTGTTCTTCAGGAGAAAAAAATACTTTTGAAAGTATTTGCCAATGCAACAACAAAGTATTAGGCATATTAAATTAAAAGTAACATTACATTTGCGACAGTGCACAGGTTTAGATTCTGCATTTACTTTTTTGTTGGGGGTAAGAGAGGAAATGTTTTTTATCATTCATAAGGGGAGGAGTCATACTTTTTCAAAATTGCAATACTAACAATTGGAACAAAAACCTATAAATTACACAATAATACATTCATAATTATACCCTCGCTATAAAATGAGTGAAAGTGGAAGTAAGGTGGCGTGTATTGTGGTGGTAACTCCGCTGTCTGTCTGCTGTGATTGGACCTCTCTGGGAGGTCTAGGACGTGGGTGTCTTAGCTGGGGCCCCCAAAATGGACCTGGGCCTCAGGGTCTTCTCCTGGGCTACATATGTGTGAGAGTTTTTTGTTTTGTGCTGTGTTGTGTTGTCCCTATTCAGGCTCTGTCTCGACTTGGCCACCCCGAGTTAAGGGTATGTGCCTGAGTATATACGGTACATACACAAAAGGAGTCTCCAACCATATTTACAGAAATGACGCATAGAGGAGAGTTGAAGTTTAAGATCTTTGTGGTTTGAAGAAGCAATCCATCCAACGATCCTAATCCGCTGGGAGAGTGAATGTCTGGGATGTTCGTGGTGGGGTTTCTGTCTTGGGTAATCCGGCCAAACAGCGTCCTCCTCTTGCTCGGGGCAGTTTCTGTAAACTGTAGTTTGTTTTCTTGCGCTGTACCAAACCAGTTGAAATAATATAGTTAAATGGATGTTATGGGACCTCTCCTATACATTTATATTTAAACTTTTTAGAATACTAATACTCTAATTATAGCTGGCTACAAACACTAAATCTACTTTTACTGGTGATGGGCTGGTCTATCAGAGTGAGAGCTGAGCGTTCTCTGCCATACCCATAGCTTACTCTGACTGTTCCCTTTAGTTATATATCTTCTAGATCTCAAGTGACTGCGTCTTTTCCGTGGATTGACCTCCCTACTGCCAACCTAGAAGTTGGCAGATTGGGAGCCAAAGAGTCACATTTTTCCCTTGCCCCTCAACTTTCCCTTCATAATTGCTGAGAGGCACAGGGCCTTGGGTGGGGTTTTGGTTTCCCGTGCATTTCTGCACCCTCTTCAGCTCCCTGCCTAGGAGTGGCTTCGGCCACCCGGGCTTTGTTAGTGGTAAGCAGGGAGGGTTTTGTGGGGGTGCTCGTTTATGGCCTTGGCCTTGCTCGAGACCATGGGGCTGTTCGGCCAGACAGCCTGGGGAACAACAACAACATCTACTTCTAAAAATCATAATCCAATAGAAGTAAGGTTTCAGTCACATGTCCTAATGTTCTAACAACATTCTTATTTAACTTAATGCTTCAATATATTTTTTTTTTTTTAGACTGAAAGTTACAATCAAATGTATTGATTATGAAATATTAAACCCATTTTTAAGTAAATGCTTGATTATTGTACCAATTTAAAAACTAGTCTTTCAGATTTTTAGTCTTCATTAAAGAACAATTAGAAGTTCACAGAGTAAGGAGACAAAAGGCAACGCTGCCTATATCAAGTAGGCCCTATCCCTCGAAGTTGAGAGCCATTACTTTGGGTGCACATCAACCTGAAAAGGCAATTACTTCACCTGGGCTTCTATACAGCTGAAAAGGCAATTAATTTGGGCTTCTATATCTGAACAGACAATCACTGAGATTCTACAGTATACTCGGTCATTCTCTTTCTATTCTTTAGTATGCAATACCAAGACAAATTATCCGAAAGAATTCTAAATCTTACCAAATGCAGAATACTTAGGCTATATATATTTTGTTACGAAACTTATTAATCTCTGAACACTTGATTAGGATCAGACCACTATGCAATGCTAACAATAGTGAGGATTAGAAATTAGAAAGGAAAGTGAAAACTGACAAATTTGAAAATTAACAGGGATATGCGGAACGACTAAAGGGCATGGACGATTGGATATATCTAGGAAGTACTATAAACGAAGCATGGATAGGCACGAGAATCCAAGATTAAAGCAGCTGAAAAAATATGTGGCACGATCCATGGCTCTAAATGGAAGGCAGATGAGCAACATGGGACGATTGGTGACAAGTTTGAGTGACAAAATCTTGCTACAGAGATGTGAAAGATGCCAGAGGGAGGAAGAATTTAGAATGTTCCAGGTGATAGATTGAGGGACATGAATGGAGAGGTTGATTGTGGTGGATGTGTAGACAGATCTCTAGTAGTTTTGTTGTTAACCTCTGAAGTGCGCATGGAGGTAATTGGACACCTCTCCCTGTGTGCATGTATTTGAGGTGTTTCAGTCACTAAAATATTCATTGTACCATTAATAGCATTAATTCTTATCCATATGCGCCTATTATGGGTTGATTATAAAGGTATTAACCTGAAACTACAATAAAACAAGTGAAAACAGCGTTTGGATGGTCAAAATCGGAGATATAGCCCGCGAGTTGTATAATGTATGGGTGAGGCAAGCTGCTTTCCCGCCAATTTCCCCCAAGGCCACTGAGACACAGTCGATCGATATTCTCTCTCTCTCTCTTGCATTCGCTTGTTATCAGTGATGACCACACCCTGCAACCGGATTTCTAATGTTAGCACGAAAATATACCTCAGAATAAGGGAATAACAGGGAAAATAGGTGATAACTGAAGGAGAGGAGGAAAGTGGGGAAGGAGGGGAGGTAGAGGACTGAGAATTTGCATGGCCCAGGGGCCAAAAAAAATAAAAAAATAAACAAATACAAATATATATATATTTTGTTTTCGATGTCAAAAGTTGATTTTTTTTTTCTCTGACTCTTAAGAGTCTCCCCACAGTCCGCCGGGGGAACTCTTAAGTCTCCCCGCAGTTCCCGGGTTAAGAGTTGGGGGAAGGCAATGATCTCCACCTTGGAAATGGAGTTAAAATGAACAGGGCCCTTCTACAAACTCAGAAGTAGAAGCAACTAAAGACTAAAAATGGGAAAAGCTGCTGGAGTAAATAACATGAGGTGAAATACCAGATATGGGAGAGATGAAGCTTTCGACAATTCATTAGGTTTGGAAATTAGGATTGGAAGCCGAAAGTGTACCCGAGGAAAGCAGGGATTGTTCCCCTGAACAAGGGTAAGGTTAGTACAGAGGAATATAAGAGTAATAGGAAAATTTGCTTCCTTAGCATACCCAGAAAGGTATATGCAAGAGTTGCTACAGACAGACGGCAACTGGTAACACCGGTGAAAAGCAGAAAGGTTTCAGAAAGGGCAGGGGCTGCGTGGACTAGATCGCCTCTATGCGATTGTTGGTAGAAAAGTATTTTCCCAAGAACAGACAAATATGCAGCATTCATAGATTTAGAAAAAGCATAAGACAGTAGATTGGGAAGGTATGCGAGACTTGTTGACCATATATGGTGTGGGAGGGATGTTTCCAATAGCAATAAAATCTTGTTTATAGGAATGTAATGGCAAATGTGAAGGTACGCAATAAGCTAAGCAAGTTTTGAAGTTGACGTAGGAGTAAGGCTGGGAGGTGTTATGTCACCTTGGTTGTTTAATCTATACATATATATAGTGGTTATAGTATGTAGAGCGGGATCAATGGGTATAGGAGCTAGGCTGGAATCTGAGGGAAGAGAGTGGAAGATGATTATATGCCTATATGCGGACGATTCAGTCCTGTTGGCGGAAAATGTGGAAGAACTTTGGTGTGGTCACTGATTTTGACTGAAAAGAGGAAGTAAAAGGTCAACTTAGGGAAATAGAAGGTAATGCTGTGCGAGAGAAGAAAGCTTGAACCCAAGGAAAAATATAGATTCATTGAAGGAAATTATAGATTTTTTAAAAATTCAACTACAAAATGTAGAATTTGAAGAAGTTGAAAGTTTCAAGTATTTGGAAGCTGTACTGTGCAAATTTGGTAAAATGGAGAGAGAGAGATAAAGATAAAAATTAAAGGGAGGAAGGTAATTGGTGAACTTAATTGCATCCTGAAATTAAGGAGGTCACCAGGGAACCATGTGCTGCTCTTTAACACACGACATTGACAGTGACTATGATCTATACAAACAGAGCGGGAGATGAACGATCTAGGAATGACTGCTAGTTTGAATAGGATAGATGAACTAAGTAATAGGGGAGGTAGAGTCTTCTGGAATGGAAGAGCAATCTTTGGGCATTGGAATGTAGAGTGGTTGAGTGGATGAAGAGCAATGCTTTGAGGTGATATGAGTCGTGTGTAGTTAATGGAAGAGGTCAGAATGACAAGAAAGATACATAGCAGTCAGGTGAAATAAACTAGTAGTGTAAGACCACCCATGGTATGAGAGAAGTAGAAAAATAAAGGAAAAATGTCCACGAGTGGAAGGAACATTTTGGCACGGTCAAAGGAAGCATTTTGTCATTGCCATTCTTTAGTGGGAGTTTCACAGGAGGAAACTAAGCTGAGATTATTAGGCACCTTCATTTAATATTAACTATATTCTAGTGATCTGTTCTTCAGTAGAAAAAAATACTTTGGAGTATTTGCCAATGCAATAGCAAAGTTTTAGGCATATTAGATTAAAAGCAACATTAAATTTGCTACAGTGCACATTTTTAGATTCTGCATTTACTCGTTTTGGGGGGCAAGAGAGTTTTTTTTTTTTTTTTTTTAATAATTCATAAGGGGAGGGAGAAGAGTCATCAAAATTGCAATGCTAACATTTGGAACAAGCCTATAAATTACAATAATATATCCATATATCCTCACTATAAAATGAGTGAAAGTAAGGTGGCGGGCATTTTGTTTTAACACCTTACGAGCGGCCTATGCGGTTTATTTATGTGTACCGCCCAGCGGGGTGTTTTTAGCCAAAATAGGGCTGTTTACGTGATCATTTTCATGCCTAAATAAGACCCAGAACGTAAAACAAGTATCTATCCCTGAAAGGGCATAAACAGAGCTTTCGAATGACACCATAACGATCCTTGTATGATGGATAGTTTTCTTGCAATAACCGTGCAACGCGAGTGCAAAAAGCAGGTAATTCGGTACTTTCGGTACATAATTGAGTATGTAGCGAGTGAGAGAGGGAGGAGGGAGCTGAGATTTGTGTCAGTAGGTTCGCCGCGGTGGTCTGGAGCAGTCATACGCTCGCTAGTCTCCTGCCACCACTTGTCTCTCTCTCTCAGCCACATTACGTGCTGAAATTGCCACTCGAGTTATGTCGAGCGCCGCCACATAGTCCAGCTTTATTTAACTCGACTTAAGTGGTGAGCCGCTTTTTAAGGGTTAAACTCCGCTGTCTGCCTGCTGAGACTGGACCTCTCCGGGAGGTCTTGGACCTGGGTGTCTTAGCTGGAGACTCCAAAATGGACCTGGACCTCAGGGGTCTTCTCCTGGGCTACCTAGGTGTGCTATAGTTTTGTTTTTGCTTTGCGTTTTGTTGCGTTGTCCCTATTCGGGCTCTGTCTCGAGTTGGCCACCCTTAGCTAAGGGCTATGTGCCTGAGTATATACACACATAAAACGAGTCCAACCATATTTACAGAAATGACGTGTAGTGGAGAGTTGAAGCTTAAGATCTTGTGTATTGAAGAAGCATTCCATCCCACGATCCTAATCCGTGGGGAGTACAAAGGAGTACAAAGGAAATCAAGCAACAACAGATCTAGTGACCCTTCTAGGTTGCTTGTCCTCCAAAACACTGAGGATCAAGTGTCCAAACAGTGGTTTAGAGTGGGTAAGGGAACATTGGAAAGGGAAATACTGCCCTGGAACTAATGTCCGTGGCAGGATTAGGAAGTTAGGGGACAGATGGTTAGTAACTGAGGGGGGGATAAAATAAAGTTATTCATTTACAAACGCAGTCAGTCGCGGGTTTGATGCGAGATATTTGTCTAGGCGGAGTTTAAATGAATCAACGGTGATGCAGTCTATAACGTTTCGGGGAAGCCCATTCCACAAGTTGACAACTCGATTGAAGAAGAAATTCTTAGATTCGTGTGAGTTAAAAGATTTACCAATAATTTTGCAACCGTTTCCCCCAGTAATTATTGGTCGATAGTGAAGTACTTACTACAGTTCATATTGTCGATGCCTTTGATGATTTTGAACACTTGAATTAAGTCACCTCTTAATCTGCGCTGGGTTAAAGGAAATAGATTTAATTCTCTAAGACGCTCTTCGTATGGTTTGTTCTTTAGGCTAGGTATCATTTTGGTAACTCTACGTTGAACTCGTTTTAGCTTGTTTGTCTTTTTGGTAAGGGCACCAGGATTGAACGCAGTATTCCAGAAGAGGGCGGACTAATGAATTGTAAAGGGTTAGGATAACTTCTTTGGATTTATGCTCAAATGACCTGCCTATAAAGCCAATTATTTTGTTTGCCTTCTTAACAACTTCTGAACATTGTTGACTCGGTTTTAGGTTACTCGATATTGTTACTCCCAGATCGGTTTCTCTGTTTACATTCTTAAGCTGAGTGCCATTCATCGAATAGTTTGCTTTCTCATTTAGTATCCGATATGTAGTACTTTACATTTATCGCATTGAAACTCATTTGCCAAATTTGGGCCCAACATGACAATTTATCTAGATTGTGTTGCATATCGTCAACTTGTTCTTTTGAGAGTACGCTATTTGCAATTTTTGTATCGTCAGCAAATTTTGAGATTGTACAGGTGAGACCCTCATCTATGTCGTTGATGTAAATTAGAAAGAGAATTGGTCCTAGTACCGATCCCTGGGGTACCCCGCTACTTACATTGGTCCATTTTGATGCCTTACCGTTTATGACTACTCTTTGCTTTCTGTCGCTGAGCCAATTTTCTATCCATTTCACACACCGTCTTGTATTTCATGCGCTTTTAGTTTTAGCAGTAAACGTTTGTGGGAACTTTGTCAAAGGCCTTTTGAAAATCAAGGTATATATCTACAGCTTTACTCTCATCGTAGAGGTTGAGGATATCGTGGAAGAAGTCTAAGAGGTTTGTTAAACAGGAACGTTTTTTACGAAAGCCGTGTTGAGTATCTTTAAGTATGTTATTTTCCTCTAAGTGATTTACGAGTCTGTCTCGTATGACCGTTTCTAGCATTTTACATACAACTGAGGTTAAGCTAATTGGACGATAGTTACTGGGTAGGGATTTGCTGCCTTTTTTTAATATCGGTGTTACGTTGGCTAGCTTCCACTGATCGGGCATAGTTCGGGAGAGGGAATGTCGGGGGATGTTCGTGGTGGGGTTTCTGTCTTCGGTTATCTGGCCAAACAGCGTCCTCCTCTTGCTTGGGGCAGTTTCTTTAAACTGTAGTTGGTTTTCTTGCGCTGTACCAAACCAGTTGAAATAATATAGTTAAATGGATGTTATATACATTCCTATACATTTATATTTTACCTTTTTAGAATACTTACTCTAATTATAGCTAGCTACAAACTACATCTTTTAAAAATCATACAATCCAATAGAAGTAAGGTTTCAGTCACATGTCTTAATGTTCTAACACATTTTTTATTTAACCTAATGCTTCAATATTTAAAATTATTTGTTCAGACTAAAAGCTACAATCAAATTTAGTGATTATGAAACACTAAACACATTAAGTAAATGCTTATGATTATTGTACCAATTTAAAAACTAGTCTTTCCGATTTTTGAGTTTCATTAAAGAACAAATATATGTTCACTGTGTAAGGAGACAAAAGGCAACGCTGCTTATATCAAGTAGGCCCTATCCCTCGAAGTTGCAAGCCATTACTTTGGGTGCACATCAATCTGAAAAGGTAATTACTTTACCTGGGCTTTTATACATCTGAAAAGGCAATTAATTTGAGTTTCTATATCTGAACAGGCAATTACTGTGAGCTTCTACAGTATACTCTGGCATTCTCTATTCTTTAGTATGCAATATCAATACAAATTATCCAAAATAATTCTAAATCCTAGCAAATGCTATTTCACTATAACACTATTTCAAATAGTGTTTTTGTTTTTGCTTTGCGTTATGTTGTGTTGTCCCTATTCGGGCTCTTGTCTAGAGTTGGCCACCCCCAGCTAAGGGGTATGTGCCTGAGTATGTACACATAAAAAAAAAAAAAAGTACAACCATATTTACAGCAATGACACGTAGTGGAGAGTTGAAGTTTAAGATCTTGTGTATTGAAGAAGCAATCCATCCCACGATCCTAATCCGCGGGGAGAGTGAATGTCGGGGATGTTCGTGGTGGGGTTTCTGTCTTCGGTTATCCATCCAAACAGCGGCGTCCTCCTGCTCGGGGCAGTTTCTTTAAACTGTAGTTTCTTGTCTTGTGCTGTACCAAACCAGTTGAAATAATTAAATTAATGTTATGGCATCTCTCCTATACATTTATAGTTTACCCTTTTAGAAAACTAATACTCTAATTCTAGCTAGCTACATACACTACATATACTTTAAAAAAATATACAATCTATTAGAAGTAGGGTTCCAGTCACATGTCCTAATGTTCTAACAAAATTTAAATTTTAACCTAGCTAATGGTTCAACATTTATAATGATTTGTTTAGACTAAAAATTACAGTCTAATTTATTGATTATGAAACACTAAAAACACATGTTTTGGTAAATGCTTATAATTACTTATTATAATTTCAGATAGTTAGTCTCCATTTAAGAACAAATATAAGTTTAACTCACTGTTTCAGGAGACAAAAGGCAAAGCTGCCTATATCAAGTATTCCTCAAAGTTGAAAGCTATTCCTTTGGGCGCACATCAATCTGAAAAGGCAATTACTTCACCTGAGCTTATACACACTGAAAAGGCAATTACTTTGAGTTTCTATGTCTGAACAGGCAATTATTGCGAGCTTCTACAGTATATTGTAAACATTTGTTGGCTAAATAATACTTTTCACTTTCACCTACAGTATATCTGAACAGGCAAATACTTACGCTGGGCGTCTATACTTATGAAAGGGCAATTACTTTTAGCTTCTATACATCTGAAAAGGCAATTACTTTTAGTATCTATACATCTGAACAGAATTACTTACCCTGGGCTTCTATACATCTGAAAATGTATTTACTTAGATTATCTATACATGCGGAAAGGTAATTACTTGCTCAGGGTTTATAGACATCTGAAAAGGAAATTACTTACCCCAAATTCAATCTAAAAATGGCAAGGATAATCTAAAGAGCTCAAACTCCTCAATTACGAGATTTTAGCCTTCTGGATTTTGTTTTTCTTTTGCTCTAACCTTACTCAGGAGACCGTACAGATACGCAGACAAGGGTTTCCACCTGAAAAGTAGGCATTAACTTACCCTGACTTCCACTTGAAAAAGGCAGTTACATACCATTACTTACAGAAAAAATACAATTGCTTATCCCGAATTCTAACTGTAAAAAAACAATAAATAAATTGGAATTTTAAAACTCAATTATTTACCCTGACTACCGCCTGAAAATAAGTATTACTTAACCTGAATTCCACCTGAAAAAGGCAATTACCTATCCTGAATGCCAACCGAAAAAGCTATTACCTACCCCGAATTCCACCTGAAAATGGAAATTACATATCCAGACTTCCACCTGAAACAAAATAAATTTCTTATACCGTTATTTACCTGCAAAAAGTGTCAGATTTTCACTTTAAAAAAAAAAAAAAAAAAAAAAAAAAAAAAAAATTTCACCTGGAAAAAAATATATAAATTACTTACCCCCCACATCCCCCTGAAAAAAGGCAGTTACTTTTAACATACACAAGAAAAAAGGCAATTTCTTACCTAGATTTCCACCTGAAAAATGCCAATAACTTTCCCAGACTTTCATCTAAAAGAAATAATTACTTAGAGTTCCACCTGAAAAAAAAGTTACTTAGCCCACATTTCACCTGCAAAAAAAATATATTCAATATATATATTTTACCGACCTCCACCCAATTTGAAAAACATTAACTTGCCCTGACATACAGAAAACAATGGTAATTACTTTCCCCGACCTCCAGTTAATTATATAAAGGAAATTACTTAAGTTTATTAACACCTGAAGAGGCAATTCCTTAACTCTATTAAAACATTAATAACAAACTATTACTTACCCCTATTAATATCAGAAAAACGGCAGTTACTCACCTACTTCCACATTAAATAAATGCCAATGCTTTACCTAATCCTCAAACCGGAAAATGGGCATTTACTTACCCCGAATTCCCCCTAAAATAACATAAATCCAACAGAAAAATAGACAATTGAAAATAAGGCGGTTACTTACCCCAAAATCCACCTGGAAAAAGGGAATTAGTTACATCGACTGCCACCTTATAAATAACTAAATTACTCGCCCTGATCTCAATCTGAAAAATGGCATGTACTTATCCCGCCTTTCACCTGAAAATAGGTAATTACTTGCCAACTTCCACCTAAAAAAAAAATATATATTTACCTAGACTTCCGGAAAAGGTAATTACTCAAAAATCCATCAGACAAAAATGACAAAAAGGTGCCTACTTACTCTGAATTCCGCCTGAAAAGGGTAAATACCTACCCCCAAATTCCACCTGGAAAAAAGTATGTATTTGCCCAAACATTTACCTGAAAAAGGGAGTTTCTAGCCGCAAGTTTTACCTGAAGAAAAGAAATTTACTTTACCGGACTTCCACCTGAAAAATGGCATCTACTTACCTCGACTTTAACCTGGAAAAAAAGGCATTTACTTAAGACTTTTACCGGATAAACAAATAGTTATCGATATATCCCTGCATAATAACAGTTACCAGATTTTCACCTGAACAAAACAAATATAAATAAATGCTTGCCTCGACTGAATAACGGCAGTTACTTACCCCTACTTACACCTGAAATATGACATTTACCACCTGAAACACTGCAATTATTTACCCAGGGCTCCACCTGAAAAGATTCATCTAACAAGATAATTAAATACCAACTTAAATTAAAAATAAAGAAATTACTCACCTAGACTTCCACCTGAAAGGCAATTACCTACCTAAACACTCTTCCAAAAAGGCAGTTACCTACCCACACTTTCACCTGCAAAAAATGCAGTTAATTACGTAGAATTTGAGAAAAAACAATTACTTACCCACACTGAAACCCCCCAAAAAATACCTCTACCTAGCATCAGAAACCAAATAATACTTACAGACCTCCACCTGACAAAGTTCAGAAAAATAAGATGGTAAGAGCTAGTTCAGACAAAAATAAAGGTACAAACAAGTTCTGAAATATAAGAGTCGGTTTTCGATGTCAATACGAACAAGTTCTGAGAAGAATATTGGTACGAGCAAGTTCTGAACAAAATCGGTACGAGCAAGCTCAGAAAGAAATGTTTACAAGGAATTACAGAAAAAGTTAATACGAAGTCTGTACGAGCACATTCAGAAAAAAAACTTACTAGTTCAGAAAAATTAAAGGGACAAACAAAATGAGAAAATAGAAGTCTGTACTAGCATGTTCCATAAAGTAAATAAACAAGTAGGTACGAGCAAGTTCTGATAACTATTCATTACGAGCACGTTCCGAAAAATAGTCTGTAGGAGCAAGTTCTAAAAAAAAAAAAAAAGTGTAGGAGCAAAATTTGAAAAAAAAGTGAGCCAATTCTATTAAAAAGTTGGTACGAGCACATTCTGTAAATAAAAGTTGGTACGAGCAAGTTAAATGATCAGTACAAGCAAGTTATGAAAAAATTGTAGGTACGAGCAACTTCTGAAAAATAGTCTAAGAGCAAGTTCCGAACAAGAACGAGTAACCAGGCAAGTTCAGAGAAAAGAGGTACGATCAAGTTAAAAAATAAAGGTAAAAGCAAGCTCTGAAACGAAAGTCAGTACGGTCAAGTTATGACAAATTAATTAAAGGTACGAGTAAGTTCAGATAAAGTCTATAATTATCAAACAAAAAAAGTTGGTATGAGCACATTCAGGAAACAAATAAAGACGGTACAAACAACTTCAGAAGTCTATTCGAGTAAGTTCAGAAACAAAATAGGTAAGAGTATGTTCAGAAAAAAAGTGTGCATGAGCAAGGTAAAAAATAAGTCTGTATAAACAAGTATATATATACAAAAAAATAGCAAGTTCAGAAACAAATCTCCACTAGCAAGTTTAGAAAATATAATCTGTACGAGCAAGTTTAAGAAATTAGGAAAAAACTACGTCGGTACGAGCTACATGTGAAAAAAGTATGAAACAATTGTATAGGCATGTTCAAAAATAATAGGCATGAGCAATTTCCATAGAAAAAGAGTCTACATTAAGTTCGAAAAGAATAATTGGCAAGAGCTAATTCAGAAAACAATCAAAACTTTGCGAGTAACTTCAGAAAATAATATTTGAATTTCAGAAAAAATATACTCTGTATAAGCAAATTCAGAAAAGTAAACACAAAAGTTGTTACGAGCAAGTTTATATACATGATACGAGCAAGTTCAGGAACAAAAGTTGGTACAAGCAGCATTTGATAAAATATATTTGGTACGAACACTTTCTGAAAGTAGGTACGAGCTAGTTCTGAAAAATAGGCGGTACGAGCAAGTTCTGAAAAATAGGCGGTACGAGCAAGTTCTGAAGCAAGGCGGTACGAGCAAGGTCTGAAGAAAGGCGGTACGAGCAAGGTCTAAAAAAGGCGGTACGAGTAATGTCTGAAAAAAGGCGGTATCAGCAAGGTCTGAAAAAAGGGGGTACGAGAAAGGTCAGAAAAAAAGCGGTACGAGCAAGGTCTATAAAAGGCGGTACGAGTAATGTCTGAAAAAAGGCGGTAGGAGCAAGGTCTGAAAAAATACGGTAGGAGCAAGGTCTGAAAAAAGGCGGTACGAGCAAGGTCTGAAAAGGCGGTAAGAGCATGGTCTGAAGAAAGACGGTACGCGCAAGGTCTGAAGAAAGGCGGTACGAGCAAGGTCTGAAGAAAGGCGGTACGAGCAAGGTCTGAAGAAAGGCGGTACGAGCAAGGTCTGAAGAAAGGCGGTACGAGCTAGGTCTGAACAAAGGCGGTACGAGCAAGGTCTGAAGAAAGGCGGTACGAGCAAGGTCTGAAGAAAGGCGGTACGAGCAAGGTCTGAAGAAAGGCGGTACGAGCAAGGCCTGAAGAAAGGCGGTACGAGCAAGGTCTGAAGAAAGGCGGTACGAGCAGGGTCTGAAGAAAGGCGGTACGAGCAAGGTCTGAAGAAAGGCGGTACGAGCAAGGTCTGAAGAAAGGCGGTACGAGCAAGGTCTGAAGAAAGGCGGTACGAGCAAGGTCTGAAGAAAGGCGGTACGAGCAAGGTCTGAAGAAAGGCGGTACGAGCAAGGTCTAAAAAAGGCGGTACGAGTAATGTCTGAAAAAAGGCGGTACGAGCAAGGTCTGAAAAAAGGCGGTACGAGTAAGGTCTGAAAAAAAGCAGTACGAGCAAGGTCTAAAAAAGGTGGTACGAACAAGGTCTCAAGAAAGGCGGTACGAGCAAGGTTTGAGAAAGGCGTACGAGCAGGTTCTGAAAAAAGAAGGTACGAGCAAGTTCTGAAAAAGGCGGTACGAGCAAGTTCTGAAAAAAGGCTACGAGCAAGTTCTGAAAAAAGGTGGTACGAGCAAGTTATGAAAAAAGGCGGTATGAGCAAGTTCTGAAAAAGGCGGTACGAGCAAGTTCTGAAAAAAGGCTACGAGCAAGTTATGAAAAAAGGAGGTACGAGCAAGTTATGAAAAAAGGCGGTACGAGCAAGTTCTGAAAAAAAACGGTATAAGCAAGTTCTGAAAAAGGCGGTACGAGCAAGTTCTGAAAAAAGGCGGTACTAGCAAGTTCTAAAAAAAGACGGTACGAGCAAGGTCTGAAAAAAGGCGGTACAAGCAAGGTCTGAAGAAAGGCGGTACAAGCAAGGTCTGAAGAAAGGCGGTACGAGCAAGGTCTGAAGAAAGGCGGTACGAGCATGGTCAGAAGAAAGGCAGTACGAGCAAGGTCAGAAGAAAGGCGGTACGAGCTAGCTCTGAAGAAAGGCGGTACGAGCAAGGTCCTAAAAAAGGCGGTACGAGCGAGGTCTGAAGAAAGGCGGTACGAGCGAGGTCTGAAGAAAGGCGGTACGAGCGAGGTCTGAAGAAAGGCGGTACGAGCAAGGTCTAAAGAAAGGCGGTACGAGCAAGGTCTGAAGAAAGGCGGTACGAGCAAGGTCTGAAGAAAGGCGGTACGAGCAAGGTCTAAAGACAGGCGGTACGAGCAAGGTCTGAATTAAGGCAGTACGAGCAAGGTCTGAAGAAAGGAGGTACGAGCAAGGTCTGAAAAAAGCGGTACGAACAAGGTCTGAAAAAAGGCAGTACAAGCAAGGTCTGAGAAAAGGCGGTACGAGCAGGTTTTGAAAAAACGCGGTATGAGCAAGATCTGAAAAAGGCGGTACGAGCAAGTTCTGAAAAAAGGCTGTACGAGCAAGTTCTGAAAAAAGGCGGTACGAGCAAGTTATGAAAAAAGGCGGTTCGAGAAAGTTCTGAAAAAGGCGGTACGAGCAAGTTCTGAAAAGAGGCGGTACTAGCAAGTTCTAAAAAAAGACGGTACGAGCAAGATCTGAAAAAATGCGGTACGAGCAAGGTCTGAAGAAAGGCGGTACGAGCAAGGTTTGAATAAAGGCGGTACGAGCAAGGTCTGAAAAAAGCGGTACGAACAAGGTCTGAAAAAAAAGCGGTACGAGCAAAGTCTGAAAAAGGCGGTACGAGCAAGTTCTGAAAAAAGGCGGTACGAGCAAGTTCTGAAAAAGGGGGTACGAGCAAGTTCTGAAAAAGACGGTACGAGCAAGTTCTGAAAAAAGGCGGTACGAGCAAGTTCTGTAAAAAGGCGGTACGAGCAAGTTCTGAAAAAGGCAGTACGAGCAAGATCTGAAAAAAGGCGGTACGAGCAAGTTCTGAAAAAGGCGGTACAAGCAAGTTCTGAGAAAAGGCAGTACGAGCAAGATCTGAAAAAAGGCGGTACGAGCAAGTTCTGAAAAAGGCGGTACGAGCAAGTTCTGAAAAAAGGCGGTACGAGCAAGTTCTGAAAAAGGCGGTACGAGCAAGTTCTGAAAAAAGAAGGTACGAGCAAGTTCTGAAAAAGGCGGTACGAGCAAGTTTTGAAAAAAGGCGGTACGAGCAAGTTCTGAAAAAAGGCGGTACGAGCAAGTTCTGAAAAAATGCTGTACCAGCAAGTTCTGAAAAAAGGCGGTACGAGCAAGTTCTGAAAAAAGGCGGTACGAGCAAGGTCTGAAGAAAGGCGGTACGAGCAAGGTCTGAAGAAAGGCGGTACGAGCAAGGTCTGAAGAAAGGCGGTACGAGCAAGGTCTGAGAAAAGGCGGTACGAGCAAGTTCTGAAAAAAAAGCGGTAAGAGCAAGGTCTGAAGAAAAGCGGTACGAGCAAGTTCTGAAAAAGGCGGTACGAGCAACTTCTGAAAAAAGGTGGTACGAGCAAGTTCTGAAAAAAAAGGTGGTACGAGCAAGTTCTGAAAAAAAAGGTGGTACGAGCAAGTTCTGAAAAAAGGCGGTCTGAGAAAAGGCGGTACGAGCAAGGTCTGAAGAAAGGCGGTACGAGCAAGGTCTGAAGAAAGGCGGTACGAGCAAGGTCTGAAGAAAGGCAGTACGAGCAAAGTCTGAAGAAAGGCGGTACGAGCAAGGTCTGAAGAAAGGCGGTACGAGCAAGGTCTGAAGAAAGGCGGTACGAGCAAGGTCTGAAGAAAGGCGGTACGAGCAAGGTCTGAAGAAAGGCGGTACGAACAAGGTCTGAAGAAAGGCGGTACGAGCAAGGTCTGAAGAAAGGCGGTACGAGCAAGGACTGAAGAAAGGCGGTACGAGCAAGGTCTGAAGAAAGGCGGTACGAGCAAGGTCTGAAGAAAGGCGGTACGAGCAAGGTCTGAAGAAAGGCGGTACGAGCAAGATCTGAAGAAAAGCGGTACGAGCAAGGTCTGAAGAAAGGCGGTACGAGCAAGGTCTGAAGAAAGGCGGTACAAGCAAGGTCTGAAGAAAGGCGGTACGAGCAAGGTCTGAAGAATGGCGGTACGAGCAAGGTCTGAAGAATGGCGGTACGAGCAAGGTCTGAAGAAAGGCGGTACGAGCAAGGTCTGAAGAAAGGCGGTACGAGCAAGGTCTGAAGAAAGGCGGTACGAGCAAGGTCTGAAGAAAGGCGGTACGAGCAAGGTCTGAAGAAAGGTGGTACGAGCAAGGTCTGAAGAAAGGCGGTACGAGCAAGGTCTGAAGAAAAGCGGTACGAGCAAGGTCTGAAGAAAGGCGGTACGAGCAAGGTCTGAAAAAAGACTACACGAGCAAGTTCTGAAAAAAGGCGGCACGAGCAAGTTCTGAAAAAAGGCGGAACGAGCAAGGTCTGAGAAAAGGCGGAACGAGCAAGTTCTGAAAAAAGGCTGTACGAGCAAGTTCTGAAAAAAGGCGGTACGAGCAAGTTATGAAAAAAGGCGGTACGAGCAAGTTATGAAAAAAGGCGGTACAAGCAGGTTCTGAAAAAGACGGTACGAGCAAGTTCTGAAAAAGACGGTACGAGCAAGGTCTGAAAAAAGACGGTACGAGCAAGGTCTGAAGAAAGGCGGTACGAGCAAGTTCTGAAGAAAAGCGGTACGAGCATGGTCTGAAGAAAGGCGGTACGAGCATGGTCTGAAGAAAGGCGGTACGAGCATGGTCTGAAGAAAGGCGGTACGAGGAAGGTCAGAAGAAAGGCGGTACGAGCAAGGTCTGAAGAAAGGCGGTACAAGCGAGGTCTTAAGAAAGGCGGTACAAGCGAGGTCTTAAGAAAGGCGGTACGAGCGAAGTCTTAAGAAAGGCGGTACGAGCGAGGTCTGAAGAAAGGCGGTACGAGCGAGGTCTGAAGAAAGGCGGTACGAGCAAGGTCTGAAGAAAGGCGGTACGAGCAAGGTCTGAAGAAAGGCGGTACGAGCAAGGTCTAAAGAAAGGCGGTACGAGCAAGGTTTGAAGAAAGGCGGTACTAGCAAGTCTGAAGAAAGGCGGTACGAGCATGGTCTGAAGAAAGGCGGTACGAGCAAGGTCTGAAGAAAGGCGGTACGAGCAAGGTCTGAAGAAAGGCGGTACGAGCAAGGTCTGAAGAAAGGCGGTACGAGCAAGGTCTGAAGAAAGGCGGTACGAGCAAGGTCTGAAGAAAGGCGGTACGAGCAAGGTCTGAAGAAAGGCGGTACGAGCAAGGTCTGAAGAAAGGCGGTACGAGCAAGGTCTGAAGAAAGGCGGTACGAGCAAGGTCTGAAGAAAGGCGGTACGAGCAAGGTCTGAAGAAAGGCGGTACGAGCAAGGTCTGAAGAAAGGCGGTACGAGCAAGGTCTGAAGAAAGGCGGTACGAGCAAGGTCTGAAGAAAGGCGGTACGAGCAAGGTCTGAAGAAAGGCGGTACGAGCAAGGTCTGAAGAAAGGCGGTACGAGCAAGGTCTGAGAAAAGGCGGTACGAGCAAGTTCTGAAAAAAAAGCGGTAAGAGCAAGGTCTGAAGAAAAGCGGTACGAGCAAGTTCTGAAAAAGGCGGTACGAGCAACTTCTGAAAAAAGGTGGTACGAGCAAGTTCTGAAAAAAAAGGTGGTACGAGCAAGTTCTGAAAAAAAAGGTGGTACGAGCAAGTTCTGAAAAAAAGCGGTCTGAGAAAAGGCGGTACGAGCAAGGTCTGAAGAAAGGCGGTACGAGCAAGGTCTGAAGAAAGGCGGTACGAGCAAGGTCTGAAGAAAGGCGGTACGAGGAAGGTCTGAGAAAAGGCGGTACGAGCAAGTTCTGAAAAAAAAGCGGTACGAGCAAGGTCTGAAGAAAAGCGGTGCGAGCAAGTTCTGAAAAAGGCGGTACAGGCAACTTCTGAAAAAAGGTGGTACGAGCAAGTTCTGAAAAAAAGGTGGTACGAGCAAGTTCTGAAAAAAGGCGGTACGAGCAAGGTCTGAGAAAAGGCGGTACGAGCAAGGTCTGAGAAAAGGCGGTACGAGCAGGTTCTGAAAAAAAGGCGGTACGAGCAAATTCTGAAAAAAGGCGACACAAGCAAGTTCTGAAAAAAAGGCGGTATGATCAAGGTCTGAAGAAAGGCGGTACGAGCAAGGTCTGAAGTAAAGCGATACGAGCAAGGTCTGAAGTAAGGCGGTACGAGGAAGGTCTGAAGAAAAGCGGTACGAGCAAGGTCTGAAGAAAGGCGGTACGAGCAAGGTCTGAAGAAAGGCGGTACGAGCAAGGTCTGAAGAAAGGCGGTACGAGCAAGGTCTAAAGAAAGGCGGTACGAGCAAGGTCTGAAGAAAGGCGGTACGAGCAAGGTCTGAAAAAAAACGGTGCGAGCAAGGTCTGAAGAAAGGCGGTACGAGCAAGGTCTGAAGAAAGGCGGAACAAGCAAGGTCTGAAGAAAGGCGGTACGAGCAAGGTCTGAAGAAAGGCGGTACGAGCAAGGTCTGAAGAAAGGCGGTACGAGCAAGGTCTGAAGAAAGGCGGTAAGAGCAAGGTCTGAAGAAAGGCGGTACGAGCAAGGTCTGAAGAAAGGCGGTACGAGCAAGGTCTGAAGAAAGACGGTACGAGCAAGGTCTGAAGAAAGGCGGTACGAGCAAGGTCTGAATAAAGGCGGTACGAGCAAGGTCTGAAAAAAGCGGTACGAACAAGGTCTGAAAAAAAGCGGTACGAGCAACGTCTGAAAAAGGCGGTACGAGCAAGTTCTGAAAAAAGGCGGTACGAGCAAGGTCTGAAGAAAGGCGGTACGAGCAAGGTCTGAAGAAAGGCGGTACGAGCAAGGTCTGAAGAAAGGCGGTACGAGCAAGGTCTGAAGAAAGGCGGTACGAGCAAGGTCTGAAGAAAGGCGGTACGAGCAAGGTCTGAAGAAAGGCGGTACGAGCAAGGTCTGAAGAAAGGCGGTACGAGCAAGGTCTGAAGAAAGGCGGTACGAGCAAGGTCTGAAGAAAGGCGGTACGAGCAAGGTCTGAAGAAAGGCGGTACGAGCAAGGTCTGAAGAAAGGCGGTACGAGCAAGGTCTGAAGAAAGAAGGTACGAGCAAGGTCTGAAGAAAGGCGGTACGAGCAAGGTCTGAAGAAAGGCGGTACGAGCAAGGTCTGAGAAAAGGCGGTACGAGCAAGTTCTGAAAAAAAAGCGGTAAGAGCAAGGTCTGAAGAAAAGCGGTACGAGCAAGTTCTGAAAAAGGCGGTACGAGCAACTTCTGAAAAAAGGTGGTACGAGCAAGTTCTGAAAAAAAGGTGGTACGAGCAAGTTCTGAAAAAAAAGGTGGTACGAGCAAGTTCTGAAAAAAAGCGGTCTGAGAAAAGGCGGTACGAGCAAGGTCTGAAGAAAGGCGGTACGAGCAAGGTCTGAAGAAAGGCGGTACGAGCAAGGTCTGAAGAAAGGCGGTACGAGGAAGGTCTGAGAAAAGGCGGTACGAGCAAGTTCTGAAAAAAAGCGGTACGAGCAAGGTCTGAAGAAAGCGGTGCGAGCAAGTTCTGAAAAAGGCGGTACAGGCAACTTCTGAAAAAAGGTGGTACGAGCAAGTTCTGAAAAAAAGGTGGTACGAGCAAGTTCTGAAAAAAGGCGGTACGAGCAAGGTCTGAGAAAAGGCGGTACGAGCAAGGTCTGAGAAAAGGCGGTACGAGCAGGTTCTGAAAAAAAGGCGGTACGAGCAAATTCTGAAAAAAGGCGACACAAGCAAGTTCTGAAAAAAAGGCGGTATGATCAAGGTCTGAAGAAAGGCGGTACGAGCAAGGTCTGAAGTAAAGCGATACGAGCAAGGTCTGAAGTAAGGCGGTACGAGGAAGGTCTGAAGAAAAGCGGTACGAGCAAGGTCTGAAGAAAGGCGGTACGAGCAAGGTCTGAAGAAAGGCGGTACGAGCAAGGTCTGAAGAAAGGCGGTACGAGCAAGGTCTAAAGAAAGGCGGTACAAGCAAGGTCTGAAGAAAGGCGGTGCGAGCAAGGTCTGAAAAAGAACGGTGCGAGCAAGGTCTGAAGAAAGGCGGAACAAGCAAGGTCTGAAGAAAGGCGGAACAAGCAAGGTCTGAAGAAAGGCGGTACGAGCAAGGTCTGAAGAAAGGCGGTACGAGCAAGGTCTGAAGAAAGGCGGTACGAGCAAGGTCTGAAGAAAGGCGGTAAGAGCAAGGTCTGAAGAAAGGCGGTACGAGCAAGGTCTGAAGAAAGGCGGTACGAGCAAGGTCTGAAGAAAGGCGGTACGAGCAAGGTCTGAAGAAAGGCGGTACGAGCAAGGTCTGAAAAAAGCAGTACGAGCAAGGTCTGAAAAAAGCGGTACGAGCAAGGTCTGAAAAAAAGCGGTACGAGCAAGTTCTGAAAAAGGCGGTACGAGCAAGTTCTGAAAAAAGGCGGTACGAGCAAGGTCTGAAGAAAGGCGGTACGAGCAAGGTCTGAAGAAAGGCGGTACGAGCAAGGTCTGAAGAAAGGCGGTACGAGCAAGGTCTGAAGAAAGGCGGTACGAGCAAGGTCTGAAGAAAGGCGGTACGAGCAAGGTCTGAAGAAAGGCGGTACGAGCAAGGTCTGAAGAAAGGCGGTACGAGCAAGGTCTGAAGAAAGGCGGTACGAGCAAGGTCTGAAGAAAGGCGGTACGAGCAAGGTCTGAAGAAAGGCGGTACGAGCAAGGTCTGAAGAAAGGCGGTACGAGCAAGGTCTGAAGAAAGAAGGTACGAGCAAGGTCTGAAGAAAGACGGTACGAGCAAGGTCTGAAGAAAGGCGGTACGATCAAGGTCTGAAGAAAGGCGGTACGATCAAGGTCTGAAGAAAGGCGGTACGATCAAGGTCTGAAGAAAGGCGGTACGAGCAAGGTATGAAGAAAGGCGGTACGAGCAAGGTCTGAAGAAAGGCGGTACGAGCAAGGTCTAAAAAAGGCGGTACGAGTAATGTCTGAAAAAAGGCGGTACGAGCAAGGCCTGAAAAAAGGCGGTACGAGCAAGGCCTGAAGAAAGGCGGTACGAGCAAGGTCTGAAGTAAAGCGGTACGAGCAAGGTCTGAAGTAAGGCGGTACGAGGAAGATCTGAAGAAAGGCGGTACGAGCAAGGTCTGAAGAAAGGCGGTACGAGCAAGGTCTGAAAAAAGGCAGTACGAGCAAGGTCTAAAAAAACGGTACGAGCATGGTCTAAAAAAGGCGGTACGAGCAAGGTCTGAAGAAAGGCGGTACGAGCAAGGTCTGAAGAAAGGCGGTACGAGCAAGGTCTGAAGAAAGGCAGTACGAGCAAAGTCTGAAGAAAGGCGGTACGAGCAAGGTCTGAAGAAAGGCGGTACGAGCAAGGTCTGAAGAAAGGCGGTACGAGCAAGGTCTGAAGAAAGGCGGTACGAGCAAGGTCTGAAGAAAGGCGGTACGAGCAAGGTCTGAAGAAAGGCGGTACGAGCAAGGTCTGAAGAAAGGCGGTACGAGCAAGGACTGAAGAAAGGCGGTACGAGCAAGGTCTGAAGAAAGGCGGTACGAGCAAGGTCTGAAGAAAGGCGGTACGAGCAAGGTCTGAAGAAAGGCGGTACGAGCAAGATCTGAAGAAAAGCGGTACGAGCAAGGTCTGAAGAAAGGCGGTACGAGCAAGGTCTGAAGAAAGGCGGTACAAGCAAGGTCTGAAGAAAGGCGGTACGAGCAAGGTCTGAAGAATGGCGGTACGAGCAAGGTCTGAAGAAAGGCGGTACGAGCAAGGTCTGAAGAAAGGCGGTACGAGCAAGGTCTGAAGAAAGGCGGTACGAGCAAGGTCTGAAGAAAGGCGGTACGAGCAAGGTCTGAAGAAAGGCGGTACGAGCAAGGTCTGAAGAAAGGCGGTACGAGCAAGGTCTGAAAAAAAGCGGTACGAGCAAGGTCTGAAGAAAGGCGGTACGAGCAAGTTCTGAAAAAAGACTACACGAGCAAGTTCTGAAAAAAGGCAGCACGAGCAAGTTCTGAAAAAAGGCGGAACGAGCAAGGTCTGAGAAAAGGCGGTACGAGCAAGTTCTGAAAAAAGGCTGTACGAGCAAGTTCTGAAAAAAGGCGGTACGAGCAAGTTATGAAAAAAGGCGGTACGAGCAAGTTATGAAAAAAGGCGGTACAAGCAGGTTCTGAAAAAGACGGTACGAGCAAGTTCTGAAAAAGACGGTACGAGCAAGGTCTGAAAAAAGACGGTACGAGCAAGGTCTGAAGAAAGGCGGTACGAGCAAGTTCTGAAGAAAAGCGGTACGAGCATGGTCTGAAGAAAGGTCTGAAAAAAGGCGGCACGAGCAAGTTCTGTAAAAAGGCGGGACGGGCAAGGTCTGAAAAAGGCGGTACGAGCAAGGCGGTACGAGCATGGTCTGAAGAAAGGCGGTACGAGCAAGGTCTGAAGAAAGGCGGTACGAGCAAGGTCTGAAGAAAGGCGGTACGAGCAAGTTCTTAAAAAGGCGGTACGAGCGAGTCTGAAGAAAGGCGGAACGAGCAAGGTCTAAAAAAGGCGGTACGAGCAAGGTCTGAAAAAAGGCGGTACGAGCAAGGTCTGAAGAAAGGCGGTACGAGCAAGGTCTGAAGAAAGGCGGTACGAGCAAGGTCTGAAGAAAGGCGGTACGAGCAAGGTCTGAAGAAAGGCGGTACGAGCAAGTTCTGAAAAAAGGCGGTACGAGCAAGTTCTGAAGAAAGGCGGTACGAGCAAGGTCTGAAGAAAGGCGGTACGAGCAAGGTCTGAAGAAAGGCGGTACGAGCAAGGTCTGAAGAAAGGCGGTACGAGCAAGGTCTGAAGAAAGGCGGTACGAGCAAGGTCTGAAGAAAGGCGGTACGAGCAAGGTCTGAAGAAAGGCGGTACGAGCAAGTCTGAAGAAAGGCGGTACGAGCAAGGTCTGAAGAAAGGCGGTACGAGCAAGGTCTGAAGAAAGGCGGTACGAGCAAGGTCTGAAGAAAGGCGGTACGAGCAAGGTCTGAAGAAAGGCGGTACGAGCAAGGTCTGAAGAAAGGCGGTACGAGCAAGGTCTGAAGAAAGGCGGTACGAGCAAGTCTGAAGAAAGGCGGTACGAGCAAGGTCTGAAGAAAGGCGGTACGAGCAAGGTCTGAAGAAAGGCGGTACGAGCAAGGTCTGAAGAAAGGCGGTACGAGCAAGGTCTGAAGAAAGGCGGTACGAGCAAGGTCTGAAGAAAGGCGGTACGAGCAAGGTCTGAAGAAAGGCGGTACGAGCAAGGTCTGAAGAAAGGCGGTACGAGCAAGGTCTGAAGAAAGGCGGTACGAGCAAGGTCTGAAGAAAGGCGGTACGAGCAAGGTCTGAAGAAAGGCGGTACGAGCAAGGTCTGAAGAAAGGCGGTACGAGCAAGGTCTGAAGAAAGGCGGTACGAGCAAGGTCTGAAGAAAGGCGGTACGAGCAAGGTCTGAAGAAAGGCGGTACGAGCAAGGTCTGAAGAAAGGCGGTACGAGCAAGGTCTGAAGAAAGGCGGTACGAGCAAGGTCTGAAGAAAGGCGGTACGAGCAAGGTCTGAAGAAAGGCGGTACGAGCAAGGTCTGAAGAAAGGCGGTACGAGCAAGGTCTGAAGAAAGGCGGTACGAGCAAGGTCTGAAGAAAGGCGGTACGAGCAAGGTCTGAAGAAAGGCGGTACGAGCAAGGTCTGAAGAAAGGCGGTACGAGCAAGGTCTGAAGAAAGGCGGTACGAGCAAGGTCTGAAGAAAGGCGGTACGAGCAAGGTCTGAAAAAAGGCGGTACGAGCAAGGTCTGAAGAAAGGCAGTACGAGCAAGTCTGAAGAAAGGCGGTACGAGCAAGGTCTGAAGAAAGGCGGTACGAGCAAGGTCTGAAGAAAGGCGGTACGAGCAAGGTCTGAAGAAAGGCGGTACGAGCAAGGTCTGAAGAAAGGCGGTACGAGCAAGGTCTGAAGAAAGGCGGTACGAGCAAGGTCTGAAGAAAGGCGGTACGAGCAAGGTCTGAAGAAAGGCGGTACGAGCAAGGTCTGAAGAAAGGCGGTACGAGCAAGGTCTGAAGAAAGGCGGTACGAGCAAGGTCTGAAGAAAGGCGGTACGAGCAAGGTCTGAAGAAAGGCGGTACGAGCAAGGTCTGAAGAAAGGCGGTACGAGCAAGGTCTGAAGAAAGGCGGTACGAGCAAGGTCTGAAGAAAGGCGGTACGAGCAAGGTCTGAAGAAAGGCGGTACGAGCAAGGTCTGAAGAAAGGCGGTACGAGCAAGGTCTGAAGAAAGGCGGTACGAGCAAGGTCTGAAGAAAGGCGGTACGAGCAAGGTCTGAAGAAAGGCGGTACGAGCAAGGTCTGAAGAAAGGCGGTACGAGCAAGGTCTGAAGAAAGGCGGTACGAGCAAGGTCTGAAGAAAGGCGGTACGAGCAAGGTCTGAAGAAAGGCGGTACGAGCAAGGTCTGAAGAAAGGCGGTACGAGCAAGGTCTGAAGAAAGGCGGTACGAGCAAGGTCTGAAGAAAGGCGGTACGAGCAAGGTCTGAAGAAAGGCGGTACGAGCAAGGTCTGAAGAAAGGCGGTACGAGCAAGGTCTGAAGAAAGGCGGTACGAGCAAGGTCTGAAGAAAGGCGGTACGAGCAAGGTCTGAAGAAAGGCGGTACGAGCAAGGTCTGAAGAAAGGCGGTACGAGCAAGGTCTGAAGAAAGGCGGTACGAGCAAGGTCTGAAGAAAGGCGGTACGAGCAAGGTCTGAAGAAAAGCGGTACGAGCAAGGTCTGAAGAAAAGCGGTACGAGCAAGGTCTGAAGAAAAGCGGTACGAGCAAGGTCTGAAGAAAAGCGGTACGAGCGAGGTCTGAAGAAAGGCGGTACGAGCGAGGTCTGAAGAAAGGCGGCACGAGCACGTTCTGGAAAAAAGGCGGCACGAGCACGTTCTGGAAAAAAGGCGGCACGAGCAAGTTCTGAAAAAAGGCGGCACGAGCAAGTTCTGAAAAAAGGCGGCACGAGCAAGTTCTGAAAAAAGGCGGCACGAGCAAGTTCTGAAAAAGGCGGTACGAGCAAGTTCTGAAAAAGGCGGTACGAGCAAGTTCTGAAAAAGGCGGTACGAGCAAGTTCTGAAAAAGGCGGTACGAGCAAGTTCTGAAAAAAGGCGGTACGAGCAAGTTCTGAAAAAAGGCGGTACGAGCAAGTTCTGAAAAAGGCGGTACGAGCAAGTTCTGAAAAAGGCGGTACGAGCAAGTTCTGAAAAAAGGCGGTACGAGCAAGTTCTGAAAAAAGGCGGTACGAGCAAGTTCTGAAAAAAGGCGGTACGAGCAAGTTCTGAAATAAGGCGGTACGAGCAAGTTCTGAAATAAGGCGGTACGAGCAAGTTCTGAAATAAGGCGGTACGAGCAAGTTCTGAAATAAGGCGGTACGAGCAAGTTCTGAAAAAAGGCGGTGTGGATGGTGTAAACGAGAGTGGAGAAAGACTGAAAAATGTATGTGAAGAGTGTAGATTGAGTGTAGATTGAGTGTAGGTAATAAGTTCTTCAAAAAAAGGCGTATACATAAGTACACCTGGCATAGACTTGTGAGGGGAGAGATTGTAGAGAGGGCATTGATGGATTATGTGCTGGTGACAAGGGAAAGATTGTGTAGACTGCTGGATGTGAATGTGATGAGAGGTGAGGCGGAGGGTTTGTCAGATCATTACCTGGTGGAGGGAAAGCTAAGAGTTACAGGAGAATAAGAGACAAGCGTGAAGTAAGAGAGGTAATAAAAGTTAGTGAGTTAGAGAAGAGTGAAAAAGAGAGGGAGTACAAGGAAAGACTAAATGAAAAGTGGATGGAAGTGAGAGAGATGGAAGAGAGAGAAGTAGAGGTTGAATGGCAACAGTTTAAGGAAGGAGTGAAAGCAAGTGCAGAGGTAGTATGCGGCAAAAGGAAAGTAGGAGGCAGAGGTATCAGGAAGGGAAGCGAGTGGTGGAATGATACGGTGAGAAAGGCAGTTGAGGAGAAGAGACTGTTTTGAGAGGGTTTTACAGGATGGTAGTGTTGAGGTATGGGAGAGGTACAAGGAGAGAGGCAAAACGGAAAATTAGAGCAGCGAAAAAAGATGCAAACGAAAGGTGGGGCCAAAGGCTGAATGAGAATTTTGAAGAACGAAAGAAGATGTTCTGGAAGGAGGTAAATAAAGTAAGGAAAGGAGGACAAAAGAGGGAAGAGTCAGTGAAAGATGAAAATGGAGAATTACTAGTGGAACCAGTTGAAGTGAGGAAAAGATATGCCGAGTATTTTGATCTTTGTTAAATACAAGAGATGGAAGAGAAGCAGTGATTGAAGCAGAGGTGGATGGAGATAGGTTACCCAGGCCACCCAGGTGGCAGGGAATGAATGAAAGGATTGAGGAAAATGAGGTGAAAGAAGCAGTGAAACAAATGAGAGTGGGAAAAGCAGAAGGTTTGGATGGTATTGCTGTGGAGTGTATAAAGAAGGGTGGAGATGTGATAATAGATTGGTTGGTGAGACTTTTCAATGTGTGCTTTGCTGTGTCAATGGTACCAATAGACTGGAAGAGTGCATATATTGTGCCGTTGTACAAGGGGAAGGGAGATCGGCAGGAGTGTTCAAGTTATAGAGGTATTAGTTTATTGTCAGTGGTTGGAAAGCTGTATGGCAGGGTGTTGATAGAGGATAATAAAGTGTACGGAAGTTGCAATAGGAGAAGAACAGTGCGGTTTTAGGAGGGGAAGAGGGTGCGTGGATCAGATGTTTGCAGTAAGACAGTTATGCAAGAAGTATTTAGAGAAGCATAAGGAGATATTTTGGGCTTTTATGGACTTGGAAAAAGCGTATGATCGTGTGGACCGTGAAGCAATGTGGAAGGTGTTAAGGATTTATGAAATAGGAGGAAATTTGTTAGAAGCAGTTAAGAGTGTTTATGAAGGGAGCAGAGCATGTGTGAGAGTAGGAAATGGCGAGTTGAGTGAATGGTTTGAGGTAAAGGTAGGTTTGCGACAGGGTTGTGTAATGTCACCATGGCTGTTTAATTATGGATGGTGTGGTGAGGGAGGTGAAAAGGAGAACTATGGGAAGAGGATTGGGTTTAGTAGGAAAGAATGGTAGAGATTGGGAGTTGAATCAGTTGCTGTTCGCTGATGACACAGCATTGGTGGCGGATTCTGATGAGAAACTGCAGCGGGTAGTCAAAGAGTTGGTGTGGTTTGTGGAAGGAGGAAACTGAAGGTGAACGTCAATAAAAGTAAAGTAATGGTGTGTAATAGGGGAGAGCATAGGGTGAATCTAGATGTGAGGCTGGATGGGGAAATATTGGAACAAGTAGAGTGTTTTAAATATCTAGGAGGAACGATAAGCAGGAGTGGAGGTAAAACAGAGTGTGAAGGAAGGAAGGTTTTCGGAGCAATGGGAAGTATGTGGAAGACGATAAATCTCTGAGTGAAAGTAAAAAGTGCACTGTATCAAGGAATTGTTGTGCCAACAGTGATGCATGGGGCTGAGACATGGGCTCTGAAGAAAAAGGAGAAAAGAGGGCTGGATGTGATGAAGACGAGCTGCTTGAGGAGTATGTGTGGAGTTACTCGTAGAGACAGATTGAGGAATGAAGAGATACGTAGGAGAGTGGGGCAGCAGGAACATTTGTCAGCCAGAGTGGACAGAAGGGTGCTGAGCTGGTATGGTCATGTTGAACGAATGGGAGATGAAAGGCTTACAAAAAGAATATGCGAGTCAGGTACAAGGGGAGATAGAAGGGCAGGAAGACCCCCATTGAGATGGAGAGACTAAGAAAGGCTTTGGATGATAGAGGAATGACTATAGATCAGGCAGGGGAAGTGGTGGTGGACAGGAGTTAATGGAGAATGCTTGTGAATAGTTGAGTGAACACGTGGTATTTGGAGTAAGGGGTCGGGCGCAAGTTGGACTAGATAATAGTCCATCAGGCGCCTGGCCCGGAGAGACTATTAATATGAAGGGTGTGCCTGGAAGTGTGGTGAGAGGGCTTGTGGCTTTGGCTTCGCTGCATGTCTGCCTGCCGAGATCGGACCTCTCCGGGTGGTCAAGGGCCGGGGGAGTGCTGGAGCGACCTTGGTAACCCTGGTCTCTGGGTCTTCTCCTGGGTGACCTGGATGTGTGAGAGTTTGTGTTTTTTATCTGTTTATTTTTTGTTTTATGTTGTTTGTGTTTTCCCTGTTCTTGCTCTGTCTTGAGTCGGCTACCCCCAAAATGGGGATTGGGCCTGAGCATATAGATAGATAGATAGACGAGCAAGTTCTGAAAAAGGCAGTACGAGCAAGTTCTGAAAAAAGGCGGTACGAGCAAGTTCTGAAAAAAGGCGGTACGAGCAACTTCTGAAAAAGGCGGTACGAGCAAGTTCTGAAAAAAAGGCGGTACGAGCAAGTTCTGAAAAAAAGGCGGTACGAGCAAGTTCTGAAAAAAAGGCGGTACGAGCAAGTTCTGAAAAAAGGCGGTACGAGCAAGTTCTGAAAAAAGGCGGTACGAGCAAGTTCTGAAAAAAGGCGGTACGAGCAAGTTCTGAAAAAAGGCGGTACGAGCAAGTTCTGAAAAAAGGCGGTACGAGCAAGTTCTGAAAAAAGGCGGTACGAGCAAGTTCTGAAAAAAGGCGGTACGAGCAAGTTCTGAAAAAAGGCGGTACGAGCAAGTTCTGAAAAAAGGCGGTACGAGCAAGTTCTGAAAAAAGGCGGTACGAGCAAGTTCTGAAAAAAGGCGGTACGAGCAAGTTCTGAAAAAGGCGGTACGAGCAAGTTCTGAAAAAAGGCGGTACGAGCAAGTTCTGAAAAAGGCGGTACGAGCAAGTTCTGAAAAAAGGCGGTACGAGCAAGTTCTGAAAAAAGGCGGTACGAGCAAGTTCTGAAAAAAGGCGGTACGAGCAAGTTCTGAAAAAAGGCGGTACGAGCAAGTTCTGAAAAAAGGCGGTACGAGCAAGTTCTGAAAAAAGGCGGTACGAGCAAGTTCTGAAAAAAGGCGGTACGAGCAAGTTCTGAAAAAAGGCGGTACGAGCAAGTTCTGAAAAAAGGCGGTACGAGCAAGTTCTGAAAAAAGGCGGTACGAGCAAGTTCTGAAAAAAGGCGGTACGAGCAAGTTCTGAAAAAAGGCGGTACGAGCAAGTTCTGAAAAAGGCGGTACGAGCAAGTTCTGAAAAAAGGCGGTACGAGCAAGTTCTGAAAAAAGGCGGTACGAGCAAGTTCTGAAAAAAGGCGGTACGAGCAAGTTCTGAAAAAAGGCGGTACGAGCAAGTTCTGAAAAAAGGCGGTACGAGCAAGTTCTGAAAAAAGGCGGTACGAGCAAGTTCTGAAAAAGGCGGTACGAGCAAGTTCTGAAAAAAGGCGGTACGAGCAAGTTCTGAAAAAAGGCGGTACGAGCAAGTTCTGAAAAAAGGCGGTACGAGCAAGTTCTGAAAAAAGGCGGTACGAGCAAGTTCTGAAAAGTTGGTTATGAAAAATAAATTGGTACGAACAAGTTTGGAAAGAAAAGACTACCTGGATATTCAGAAAATAATAACGATGGTGTGAGTAATTAAAGAGAAAAATGTTGGTACAAGCAAATTCAGAAACAAAGTGTCAGTATGAGCAAATACAGAATATACAAAATTGTACCAGAAGAAAGTACAAGCAAGTTCAGAAACTATAATTGGTACAAGAAAATTAAGAGAAATTGTTTTTATAAGCAAATTCAGGTATATAAGAGTCTTTACGAATAAGTTAAGTTAAGAAAAGACTAAGAGTATTTCAGAAAAGTCTATACGATAAAAGCGTCTGTACGAACTTCTAGAAAAGGTGGTACGAGCAAGTTTGATTAAGAAAAAGTGCGGTATGAACTGGTTCTTAAAAAAAGGACTGGGCACGCAGTTTATGGAAAATATACGAGCTAGTTCAGAACAAGTAAAGACGGTACGAGCTAGTTCAGGATATATATAAAAAAGTAGGTACGAGCTAAATCAGAAAATTAAGTGGGTAGTAGCTTGTTCCAAAAGTAAAAGCATAAAAATAGTGTGTTCAAGCAAGTTCTGAAAAGAAAATCGGTACAAGCAAATTAAAAAAAAGTCTGTACGAGCAAGTTCTGAAAAAATGGTAAGCAATTTTTGATAAAAAGTAATTTTGTACATGCAAGTTCAGTAGGAGTAATAATGTTTTTGTATACGTGCAACTTTAGAGAAAGTCGGTATGAGAAAATGCAGGAAAGTCAGTACAAACAAGTTTTCCAATGTATTAACAATTTCTTGCTAGCAAGTTCCGAGAATAAGAAGAAACAAATGGTACAAACAAGTTTAGAAAATAGACTGCACAAGCAAATTCAAAGTAAACACACATTAGTTGGTGCTAGCAAGTTCAGAACAAAGTCTGTGCAAGCAAGTTCAGAACAAAGTCTGTGCAAGCAAGTTCAGAACAAAGTCTGTGCAAGCAAGTTCAGACAAATATAAAAAGTCTGTACAAGCATGTTCATATAAAAAAATGGTAGCCTACAAGTTCAGAAAAAAAAGCACGAATAAGATTAGAACGAATTTGTACGTGGAAATTTAGAAACAAATATAGATGGTGCAAGTATAGAAAACAAAGTTGGTATAGTTGCGGAAAGGAGTTTCTACACCGCCTTGGGTACTTACCTACTGTACCCCCTGACCAAAGGTGGCAGCGTTGCTCTAGTATTGTAAGTCTGTATGAATGAATGGGTCTTCGGTTTGTAACGAGGGACGTGATTGGTCTTAAGAGTTTGCTAGATATAATAGTTTGCAGTACGGTCTTTAACACAAATTATTGTATGAATCTTTATTAAATGCATTGTGTATGCCAATACAAAATAGTTAAAAGTATAGAACTTCAAAATATGTTTATGTTTAGTAGTACATGGTGTGCAGTCAGTAGCCATCATACATAAGTCAACCATACTTCATCAACGTGGAGTCTGGCGAGTTCGATTTGTTTCATATATATTTGTGCGAGATATTCGAAATGCCCATCTATCCTCTTTAAATTTGAATTTATGCACGCACGTATATTTTGTTGAAAGGATAATTAGCATATTGCAAAATAATTAGCCAAAATACAAGTTACAGTCCAGTTTCATTAATATAGATCAGACATGGATTATGTATAATTATCGATAGGCGAGACTCATTGTAGAGCAAGGAAAACATTTAGTTATAAAATTGTGACAATTTGTATACTACCCGACATTACCTGTTTAGCAAGAGTAAAAAGGAAAACAAGCAACAACAGTCATACTGTTCCTTACAAGTTTGCTTTTAAACATTACTGCAAAAGTGAAGATTAATAAGGAGGAAAATAAGTCTAAATTATAACATCCATTATCACAATATAACTATAGTTTTCTCTGGTTTAGACATACTTGCGTGACCCGCCATCGAACGTAGTCATATTTACTTTCATCTACTACTGGCCTATATATAACTTACTTAAAATCCCTATTATCAAATGGGATCACACGTCGTGGGAATGAATATGCTATAATTAATGATAGAGATTTTCACTTACTCTAGCCGATTACTTGCGAAAACTACATATAATATAATTAAGATTTCTTTAAACATATACAGTATTGTCTTTTCATATATATTCAGTGAAATCCAAGGCTACTAATAATATTCTCACGCAATTTACAACAGGGATTGCCATTGGTCAATTATTCCTCTCTAACCTCTGAAACACAAATTACGGCAACTAAGCATTACTCTCGGCATAATCGGTAATCACACGCATACAGTGTGTGGCTCAATAAGCATTATTGGAGTGAATATAATGTTTTATAGAGTATTATTTTCTGTTGCAAAATTAAACACTTGACAAAGTAATTAAGTAACAATACTAAATTTATGCTACGCAAGTAAGATAAAAATAATTATCATATATTTCGTAACACCGCGTGTAATTGTGTGTACATAATATTAGCCAATATATGCGTTTGCGAAAGCGTGCATGCATGTATGATTGCATATGCTTGTGGCGTGTTATAATATAATAATTATAGTTTAGACAAATACAAATAAGTATAAGTTGTAAGAACAAATATAAAGTCTTCATGGGATATTTCTTTGAATTTAGTATTCATTCAATTTCTATATTTTACAACTATACATTACAGTGTATATACACAAGATTAAGCGACAAGGCATTTAACATAATGTTATGCCTTATGGCATGACATGCCTTATTTCATATAACACATGCCGTATGCGTTACAGGCTTTGTATGTGTATGGAAGAGACAAAAGGAAGAGACAGTAGGCTACTGTGCCCTCCCCAAATTTGTACTCCTAATGAGTACTCGACAGAGTACACCACACTCCACAGGCTGTAAAACCTGCTGTGGCCCACAGCAGGTTTTGTAGCTGCTGGCCTAACTGTAACTAAAGAGGCAGTCCATTCATTATAGGTAGGGCAGAAATCATGACCCCTAGGGCCCTAACATATGTAACTAAAAAAGCAATATTCCTTATTCCCTGGCTGACCCTTCCTAAATGGTAAAACTATTAAATAAATTACTCTAGTTCTTTATGATTTATAGAAATTGTAGTAGTCAAACTTTTTCGCCTACCTTTTACCTATAATTAATTAATTAGCCTATAGCCTAGTAACTAGAAAACCAATAAATCAAATACAAATAATCGATTAACCTAAACCGCGAATTGCTATATAAAATATAGCCACAAAGTTCTTTGTGACTATAACCGTGTAACATTTTATATTGCAGTGAAAGTATATCAATAATATGCCGTATACAATAGTTATGGTATAAAGCACAAACTCACATGCACAGCACTCACATAATTATACGCACACTATACTCTACATTACAATACTCTAATGTCAATGCCTTAATGGGTGTGTGACTGATTGCATTTTGATTTCTGAAATATGTTTATCGAAAATTACACAATGTTTTGCTCTTGCCATGCATATGATGCCTAGTTAGGTACAGTTACATGTGTACTACTTTACATTATAAATTACAGGATTTCACTCTCCATAGCCCCCCTAAAAATTCTTATTTTTTTAAACAAAAATCGCGGGGGTTACAGCCCCCCGGACCCCCCAGCTGCAAAGGCTCACCCAACCCCCACCCCTGCTCAGGGGCCCCGCATATCCCCAGTGCCTAGGGCCCCATAACATGTAAATCCGGCCCTGCAAGGCGGGTGCAAAGAGGATAGAAAGAAAAACAGGTTATTTCCTCGCGAAAACTAGGGGTAGCAGCACTATCGTGGCGTATAATATTACAAGCCAACGGCCCCAGTGGTTATTCCTTATTAAATACTCTTTGATATCTGCGCGCCCGGCTTGTCTGCAGGGTTACCACAGTTATGGAAAGTCCGCATAATGAGGAGACGTTACATTAAGAGTGAATTAATGTGGGTAGAAAACACTTAAATGATTTATAACAAAAGCAAGAGGAAAAAATTAAGTATATATATACAATATACAAAATACTTCTATGATGCAAGCTGTAACTCCAAGCAACACAAGAATGAACATTTAATTTTTATATACAGTATATTATTAGTTAAAAGTTATGTACTGTAGGTGTTACATTGTAAAGGTCCACTAAAACTTGAAATTTAGAAATACGTACTTTAAGTTATATTTATGACATCTAGGGATATTTTGTCCCAGCCTGTTTGACGTTGGTAAAATCCTCAATCTCACAACAATGACAATTTTAAGATGATCTGGCCTTTACAGTCGCCTTTACTTATGTCTAATTAACTCTAATGTTTACAGAGTCTCTGGATAACGTTGAATTGATTATTCATAACGTTATTAGTACAAAGTAGGGATTAATACACATTATTAGGGACCCTCCCATTTTCCGTTGCGATCGTGCCGACATCTCTGGAACGCGCGAAATACTTTTCAGATTTGTGACTCAACCCTTTCGACTATCTATCTTTACTCTATGGGCGGGTGCCTTGCACTCACCGGAAGAGACTGATGTGATCCAAACGATTTCTCATGTATTCACCCATGCATTGGACACACCTTAATATCAATATATTCGTCTCAAAATGTAATTGTTAAGTAACACCCAGTTCTTAACATTATTCATCAATTACAAACCCCAATGCACTTTAACAAGCTAATTAAAGCATATGGCCCTCCCGGGATTCGAACTCGGGACACCATACCCAGAACATAAGCATCTAAACCCATACACTACCACCACAGGTAATGGTTGAATACAAACAATACTAATGCAAACCAAAACTCTTCTATTATCATTGCTACACTCTTGCTTAATTAACCCACTGTTCTAAATATGTGGTTAGATAATATATATATATGGCAAGCTTAAGTATAATGTTAATACATACAAACATTTTAAGACAGTGCTCCCCACATAAGTGCAGTTTGTCTCTTGTCCTAATGGCGGCATTCCAGGCAACCCAGTTAAGGGCTGCTTCACTAGTCAAGTTTTTGGATTAGAAATCGGCACGTATAGTCCGACCCCAGGTCTGCCTTAGTGCATCTCCTCGCTAATACTCTTTATACCTAAGCGTCTCTTCAGCTCATCATTTGTTATTCTATCCTGCAGTTTGGCCCCACACATCCATCTCACCATTCTCATCTCTTTACGTTCCATTCTGTTGACATCCTCTACTTTAACGGCCTATAAATATTAGCACACCCGTCTATATAATTTACCTTTATCAATCAATATCATGTTTTATGTATATATGAGAACATGGTTTCCATGGAAAGGAGAGCGTGTTGGTAATTTGGAAATATAATCACAGTAAAGTTCAAACTACCATTACACCACAAGTCACCATCTACAATGTTCGGTTATTTTTCGTATATTAAATGGAAAATAAACTTACCACAGTAGGCCTAATCGTTTATATTTTAATTAGTATAACTATAATAATAGTTTCCAATGCAAATCACGAGGATATACGGTATTGTCTCCAGGCGTACCAACAGTTGTATTCTGCACATCTTTCTAATCAAAATATAATCACATTAAGCACCTTGTTATTTTGTTTAAATTTGAATATATAGCAAGTGGGTCAAAACTATTACATTGTTAAAGACAGTGGTAAGATTTTACGGTGTGACAGTTACAAGCCCCATCGATGTTTGTGTAGCCTATAGGTATGTTATATAATAGTCTTCAGTCCTATATATGTCCTTCCCTTCGCAAATTTATTATAAGGGAGATATAGGGTAAAACACAGCCTTGTCTGCATAATGACAAGTCCTGTTTTACGGGATTTCTGCTTTATAGATTTGTTTTCCCTCCTACCTTACTCGGGGGACCTTACAGTTGCGCGATCCAGTGCTGCTTTGGTAATTGCGTACATTTTATTTGCCCTCCCCTATAAAATTTTCAGAGCCATCCACATCAAAATAACGTCAAGGTTAGTTTCTACCCACTTATTACTTTTAGGTTAGGTTAGGTTTCTTAGTTAGGTTCATGACAAGGGATCAGCTGGTAGGTATGGGATAAACTAGAGACACATACTAGCTGGTAGGTAAGGGTTATTCTTGTATCCAACGTTCTAGGTTAGGTTACTGTTTTTTTCTTCAAAAAATCGCTAAACTCGAGCCAAGTTTTGGCAAATGCTGGCTCGGGTTTTCAAATTTTGGAGTTTAATGAGTTCCAAAAAACATGAAAACTCGAGCCAACTTTCAAAATTCAATTACTGGGTTTTTTTTACTTTGAAAAATGCCAAAAGCCGAGCCAACTTTTTTTTCCCAATTTTGGGGTTTTTGTACTCTGAAAAATACCCAAATCCGAGCCAACTTTTGCCAAAACTTGGCTCTGATTTTCACATTTTAACGTTTTCTTACTTTTCTATATTTTATTTTCAGAGTTCTTCCCATATTACCCCTATTTTTCCCCGCAATTTCCCTGATCTTCATAGCCCTCCCCACTAGTGGGGGCTGTTTTTAGATTGTTGGATTATGGGTAAATACTCATTTGCTGCAGTCCTTGGTATAAAACAACACTGTATATCAAAGAAAAAATGCAAAAAAAAAAAAAAAAAAAATGCTAAAACTCGTGACTGTCACACCCTATCAATTTACCAGGATAGTAAAGGTAGAGGGTATATATTTATACCGTGACATATGCCTGAACAGCTGTAGGTGTGGCAGTTTCAGAGGTGTTGAGGTTGGCAAGGAATAGAATCAAACTATTTTCAACAGTCATACAATGCAATATATCAAAATAACGAACTTCTACAGTGAGGTAATGGAAGTTTGATGTGGCACAGTGTTTCAATCTTTATCTCGTCGTTCAATAGATTGTTACTGTCAATAATAAATTACGGTTGCCAGCTTCACTTTAATTTTCGACACATACAGATTTGATGAATGGCATAGGATACATAGATATTTGCATTATTTTATATACCTACGGTAGTTCATCAACTAAACTTTCAAAATACGATTACCTTTAATTAATAGGCATAGATCAAATACAAAAAAAACTCATGGCCAATATACTGTATGTTAGTAAACTGCTATGTAGAAATGTTAAATGATAGTAAAATATATTGTTGAGAACATTGCGCTTGAAGACTGACTTGTGGTGTAACGGTAGCTTGACCGGTTTAATGTTATTTTAATACCACAAATTTTGTTGATATATTTGAAGATAAATATTGAATCTATATGCTTAAAAGATCATAACATTTGTTTTAACCCTCGGCAAAACCTAATAAAAAAGTATGGCACTAAAATTTCTTTTTCGTAACAAGGTTGTCAATACGGTACTTTCCCGTTATCAATGTACAATCAAGCTGAAGATTGCAGAGTAAACACCATAGACTTCATCGACTTTTCTTTCACCTTCGTATAATCGACAGCCAATTTTTTATTTTATTTTTTATTAAGAGACTAGTACTCAATCAGCGGGGGTGTGGGGGCGGCAGCCCCCACCCATAATACTAGGTTAGGTTAGGTAAGGTTGTTAGGTTAGGCTAATGTCTTTTCAAATAAACTATTGGGGGTGGGGGCTCATCGATCGATAGGCCTAATGGGGAAAATAGGTTTCCCGAGATTTCCAATTAATTACAAACACTATATATTGATGCAAATGACTAATTTTGTTTATAAAAAACACTGAAAATTCGTGATATTAAAATAACATTTTTCCGCTTCACCTGTACTGTGATTATATTCTCAAAATTACCATCAAGCTCTCTTTTCCATGGAAACCATGTTGACAGTCATACATACATTAAACATAATATTGATAGTTAAATTATACATACGGGTGTGCTAATATTAACATTAGACAACCTTTCCACATAATATATTTATCGAACCACGTGTTTAGAACAGTGGGTTCACTTGTCAAGCAACAGTTTAAGCAGAGAACGAAACAGTAGCAATGATAATATAAGAGTTTTGGCTTGCGTAATTCATTTTCATGTTGCATTACATGTTTTGGAACCCATGAAGATTTTGACATTTAGGCTTGTCCATTGCATGGGTAAAAACATTAAATAATTTGGATCATAACTAACTTAAGACTTCTGAATTAAATAATATACATCTTTAACCCTGCTCAAGTAATGTTCTGGAACAGTCACACATTTGGGAATATGTACCAAATATGGGTACCGGCACTTTAAATGACGTTGCCCCCCCCCCCCCCCCCCGCCTTGATTTATTGCCATCCTCATATATGTAGATCAGTAAGGGGACAAACACAGGTTGCCGGCATTTAGTTTTTGTGAGAAACGCTCACGCCATTTATTGGGTGAATCGCACCCACCCCATCGTTCATAACAAGGAGAGTAAAGTGGAAGGATTCATTGTGTTATTTTTCGATGTAATCGGGTTTTTTCCAAGTGTCTATAACGAAATTACTCCATGCGGACTATGAGAAAAATATGGCGAGTCTATAGGTCCCTATTTTCCTAATAAATTATTTCTAGTTGGGCGGCGAAAGAAGTCTTTAATAGTATCAGAAAGTTAACTTACCTGGTTAGCTACCCCGGTGCACGTATAACAGGTTGATCGACGAATGATTCACGGTAGCTCACATATGCAGGTACGACAGCTATGGATGTTGAAGCTGTAAACAAACAAATATTATACAGTGCTGCAATAATAACTTAGGTTTATGATAAGTATATTAAAGTGTCATGAATTCATCAATGGCAATTACAAGTAGATTTAAACCAGAGAGAATGTATAGGAGAGTGGTGTCTTCCTATATATTCTATTAATGAAAAGGCGACTATAAACGTTGCCAACTACCCTTTTTCGACATATTATCAGCGCCATCTATTGCAGGATTTCAGAACTACTCAGTTATTAAATCTACGGAGGTATCATCCATTCTCAGTTTATTTTTATTACGTACCCTTCGCTCTCTCTCTCTCTATATATATATATATATATATATATATATATATATATTTTTGTTTTCAACCAAAGTTTGAATGGCTGGGTGTATTTCCAAGTTAGTAACAGTTATATTAAAATGTAAATACTTTTTCTTCAATTGAGTTTATTGTTATTTATATTCATTCATTGTTAATACATTGACAGTCAATAGGTCTATCAAATAATCATCAAAAACACCGTAGTATAACTAAATAAGTTAGTCACCAATTATTTTGCAATATTTGAAAACAAATATGGATTTTATATGCTCTAAACATAATATGAAAATGTGTTTTAAGCCTCGGCAAAACCTAATAAAAATATATGGTACTAAAATGGAATTTGGCGTAACATGGTTGTCAATACCGCACTTCCTATAGACGGCACCGATTCGTACACACGCTATTTTCACCAGTCTCCCGAGGTCTGTCCACCAGCATTTTAGTCTACTCCACCTGCCCATCTCTGTCGATAGGTTGGGTTGTTTGGTTAGGTTAATATACTAGGTCTCAGAAACAAGATTCGTAGTTGCGGTAGTATTTACGGTATCTGGACACTTCGAGCGAATTCAAATTCGAGCGGAGGCGCATTTAGGTTAGGTTAAGTTAGGTTAAGTTAATTAAGTTAGATTGTGCATTCGCTTGAAGTGACTCGCATTCGTATTTACAGATACCGATAGGGCCGAATACCGGTAGGCTACTAAATGGGCGCCGGCCCAACCGCCATGTTGTATCCCACGTAGGCCTACTAGGTACTATGGACACATTGTAGGCGTTAGGTGTGGATTAGGCTTGTATCCAATGTACTAGGTCTATGTTACTGGATATTTATGATTTAAATAAGTGCTAAGTTTTCGATTAATCTTGTTATATGGCTTTGCAATTAGGGAAATCATGAGCCGATTTCCGACATTTAGTTAGTCTTTTTCGATTCTCAAAATACGATCCAAGTTTTGCCAAAAATTGGCTCGAGTTTTCCAAAATTATGCGGTTATATTCAACGACACTAGTGCAGCGTTATGAGAAACAATTTATTAGGGAAAATAGGCACCAATAGATTCGCTATATTTTTCTCCATATAGTCCGCATGGAGGATTTTCGTTATCAACAAATTGAAAAATACCCACTTCACAGACAAATACACCAAAAATCTAAGTCAAAGCGGGGGTGTGGGGGCGGCAGCCCCCACCTATAATACTAAGATAGGTTAGGTAAGGTTGTTAGGTTAAGTTAATGTCCTTTCAAATGAGTATAGGCTAGTAAACACTAGGATAGCCTATACCCGGTAAGAAGAAGAAGAAGAGTCCTGCAGTAGTCTCCTTGAATGCAACCAATTATGCTTTTTGGGGTTTGCAATTTAGGGAAACATGAGCCAAAATTCTAAATTAGGGGACTAATTTGTTTACTCTTAAAATTCCCAAAATCCGAGCAAAGTTTTGCCAAAACTTGGCTCGGGTTTTCCAAAATTCGGGTTTTATGGCTTTGCAATTTCGGGAAACCTGAGCCAAATTTCTAAATGAGGTTAGGCTACTGTAATTTTGTTGTCTACAAACTCAAAATCCGAGCCAGCTTTGGCTAAAACTTGGCTCGGGTTTTCGAAATATTGGGTTTTAGGCCTTAGAAATACCTTCAAACCCGAGCCAAGTTTTGCTAAAATAAGTTTTAATCGCCGTTTTACGCATTTAACCCCTCATTTTCTCTGTAGTTCATAGCCCTGCCCACTATCGGGCGGCGTGTCTTAAGATCGTTGTGTATTGGGGAAAACAGTTTCGCCGAGGGTTGTAATTATTTCCGGTCAATATACAGGAGGTGCTACAATATAGGTAGCAAAATTCTAATGGTAGTTTTGGGTTCGTATCATCATATGCTTCATTTCTATATACTTTTTATCCCCGGGTAAAAAAAAAAAAATCTTGGTTTTTTTCATTTATTTTCTTGGGATTTTTTGTTTTGGTCATTAACCTAATCAAAAAAACCTATAACTAACATAATACCTCATTTTCCCTGTAGTTCATAGCCCTCCCCACTATCGGGCGGCGTGTCTTAAGATCGTTGTATAATGGGGAAAACAGTTTCGCCGAGGGTTGTAATTATTTCCAAACACTATATACTGATGAAAACTAACAGGGAAAAATAAAAAAATCCATGGGAAAATTGGTGACTATCTTTAGTTTTTCCAAAACCGTTTATGATTCATTGCAAATAATCTCCTTATTCTCAAGGTCAACAGACAACCTCATCAGTCCTTACCAAGCTGAACCAAGCCTCCGTGATGACTCATCACGGAGGCTGGGTTCAGCCTGGTAAGCTATGTAATTAATCCCTTCTATACCAGCGACGTCTTTTAATTTTATTCTGTCTCCTACTAATCTATTTTATTCACTTTAGGAAGGATCTTTAGCAATTATAAGGCTTCGAACTATCTCAATCAACCCTTTTAACTACCACAGATCCTTTCTAAGCTGCATAAAATCTTCTAAATATTGCTAGAATAAAATATAACAGACGTCGACGGTACAGAAGGGGTGAATGGAGTATTGTTCACATTTCAGTGTACTTTTGGAGTGCTTTTGCATATCAAGTGTACTGTAATCATTGTAATCAGAATGACTGTGGCTGATATGGTGATAGCAAACTAGTTACATGTGTGTCTACAAACTCTACAAGAGACACGTGTACACCATTGCAGCCAAGGGAAAGGAACTGTCAATAAACAGACGACAGATTCGGAGAAAAGCATTTTCCCCCGATAGGGAGGAGCTATGCGCTACCGCCATCTAGTGCAGGGTTCCAGCCAAATCTGTTAAAAATGGCCAATTACTATTAACACGGCTGATTTTCCCAGCACGACGCCGCTCTAGGGTAATCTTACTCTATGATTTAAACTAAGCAGACAGTAGGTGAATTAAAGTTATACGCTAATTACCGGAAAACAAATTACACTAGAACGGGAGTTTAAAGGAAATTTGTAATTTACAACGGAACATACGTTAATCACAACTCTATAAAATTGTCTATGGGTAAAATATGTATCAAGAATCTGGCTATAAATCACACTAACCAAAGCCATCACACTCCCTCAGTTTATTGAAAATTGAACTTCAGAGGCGATCAACCTACCTTGATTCTTAATCCAGCACACTGCAAGTCAAAAACAGTGTCAGGATTGGAGCCCCATTTCGTGTACACCAGTCCCGGGACGTCTTGCTGCCACAGATTTCAAACCAAGACTAAAAAGGAGAACATCAACCCTTTCATATCGATATCAACAGTCATGCTTCTGATTGGCTGAGAGAGGCTGGTATGGCGCTAGTTTGGTTGTTGGTTAGCCCCACTTACCCAACTACTACCCCTCCTACCCCTACTTGATTGCCAATTATATAATTTAAACGGTAAATTATTTTGGATACTTTAATTAACCTTTCCAATACTTCTTTGAACCATAGAGTATATAATTGGACACTATTCCAAAATCATAAAAATTGTATGACGTAAGTCAAATTACCCTCTACTAGAGTATCAGGAATAGGCCAACATCCACCATATTGGCGCCAATAGTATCACTAGCCTCTCTTTATCCGCAAATCTGACCATATCCATTATAAATATTCCGCAATACTGGTACAGTATAATTATTTTTTGGTCTTTGGATCTAAATTCTACTCGTTAGAAAATATTCGATCACCCCGTAGTTTGGTGATTGCGTTACCAAAATGGCGTCCAAATAATATGTCTGCTCTCTTACTACACGATTTCTAAACTTCACCCCAGTGAATCCTGTAGCATTGATGAACGACTTGAATAGAAATATACTATACATTTTGAAAAACGAGGTGATATCAATATATATTTTCATAAATTAGCAATTAGATCCATAGTTTTTGTTCGACACGCACTTTTAATAAAAGGGTATAAACTAATTGGGTACACCTAAAGTAATTTACCCTTCTATGCTTCTATTAGATGGGCTTAGTACACTCTAGGACATAAATCGTGGCCAATGGTTCACTTTTTGGGCGATTTATGCATGTATTCATTATTGTTCTAGTTTCCTCCCTAGACCTCCATCCAATTAAAACAAAAAAATCCATTAGATCCCCCTTCTAGACTAATTTGTAAATTTTTCGGTAGAAAAATTTCCCATCCGAAGGCCGGTTCTTCCAACATTACAGGCTCACTATCGTTCGCCAGGGAAAACATCGACACCTAAATAGCACGAAAGGTCTAAATATTGACGAAGAAATTGGGCGAAAGGTCTTAAAATCGTCTAACTAATAGGGCAAACATCTTAGCATCTGAAAACTAACGGGGCTAAACATGAGGGAGAGAGTGGTCCAGAAAACCGCCCCACCCCTTAAAGTTTCGACGCTATCCCGAACTGAATCAAATCTTATTTATGTTTGATCAAAGTTTTACATTTCAGAGGTTCGATTTGTTATTCGTGATTTCATACTGAACCAGGATATGTATATAACTGAGTGTACTGTCGATATACCTTTATAAACACTATTTTGTTTATGGATTCTTTAATTATTACACATTTTCGTAACTTCTTTAAACCAATTTGCATACGCTATAGTTATAATGATCGAAACTCTCAAACTAAATCGATTCTTTTCATTTCATGTTTACCTAATATTTGCATTTCGGAAGTTCATTGAAGCAGTTCGAATATGCACATGATTGTCGTCGAGTACACAGTCGTGGTCAGATATGTCTTTGCAATATTAGGAACAACAAGTATGATACAGTGATGAAGTATTTTGAGAAACAAATGGTTGAGTTAGCGGATTTCACTATATAACGCTCACGGTCTCATAATATATCATCAAGAGTTTTTCAAGTATTCCTGACCACGATAGTACACTCACAGACTTAACCCCTTCTGTATCGACCACGTCTTTTTAACTTTATTCTGGCTACTATTAGACGATCTCATTCAGTTAAAAAGGGCCTCCAGCAATTAAAAGGCTTTGAGCTATCTCAATTAACCCTTTTTACTACCACACATCCTTCTTAAGCCGCACAAAATCATCTAAATACTGCTAAAATATAATATAAAAGACGTCGCCGGTACAGAAGGGGTTAAATCATGACCTAATAAATACCAGCGAACAACAAAACGAACCTCCTAAATGTAAATATGAGGGAAAGAATTAAGGGAGCCCACCTCGCTTTTGTTCTTTTTCTCTCCCTCTCTCTTTGGCTTGTATCCATTCGGCCCCATTCAGCCTACTGTTTTAAGACGTTTACCCCCATACAGGTGTCAATAGTTTCCTGGCGAAAGGTAGCGAGCCAGCATTTATATATTTTTGTTGTGACAACAAGCTAAATTTGTAAATTTTTCAATAGAAAAATTTCTCCGGCGAAGCCGGATTTCTCCATACAATGCTGGCTCTCTATCGCTCGCCAGGAAGAAATCGACACCTGGATGGGGATAAACGTCTTAAAACAGTTGGCTGAATGGGGCCGAATGGATAAAAGCAAGGGAAAGAGAGAAAAGGAGAGAAAGATTAAAAAAAGCCGGTGACCCCCCTTAATGAGAAGAGTCATTTAAGTTCTGGATACCTTTCGAACACTGAAGGCCACGAGATATAGTACAGTATGTCGAAGAGTGAACACTGAAGGCCACGAGATACAGTACAGTATGTCGTAGAGTGAACACTGAAGGCCACGAGATATAGTACAGTATGTCGAAGAGTGAACACTGAAGGCCACGAGATACAGTACAGTATGTCGTAGAGTGAACACTGAAGGCCACGAGATATAGTACAGTATGTCGAAGAGTGAACACTGAAGGCCACGAGATACAGTACAGTATGTCGTAGAGTGAACACTGAAGGCCACGAGATATAGTACAGTATGTCGTAGAGTGAACACTGAAGGCCACGAGATACAGTACAGTATGTCGTAGAGTGAACACTGAAGGCCACGAGATACAGTACAGTATGTCGTAGAGTGAACACTGAAGGCCACGAGATATAGTACAGTATGTCGTAGAGTGAACACTGAAGGCCACGAGATACAGTACAGTATGTCGTAGAGTGAACACTGAAGGCCACGAGATACAGTACAGTATGTCGTAGAGTGAACACTGAAGGCCACGAGATACAGTACAGTATGTCGTAGAGTGAACACTGAAGGCCACGAGATATAGTACAGTATGTCGTAGAGTGAACACTGAAGGCCACGAGATACAGTACAGTATGTCGTAGAGTGAACACTGAAGGCCACGAGATACAGTACAGTATGTCGTAGAGTGAACACTGAAGGCCACGAGATACAGTACAGTATGTCGTAGAGTGAACACTGAAGGCCACGATATACAGTACAGTATGTCGTAGAGTGAACACAGAAGGCCACGAGATATAGTACAGTATGTCGTAGAGTGAACACTGAAGGCCACGAGATATAGTACAGTATGTCGTAGAGTGAACAAAAAAACCCGTGTTCAATTTTAGTCAGGCTATCATTTGACGATTTTACACAACTTAACCCTTTCTGTACCGCGACGTCTCCATAATTTGTATTTTAGCTATATTTAGACGATATTGTGCAATTTTAGAAGGATCTGTGGTAATAATAAGGGAAAAGGGAGATAGTTCGAAGCCTGATAACTGCTGGAGTCCCTTTTTAAACTGAATAAAATCATCTAATAGTAGCCAGAATAAAGCTACAAGAATGACACCGGTACAGAAGGGCTTAAGAACTACCTGTGGAAGACATGAATTTACTTGAGATGATTTATATTAATATGGTAATATATTCGAAGCAACTCTAAACTAAAAGCCGAATCTTCTCGTTAATTTTCTTCTTGATATTTGCATAGCGGAGGTTTGCTTCAGCAGTTGGAAAGTTAACGTAAGAGGCCTTTGTCTTTGAGTGTGCAATGTCCATTTTATTTTTAGGCTATAATTAACAGATTTTATTTAACTCTGGTAATAGCTGGGGGAAGACTAGAGTATAATTGACATAGCTGAACACTTTTGAGGATTATGACTCGTTTTGGCAGTATATTTTGGTTAATATTAGACGATTTTATACTGCTTGAGAAGGATCTGGGGAAATAAAAAGTGTAAAGACTAGCTAAAATAAACTGGCTGCCATGTATTATTTTTATTCTGAATAAAATCGTCTAATAATAGCCAGAATAAATTGCCAAAACGCGTCATAATCCTCAAGGGGATCAATTGAAAATTCGAAGCAATCTGTCACTGAAAATTGAATCTTGCCGTTATTCCTGTTCTGGATAATTGTAATTCAGAGGTTCGCTAAAGGGTTTTCTGTTTGTTTTCCTTATTCGCAAAACTAATGGGGCCAAACATGAGGGAGAAGGAGATCCAGAAAAAAAACATGCCTTTAAATTTAGGCATTATAGTTTCGAAGCGATCCAACACTAAAACCCAGCTAGGTCAATAAAATCAAAGAGGCGCTTCGGTAGCTGTCACAGTCTGGGCCTCAACAAGCTTTGGGAGCTCCCCCCCCCCCCCCCCTCCCCCAGTCACACAGTCTTAGGGCCATTTTATTAAAACATGGTAAGAGCTTTCCCTACGACCTTTCCCGACCAGATTGACCCTTATCACGTATCTGTAAAAGGGTCAATCTGGTCCGGAAAGGTCAAAGGGAAAACTCTTACCATGGTTTAATAAAATGGGCCTTACCATTTACGGATATTCGTCTGCTAGCACGGACAACACTGGGCATCGATGAAGTGTAAGGATGAATGTGACGTCACTCATCCTTCCTACGGAAATTGTGATTTCTTTTGTCTAATTTTGCAATTCAATTTGTCTTGCGATAAATAAAAGCTTAGGGAATGGTTTACAGATTCGTTATATTTATGTAAATACTACATATATTATGAAATGAGAAATACCATTCAATTTGCCAGGTTTAGACTACCCTTTATTGATTAATCATGTTTAATAATTAGACCAGTTACCCAGATTGTTTCCATAGTTTTCCCTCAGTTGAGAGAAAATGTGATGATAGGGAGAAGTAACACATATTTGAAAGTAGCAGTACTATATTCTGCATATATTACAGTGAACTCAGTGTGGCAACATAAAGTACTAGGAATGAATCCAGATACTGTACTTATTTGATGTTGTCATAGTTACACTGATAACTGAGAAATATATCCGGTTTAACCTCATATCCACAGTGTGCGCAGTGATTGAGCGAGTTCTAATTAATGACAGCATTACTAAGCATGGAGAAATACAGACAAAATTCACGGCAGCTCTGCTAGCACCCAGTGCGAGGTCAATTCCTTGAAGTAGGCTAGAGGTCAGGGGCGCCCATGTTATAACTATCTATCTTACTTGGAACTCTAACAACACTGTGCACTCGGCTACAGGGAGTAAACCCACCAGTGGCTGTGGGAGGTAGGAGCTTTGTCTATCATTTATCTCTTCTACGTCTGTCAAATAGTCCTTTTTCATATACTGTAAACTCTTCATGCTGTCGTCCACTGAACTGGGTTCACCACAACACACTTTGAGTGTTGCATGAGGAGAAGTGGTTGGCTGCTGGGGCTGCAAAGGAGTCAGGTTCAAGGGAACAGCGAGTGTCTGACTTTGGTTACTAACTGCAGCCTAATCGAGCCTTCTGGATTATTAGGCCAGCACACTATATGTCAAAAATAGCATCAGGACTGGAGCCCCTTTTCGAGAACTCTAGTTCCTTAATTTACTTTGATCAGTTAATTAAAATAGGACTTCAGTGGCTATCAACCATTCAGGATTATTAAGCCAACACACAGTAAGCCAAGAATAGCGTCAGGATTGGAGCCCCTTTTCGAGAACACCAGTTCCTTGACTTTGGGTTTGGATTTTGGGCTTTATATACCCCTTTGGCAACTCAAAAGGTTTTCCACCAGTCAATCAATGGGCTTCCAGGATCTTTCAGTCGGCCTCTTGATCTGCGTTTTGGAACGAAGATATAATGCTCCTTCACCTGTCCGGCTCCAGGTGAAAAAGGTGTATCACGATCATCGTCCTCTATAACGTTGAGGTCGAAGTTGATCGAAGGGGCATGTGCGGCGATGTGCCACACCTTCTGGGCGGAAGGTGACTGTGGGGGGTTTGGGGATCCTCATGGACATGAGGTCAGGAAGCATGTGCCTCGCAGAGCCCTTCTAGGCTGTGTTGACGGTTTGGGGAACTGTCTAACAATTATATATTTTGTTTCAATGTGACTGTCTTAAGTAGTGTCCTACCTTCACAAATTCAATTATATCTTATTTTGAAATACTATTAAAGCAAACCAAACTGACCCAATCTTTAATAATTATGAAGGCTTTGTTAATGTTTGGCAAAGGACCACCGAAATACTATAACATCAAACCAAACTGAATCGACCTTTAATATGAAGGTTTTGTTAATGTGTTTTCAAGGACCACTGACATACCATTACAGCAAACCAAACTAAACCAATATGTGTATTTTTTGTCTTTCTTTCCTTTTTTCTCTTCTTTATTCTTTCTTTTTCTCTCAAATTTTAGTTATGTGTTATCTTCCAATGTCTGCTTCTTCCCCTTCTCCTTCTCTCTGTATTATCTTTCTCCTGCTCCCTTCCTCTTTCTTCTTGTATTATTCTGCTTTTCCTCCTTACCCTCCTGCTCCATGTGACCAAAGGACAAAGTGGCACTATTGTCTGCATCACAACCTCATTTCCTCTTTCCTCCCTCCAGTTTTGTGTATTCTTCCTTCCTCAGTTTACTTTTTATTTAGTCCTTATTTATTTGTATTTGTCAATTTTTGTCTTTCTTCTCCTCCTCTTCTCGGTGTTCCCTTTCCTCTTCCTCGTATTTTTGTTCAATCTTTCTGTCTACTACTCCTCCTCCTCCTCCTCATAATTATGCCTCATCTACTTATACTTTTACTTCTTTCCTTCCTTCTCCTACTGCCCTTCTTTCACTGCACCTCCTGCTCCAAGTGACCAAGGGACAAACTGGCACTATTGTCTGCCTCCCAGCCTCCTTTAACCCTTTGAGTACCAGCGACGTGTGATATATTTTATTCTAGCTTTCTTTAGACGATATTGTGCAGCTTAGGAAGGATCTGTGGTAGGTAAAAGGGTAGCTCGAGATATTTTGAAGCTTTATTATTGGCAGAGGCCTCTCCTAAGCTGTATAAAATCGTATACTAGTTGCCAGAATATGATAAAAAGGACAACCCTGGTACTGTATGGGTTAGGGGGAGGTTTGGGTTTTCTGTACTCACTTCTCCCTCATGTTTAGCCCTATTAGTTTGTCGATTTTAAGACCTTTTTTGCCATTTGGGTTCCGATTTGTTTTCCTGGCCAGCGATACTGAGGCTGTAATTTAGGAGGAACCAGCCTTTGGCTGCGAAATTTGTCTACCAAACAATATACAAATTCATCTCGAAGAGGGATTTTGGCGGTAATATATAAAGCTTGACGAAGGTCCTGGGAGGAAACTAAAACTAATTTATCAATAAATATATAAATAAACAAGTAGATACATATTTCACTGCACTAAACAAGTACACCCTACTTCTTTCCAATACACAGAACAAAAAATATAAAATAAAATATACTATATAATACCTTCAAAAGTTACTATTATTATTTTACTTTGGAGCCGACGCTTGTTACAGGCATCTTTGTATTTTGACTTTTTCATACACACAGCAAAACTAAAAATATAATAATACAATTATCTCCTTTAGCTCCTCTCTCCCTTCTTCCGTACCTTCTGTCTTCCTTTGCTTACTTCATATTTCTTCTTTTCCCTTCCTTTCTTCTCCACCCCTCAGGGCCCTCATTCTTTACGTGTTCGGCATTCGCTTCCTCCTTTATTCTATTTTGTTCAGTTTCAATTTTATTTACCGTTTCTTTTTCCTCCTCTCCCCCCGCCCCCCCTCCTTCGCCTCCCTTGCTGTTTCTGTTCTGTTCCTCCTCTTCCGAGTGACCGTAGGACAAGGTGGCACTATTGTCTGTTTCACAACGTTATTTAAGGGGGGATGGGCGTATTGATTTGCTTATTTATGTATATTTGTATTATTTTATTAGTTTCCTCCCTAGACCTCCATCAAGCTTTAAAAACATCCGCCCAAGATCTTCCTTCAAGATAAATTTGTACATTTTTCGATAGAAAAATGTCGCGGCCGAAGGCTGGTTTTTCTTAAATTACTGGCTCGCTATTGCTCGCCAGGAAAAATTTGACCCCTAAATGACACGAAAAGTCTTAATATTGACATAGAAATAAGGCGAAAGGTTTTAAAATCGGCAAACTGATAGGCCGAACGTCTTATAATCTGAAAACTAATGGGGCTAAACATGAGGAAGAAGGGGGCGGGGGGGGGGGGGGGGGGGCTGAAAAACGGCGATCTCCCCTTAAACTCCTCCCTCTTTCCTCCTGTACCATCTTTCTTATTCTCCTATTACTTTACTTCTTCCTTCTTCTTTGTTCGTCTTTCTTTCTTGCATAGTGTTTCTCCTTTCTTTATCGGTCCTATAACTTTCTTCTTCCTCGTTGATTTATTATATTCTTCTACTTCTTCTCCTTCGTCTTCCATGCTTCTCCTCCTCCTATTCCAAGTGACCAAGGGACAAACTAGCTCTATTGTCTGGCTCCCAACCACATTTACACCTCCCTCCCTCCCTCCCTTGCTCTGTACAGCTACTGACAAATGTTCGTGAGCTATTGCGATTTTCTTTATGCAATATATCCATTTAGGTTGATATTCAAATCAAATCGGCTCCATAGTAATAGTAATGGCTTAATACTAAGAAGGCGTACGGACCGGACAGTATTCCTCCTCCTGTTGTACTAAGAAACTGTGCTTCCGTGCTGACTCCCTGACTAGGCAAACTCTTCCGTCTGTCTCTTCTCTAACGTCTTACCTTCTTGCTGGAAGTTTGCTCTCATTCAACCTGTCTCAAAGAAGGGTGACCGCTCTCAACCCTCCAACTATCGTCCAATTGCTCTAATGTCTTGCATTTCTCAAGTTTTTGAAACAATTCTTACCTCAAAAGTTCTTAAGCACTTATCTTTCCGTAACCTACTCTCAGGCCGCCAGTATGGCTTCCTTAATGGCCACTCTAGTGGTGATTTTTTTTCATATCTTACTAACTCTTGGTCATCCTCCAATCGAGATTTCGGTGAGACTTTTTCTGTTGCACTAGACATATTGAAGGCCTTCGATAGAGTCTGGCACAAATCCCTCATTTCCAAACTACCCTCCTTCGGTTTCTATCCCTCCACCTGTACCTTTGTTTCTAATTTCCTTTCCAGCCATTCCATAGCGGCGGTTGTGGACAGCCACCGTTCACTTCCTCAACCTATCAACTCTGGTGTTCCGCAGGATTCTGTCCTATCTCTAATTATCTTTCTACTATTCATTAACGAACTTCTCAACTGCACCTTCAGCCCCATTATCTCATATGCTGAAGACTTTACATTACATTATTCCACTAGACTTCAACAAAATCATTCATAGCAGGAACTCCAAAACTCACGTAATGAGGCCATAAAACACCTATCTTCTGATCTCTCTACTATCTCTAACTGGGGCAGAGAAAACCTTGTTACTTTCAATGCTTCCAAAACTCAATTTCTCCATCTGTCTACTCGTCACCCCCTTCCAGAAAACTATGACTTACTCTTCAACAACATACAAATTAACCCTTCATCTTCTCTTAATATTCTCGGTGTCTCTTTTTCTTCTGCTCTCTCTTGGAAAGATCATATTACCATTCTTGCTAAAAACAGATTCCCATACGCTGGGTGTGCTCAATCGCCTCCAGGGTTTCTTTACACCTGTGCAGCTTCTTGCTCTGTACAGGGGCATAGTGCACCCATGTATGGAGTATTGTTCACATGTGTGGGGAGGATCCTCTCACACAGCACTTCTAAACAAAGTAGAAAGGAAAGCCTTCCGTCTCATTAACTCGCATCCACTTACCAGTTCTCTGCATTCTCTCTCCCTCTTCGCCGCAATGTTGCATCTCTCTCACTATTTTACCGCTATTACAATAATCAGTGTTTCTCAGAGCTCTCTCAGTGTCTACCACCCCCTCTTCGTAGAGCACGTAGCACCTGTCTTTCAAAACAATCCCACCCCTACACTGTGCAACTCTCCAACCCAAGAGTGAAATGCTATTCTCGATTGTGTTTCTATTCAACAGCTGCGCTCTGGAACTCTCTCCCAGAATCAGCTTTTCCCTCTTCCTATGACTTACATTGCTTCAAACTCCGTGTGTCCAGGCATTTTGGCACGAACGTCCCTTGATTTTGGCCCTGTCATCTTTCAACTCTGGGGGAGGCACTCTCTACAAGCAGTTCTGCCTTTTGTCTCCCTCACTCACATAGAAGAACAAATAAATATTTATTTATGAATTTATAGCAGATTTGATCTGAACGTCTGAAAAAATGGATATATTTGCACAACAAATTGCAAGAGCTCACAAACATTTTTCAATGGCTTTACCTTCTTCGTTTCTTTCAAAAAAATAAAAATATAAAAAATAAAATTTGCACTTGCAATATATTCTCATATTATATTTTATATGGTTACGTCTTAATTTCCTTTCCTGTGTGTTAATTATTTATCTTTCACTTTTTCTTTCCTCATATTTGTTCTCTATTCTCTTTTTATTGTTTTGTATCCTTCTTCCTTCTTCCCTTCTCTTCATGTTCTGCTTTACTTGGCACTGTCGACTACCTCCCAACCTCATTTCCTTCTTCTCTTCTCTTGTACTCTACCTTCTTCCTTCCTCTATTTGCTGTTTGATAACATAATCTACAGCATATTTTACGATTATCTCATTTGTTGGTTCTATACAATCATCCCCTTTTGTTTGTGTTTATCCTTCTTCTTACTTCGTTTTCATACTTTCCTCTTCCTTTTCCCCCCTCCCTTCTCATTGCTGTTCCTTCTTTGTCTTGTCTTCCTCATTGGTTTCTTCTGGTGAGCATCCATTGGGTTAGTGGAAAATAATTGGTCCTATTATGATTGCCTTTCTTTCTTCTGCTTTCTCTTCCTCTATATATTTATTTGTCATCGTCTGCCTCGTCCTTTCATCTTTTTCATTAGTTCCTCTCCCCCTCCTTTTCCTCCTGTCATCTGTCTTCTCATTCATATTCCGTGATTTTTTTATTTTCCCACTTCATTCTACCTCTTCTCCGTTTTCCTTCCGCTATTTCTCGTTCACTTTTCCTTAAGATTCGATTTTTGTGTTTAAACAGAACACTGCACCCATACAGTATGACAGGGACTACATACAAACATTAACTAATAATGTATAGTAGATAGATAGAGATAGATAGATAGTTAGATAGATAGATAGATAGATAGATGAGTAGATAGATAAAACGAATAAATTTATAGGTAGGAAATAAAAGCACGTTAGCCACTGTGAAATCGGATTTAATCGGAAAAAGAAGGGAATATGATCCACAGGAGAGTTAGGGGAGACTGACCGTTTGTTTGGTCTATTAATTAATTTATTCATATATTTTTTTAGTTTCCTCCCTAGACCTCCATCAAGCTCAGAAAAACACCCCGTAAATTTTTCGGTAGAAAAATGTCCCGGCCAAAGGCCGGTTCCTCTTAAAATTGCAGGCTCGCTATCGCTCGCCAGGAAATAATCGACACCTAAATGGCACGAAAGGTCTTAACATTGACAACGAAATGGGGCGAAAGGTGTTAAAATCGCCAAACTAATGGGCCGAACGTCTTATAATCTCGAAACTAGTGGGGCTAAACATTAGGGAGAAGGGGGTCCAGAAAAAACGGTCTGTCTCCCCTTAAGCATGCGGGTCCATAAAAATAATTCCAAGGGGGACTCAACCTAAGCGGATAATAGTTCCGAGATCCCAAGACAGCGGCACTAATATAATAACTTTTTCTGATATGAAGGGGAGGCACACCGTTTTTCTGGACCCCCTTCTCCCTAATGTTTAGCCCCATTAGTTTTGAGATTATAAGACATTCGGCCCATTAGTTTGGCGATTTTAACACCTTTCGCCCCATTTCGTTGTCAATTTTAAGACTTTTCGTGCCATTTAGGTATCGATTATTTCCTGGCGAGCGATAGCGAGCCTGCAATTTTAAGAGGAACCGGCCTTTTGCCGGGAAATTTTTCTACCAAAAAATGTACAAATTTATCTTGAAGGGGGGTCTAGAGGGTGTTAGGTTTGATGGAGGTATAGGGAGGAAACTAAAAAAAAAACACATATGAATAAATTAATTAATAGACCAAACAAACGGTCAGTCTCCCCTTAATTACCCCAGTAGTCCTGATGTGATGTATTTGTCTTTATTTTGTTTGCTCAAATGAATCGCTAAAGCCCCTTTCTTGCTCTCCCTGAGTAGCCAAACTAAGTCTCATCTCCATAGTCCTAAGGCTTGGTGGCTAGAGAAGCACACACATGCTGTACAACTTTATATTATGATATACTGTATGTGTATGTAATTAGCCAAGATTAATGGTTACACTAAACTTCTTTCTGCCACACAAAAAAAAAAAAAAAAAATCACCCTAAACGTATAAACATTCCCTGGTTAGGCCCTGCCACTCTTTCAACTCTGGAGGAGGCACTTTTCATAGGCAGCTCTGCCTTTTGTCTCCCTCATCCACATATACAAAACAACATATAGCAAATTGCGTTAAATTAATTTGTTATAGTTGGGAAAATATAACTATATATATACAGTATATATAAATACATGTTTTCTATGTGTATGGAGGAGAAACAAGGTAGAGCTGTCTGTAACAAGTTGAAAGAATGATAGCGAGCCAAATTCGAGGAGTGTTAATATAAAAATGTCTGGATACATATAGCTTGAAGCAGTATAAGCCAAAAGATGAGTGAAAGACAAATTGAGAGAGAGAGAGAGAGAGAGAGAGAGAGTTTCAGAGCTTACTTGTTGAGTAGAAGAAAGACTGAAAAACTCGGTTCACTCTTGGTTTAAACAGTTGGACAGAATAGGCGTGGGAATGTGCTGAAAGGCGGGTGTGCCCCACTCTCCGTAAGGGAGGAGGTACATAATATACCGAGGAAGCTCTGTAGAACATTGATTATTGTAATGGTGGTAGAAGAGTTCAAGAGATGCAATATTACATCTCTATCTTGATAACGTAGGGAACTGTTGAGAGGAGGTGAATTGGTGAGACGAAATGCTTTTACTCTACCCTTTCGAGAAGTGCAGTATGGGTTGAACCTCCCCACACATACATGGGCGCAGATACATGGGCGCAGAGTGCTCCTATACAGAGCAAGAAGGTGTGCGGGGAGTGAAGAACTCACGGAGACGGCTGAGCACACCTATCTTCTGGAAAGCTGTGTTACATGAGTGGTAATATGATTTTTTCCAAGAAAGGTCAGAAGAAAAAGATACACGAAAAATACTGAACGAAGGTGATGGGTTGATTTGTGTATTGTCCAGTATTCTTTATCAGAAAACCTTCAATGATCATCCGATCTTTAGCTTTAAATTTGGTTTTATGTAAGTTTTTTAACTTATTTTTTCTCAGTAATATGAGACCCATGGCGTGATAAAGTACACTTGCAAGTAGAATTTAAGAGTTTAAAGGGACTAGAACTCACCAAAAAACAATAATTCATTTAAGTAACTCAACCCCTGCCTTATTAACCAGTCCTTCAAAACCTTCGAAACTACGGACAATCAGTCGGCCAATATATAAGAATGCATACACAACTTCTTTGAGAGTTGAACGTTTATTGTATGGTTCAGTAAAATATATTACGATTTTTCCATGTATATTTGGCCACATAAATGTGTATAGACTCCCTAATATCATGCATGGAAGGAAAGGAAGTATGATGGCTACAGAACAGTAATTGGTCATATTATTTAACTATTGTATGAGTAAATGCACTTCGAATCCAATCATACTAATTTTCATTCCACACATTAAACTATGGAGTGTTTACTGCTACAGTTTCCCTTTCATTTAAAATAGACTTCCACAAATATTAGTGTACCGGTAATCACGTCCATGTCATCATCATATGTATATGTAAATACAGTAGATAAATATTGCATTTTGTTAACTACTTAACATCCAACCCTCTCAACTCACACCCATTATTTGCGATGCTGTTACAAGAGGCATTGTGTACCAACTAGCTGCACATGTTTTGTGGTCTGAGAGCCTTAAAGTTATTTTTATTTTAATATTTGTTTTGTGAATTAGGATCCAGGTAAACTTACGCAGTTAACTCCTATTGCTTCTATTCTTAAGAACACCAAACGTTTAAAATCAGCATATGAAGTCCCTCTCGGAAACAAAGGGATAACTTCGGGCTACACAAAGGACAGGGAGTGACAGGGGAGCCAGGGCAATTATATGAGGGAGCCCAAGGACCAGATTATGAAGAACAACAGGGACTACAGGGAAGCCAGGGAAGGGATGGTGGTGGTTGGGATATTTATATACTCAAGAGCAAATTCTTCTATAGAGACTTGGCCTGCCATAAATGATTTGATGCACAAATAGATACATAAGATGGAATCCAAAGAGAGTTAAAATACCCATGCATGGCAGTACCCTCTCACATTCAGCCGTATCACACCCACACTTCAATTTTAACTAACTACTTCGCTATTCATGAGCTACTTACAGAAATGTGCAACCTGTCAGTTAATCCATATATTTACTTTGATGTTACTAAACCGAATTTTGCTTATGTATTTGTATCCAATACGAAACCATATATTTTAACCCCTTCAGCACCAGCGACGCACGTTATGCGTCGCCTATGTATGTAACGCTCAGGCCCAGCGACGCAACGGTTGCGTCCGCCTTAATTACTCTTGTCGTATGGCAGCTAGAAGGTTCAGATTTGTATGGGAACTACTTTAGGATCCCACAGAACAATCCGATGGTTGGCAATCCTCCAAGTCCAGCCGCGTGTGAGTGGGCGCGCAGGATTGATTTTCCAGTATTTTGCCTACCCATCATCACATGTTAATTGTGACTTTCCCCCCCCCCCCAAACCCCCAAATGACCTAGGTGAGCGGTTTTATATTATTTTTCCTTCATTACTACTAACCCATCCCATGTGTTTTCAGGAAAAAGAAATGACAAGTGGCTGGTCCTGGAGTGTACATTTGTATTAAATTGCTTGGGGACCAGTGGGTTATTAATTTCACAATGATATAGCTGCTTTTGATTGTGAAAATCATGTTATATTAAATCATGTAAAGGAATATTGCCTATCATATGGGGTTGAATAAATAAAAGCAACTCCGTACTTTTGTTCTCGTTTGTACCCCCCCCCCCCCCCCCCCCCTCCAGATGTTGGTTTCCGGTTCACAGGGTCATACAAGGAGGGGGAATACGGTATAGGCTCACCTGCTGTCTCTATGTAGACTGGATGTTTGGTTTGGCTCTCTCTCTCTCTCTCTCTCTCTCTTCGGGCACGTGCAATTTGAAAGCCTGTATATTTGATCGCCCAATTCGATGGAATCAGGTCTGATTCCAGATAACGAGTGAAACAACGTGACAGAATAATTTTGCAACTGGATCGTTCATAGGTTAATGTTCACAGATCTAGGGTGTCTGGCTATCTCCTCCTGGCTGGGTGCGGTTTCCACTCCTCTAAGCCGCATCGTCACTCGCAGTCCCATCTTGTAATCTTGGACGACACTCTCACGCCACCTATTGAGCTCTTCATTCCTTAAGGGGGCCCACCTCGTGTTTTTTCCTTCCTCTCTGGGTTGTATCCATTCGGCCCCATTCATCCTACTGTTTTAAGATGTTTATCCCCATCTAGGTGTCGAATTTTTCCTGTCGAGCGGTATAGCAAGCCAGCATATTGTTTTAAATGCTTCTCTCTCTCTCTCTCTCTATTTATATATATATATACAGTATATATATATATATATATATATATATATATATATATATATATATATATATAGAGAGAGAGAGAGAGAGAGTGTGAGGGACAGAAAGAGAGAGTTTGTGACATCGTCACGCAAAATGTCTGGCGACTACGGTTAAAGTTCTGCAGAATATATGTTTCATGCTAATTTTCATACTCTGTCTGTGTTTCTGTCTCACAGAAACATGCAGACAAACAGACAGAGAATTAATGTAAAAGGCAGGCACCGTGATACATGGAGAGACAGACAGCCATTGATATATAGTAAAAAAAAACACACAAGTAACAAACATAGACACAGATTTAACATAAACGCATGCAGAGAGACTACAGACAAACGCAACATTAAAACAGACAAGAACAAAAATGTGAATGACACCAAAGAAATACAAAAACGGATATATTTGAAAGCTAGAAAAACAACCATGAGAACATAGGTGGAAAATAAGAAAGGAGAGAAAATATGTTGAAAGGGCGAAAACAAAAATAAGAGTCTAAACAAGGAATTAAAGAAACGTGAGGGAGGGGGAGAGGAAAACAATGTTGTGCGCGGAGAGAGAGAGAGAGAGAGAGAGAGAGAGAGAGAGAGAGAGAGAGAGAGAGAGAAAACAAATCAGAGATTTTTCGGCCTCTATAGAAAAAAATTAACTTCTCAGACCCTCTTCGAGCTAAAAAAAAAAAAAAAAAATTAAAACAAACGAGGAATAAAACATCCCTGTTGCCACATTTCCCTTTCACCTGCTTTAATATATTTACTGTATATACAGTATATACAGTATATGTATCTTAGCGAAAGGCCGGCATGTTATTGATTGCCTCTACACCATCGACACATGAATGGGTTGACATTCTTTTTATAACCGCCAAACAAATAAGGCTGAATGTTTGTAAAAAGACCCACAAATTACGAAAATCAAGGGCGGTCCAAAGAGACCATCTCCAGTTAGATATGGTTAACTACAGTACATTGTCACATCGGCCATGGTACATTTGACACAAAGTAAATAGTAACACAATGTGGTTACGGAAATGGCAATTAAAGTGTCAATAATATACCTTTTATAGGTTATGATAAACTCAATAAATAGAAGGATGAAACGTGATATCAAATAATTAAAAGTAAATTGCTATCAGTATACCTTACTTTGGGTTCTTTACTTTTCATATTTTATTGTTTTAACAGTATACTACAAGTAAGCTTGTGTGTTTTACTAATCAGCGCTTCTCAATTGATTCATCCTGATGTTCTATTCCCGTTTCCCTCACAACACGTTTCCCCCCAAACACAGAGAGCATGGTAAAAACTGCAGGGATCTACTTGGCTATGCGTTAGGGTTCAGGTCTTTGTTGGTTTCCATTTGTCCTTGAATAGCTACTGAATTAACCACTGTGTTATGCCAATCCCACTTCCTCCCTTTCACCAACAGTACGGCCACTCTCGGTACAGGAACACAGGCGTAGGACAAATGTGATAGTTGTTGAAAATATATGGCCTCTTAATGGTTCTGCATGGGAGCAACTAACATGTTCTTCCGGTTCTGTGGCATGAGTCTGCATAATTTAGACAATTGATTCCATTAGGTATAACCACTCCTTAGATCTCCTTTTTCTTAGAACCCTCCGTTGCACTCATTTAGTTTTTTTTTTTTAATTCTAATTATGGAACCAAACATTATACAATATTCTGAATTAGGACGAATTTATGAATTTGCTTAAAAGGAGAACAACGTTTTCGAATTAATATTTAAAATACCTCCTAATGATAATAATAGTAATGATGGTGATGAGAGTAGCAGTGTCATATATATGCAAGTTGAGTGACAATAGTTGAGTGATGTTTATAGTGATGTTATTATAGTGATGTTTGCCAAAACAAAATCCCACTGACTATATATTACTTACAAAATCATCTGTTAGATTTATTCATGAGCTATTGTGCTAGTATACAATGTATGCGTTATTTTTTTTAATTTGGGTAAGTTTTAGTTAGAAATATGTAAATTGTCTGTCTTCGAATATTTTTCATATGCTATGAATACTTAGAAGCAGATTATTTCAGTCAAGCAATATAATAAACGTTTAGTTGCTAATTCGTACCTGCTATGAAACTGTGAACTAGTACAGTATCTGGAGAAAAGAGTCGGTCCCTAACATCAGAGCCACGCTGGTCGGCAGTCAGTCCTGGACAGGGTTACCAACTCAAATCCACTAGATAGTAAGTAAATGCCGAAAATTGCTAGAATAATGCCACCATCTCTAGAATATTACTCTAAAATGGCTCATACCTCCAGAATATCGCTAGAATTCATGTTTCTAGAAGGACAAACTTGCCTCTAGATTGAAGTAAATACCACTAGATCTAGCGGGAAAGTAGCTAAATTGGCATCACTATCAGTCCATCTATAACGAAGCGTTGCCGTTTCCGGGAATTTCACCAGCTAGCGTAGAAAAATTGTACATCGATAACACGTAGATATGGTGTGGTCACCGTGGTATATAACACGTTCCAATCATGGCCTTATTTACATTGAATACTACAGGAAGTCATTCTTTATAACATTAATTTAGAAAATGTTCTTATACATTTTCTTGCTTGTGAACATTATTATACTTGTGTTATGTTGGAATCTAGATATATATTATTTTATATACTGTATTACAATTAAGTCGGTTATTAAAAATATAAATAAGTCTCTTATTGAGTCAAAATATATAGCTCCATTAGTTTTAATAGTTTGGCAATTTTACTGTAAGAGCTTTCATCCCATTTCTTTGTAAATATTACGACCTTTGGTGTCATTTAGGCCTCGATTTTTTTTTACTGGCGAGCGATAGCGAGCCTGTAAAGTTCAGGATGACGGCCTTTGGCCGGAACATTTTTCAACCGAAAAATGTAAACATTTATCTCCAAGGGGGTCCAAGGGGTGTTATATTAAGCTAGATGGAGGTCTAGCGAGGAAATGAACAATATATACAAACAAATGAAAACAATAGACTAAAAAAGCAACAACTCCCCTCCTTTATACACTATACAAACATTATTATTGACTTATTCAAAACTTTAGGGTGATCACAAAAAATCATGTTCTGCTTATCTTTATCTTCACTCATAACATACACACTGATCGAACATTTACGACACACGCTCTACGACCAGCAATCTATCTAAAACATCCTTTACCATAATACACTACCTTGATATTAAAAGAATAGACTACTCATCTAAAACATGTATCCCTAAGTCAGAAACATCCACATATCCAAAGCAATATTCACATATCTGACACATAATTCCAATATATTACTTATTTGTCATACATATGCTACATTATTCCACATATCAAATAATATCTACACATGCTATTATATAACCTACAGATGCAAACGATATTAATTTCCGAAATCATACACACATGTTCAGCATCCATGAATGTCAAAGTACCTTTATGGGCTTAAGGGGACAGGGGCCGGTTTGTTGGTCTATTATTTCATCTATTCATTATGGGCTTAAGGGGACAGGGGCCGGTTTGTTGGTCTATTATTTCATCTATTCATTATGGGCTTAAGGGGACAGGGGCCGGTTTGTTGGTCTATTATTTCATCTATTCATTATATTTTAGTTTCCTCGCTAGACATCCATCGAGCTTAGAAAAACACTCCCTAGACCCCCTTCAAGAAGAATTTGTAAATTTTTCGGTAAAAAAATGGCCCGGCCAAAGGCCGGTTACTCTTAAAATTACAGGCTCGCTATCGCTCACCATGAAAAAAATCGACGCCTAAATGGCACGAAAGGTCTTAAAATTGACAACGAAATGGGGCGAAAGGGATTAAAATCGCCAAACTAATGCACCGAACGTCGTAAAATCCGAAAACTAATTGGGCTAAGCATGAGGAAGAAGGGGGACCAGAAAAGCGACCCAACTCCTCTTAAGCGAATGGAATTTGGTAGCATCGGAGAGTAGACTACACACAACATTTGGTAGCATCGGAGAGTAGACTACACACAACATTTGGTAGCATCGGAGAGTAGACTACACACAACATTTGGTAGCTTCGGAGAGTAGACTACACACAACATTTGGTAGCATCGGAGAGTAGACTACACACAACATTTGGTAGCATCGGAGAGTAGACTACACACAACATTTGGTAGCATCGGAGAGTAGACTACACACAACATTTGGTAGCATCGGAGAGTAGACTACACACAACATTTGGTAGCATCGGAGAGTAGACTACACACAACATTTGGTAGCATCGGAGAGTAGACTACACACAACATTTGGTAGCATCGGAGAGTAGACTACACACAACATTTGGTAGCTTCGGAGAGTAGACTACACACAACATTTGGTAGCATCGGAGAGTAGACTACACACAACATTTGGTAGCATCGGAGAGTAGACTACACACAATATTTGGTAGCATCGGAGAGTAGACTACACACAACATTTGGTAGCATCGGAGAGTAGACTACACACAACATTTGGTAGCATCGGAGAGTAGACTACACACAACATTTGGTAGCATCGGAGAGTAGACTACACACAACATTTGGTAGCATCGGAGAGTAGACTACACACAACATTTGGTAGCATCGGAGAGTAGACTACACACAACATTTGGTAGCTTCGGAGAGTAGACTACACACAACATTTGGTAGCATCGGAGAGTAGACTACACAACATTTGGTAGCATCGGAGAGTAGACTACACACAACATTTGGTAGCATCGGAGAGTAGACTACACACAACATTTGGTAGCATCGGAGAGTAGACTACACACAACATTTGGTAGCATCGGAGAGTAGACTACACACAACATTTGGTAGCTTCGGAGAGTAGACTACACACAACATTTGGTAGCATCGGAGAGTAGACTACACACAACATTTGGTAGCATCGGAGAGTAGACTACACACAACATTTGGTAGCATCGGAGAGTAGACTACACACAACATTTGGTAGCATCGGAGAGTAGACTACACACAACATTTGGTAGCATCGGAGAGTAGACTACACACAACATTTGGTAGCATCGGAGAGTAGACTACACACAACATTTGGTAGCATCGGAGAGTAGACTACACACAACATTTGGTAGCTTCGGAGAGTAGACTACACACAACATTTGGTAGCATCGGAGAGTAGACTACACACAACATTTGGTAGCATCGGAGAGTAGACTACACACAATATTTGGTAGCATCGGAGAGTAGACTACACACAACATTTGGTAGCATCGGAGAGTAGACTACACACAACATTTGGTAGCATCGGAGAGTAGACTACACACAACATTTGGTAGCTTCGGAGAGTAGACTACACACAACATTTGGTAGCATCGGAGAGTAGACTACACACAACATTTGGTAGCTTCGGAGAGTAGACTACACACAACATTTGGTAGCATCGGAGAGTAGACTACACACAATATTTCCGCAAAGGGATCAGCACCAAACTTTACTTGGAAATATGTTGAACTGTCATCTAGCATTTCCGTGAATATCGTTTATTGGTGTACAAGGATATATTATATTATTGTGTCATATTTTGTTAAGTATTATTATTATTAGTATTATTAATAATATTATTAGTATTATTATTAGTAGTAGTACCAGTAGTAGTAGTAGTAGTAGTAGTAGTAGTAGTAGTAGTAGTAGGAGTAGTATTAGTATTAGTATTATTATTGCCATTATGATTATGCTTGATAATAGTAGTAGTATTGTTTTATATTAGTGTGACGCCTCCCGGCGTTAGCAGAATGGTTGCGTGGGGCATTGCAGCTCGCTAGCGCTCGCCAGGATGGGGGGATAAGCTACAGTTGTCCTAGAATGATCTGCTTTATTTCATTAGTGTCGTGTTGCCACAGACAGTCTAGAAATGGTCTTTGTTTTGGTCTCTGACCGCGCCTTATATTTTATATTCGCTATAATATAAATGTTGCTTGTGTGGGAGGCGAGCGAGAGAGTGTGAGGGGGTACACCCGGCAGCGAGGTGAGCTATGACCCGGCTCGCTTGGGCGCTGACGGCGTTGGCGGCCGGGTGGTCAACTAGTCCCTTCCCGTCGCTGCCTCGTGTTCTTTACCAGCTCAGAGCTTGCCTGACACGCGTATCGCCTACATCCATTGCAATTCTGTCCCCCATACTCGCTACTTTGCATACTATTTCTCTCTCTCGACTTCTCCTTTCTCATTCTCTAATCTTTATTAAACTCAACATCCCTTCTGGTTTCAGCATAGACGTTCACCGTCGACCAGTCGTATTGTACGCGAAGCTCTCAGATATTTCCATGTATTAGGTTAAGGAGGTATTATGCTTTATTGAGGTTTAGAGAGACGGACTTTTCCGTATGTGTCCTCTCTCGGGAAGGTTGTAAAGTATATGTTTCCCTTGCAAGGTGTTGAGTGATTCTGCTTGGTTATCTAAAGCTAGACTAGGGGTAAGGTTATTGTGTCGTTGTCTCCGATGTGTGCAGTGTTAGCTAAGCTCTGCACGACATCGACAGGTACTGTGGGAGCCTAAGTTGTCTTCGGGTTGGTTTACTTTGTGAGCACAGCGCTGTGGTGTGAGAGGGCCATAGCCTATCCCTCACAACATAGTGCTGCCTCTTTGTGTTGACTTCTGAGGGATCGCCAGGATAGAGCAAGGTACTAGAGACCTAGATTTATCAAGAGAGCATCCCCGTCATATAACGTAATCTTCATTATACCACCCTCGGACAACGTTAGGCTACGAGCCGCATGCTCGCCCATTGTTGCCCTGCCTTGATACCCCAGCTAGACTTTATTAGACACTGGTTAGAGATAAGCCCCATTATTATATGTATGCAGCATTAATATTCACTGCACTTTTGAGCCGAGATTGTTGTTGAGTTGCACAACCCTAGTAGGCTGTTGTGTTGTGTCACGAAGCATTTCTTTAGTTGTCAAGCATTACTATCCTTTGCGTAGTCTTTATTATTCGCCTGCCTATTATTACTATTATGTCCTAGCATTTATTGTGACCCGTATTCTGCATTATAATTGTTCAAGATTCTTTACGAACATCTTCCCATCATCAGACTTATTTCAGAAGTTTCCAGTTGATATTGCAGGACTAGCATTGCACTTTCTTTAATACAGGAGTGCCAGTTATTTGAGTATCTACCGTAACGTTAATTAATCACGTTAACTATCTTTTCTTTGTGTAACATAATCGAGTAATCTTTTACTGTTTTAGAATAGGCTGTTTTATTGAGCGTCAGCCTAGTGTGTGTGCACCAGTTACCGAGTCATAGGATACCTCGTTGTCCAGGCACGACTCAGGGCGGTAATGGTGTTTTGTTTTCCAGTGTTTAAGGCAGGGGTTGGATCTAGTGTTACCGTTGTTGCTTTTTGCCATTATCTAGTCCAATGTTGAAGAGCCCTGTGTCTTTGAGAACCTGGATCGTAACATTAGGGTTTTATTAAATAGTATGGGGGTTATCAGACCTTGAGCTAACACAATAGTATGGGGGTTATCAGACCTTGAGCTAACACAATAGTATGGGGGTTATCAGACCTTGAGCTAACACAATAGTATGGGGGTTATCAGACCTTGAGCTAACACAATAGTATGGGGGTTATCAGACCTTGAGCTAACACAATAGTATGGGGGTTATCAGACCTTGAGCTAACACAATAGTATGGGGGTTATCAGACCTTGAGCTAACACAATAGTATGGGGGTTATCAGACCTTGAGCTAACACAATAGTATGGGGGTTATCAGACCTTGAGCTAACACAATAGTATGGGGGTTATCAGACCTTGAGCTAACACAATAGTATGGGGGTTATCAGACCTTGAGCTAACACAATAGTATGGGGGTTATCAGACCTTGAGCTAACACAATAGTATGGGGGTTATCAGACCTTGAGCTAACACAATAGTATGGGGGTTATCGGACCTTGAGCTAACACAAGTATCCTCTGTGTGAAAACAACGCAAAATAACTCCTCATATCGGTCACCATATTCGGTTAACTATATTTTCATCCAGGAAATATTCCCAATTACAGGATTCACAATATATGCAATAACATTGGAACCTATATTACATACAGATTACACTTCTAAAACAACCTGCACATATCTGATACTAGATCCACACATCAAATGTAACATTCATATAATTATCCATGTGCAGCCGTAGACTGGAATTTCAGGATATTTTTGGGATGCATTGTTATTTGATACATATCTATTTTGATAAAGCGTGTGAAAGATTCACAATTGAATTATCATAGTCTTAATTGTTTGTATCATTAGAAAGTGCTAAAGTATTCCTGACCATATCTAACACACCTTTCAAAACGCCTGGAACTATTTGCAAATTTCAGAAACTTCCAAGACCCGCTTGTAATATTTCTCACGAACTTTTCCACACCTTTCCCACATATATTGAAACCGAATCCACGCATCTGGAACACAACCAGAGATATTAGGATCATGATTCGCACTTATGAATTAACTTACACATAACTAAAACAACATACGCATTAAGGGAGCCCACCTCGCTTTTTTTCTCTTTTTCTCCCTCTCTCTTTGGCTTGTATCCATTCGGCCCCATTCATCCTATTGTTTTAAGACGTTTACCCACATCCAGTTGTCAATATTTTCCTGGCGAGCGGTAGCGAGCTAGCATATACTGTATATATTTTTGTTTTGACAGCAAGATAAATCTGTAAATTTTTCGATAGACAAATGTCTCCGGCTTCGAAGCCGGATTTCTCCATACAATGCTGGCTCGCTTTCGCTCGCCAGGAAGAAATCGACACCTGGATGGGAATACAAATCTTAAAACAGTTGGCTGAATGGGGCCAAATGGATACAAGCCAGGGAAAGAGAGAAAGGGAGAGAAAGACAAAACAAACGGAAACGAAACAACATTCACTAATCTGGAACGCCATTCAGTCCTGATTATAAAACATCACCGACGAACCTGAAATGTTGGACAGGATTCCGATAAACATGAATACATACACAAACAAAATATATATATAACATTCACATACCCTAAAAGATTTTTGCATAATATGATAACAAGTCCATTATAATTTAACCTTTCTTCCACACACTCACAATAATATACACCGACACCATCATGAATACACCAGCATTAACATCCACACACCACCGCCAACAACATCCACGCGCCACCACCAACATCCAAACACAAACACCAACATCCACACTCCAGTACCGACATCCACACATCAGCATCAACATCCACACACCACCACCAACAACATCCACGCGCCACCACCAACATCCAAACACAAACACCAACATCCACACTCCAGTACCGACATCCTCACACCAGCACCAACATCCACACTGCAGTACCGACATCCACACACCAACACCAACAACCACACACCAGCACCAACATCCACACTCCAGTACCGACATCCACACACCAACACCAACATCCACACACCAGTACCAACATCCACACACCAGTACCAACATCCACACTCCAGTACCGACATCCACACTCCAGTACCGACATCCACACTCAAGTATCAACATCCACACTCCAGTACCAACATCCACACTCAAGTACCAACATCCACACTCCAGTATCAACATCCACACTCCAGTACCAACATCCACACTCCAGTACCAACATCCACACTCCAGTACCAACATCCACACTCCAATACCAACATCCACACTCAAGTACCAACATCCACACTCAAGTACCAACATCCACACTCCAGTACCAACATCCACACTCAAGTACCAACATCCCCATTCCAGTACCAACATCCACACTCAAGTACCAACATCCACACTCCAGTACCAACATCCACACTCCAGTACCAACATCCACACACCAGTACCAACATCCACACTCCAACACCAACATCCACACTTCAGCACCAACATCCACACACCAGTACCAACATCCACACACCAACACCAACATCCACACTCCAGCTCCAACATCCACACACCAGCACCTACATCCACACACCAGTACCAACATCCACACACCTGCAACAACATCCACACACCAACATCCACACACCAGCACCAACATTCACACACCAACACCAACATCCACACACCAACGTCCATGCACCAACATCCACACACCAACACCAACGTCCACACACCAGTACCAACATCCACACACCAACACCAACATCCACACTCCAGTACCAACATCCACACACCAGTACCAGCATCCACACACCAGTACCATCATCCACACACCAGCACCAACATCCACACACCAACACAAACATCCCTACACCTGCACCAACACCCACACACCTGAAACATACGCGCTGGTGTGAACCGATATGAAGGCAGGGTTGCAGATTACATGTTCAAAATTTTCTGCTCCCAAAATTCGGAGCGTGAAAGGATCAAATGTCTGGATTGTGGAGGGGAGGGGAGGGGTGTGTGTGTGTGTGTGTGTGTGTGTGTGTGTGTGTGTGTGTGAGAGAGAGAGAGAGTGTGTGTATGTGTGTGCGTGCTTGTTAGAGTTAAAGTTCAATTCGTTGCAAGGGATCGTTAGTATCTCAAAGACCTTCGGGTCCATTCCGGGGAGATACTCTAGTTGGAAAGAATGCACTACACTTACTACAGAGAGAGCGCATTGGTATCTATTATACTTTATTCTTGAATTTTATATAATGGAGAGCTTTTTACGATTTCCGAGAGAGAGAGAGAGAGAGAGAGAGAGGGGGGGGGGGGAGCGTTGTAGAATGCACAGATCTTGCTGTACTTACTAAGGGGTCGCGTAAAATCTAAGCTGTTGAAGGTTAGAAAGTGAGAGGAACAAACAGCAAAGCAATATGATTGTCTCCCCACCAAACACTCCCTCCGATCTTTCTTCTGCATGAATGAGTATTGTAGGCAGATAAAATTGGCCCCAGTAAAAGAGAAGAATAATCGACTGGGAAAATTAGATAAGATATTTGAGATATTTTTTAGATAGAGCCTACATATACTTTTGTCTGGTTTCCTTCTTCTCACTATTAAGGGGGTATGGTTCATTCTTTTGTCGATTTTTTGTTTTGCATGTATATATTATTATTCTAGTTTCCTCCCTAGACCTCCATCAAATGTTAACAAAATAACCCCAGGATCCCCCTTCAAGATATAGTTCTACATTTTTCGGTAGAAAAGTGTATCGGCCAAAGGCCGGTTCCTCCCAAATTACAGGATGACTATCGCTCGCCAGGGAAAAATCGACACCTAAATGACACGAACAAACTTAATATTGACAAAGAAAAGGGGCGAAATTAGGTCTTAAAATTGCCAAACTAAAGGGTCGAACGTCTTAGAATCTGAAAATTAAAGGAGGGAGAAAGATGTCCAGAAAAAACAGATCATACGGTTTCCAAAATGTACCGTACATTTTGGTGTTGCATATTTTTGCAATTTAACCATTCTATCCATGTTTAATATTGGTGTAGACGGGACCGTCACAATAATTCAATGGTTCTTCTTTCTTTTAGGTTATTTGATCACGTAAATCGTACATTGATAATATATATATATTTCATATACTGTTTTTTTCATTGGAAAAGTATGCACATCACTTATTATCTATATAAAAACAGATTAATATACATCATTGTTAGGTTGTAGATAGTATTAAATATTACGTAACTAAGAACAACACAATTTACATACTTTAGTCAGTGTTCGCTATGATTGTAATACCTTCTAAAACAAAAGTTTGCCAGAAAAAAAGTATGATTTCTAGACCCGAGAACTTGTTGCATATACAACGATAATTAATTTATTAAGTCTTATTCTGATTTTAACACAATCATTCCGTGGAAGCTCTTTTTAGATCATCTCTGTTTCACTGCATTACTTCGGAAATTTGTAGATGATTCTCCTCTATAATTTTGCGATTAGTAGAGACTTTACCCCATTCAGGTGTCGATTTCATTTTAGGCGTGCGATAGGTACCATGCAAACTAGGAATAACGGGCTTCGGACGGAATATTTGTCTATCTAAAAATGTATCAATTTAGCTTGGAAGGATTCTGGGCGGCGATTTTTAATCTGAAGGGGCTCTTGGGAGGCGCTGTTATTTATTCATATATTTGATTATATATATATATATATATATATATATATATATATATATATATATATATATATATATATATATATATATATATATATACAGTATATATATATATATATATATATATATATATAGTCTAGGAGAGTAAGCTAAACTACTTTGATCGAAAATGGCAAAAATAAGCAAAACTTTCAAAAACCTTAAAGAACATATCGTAAAGAACCCCAATCAATTACGCCAATTTGTGTTATACTTCATGTATATACCTACTTACTAGTTTCTGCACTTTAGGAAGAACATTTCCGGGTTAGACTGTTAGTTGATCCAGCCTTTTACATTTTGATTACAAGAAGTCCTTCCTTATATGAAAGAAACTGGAAGCAGGTGACTATACATAAATATATATATATATATATATATATATATATATAATTAGTGTCATTATACAGTATATGAAGGGGTTACCACTACCCTACCGGGGGTGTTCCTTCTGAACCTCTCTTCTTTTGCACCATTGCTTTGTCGATTTTAATAATCTTTTCCGCATTAGTTTGGCGATTATAAGACGTTTCCACCTATTCAGCTGCCGGTTGTTTCTGAGCGAGCGATAGCGAGCCTGCATATTTGAGGACATATTTTTCTATAGAACCATGTATAGATTTTACTTGAAGGGGATGTTGTGGGATGTTCGATGTGTATATATTATTATATTATTATAGATTGAAATGCAGGATGCGAAACTGCATAATAAATTGTAGGCTTGTCCACCATTGTTTAACTGTCTTCGTAGCGCAAAGGATATATGCACTGAATTTCGGTGTGAGCATCCTAGGTTCGAATCCCTGGACTGCCACATGTATATGTTGATTTCATTAATTGAGTTTAGGAGTAAAGTCGGTTGGTGGAGGGAACATAATAATTAGTAAGGGAACATATACAATGCTGGAATATAGCAACAATAATTAAATATATAATATTTTTACTCTACTGTATATAAAACTGGTTGCACAGTAAATATTTATTCACTATTTTGTGTAATAGTACGAACAATTATCTCTCATTCCGTTAACATTTTGCATGTACATTACATTTGCGTTCTGTGCAGAATGCTAAATTAGTAAATCTCTAGAAATTATAATTTTTGTTTGTTACGCGTGGCATTTTTTTTTGTTTTTTTGTTTGTATTTTATTATTTATTTTTTTTTTTTTGCCTGTTGTTTACTTGGTAGCAGGCTCAGCTAACAACCAAGAGGACCCACAGTCGATCCCGGGCAGGAAGAGTGTTTGTGCAGTTCCTTCACACCCAACTTAGCAAGCAATAGGAATCCGGTGTTTGCGGACATTTGTGACTTCCAACTTGGGTAAGTTGAGCTATAATTATGCGGTAATGTATTCATAGCACTACTGACATCACTATGCAAGAACTGTCGCTTACTAAAAAATAGATCCATGATGATGATGATGATGATGATGATGGTGATAATGATGATAATTAGTAGTACTATTGTTATAATTATTATAGTCTGTGTGTTGTATTATACACACACAATTTACAGAACGACTTATCTAGCCTCCTTCGATTCGTCTTTATGTTTGAATGTCTTGTTTGTTGTTATTGGGCTGACCAGCTTTTTTTGTGGATATATGGATCTATTCATGGTGGCCTGAAATGTTTACATTTACATGTTGGACATTCTTGGGTAAGAGAGAGAGAGAAAGAGAGAGAGATATGACATACAGTGCCTCCCGCAAAAGCCTGTAGGTGGCCCTGAAGGAGAAGAGGTGAACACGGGCCTCGTATAATGTACACTTAGCGGGAGTGCCACCACGAACTCTGAAGGTCGGTTCTAGGAGACAAACGAGGCATTGGGGGAGAGTTGGGGTTGGGGAACATGGCACTGGTGGGTTGGGGTGGAAGGGTTGGGGAATGAGGCACAGGGGGGTGAGTTGGGGTTGGGGAACATGGCACTGGTGGGTTGGGGTGGAAGGGTTGGGGAATGAGGCACAGGGGGGTGAGTTGGGGTTGGGGAACATGGCACTGGTGGGTTGGGGTGGGAGGGTTGGGGATCGAGGCACTGGGTGGTGGGTTGTGGAACATGGCATTGTGGGTGGTTTGGGGTTTGGGAACGAGGCACTGGGGGTGGTTTGAGGTTGGTGAACGAGGCACTGGGGGTGGTTTGGGGTTGGTGAACGAGGCACTGGGGGTGGTTTGGGGTTTGGGAACGAGGCAATGGGGTTGGTTTGAGGTTGGTGAACGAGGCACTGGGGGGGTGGTTTGGGGTTGGGGAACCAGGCACTGGGGGGTGGTTTGGGATTGGTGAACGAGGCACTGTGGGTGGTTTGAGGTTGGTGAACGAGGCACTGGGGGGGTGGTTTGGGGTTGGTGAACGAGGCACTGGGGGTGGTTTGGGGTTGGGGAACGAGGCACTGTGGGTGGTTTGGGGTTGGTGAACGAGGCACTGGGGGTGGTTTGAGGTTGGTGAACGAGGCACTGGGGGTGGTTTGGGGTTGGTGAACGAGGCACTGGGGGTGGTTTGGGGTTGGGGAACGAGGCACTGGGGTTGGTTTAAGGTTGGTGAACGAGGCACTGGGGGGGGGGGGTTTGGGGTTGGGGAACGAGGCACTGGGGGGTGGTTTGGGATTGGGGAACGAGGCACTGGGGGTGGTTTGGGGTTGGTGAACGAGGCACTGTGGGTGGTTTGGGGTTGGTGAACGAGGCACTGTGGGTGGTTTGGGGTTGGTGAAGGATGCGCTGGGGGCTGGTTTAGGGTTGGTGAACGAGGCACTGGGGGGGGGGGGGGTGGGGGGGGGTGAATGAGGCACTGGGGGTGGTTTGGGGTTGGGGAACGAGGCACTGGAGGATGGTTTGGGGTTGGGGAACGAGGCACTGGGGGTGGTTTGGGGTTGGGGAACGAGGCACTGGGGTGGTTTGGGGTTGGGGAACGAGGCACTGGGGGTGGTTTGGGGTTGGGGAACGAGGCACTGGGGGTGGTTTGGGGTTGGGGAACGAGGCACTGGGGGTGGTTTGGGGTTGGGGAACGAGGCACTGGGGGTGGTTTGGGGTTGAGGAACGAGGCACTGGAGGATGGTTTGGGGTTGGAGAACGAGGCACTGGGGGTGGTTTGGGGTTGGGGAACGAGGCACTGGGGGGTGGTTTGGGGTTGGGGAACGAGGCACTGGGGGTGGTTTGGGGTTGGGGAACAAGGCACTGGGGGGTGGTTTGGAGTTGGGGAACGAGGCACTGGGGGTGGTTTGGGGTTGGGGAACGAGGCACTGGAGGATGGTTTGGGGTTGGTGAATGACGCACTGGGGGGTGGTTTGGGGTTGGGGAACGAGGCACTGGGGGTGGTTTGGGGTTGGTGAATGAGGCACTGGGGGGTGGTTTGGGGTTGGGGAACGAGGCACTGGGGATTGGGGAACGAGGCACAGGGGCGGTTTGAGGTTGAGGGACGAGGCACTGGGGGGGGGGGGGGGGTTTGGTGTTGGGGAACGAGGCACTGGGGGGGTTTATTTCATGGGTGTATACGAGTTATTGTCATTATCATTATTATCATTATTGTTGTCATTATTACCATTATGATTATATTTTTTCGTTGAGAGAGAGAGAGAGAGAGAGAGAGTCATTTGATTTCAATTCTGAATTCATGAACTTTACTCGACCTATGGCGGACCTATCAGTACAGAAAAGTGAACCTTATCGACATTGGTTGCTTGATTAAACTGGCCAACTTTACTGTATGTTTATGAACCTGGGGATTTTTCGGTTGGCAGAGAGAGAGAGAGAGAGAGAGAGAGAGAGAGAGATACCTATCCTTCTCTTCTGCTGATGTAAGTTTCACCCAATCGTCTTCTTTGGTTAACCCTTCCTTCCCGACTAAGCCCCTGATAAAAGAGAGAGAGAGAGAGAGAGAGAGAGAGAGAGAGAGAGAGAGAGACGAGTAACCAAACACTAGTTATTTAATGCTCCGTCACAATCTTCTTACGTGCCTTTTCTTCCATATTTTAACAGCCCCCTACTCATCCTACCCCAACCAACCATGTTACGTCCAATATTTGTTCTTTTCTCACCCACCTAACTTTCTCTACGCCACCACAACAGTTGTTTTCCACTATATCCCGAACATATAGTACACGATCTAACTTTCATTTATAATTTATTTTAATATTATCTATTTTCTTCCATTCATATCACTTTACTTGCCCACTTAACCCTCTCTGTACATCACCACGATACTTTCTTCAAATGTTCCACTATATTCTGGGATCAAAATACTGAATATTTATATTAGATGTGTAAATGTTGTGAAGCCTTAATAACACAAACCAAACGCATAAAATCAGTAATAGAAAAACAAGTTATGGTAAGATAACACAACAAGGAGAAATATCATCATACAACCCAAACTGTATTAGTAGCATAATTAAAAGAAAGAGATCATGCGGATTACGAATTATTATATTGGATGTGTAACTAAATCATTAATAAGAGGAACCAAACGCATGGATTGAGTAGTAGACACTAACGATGGTAGACGGATACAAATATAATAAATAGAATACAATACAATAAAATATACAGCAGAAGTTATATCAGACCAGCTAAAATAGTATGTATTTGAACAATTATAGTATCAAATGTATAATTAAAATTATCACAAACAAATTGAAATATTAAATTGAATGGTATTTTACAAATCTGATCAGTGTTTTTAATAAATAAAAACATTAATTAATGTATGTATTTATGTATGTATTTACTTTATTTGTTTATGATTTTATTTGTTTGCTCTTTCCAACGATAGCTTTATATTCAAGATCGACCTATAAACTATGAAGGAGAGTCGATTCCAATTTGATCCAAATTTCATATGTTTATGAATAAAAAGAAAAGGTCCGATTTTCTTCAATGTTGGATATGTTGTTTCTAGTAATGGTATACATAAAGTGTTTTAATTTGAACATGATCTGTAACTTTGAAGTCACGGAGGACTCTATGCCTGGAAACACCAAGTTTAAAGCAGTCTACGTCATAGGATGTAGGACAAATTGATTGAGGGAGAGAGTTGTTGTTGTTGTTGTTCCCTAAGCTGCCTGGCCGAACAGCCCCGAGTCCCTGAGGAAGGCCATGGCCACGATCGGGCTTTCCCACAGAGCTCTCATTGAGTATAGATTGTGTTGTTGGCGTAAGTGGTTGTGTGAAATGCAGTCTTCTATGATGTGTTTAATGGTATGGGGTGCTGTGTTACATCCCGGGCAGGTGTCGACAACGGAGTCATCCAGTCTCTTCTGATAGCTCAGGAGAGCTGGATGGTGTCCGCATCTCAGCCTGGCCAGGTGGACTCTGTCCTCGCGAGGAAGGGAGGATTCGGAAGGATGGATTTCGGGAGGTCGTGCTTGCAGCTGCGTGTTGTCTGTGAGTGAGTGGATGGATCGGCGAGAGATATGAGTATGGATGTGCTTCTGGAAGTTGGTTCGGGGTGGGCAGGGAGGGAGAGAGGTCAGTAATTGTGTGTGATACCGTGTGCTGGGTGTTGTTTTGATATTTCTTGGTGTCTGTGGGTGTGTTGTCATGTAGTTTAGTGGGTGGTCCTGGTTCGTGGAGGCTGCTGCCAAGAATTGAGTGCCTCTCATGTCCAGATGGTCTTTGACTTTGAGGATTTTGATTTCTTGATGTAGCTGGTCTGTGGATGCAGTAGCTGTGCAGCCTGTAATGATCTTCAGGGCTTTGTTTTGAATAGTCTGTAAGGTCTTATGATGTGTTTCAGCTAGGTTAGAAGCCCAGGCTGGGTTTGCGTATTCCATCACTGATCTTATGTATTGTTTATATACTGTGGTGGTGTTTTCTTTGTTGTGTCCAAATTTTGTGTGAGCAAGTGACCTGAGGGCGTTAAGTCTGGGTGTCAGTTTCTTTTTAATGTTTGTGGTGTGCTGTTTGAATGTCATATGAGTATCATATGTTACTATGAGGGAGAGAGTTCCAGAGTTCACTTGTTGAGTAGAAGAAAGACAGAAAATTTGCCAATTCTTGGGTTGGAGAGCTGGACAGAATAGGGTGGGACTGTATTGAAAGGCGAGTGCCTCTCACTCGCCGCAAGGGAGTGGGTATACAATGAGAGAGCTCTGAAGCACACTGATTGTTGTAATAGTGATAGAAGAGTGAAAGAGATGCAACATTGTGGCATGTAGAAAGAGATTGTAGGGAACTAGTAAGAGGAAGCGAGTTGATGAGGCGAAATGCTTTCGATTCTACTCGTTCGAGAAGTGCGGTATGGGTGTAGCCTCCCCACACATGTGAACAATACTCAATACAGGGGTGGACTGTGCCTCAATACAGAGCAAAAAGTTGTGCAGGGGTGAAGAACCCACAGGGACGGTTGAGGACACCAAACTTTTGGAAAGCAGTTTTAGCTAGAGTGGTAATATGATCTTTCCAAGAGAGGTCATATGAAAAGATACACTTAAAATGTTAAGAGAAGATGAAGGGTTGAGTTGTGTATTGTTGAAGAATAGTTGAAAGTCTTGTGGAAGATTTTGATGGAGAGATAGAGGGAGAAACTGGGTCTTGGAGGCGTTGTAAATAACATTCTATACTCAATACCAAACAAGATACATATATGAAACTAGCTTTTATGCTCCTGTGCAAAATGTACTTGTTTTCCATTGTACATATAACATCATTATATACTAATGTCTTTTGTTGATAATCAACACGGCTTCAACCATTATAATAATGTTCCTAAGACGAAACTCATATATCAGGTTATACATTGATTTCTTAATTACTAATAGGAGAGATAAATATATAAACAAACATTCCACTATCTCCGTTTTGTTTACTTCTGCTTCCAATTTTTCTGCCGTCGCTTTTCCTCCAACAACCCCAAGCTGCAATCAATCTCTCCAAACCAATAATTGCTTTCGCCCCCAGTTAAGACAGATGCACACGATCACTTTTGTTTTGGCAATGTTGTCCACGTCTCTGGTCTGTTACCTGCTGGATTAATATTGTATAAGTATTCGGTCACTTAAAATATTCTTCCTTCAAATCTACCCGCCATAACAAGTGCAATGTGTTCCAGAAATGCTTGCCAGATATAGTTGCTGGATAAGAGTTGCTATAAAAATGCTCGTATGAATCCAACTTTCCTCTGCAATCTATCTTTCTAGGCTCACAGTTTGATTTCTTTGGATCGTGACGTACTTGTCAAGCGCCACATTTATTTTTATTTTACTCACTTGTTTTTTTGTTTCGATTGGAAGAATGTATTCTACTTTCCGAGGGTATTCTACCTCGCATGATTTTCACCTTTCTGTATGCTCAGGCCTCTGTTAGCCAAAACATCTTTCATGCCATTTCCCTATTTCCTCCTTGGTCTTCCTCTCACATTTTGATGATAATAGAAATAATATAAACTAAACTACTCCAAGTCATTAACGTAACAAAATATAATACCGATGATACTAAACACACACACACACACACACACACACACACATTAAGATAATAATCAGAGAGGGGAGAAAAGGCTTCACTGGTCATAAACAAAAACACAACTATACAGTATATATAATTCTGCTTAAAAATGTGCATGATTTGGTTCCAGCTCCGGATTAGTTAGAAATAAATCCGTATAAAAGAATTAATTGGGAATAATATTTTTGCCTAATCACGTAATTACTCTGGGCTCCATAATTCATCTTCCTGACTCAAGCCGCTGTCACACGAGCGCTTTATCCGTCAATTGTCCATGAGCAAGTTTGTTCTCATATTATTTCGGGACTTTTTCGCACTGGTATCGGTAACTAGACTGAAGGTAGAGTATGTTAGTCGGCTGAATTCTGATCAAGTGTAATTTGTTAAGCTTCCTGACCACAATTGCCCGTAAAAATTGCTCGAAAAAGGGCTCATGTGACTCCGGCCTTAAATCTGGGTAAAGCAGGAATAAATTGATGCTGTGTGTGTGTGTGTGTGTGTGTGTGTGTGTGTGTGTTACTCAGTTACTTGTTCGTCAAGGGGAATCCACGCAATGCGAGCTAAGCTCATTATTATCGCGCCTCCTTAACTGGGAATGTATTGCGTGAAATGCATGTTAAGTGTTTATGTACTGTTGGAATGGCTGTGGATGTGTGTGTAGTCTGTATTTAGCCAATTGGCGACAACGGAAACGAAGGCTTAGGGTGGATCTGTATGGTACCATTCTCACTATAGACGGTACCGTCTCGCCCGAAGGCTTAGGTAGCCATCAGCTTAGGTGAACCATATGATACCCATCTCGCCTTGTACCATTTTTGCCAACCCCAGATGGGACGTCACAACGTCGTCCACTTATTCCAGGTACCTATTTACAGCTAGGTGAACTGAGGCTAACACATGAAAGGAGACAAGCCCAATTTGTCTCCGCCCGGCCGGGGGATTGAACCCCCGACCCCTCGTGTGTGAGACGAGAGCTCTACCTACTAGGCTACGGGCTGTGGAAGATTTTGATGGAGAGATAGAGGGAGAAACTGGGTCTTGGAGGCGTTGTAAATAACATTCTATACTCAATACCAAACAAGATACATATATGAAACTAGCTTTTATGCTCCTGTGCAAAATGTACTTGTTTTCCATTGTACATATAACATCATTATATACTAATGTCTTTTGTTGATAATCAACACGGCTTCAACCATTATAATAATGTTCCTAAGACACACACGTGTGTGTGTGTTTGTGTGTGTGTGTGTGTAATAATAATAATAATAATAATAATAATAAACGGTTTATTAAAGAATGGCAGCCTCATGAGCTGAAAATACACATTTTACAATTTAGTGGATGAACATGAGATGTACAGATATGAGGATGGTAAGCTCAGTTTACAAACAAAATAAATAAATACAATAATGATGCATGTGCAGAATACAAATTATCATAAAATAACCATGAGAGTAAGTGATATACAGTACATATACACATTTATTTACTTACTCATATACAGTACATACGTATATACACGTACGTGCGCACATACATATACATACATATATAGGAACATAAGAACATGCAGTAAGTGTGCACATGTCCGTATACACAAACGCTCACGTATGCACACAAACATACATACATACAGAAACTGTTTTGGTAGGGTCAGGGTAAAGAGTTGAAGGGTAAAGAGGGTGCAGCAATTCAAGTCCGTACAGGTATGGTAAGTTACAGCCTACTACTGTATGTGTGTGTGTGTGTGTGTGTGTGTGTGTGTGTGTGTGTGTGTGTGTGTGTGTGTGTGTGTGTGCGCGTTTTACTGTACTGTTTATTTAGCTGATAATATCATACGTATGTGTTTTATTACTTCGGTTTCATTAGTAGTTCTTCCAAGTATGTTGCCTACCACGAGAGGTCATCGATCAGCTTAGCAGTCGTGTCTTAAACACAAGTGGTGTCATAATATGGATAAATATTCATAACATATCTGCTTTAGTCAGATGGTTGCAGCTATAATTATATTTCAACTTTCTCTACATCTTATATTTGAAGTATGAAGCACCTTTCGTAAACAACTGGATACAATGCATGCATAATTGAGAGAAATATTGCCAATGCAGTGAACGCAAATTTTTAAAAATAAACCCACATATTTCAAACAGTTTTAATGTAAATATATGACAGTTTCGGATGATCCAGAGCCCTCTTTAGGATGTTCAAGATGAACTAAAACTGTCGCAACTTTACAATAACATTTGTTTTCAATGTGTGGGTTTAGTTTTCCATTCATAATTAACCCTCCAAACTACTCTTTATGACATTCTTCATGCTGTCGCCACAATGCTTTCAGCAGCTTAGTTATGGCTTCTCTTTCTTAATCAATAAGACAAAATATATCAATCTGATTTAAGCTTTGTATTTCATGGGATTTTGTTCTGTCCAATGTTCATTTATCATCATCAGAAGAGTCCTTTTGAATCAAAGACACACACTCTAACATTTTATTCTCCCGGTTATTAGACGATTTTCATATGCTTAGAGAGTATTGTGAGAATAATTGTGACTGATTTTACACTGTGAACATTATATGGCTATAAAAGGCGGTATTAAAGTGTCCATAATATTGTATCCACTAAAAGGCCCATTGGTGGTAATAAACCCATCTTACAGAGGATAAAAAGGTACGTACTCCACCACCATCAATATATTCAATGCTAGTATACCTTTTCCATAACATGTTCATGTCCTTGAGTTTATATAGTGCACCTCTCTAACTGCTAGAGATCTTTCCTAACCTGTATAATATCGTGTACTGTTAGCCAGAATAAAATATAAAAATGCGTCATCAAACTGAACGCAAAATGAAAACCAGAACATATGACTTAACCCTACTCTGAAATAGATGTCTCTTTTTGGATCCTCCCTGTATCACTTCAACATTTGTTTTTCTATTTTGTTTTTGTTTTAGATATTAAGGCGTTTCGCTCCATTATAGCTTGGAGATCATAAGATAATTCGACTTATCCAAGTATCGATTAGTTATTATTATCTTTAGCTTGAAGGATGTCTGAGAAGGCCGTTTTTTGTTTGGGACAAACAAAAAACACAATGCCCGAAAACAGCAATAACAATAAAGACTCTCAATAATAATTATTATATTCATGAATTGTCCAATCTCGCTCTGTGAAATTTAGTAAGTATTCTACAAACAATATTGTGCGTTTCTACGTTATTGCCTACATATGTAGTGAAGTACAAAACGAGAGCTGGCAAACTATAAAAAACAAACAAAATCAAAGGTATACACAGAATTGTGTAAAAGCTGAAACAAGCAAGTAAGTGTAAATATAAACATGTTTGGGCAAAACATTAAGTCAGCTCTACTCTGGCTGCGAGTTTCACGGTTAAGGGGGGTGACCTGCTTTTATTTATCTCCTGTTCTCTCTGTCGTTGGCTTGTATGCATTTGTCCCCATTCAACCTACTTTGTTATGACGTTTAACCCCATCCAGGTGTCGATTTCTTCCTGGTGAGCGATAGCGAGCCAGCATTGTATGGAGAAATCCGGCTTCGCCGGAGACATTTTTCTATCGAAAAATTTAAAAATTTAGCCTTTTGTCAAAAACTGTTTTGTAAATATGCTGGCTCGCTACCACTCGCCAGGAAAACAATCGACACCTGGATGGGGGTAAGGGTCTTAAAACAGTAGGCTGAACGGGGCCGAATGGATACAACACAGAAAGAGAGGGAGAGAGACAGAAACAAAAAACCGAGGTGCCCCTTAAGAAAGAATGTCATCCCCTGTGTGACTTGCATTACCTGGTGATAATTAAGGCACGAGGAAGAAGCTGAACATGGAAGATAAACGCGAAGAAGGAATAAGAGGGAAGAGAAAATATCAGATAATAACGATAGAGAATAACGGAGAAGACGAAGTAAAAGGGCAATATATACAAATAGATAACAAGAGTAACGACGAAAGCACAAGAATATATTGGAAATGGGGAAGGGCAATAAATGGGGAAGGGCAATAAATGGGGAAGGGCAATACAGAGGAAGAAAGGTGAGACGAGTGAATATAGGGCATAACAGTGAGAGAAGGGCAAGTTAATGAAATATAATAGGAGAAATTGGGAAAAATTGGGAATGACAAATAAGAGGAACAGGGCGAGAAATACTGGAAATACAGAGTGCCAGAGAAAAGACAGACAGACGCAAGAAAGGAAACAAAACAAGGAGTATATCACAGAAATAATAAAGAAAACAACTTAAGGGGGGTGACCTGCTTTTTGTTATTTCTGTCCTTTTCTCTCTTTCTCTGGTTTGTATCCATTCGGCCCCATTCAGCCAACTATTTTAAGACGTTTATCCCCATCTAGGTGTCGATTTCTTCCTGGCGAGCGATAGCGAGCCAGCATTATATGAAGAAATCCGGCTTCGCCGGAGACATTTTTCTACCAAAAAATGTACAAATTTAGCCTGCTGTCTAACAAAAATATTTAAATATGCTGGCTCGCTACCGCTCACCAGTAAGAAATTGACACTTGGATGGGGATAAACGTCTTAAAACAGTAGGCTGAATGGGGCCAAATGGATACAAGCCAGAGAAAGAGAGAAAAGGACAGAAATAACAAAACAGCAGGTCACCCCCCTTAAAGCCAATACGAATACGGTCGATAAACACACAATGGTAGTAATCAAAGTATTTAAAGAGGACAACAAATACCAAATACCAGAGAAGGAAAACAAAAATGGTGAATAAATAGCATTGTGAAAGACAGTAGGAGAACAGCAAACAAGTAGAAAGATAAAAAGAAACCCTGAAGCTAGATTAATGGGAAGAGAGTTGAATTAAAAACATTGGAGTAATCGAAGAAGGAACAAAGTATATGATAACCCTGATGAAATGAGAGAGAGAGAGAGAGAGCGCGAGAGAGAGCGCGAAAGAGAGAGGCCAAGGAAGGAAGGTAAATTAAAGGATGAAGGTTCAGAGCAAACATTATTATCTCTGACTTTACCTGGGCCCATATTAGATATGTGCATAGATTTACATATATACACTGGCCACACAGACCTTCCAATCCCAGTCATGTGGTCAAGACTTGATTCTAGTAGCTATAACAAACCCACAATTGTGGAAAAAGTGGAAGGAAAGGATAGCAAAGAAGATATAACTCAAAATGAGTTGGAGGTATATAAGCAATACGAATGAATTACAAGTGTACAGAGTAAATTTAACTGAAAGGAAAATAGAGTAACAATGAGAGTGAAATATAAAGTTACTTTGCAGAAGAAAATAGAGAAACAATGAATGCGGAAAGTGAGTTGGAAATGAGATAGGGAGACAGAGAGAGTAAGAGAACCCCATAGAGATACTGAGAGGAAATTTTGACTAAAAAATTACAACAGTTTCTCATGTCCAAGACCTGCAAACAAACTGACAGTTCTACGTGAATTACAAGATTCCTTGACAGCAGAAGCTGTAGGGTTCTTTACAATGTCTAGGTGTCCTGCTATCTTGAATATTCACCCTTATCTTAGTCTTTCAGAAAAGGTTGAAGAATGAGCATTCAGCCTGATTGCAACTTTTGGAGCAGAACAAAGCACTCAGCAGTCTCAACAAATACTCTAATACAGAGGAGATGTACCATTTTCTCAGACTGCTCTCCACCAGCGAACTTTCATTCCTTGATCCATAAGAATATGGAGCAAGTTGCCCAGGTTTAATCTGGCAGTACAATACGTAGGTCCTGGCTAACCACTGATTGCATTCTACAAATTCCCTGCTAACAAATTAATGGATGTTGGAGAAAGTGGCAAATTATGAATATAGCAAAATATCCTCTAAAATTAAAGTATTATTGATACCGGCCCTCAGTATCGTTGATAGAGCTAGGTAAACTTTACTGTATGTAGCCCATACAGTCCTTAAACGTCCTTAATCGACTAAGCAAAATACATAGGTTTGGTACATATGGTTTTATTGATAAAATGTACAAGTGGTTAACATGAATAATGATTGTAGAGCTTCAGGCTGAAAGCCAATTACAATTAAAGCTGGTGAGGTAATGAGTGAATATTAAGGGCAGATGAATCTGTTACATCCCGATATTACTACATCCCGTTTTAGACAATCTTGCAGTGCAAGAGCCACCACAGTCGGTAGAGAAAATCTGGTAGGGTCTCTTTGTTCATTTCGGCTCTGCAAACAACTGTGCTTGTACTGTTCAACGTCATGAAGGCAACTGTTTAGGAGTTGTGCAGCAAAGGTTCTGGAGATGACAAAATGCAGCAAAACAATCTACTTAGGGAGTGTAGTGGAAATCCGTCAGGTTCACTTTTTTCACTTTTGCTATGCAAACTGCTTTTGCTGGGGTAGGGGTGACTGTCTTCTATAGGGCCTCTGGGTTGACAAGGGCCTGCTGTGCTCGGTCCACGGTCGCTTCGGCTGATGCTGTGTAAGCAAGGGTGACCTACGCTGCATCCTTTTGGAAATTGTAGGACGGTTCCTCTCTCTCTCTCTCTCTCTCTTTGTTATTTCTTGGGCCCAAGTTGCTCAGTTCCCCTAGTTGGTCTGGTATCTCCAAGACGAGAGGAGGTGTTTTTGGTGCTCAAGCTGGGTACTGGAATATCCAGGTGTGTCAGAGTGTCCAGACTTGTTGGAATATCCAATTTTGTTTAAACCGGAATGTCCAGGTCTGCCTGAGTGTCCAGACTGTGGGTTACCGGAATGTCCAGGTTTAAAAGAGGTACTCACGTTTACTCTACCGATTTTCGCAGAGAAGAGAGCTAAGCCTTTTTCAGGTGAGTCACAGAAGAGGATATTAAATCTCTTGTTCTTCCTCCTGGTGGCAGGGCTTCTGGCAAGAAGGTTTTTCACCTGTCCTTCAGGTAGGCTGGACTTATGCCCTTTCTCCCCGGGCATCACAGGAAGTGGGAAGATGAATGGCATAGAGGCAGGTAAGGTGAGGGTTGGATTCCCTCGGGACCTTGGGGGCGAGGCTTGCTTTTCCTGGGCTGGTGACACCATGGCTGGGGGCTGTGCTTATTTATCTCTTGTATTTCCGCATAGGAGACTTAATGGTAGTGATTTGAGCTACCAAATGGTGAGGTCCTGGTATAAAATTTATATTTAAAATGAGTATAATGAGGGTGGACATTAATTAAGATGGAACACATGCAGTGCATGCCCGCGATGCCTCTACACTCCTATATATATATTGATATATAAGTATAGCCACTCGCTAGTAAAAAAAAAATATATATATATATATATATATATATATATACCGGTATATATATACAGAGAATGAGGCAAGAAAGAACATACATTTTTCACATTATCAAGGATGTATGGTCGAAAATTGGGTGTCAAAGCTAAATTTGTCCACAGCAACTCTGCCGTTCCATAGCTGCGGTTATGGATGCCCACCGTTCACTTCCTCAACCCATCAACTCCGGTGTTCCTTAGGGTTCTGTCCTATCTCCAATTATCTTCCTTTTATTCATTAACTACCTTCTTAACTGCACCTCCAGCCCCATTCACTCATATGCTGACGACTCTACATTACACTATTCAACTAGCCTTCCTCAACAACACACACAGCAGGAATTCCAAAACTCACATATTGAAGCCATACAACACTTATCTTCTCCAATTAGGGCAGAGATAACCTTGTTGCCTTTTATGCTTCCAAAACAATATTTCTCCATCTATCTACCCATCTTGAACTCCCAGAAGACTATCCCTTATTTATCAAAAATACAAAAATCAACCATTCATCTTCTCTCAGCATTCTTGGTGTCTCTTTTTCTTCTGCTCTCTCTTGGAAGGACCATATTACCAGTCTTGCTAAGGCAGCCTCCCAGCAGATGGGTGGGCTCAACCGCCTCAAGGGGTTCTTTACCACTGCACAGCTTCTTGCTCTGTACAGGGGCAAAGTTCGTCCATGTATTGAGTATTGTTCACACGCGTGGGGAGGATCCTCTCACACAGCACTTCTAGATAGAGTAGAAAAGAAAGCCTTCCATCTCATTAACTCACATCCACTCACCAATTCTCTGCAGTCTCTCTCTCTTCGCCGCAATGTTGCATCTCTCTCACTATTCTACCACTATTACAATAATCAGTGTTCCTCGGAGCTCTCTTAGTGAATACCACCCCTTTTTCGTAGAGCACGTAGCACCTGTCTTGCAACACAATCCCACCCCTACTCTGTGCAACTCTCCAACCCAAGAACGAAACGTTATTCTCAGTCTTTCTTCTATTCAACAGTTGCTGAGCTCTGGAGCACTCTCCCAGAATCAGTCTTTCATTCTTCCTATGACTTAAATTGCTTCAAACTCCGTGTATCCAGGCATTTTGGCTCGAATGTCCTTTGATTTTGGCCCTGTCACTCTTTCAACTCTGGGGGAGCCACTCGCTACATCCAGTTTTGCCTTTTATCTCCCTCACGCACATAGAGAAAACATAATAATATGCCGCACAATTTCCCAAAGATTCCTTCTTCTCCAAACTTCAAAATGGCCATGGTGACATTTATTACATTGTAAATAATTGCACTTAAACCATTGCACTTAGGATGTTGCATTTAGGATATATGTCTATGTGCTGTGACCTAAAAAAACTATTACAGACAAATTAATATCTCTAGTCATAAACGTTTAGCGTAAATCCAATATATAAAAAGTAATATCTCGTAGGATAATCAGTTTATAAATGTGCAATGGAGAGAGAGAGAGAGAGAGAGAGAGAGAGCAAGAGCGAGAGATAACAAGGGTGGAGGGTAAATTAAAGGATGCAGGTACAGAGCCCCAGAGAGCAAACATTATTACCTCAGACTTTACCTGGACTGGAGAGAGAGAGAGAGAGAGAGAGAGAGAGAGAGAGAGAGAGAGAGAGAGAGCGAGAGAGAGAGAGAGAGAGAGAGAGTTACACGAAGTTACAAGTCGTAGTAGGCATTTTAACTACTTTGCGACCAGTTCCAGGGAGATACTGTAAGCTGAGAAGAAAAATTGCATGGTGCAGTACTCTCATTGCAAAGCGTGCAGAATTCATTCTACTCTATTTTTTTAACTGTTCTTCGGAAGAGTTATTTACAACTTCTGCGTGAAGTTTATTCTATGTTACACATGTCTTATATGTGAGAAAGTTCTCACATACACTAATGCTAAATTTCTTAGATTTTAACTTCAACCATGGTTGCGTGTTGTATTTCTATTGAGTGTAAGCATATTGTTATGATCCACGTTGTCAAACCCACTTAGTATTGTAAAGACTTCAATGAGTTGAACTCATTTCCAACAAAAAGAGTTGAAGAGCTCTCAGTCTGTCCTAGCAGCTCACTCTCCTAATCGACAAAATAAGTATTTTTAGACGTAGCTTGAACTCTTTCTAGTCGGTCTATGTATTTCCTGAATGCAGGAGACCAGAACTGAGTATCAAATTCTAGAAGCTGCTCGCAGTATAGAGTGCAAAACATATCTTATGTTTATAAGGAGTCTTAGTCAAATAGTATAGCTCAACATTGTTTGTTTAGCTTCCTTCCTACGTGCACTTCATTGTTATGCACCCAAATGTTTTTCCAAGTCACGCCATCTGAGCCACAAGACTGGAACTTATTTATATTATTACCTCCACCAACGTAGTTGGAAGAGGTTATGTTTTGCCTCCGTTTGTGTTCCTGTCTGTTTGCCTGTAAAGATGATATCTCGCAATGTTATTAACCGATGTTAACGAAAGTTGATTAGCAGATAGGAAAAGTAATATTTTTTAGGAAGCAATCATTTGAGCACATCCCTCCGCCAGTGAAGGGGGAGGTATTCGCTCTTCCTAGTGTCCTTATATTCTTTTCTTGTTGCTATCTCCTGCGGTTTAATCTATTTCTAAAGAAACTTCACTTTGATTTACTACACCTGGACTTGGCATGTCACTGGTATCTTCCCTTGAAAATACTGGTGTTTTTCTCTTTCTATTTGCTGAAGATATTATCACTTTTGAACCATTTTGGTTGAGATGACCCTGGCCTAGTAAACGTAAAACGAATGAGTGCAGCTTATTGTTCCATAAACTGCTCTTTAATGAGCATCAAATTATCCCTGGAGAGGTAACGCTCATAAACGTAATTTTCATGGTATGGTCGTTGTGAATATGCACGTCGACTTTGACCTCAAATATCTCCCAAACCAAAAGACTTAGAGACTTAATGAAAATTGCTAAAAATAATATAAGGATCCCTTAATATTGTGTTTGTAAATGATAGATATTGAAAGGTAATTAGTATTTTTAAATAATTTAATACAAAAATAAGTAGAGGTTTTAAGTTAGTCTTACTTTAAAAATTAAAAAAAATACTAAATTAGTCCTGAGGGTGCTGGGAGGTTGTGGATGGCAATGGTGGGGCTGATTGGTGTATGAAGGACGACCCTGTAGTCCCCATACATTGAAAGAAGTGCGAAGTTGCAAAATGGGTTAAAATTTCGACCCTCTAAAAAATGTGCCCCATTTTCAAAAAATAGTTTTGATACCCAAATATACTTGAAATCAAACCAAAATCAACATAGTGCTTCCTACATGCTCCTATTATAATACCAAAGTGCAATAATCTTGATCTGAGTAACATAGATACTACAATAAAATATTATATGGAAGTAACTGAAATCATGCCATGAAAAATTCCTTACCCAAAGTATGGCAACATCAGACCCACAGTATGGCAACATCAGACACACTAACCTGCTGAGCTTGTTCCCTCACCATCTGGCTAAGATGCCTATCACTTCCAGATCAATATCTCAAGTCACAATATCACTAGTGTCCACTTTTCGATATAAGTAAATGTCACTACCTATGTAAGGTTGTTGCAGATTTGCAACGGATATATCCTGTTTGAGCCTGTTCTCATGTTGCTGGGTGAGCAACACCTCCACACCCAACTGCGGCCTACAGCACACTGACTGCCTGCAGGCCGATAACTGAGAATATGGCCATGTGGGATGTGCAGACTCAAAAAAACTTGTTTTGCGCACCACGCCCGTGCAAATAGGCAATGGCGTATCCTCTCCAGGGATAAAACATCCTCACCCTGAAGTCTGATATAAGGTGAGCTTCCCTAAAGACCTTCAAAGTTTGCTCATCAGAAATCCTGTGTCCTATTATGAGAACCATTTGGTCTGCTGGAAGAGGTGTGAAGAGAATACCTAACTAGATAGTGGTCACTACCTCCTAATGATTCCACAACAAGTATGCTGGTCACATATTATTCTTAAGTGGTGAACACAATATTTATCATATTGTTTCTACTAGTTGGCTCATTCACTCCTTGAGTCAATAAATTATAATTAGGCTTATTCAACAAGATGCCTACCTTCAGCATTGGCAGTTCTCTATTCCTAATTTGCCAGGCAATTAAAGTCATTAAAATATCATAGCATTTTGCTTTCGATGGTAAAGACTTTCATCTTTATCAACATTTCAATATGGAGGCATGTACACCCCGACAGTCCTATATATAGAGATACCTAGATTGAGATTGTACCAAACGTTTCATGGTATAACTTTATCTTGCAAACAGTTTGATTTATTAGGCATCTGATGTACAGTACATCAGAATTCATCCTCCTTCCCGTATGGTCTGGTCTTTGTGCAATATTTGATTTCGAATTCTCCAACACAATATCTGGTATCACTGTTAATCCAGAATTCAATGATCGAAGCACCTTGTTTTCAACAATGCCTGAAGTTCAGATCATATATTCGTAATTAACCTGGTATATAATACTACTACTTCAAATAGGCCTAGTTGTTTCAGAGAGAGAGAGAGAGAGAGGATGGGGGGGGGGGAAATTAAGAGAAGAGGGTAAATTAAGGGATGAAAGTACAGAGCCTCCAAGTGCAAACATTAATACCTCAGGCTTGTCTTGGTCTGGAGAGAGAGAGAGAGAGAGAGTAATTAGTAGAGCGAGAGTGACTGTTGGAAAAGGGAGTGAAATAGAATTTGCGTTATAAAGGAATAAATAGGAATGGTATTAACTAGGTAAGTGTTTGAGTGCGTCAATTTGTCTAAGCCTACATTGCAAACCGACACAGTCTTACAATTTACATTTTCTCCTTGCAGCTACGTGGTTGAAAAAGACTTTCTTAGCTTAATCTGATTTAAACAGTTTTCATACAATGTTTAATCCATTTCCTCTTGTGTAGTTGGACTGGTCAACTGTAATGTAGTCATGAACATCTAGAATTTCGTGTCCTTTTACGATTTTATATGCTTTAGTTAGATCTTGCCACATTCCACGCATTGTTAGGCTAAACAGGTACACATATCAAAGATGCTCCTCATATGGATAATTTCCCAACCTTGCCAACATTTGTGTAACCCTCCTCTGAGGTCGCTTCAATTTTGCACTGTCCTTCTTGTAAAATAGTGACCAAAGCTGCACACAGTACTCCAAAAAGGGCCGGACTAATGAGTTGCATAATGGTGGATTATTTTTTCTTGGAATTGGATTAGAATAACTTCCCATCAACCAACTACTTTATTGTCCTTCTATATCACTTCCGAAACCTGAACGCTGAGCTTTAAGTTACTAGATAGAATAACACCTATATCATATATTTCTATTGTACTGTTAAGTTGGGATTCTTTAACCCGTACAGCCCCAGCGACGCGCCTGACGCGTCGGCGATGTATGTAACGCACAGCCCCAGAGACGCGCCTGGCGCGTCACCCTAAATGCGCCGACCGTAACCTCAGGTGTAGCCACTCAAGAGGGCTCAGATTTGTATGGGAACTGTGTACGTATCCCACGCAACCGTGCCGATGGTTGAAAACTCTCAAAGTCCACGTGCGTGCGCGCGAGCGCGCAATAACCTGTTTTTTTGGGATAATTGCCTTCAATTTTTTACTCTTGTAAAATCCGTTTTCGGGGGCTCTGTAGGACCATTTTTTAAGCTTTTTGAGCGTTTTTTCGTGGTTTTTCCTTCATTCCTAACCCATTCGCTATTGTTTCTGGAATAAAACCATTTTTTGAAAACCGGCCGGGTTCTGGTGCGCAAACATTACAAAACTAGCCGGGGCTCCACGGGTTAACCCATTGCCTGCGGGAGACATTCCCGAACGCCATGGCAATTTACAGCAATTTACAGGCTTTTAAAGCCTCTTAACCCTTAAAAAGCGGCTCACCACATAAGTCGTTTTTAATAAAGCTGGACTATGTGGCGGCGCTCGACATAGGTCGAGTGGCAATTTCAGCACGTAATGTTGCTGAAAGAGAGAGACAAGTGGTGGCAGGAGACTAGCGAGCGTATGACTGCTCCAGACCACCGCGGCGAACCTACTGACACGAATCTCAGCTCCCTCCTCCCTCTCTCACTCGCTACATACTGAATTATATGGGGAAAGTACCGAATTACATGCTTTTTGCACTCGCGTTGCACGGTTATTGCAAGAAAACTATCCATCATACAAGGATCGTTATGGTGTCATTCGAAAGCTCTGTTTATGCCCTTTCAGGGATAGATACTTGTTTTACGTTCTGGGTCTTATTTAGGCATGAAAATGATCACGTAAACAGCCCTATTTTGGCTAAAAACACCCCGCTGGGCGGTACATATAAATAAACCGCATAGGCCGCTAAAGAAGGGTTAAAGCCTGTAGAATCGAGTGCGAGGGAGTGGGAGCGCGACAGGCCATGTGTCCTTACCCCAGCCAGCCGGCCGCAGCACTGAGGGCTCTGAGTCAGAGTCTCGCGAGATATACAGTGCTGCCAAAGGCAAATGTATCGCAACATTAGCGATAATTGCTCATTTTAGCGAACATCTATGAGTACTGCCAGCCGAACAAAAAACACCAATACCCTCCAGAGTTCAATCTGCTATAACGGGGTATACAAGAACTCGGTACTAGTGTTCAACAACAGACTAATAAAGAGACAGGAATTATCTAGTCTGGTCAACAATCAAACTATGAAGTAAGAAACAACAACACCAAAGAATAGTGTTGGCCGAAGCCGAAGTAATCCACCCTTGACTATGAACTTAAGAAGTCCACCACCCTCTACTTCGGATAGGCACTATTACGTTACGTTAATTAATAGTCCTTAAGCATCGAGCAAGGAATCTTCTGAAAAAAGTTAGATGCTTCTCGGATGCTCGTAAGAAGTACGTATCGGATTTTGAACAGTAATTCAATAAGCAAAAACACTGGCAATTAAATACTATTAAAAGCTTAAATTGGCATAAGAATAATTAAAAGAATATGCAATAGTAAATGGCAAACATTAAAAGGAAGTACTCCGCAAATGCAACGGCAATAGCCTACTCGGATTGTGCTCGTGGGCCACTAATCACTAAAGTAGCCAAGCTTGCAACACATGAAATCAATAGTGCATAAACAATATCATACATAAGGAAAGCTTCAATACTATTCTGTATCTACTAATCAAGTAAAGTCTAGCTGGGGTACTGTAGGCAAAAAGGTAGCAGTGACTGAGCAAAAACGGCTCGTAGCCTAGCGAAGTCCTCACGACTGTTTAAAGTATTACGTTAAAACTAACAAGTGCACTTTGAGAAATCCAGATCCCTTGTATCTGGTTTTCTCCCGGCTCCTTGACAAAGTAAAAACAAACTGTTAATAAAATACAGGGTGGTTAGGCTCTTGCCCTCACGCACTGTAAATTATAAACTCAACACAGTCAGCCGCGAAGACAACCTAGGCTTCACTGAACCGAAACGAGTATGCAGGTTTATCGCTTAACCACTGCATCAAACAACAACTCGTAACACAGAAAAGCCTTACCCCAGTCTAGCATTACCTAGACTAGCAGAAAACAGGAATAATAATAATAACACAAAGGGAAATGCATATACAAGTGCAACAAACATAAATCAATCCTATTCTAAGTCAACCCTTCCAAAATAGGCTATCTAATAGGCAAGTATCTCGTGAGAACTCAAGCGATAATACGTTGGCTGACTAGCTCTGCACCAACGGGACCATGGAAGTTAAACAGGGCAGGGAAAAGAGGAGATAAGAATGTAAGGTAGTAGAGAAAGTTCCCATCAGTCAGAAGAATATATATAGTTAGCAAGGGAAATGAGAAGTCGCTCTGCCTAATGAGTTCTGATGAAAAAATGGCTAGACTTCCCTTTTATACCCGGCCCTCTAGTGAGCCCAACGTGAACTACTAAGGACCGCCCACTGACAACCATTATGTAATTTCTCTCTCTCCTCTGGGATACACAAAGGCTCCCCCTAGCACTGAGGGAGGGAGGAGTGCTAGTGAGTTAGGCCTACCTCCTGCCTGGCGTACCCACTATAAGTTTTACACAATACTTATAATTAATTATATAAAATAGAACTCGTTGACTCAGATGAAAACAAAATACATATTCAAAATACTTATAGTACAACGGCTCACACGAACTAAGTTAGGAAACTCTACATAGACTACAGCCAAAGTTCCTGCCCTGACGATCCTAGCGAGAGTGGGGCATGACTAGGCGTTCTGTACAGCATGCTCACACGTGGACATGCGTCACAATGAATAAATAGGCCAAACAAACGGCCAGTCTCCCCTTAATGGACAAAATATGGAACTACTATGTCTCTGCATCATGTTAAGACCAAGTTTATATAATTAACATAATTTTTCACTACAAAATCTTTAAAATAACTGAGAAATCTCGATGGGAACTTTGCAATTTACCGTCAGTTGAAAAGAAACAGAGTATAGTCATATATGTTTCAAGACAAAGAAGTATAAAGTTAATGTCCTCATCTCTAGATGTCTCACAAATGTCAGGTTTTCGGCAAATTATTGAATATGGCTGTACTGTACTTTACATAGAGAATGAAAGTGTGATAGAGTAGCAATGAAAGTGACAACGATTGGGCTAGTGAAAACGAAAAGGGAACACAGAGTGAAAGACTGCAGCAATGAGAGTGATATTGAGATCGTGATACATGAGAATCGGAAGATAATAAAAATATATATGTGCAGTGTAAGCATAAAGGTGGTGTCACACGAGTGCCTTTTCCGGCAATTTTCGATCAGTAAGTTTTCTTTCGCGTACTATTTTGAGGATTTTATGCATTAAAATCGGAAACTAGATCGAAGGTATATTATGTTAGGAAGTTTAATTCTTATGAAACTTAAATTTTGAAACGGTCAGATTGAAATTGCCCGTGTGACACCGCCTTAATACTGTAAAAGGAAATTGAGTAAGTGTGGGTTAGAAAGAGTGGTATAGTGGCGTGTCTGAGAGAGAGAGAGAGAGAGAGAGAGATGGATGGATGGATGGACAGATTGATTGATGGACGGATTGATGAATAGACGGATTGATGGATTGACGGATTGATGGATGGACGGATTGATAGATGGACGGATTGATAGATGGACGGATTGATGGATGGACGGATTGATTGATGGATGGATGGATGGACGGACGGATTGATGGATGGACTGATGGATGGACGGATTGATGGATTGATGGATTGGCGGATTGATGGATTGACACATTGATGGATTGACACATGGATGGATGGATGGATTGACAGATGGGCAGATTGATGGATGGACAGATTGATGGATCGACGGATTGGTGGATGGACGGATTGGTGGATGGACGGATTGGTGGATGGACGGATTGACAGATGGATGGATGGACGGATTGATACATTTACAGATTGATGGATGGATGGATGGATGGATGGATGGACGGTTCGATGAATTTACACATATTGCTGGATGGACGGATTGGTGGATGGACAGACGGACGGATTGACGGACTGACGGGCGGTTGGATGGATGAACACTACGAAAGACATGAAGGATATGGTTGACCAAGGTTTTATACCAAAGAACTGAGGATAGAGACTAAACAGCCGGCCTAGAGAACGTGAACCATGGAATGAACAGACATATGGAGAGATACACGGAAAATATACGAGGGGATACGAACATTCACGAATGCAGTGTTCAACTTACGGGGAAATTTGTATTCTGTTTTTTATTTATTTATTTACTTATTGTTTACTGTAGTTTCCTCCCAAGACCTCCATCAAGTTAAAAAAAATATATATAATATATATAATATATATATCCCCAAGACCCCCCTTCACGATATATATCCCCAAGACCCCCCTTCAAGATATATATCCCCAAGACCCCCCTTCAAGATATATATCCCCAAGACCCCCCTTCACGATATATATCCCCAAGACCCCCCTTCAAGATATATATCCCCAAGACCCCCCTTCACGATATATATCCCCAAGACCCCCTTCAAGATATATATCCCCAAGACCCCCCTTCAAGATATATATCCCCAAGACCCCCCTTCAAGATATATATCCCCAAGACCCCCCTTCAAGATATATATCCCCAAGACCCCCCCTCAACACATATATCCCCAAGACCCCCCTTCAAGATATATATCCCAAGACCCCCCTTCAAGATATATCCCCAAGACCCCCTTCAAGATATATATCCCCAAGACCCCCCTTCAAGATATATATCCCCAAGACCCTCCTTCAAGATATATATCCCCAAGACCCCCCTTCAAGATATATATCTCCAAGACCCCCCCTTCAAGATATATATCCCCAAGACCCCCCTTCAAGATATATATCCCCAAGACCCCCCTTCAAGATATATATCCCCAAGACCCCCCTTCAAGATATATATCCCCAAGACCCCCCTTCAAGATATATCCCCAAGACCCCCCTTCCAGATATATCCCCAAGACCACCCTTCCAGATATATCCCCAAGACCACCCTTCCAGATATATATCCCCAAGACCCCCCTTCAAAATATATATCCCCAAGACCCCCTTCAAGATATATATCCCCAAGACCCCCCTTCAAGATATATATCCCCAAGACCCACCTTCAAGATTAATATCCCCAAGACCCCCCTTCAAGATATATATCTATATGTTTCGGTATAACATTTTCCTGGCTTCCTAAATCGCTCGCCAGGAAAAAAATAGACACCTGAGTGGCACGAAATTACATAAAATTGCCAAACTAACGGATCAAACGTCTTAAAATCTCGGAATTATTTGAGCTAAGCATGAGGAAGAAGGGGATCCAGAATAACCAAACATCCCATTAAGTGTTTTCGCTATTGTGTGTGTGTGTGTGTGTGTGTGTGTGTGTGTGTGTGTGTGTGTGATGTTCTATGTGTTCGTTATTTTCGTTTAATCCTATATCTACTTATGTTGTTCATTGAGTATATAATTATTTTGCCACAAAGTTAATCTCTTTCACTCTTCTATCGCTATTACAACAGAGTACTTCAGAGCTCTTTCAGCGCATACCGCTCTCAACCCTCCAACTATCGTCCAATTACTCTCATCTCTTGTCTTTCTAAAGTTTTTGAAACTATTCTTGCTTCCAAATTTCTTAAGCATTTCTCTTCTCATAATCTGCTCTCAGATCGCCAGTATGGCTTCCTTAAGGGTCGCTCTACTGGTGATCTTCTTTCATATCTTACTAACTCTTGGTCATCCTACTTTCGGGACTTCGGTGAGACTTTGTCTATTGCACTAGACATATCGAAAGCCTTCGATAGAATCTGGCACAAATCTTTAATTTCTAAACTACCCTCCTTCGGTTTCTATCCCTCCATCTGTGCCTTTGTCTCTAATTTCCTTTCCGGCCGTTCCATAGCCGCGGTTGTGGACGGCCATCGTTCACTTCCTCACCCTATAAACTCCGGTGTTCCTCAGGGCTCTGTCCTATCTCCTATTCTCTTTCTAATTTTTATAAATTATCTCCTCAACTGTACCTCAATTCCCATCCATTCATACGCAGACGACTCAACCTTACACTACTCCATTAGTTTTTCAGAACGCCCCAGCCAGCAATCCCTTAACGACAAACGTAATGAAGCCATAGAACTCTTAAATTCTGATCTAAATACTATCTCCAATTGGGGCAGAGAAAACCTTGTTACCTTTAATGCTTCCAAAACCCAATTTCTCCATCTATCTACCCGTAAGGAACTCCCAGCGGACTATCCCTTATTCTTCAACAATACAAAAATCAATCCTTCATCTTCTCTCAATATTCTTGGTGTCTCTTTTTCTTCTGCTCTCAGTTGGAAGGACCATATTACCAGTCTTGCTAAGGCAGCCTCCCAGAAGCTGGGTGTGCTCAACCGCCTTAGGGGGTTCTTTTCCCCTGCACAACTTCTTGCTCTGTACAGGGGCATAGTGCGTCCTTGTATTGAGTATTGTTTACATGTGTGGGGAGGTTTCTCTCACACCGCTCTCCTAGACAAAGTTGAAAGGAAGGCCTTTCGTATCATTAACTCCCGTCCACTCATCAACTATCTGCAATCTCTCTCTCTCCACCGCAATGTTGCATCTCTCTCGCTATTCTATCGCTACTATAATAATCAGTGTTCCTCAGAGCTTTCCCAGTGTATACCACCTCCTTTACGTAGGGCACATGGTACCCGTCTTGCAACTCAATCCCACCTCTACTCTGTGCAACTCTCCAACCCGAGAGTGAAACGTTACTCTCAAACTTTCTTCTACTCAACAGCTGAGCTCTGGAACTCTCTCCCAGAATCAGTCTTCCCTCTTCCAATGACTTAAATTGCTTCAAACTCTGTGTGCCCAGGCATTTTGGCTCGAACGTCCCTTGATTTTGGCCCTGTCACTCTTTCAACTATGGGGGAGGCACTTGCTATAGGCAGTTCTGCCTTTTGCCTCCCTCAATCACATAGAAAAAAAAAAATAAAAAAAATCCCTATCGGCGAGTACTATTCTGTCCAGCTCTCCAAGAACCCAACAATTGGCAAATTTTCTCAGTCTTTGTTCTACTCAACAAGTGAACTCTGGAACTCTTTCCCTCAATCAATCTTTCCTTCATCCTATGAATCACACTGCTTTAACCTTCGTGTGTCCAGGCACTTTGACCCCAACGTTCCTTGAATATGGCTCTCTGACACTCTTTTGGCTTTGGGGGAGATTCTTCTCACAGGCAGCCTGCCTTTTGTCTCCTTCATACACATAGACAAAAAATAATGTCGGATTTTAAATTGATGTTCAGCTCCATTTTTTGTTTTAATTTTATGACATTTGCCCGATCAGTTTGGTGATTTTAAGACCTTTCGCCCCATTCCATTATTAATTTTAAGACAGTCCATGCCATTTACGTCTCTTTTTTTTTGTTTTCTTCCTGGCGAGCAGTAAAGAGCCTGTAATTTAGGAGGAACCAGCCTTTGGCCGATACATTCCTCTGCTGAAAAATGTACACTCTTGGTCAGGAATACAGGAGTAATTCCTAATGATAACTGATATCAACAATGCGGAGAGAGAGAGAGAGAGAGAGAGAGAGAGAGAGAGTGAGCGAGAGCGAGAGAGAGAGAGCGTGAGAGAGAGAGATATATGAGGGTGATCAAACTAGCTAATTAATTACATATTTACCATCAATGAATTACTGAGTACAGGATTAACAACCAAACAAAAGATTAATCATACTATAGCCGCATCATTATTTGTTCCAAAATTAACAACGGGTTTTAGACAATCGATAGGATTCATTATAATGGCCTCGTTAAATTGGGATTAGTGGATGTTTGGGTGTAGGTGTGTGTGTGTGTGTGAGGGGGGGTGGGGGTAGGTGTGTGTGGGGGGGGTGGTTAGGTGTGTGTGTGGGTGTATGAGGTTTAGGTGTGTGTGTGTGTGAGGAGGGGTGGGGGTAGGTGGGTGGGGGGGGGGGGGGGGTTAGGTGTGTGTGAGGGTGTAGGTAGGTTTAGGTGTGTGTGTGTGTGTGAAGGAGGGGGGGGGGGGGGTAGGTGTGTGTGGGGGTTAGATGTGTGTGAGGGTGTAGGTGGATTTAGGTGTGGGTGTAGGTGTGTGGAGGGGGGTTAGGTGGGTGAAGGTGTTTGGGGAGGGTGGGGGGGAGTAGGTGTGTGTGAGGGTGTATGTTAGTTTAAGGTGCAGGTGGTTATAGATGTGTGTGCATGTGAGGGTGTAAGTGTTTGTGAATGGGGGTGTCCGTGTATTGGGGGGGGGGGGGGGGTAAAGGTATGTGAGGGTGTAGATGGGTTTAGGTTTGTGTACGTCTGTGTGCGTGTGAGGGTGTATATGTGTAGATGTATGTGTGAGTTTTTAGGTGTAAGTGAGTGCCCCCTACCCAGTTTATTTTCAGCTGACGGTAAACTGAATCGTCTAGTAGATTATTTCCCGATACTTACAGGATATAATATTGCTCTTGCCATTCACAAATGCATAGCCTACGTGAGTTGCAGTTGGGATGTGTGTACATGCTTAGATTGATATGCAGGATTCAAAGTTGCATAATAAATCGTAGGCAGTGTCCACCATTCTTTAACTGCCTTCGTGGTGCAATGTATAAGGTGTTGATATTCGGTGTGAGCATCCTGGGTTCGAATCCACGGACTGCCACATGTGTTTGTAATATTTCATTAATCGATTTTAGGAGTAGAGTTGGTTGTTGGATAGAACATAATAAATGAAAGTAATGTGCCTTGATCAATTAATGCAAAGTGTTCACAATGTGCATAAACTTAGGGTAAATCATATTCGTAATAGCTAAGTAACCAAAGGGTCGATATTGCATTATACCGTAACCTGGAAATAGCATAATGGTATACATAAAGTAGGTTAAGGGGGGTCACCTGCTGTTTTTCTCTCTCTGTCCTTTTCTCTCTTTCCCTGGCTTGTATCCATTCGGCTCCATTCTGCCAACTGTTTTAAGACGTTTATCCCCATACAGGTGTCAATTTCCTCCTGGTGAGCGATAGCGAGCCAGTATGGTATGGAGAAATCCGGCTTCGCCGGAGACATGTTTCTATCGAAAGATGTACAAATTTAGCTTGCTGTCAAAACAAAAATATATATATGCTGGCTCGCGGAAAAATATTGACCCCTGGATGTGGGTAAACGTCTTAAAACAGTAGGCTGAATGGGGCCGAATAGATAAAAGCCAAAGAGAGAGGGAGAGAAAGAAAAAAAAAAGCGAGGTGGGCTCCCTTAATGAACACACCACTGCACCCTAAACACTTCCTTCATTCATTATCCTCCATGATATTTATTCTTTAGCCAAATTACACGGTCAAACAATGTGCTGTATAATGTACATCAGGTATACAGTATAAGATTCATACACTATGTATTTTATAACCGTTGACTGTTTTACTAAATATAACTACTTCATGATATTATATATTTCAGTACCGGTACTCAATAATATAACTACTTCATGATATTATATATTTCAGTACCGGTACTCAATAATATAACTACTTCATGATATTATATATTTCAGTACCGGTACTCAATAATATAACTACTTCATGATATTATATATTTCAGTACCGGTACTCAATAATATAACTACTTCATGATATTATTCAGTACCGGTACTCAATAATATAACTACTTCATGATATTATATATTTCAGTACCGGTACTCAATAATATAACTACTTCATGATATTATATATTTCAGTACCGGTACTCAATAATATAACTACTTCATGATATTATATATTTCAGTACCGGTACTCAATAATATAACTACTTCATGATATTATATATTTCAGTACCGGTACTCAATAATATAACTACTTCATGATATTATATATTTCAGTACCGGTACTCAATAACACTCTGCAAAATTAAATAGTCGACTTCTGAATCATTCACATTTCCTGTTAGGCATATGCTGTGGGAATGAGGTTTCACGCACACACGCATATACATCAATACATATGTGTAAATGTACATAGGCATGTACTATATATATATATATAATTATATACTAATGTGCAGATGGATGAGTGCGTGTACAGTATATGTCCCCATATGTAAGTTCTATTTAGCCTACCTAAAAATTTACAGATTATTCTACAAGCGGGATCTAATAGATGTTTTTTTTTTTTTTAAGTTTGATGGAGATCTAGGGAGGAAACTAAAACAAATATAAAAATATATAAAGGATCAAATATATACTACCCATCCTCCCTTAACCTCACCGTCTTGTTCTATCAGTAAGAGATGTTCATGTATTCCTGACCACGACTGTACAACCATTCTACATTAGTATACTATAGTCGGTTTCTTCTCAACTGGCGGTAAATTGCAAAGTTCCCATCAAAATTTGACAGTTATTTTGAAGATTTTGTAGTGAAATATGGTTGTAATTCAAGACACTTGGTCTTTATATGATGCAGAGACATAATGGTATCATATTTTCCATTAAGTATCGATAGATTTGCTGCTAAGGGAGTCCATTTACCGCCAGATGAAAAGAAACAAGAGTATAGGTACTAAGTTCTATCAACATATTAAAATACCGAAAACGGCCAGAGAAGATCGATTACAAACACTTACAACCACATCCCTTTTTGGCTTGTTATGGTTATTTTTCTCCTATTACCGAGCCCAGTCGTGTATGTAGAGGGAAAAATGTAGTAAGTATGCTGCCGGTGTAATGCAAGCTGACGCGGAAATGTAGTAAGTATGCTGCCGGTGTAATGCAAGCTGACGCGGAAATGTAGTAAGTATGCTGCCGGTGTAATGCAAGCTGACGCGGAAATAGGAAGCAGGGGTAGTAGTATTTATGGCCTTCGTCTATATGAAAGGAAAGGTGAAGGTGTTTTTTTCTGTTTTCTCTTTCTCTCTCTCTCTCGCTTTCGGTCTCGCTCTTACTCTCTCTCTCTCTCTCTCTCTCTCTCTCGTCCTTCTAGTTTACTGTCCTGTTCTTCCACTATAAACTGTTCCTGTCTATTAGTATTAAGGCCGGACCACCTAGTTGGGACCGCAAGGTCTGTGTGGTCTGAGTATCTGTGTAACTCTGTGTATCTCTATCTCTCTCTCTCTACGACAGACAATTTCTTATATATACCGTACTAAAGTTAGTTCGTTTGTTATATTGAGTGAGCATGAGAAGAGTAGAGTTAAACACATGTTTACCTTTGATTTCATATATACAGAATTTGTCAAAGTTCCTGATTGTAGACATTGGCTCTTTCAAGACACAAGGACGCCTTAAAATCCTTTTATTATGGCTATTTGCAGACGCATTTCTACAGTTTATGAAGGAATTGTGGAAATCTGAGGGTTCATTGTGTTAGACTTTGTCCCTTTGATTCCTAGAGGGCTTCCCAAAGTTGACCAAAATCGTCTACTGCTAGTTAAACACGTCCTCGTACACTGAAAGGGTTAATTGGATAGAAAGCTAAAACGCTCCAGCATTTTGGGTAATTTAAGAAGACTCGCATATAAAACGCTTCACCCAATTTAGGTTTCGATAATTTTTCTAGGTGAGCGAAAGCAAGCCTGCAATTTAGGAGAAACCTGCTTTGGTCCGGTACATGGTTTACTCACATATGTAAAAAAAATAGTTAGAAGTGCGTCTGGAGAGAAGTGTTGTTTTTTTAGGTTATGGGGCAAACTGTGATTACATTGCTCGAAAATGGCAAAATCACAATATAAACCCTCAATGCAAATTAAACAAAAACAAACACAATATACCTCCAAACTTCGGCAAGGCTAATGTTATGGAGTTCAGGCAAAGGACACGAAACTTGTTTCATTAATTAGCAGCCTGAGACAAGACCAGCTGAGAGCTCTAGAGCTATTCTCGTTAGAATCTTACTTACAAAATCTTTGGAGTAATTAACGCCTTAAGATTATGACGCGTTTTTGCAGTTCATTCTGGCTATCTTTAGATGATTGTATTCAATTTTGGAAAATCCTCTAGGAATCAAAATGTCTTAAACGTATATCTTCCCATAATCTACTTTCAGATCGTCAGTATAGTTTCCTTAATGGCCGCTCTATGGTGATCTTCTTGCTCATCTTACTAACTTGGTTCTCCTCCTTTCGGGACTTTGGTGAGACTTTCTTTATTGCTCTAGACAGATTGAAAGCTTTCGATTGAGTCTGGCACAAGTCTCTAATTTCCAAACTACCCTCCATCGGTTTCTATCTCTCTATCTGTGCCTTTGTCTCTAATTTCCTTTCAGACCGCTCCATACCTGCAGTTGTGGACGACCATCGTTCACTTCCTCAACTTGTCAGATCCGGTGTTCCTAATGGTTCTGTTCTGTCTCCAATTCTCTTTCTAATATTTATTAACCCGCGGGATATGAAAATGCCCAAGAGGCTAGGGTAGTTATTTGTGAATTTAGATAAAGAGGTTAAATTGCATATCACTGGTACATGAAATATCCCAACAAATAGTTATAATATAATTACCAACGACGTAGTGGATGGGTGTAATCCAGTCCCCAACACACGGCTAATTCAATTGCATGACATGTAGGAATGTTCACATAATACAATATCGATACAATGAACTTAGCTTAGAGGACGGGTGATGTAGGACTGTTGTTATAGATTAATATTTGTAGCACATGGTGAACTGTGGGTTGAGTCAGAGCCGGGGAGGGAAGATGTTGGCTGTATGGTGTTGATTGAGAGACTCCAGGGCCGGCGTCCGATCGCTTCGCGAAATTACATATGGCTGCCGGCTCATAATAATTATAACCCATAACTTGGTTTCATGATACATCTAGAGCTGATGTAGATATTTATACATTACAGTTAATATTTAACCTATACTTAAGAATAAACTACAATACACAAAGAACCAGCCGAAATCGTACATGCGATACGATACCGCCAAATTCAAATGTCCTATTGGACCTAAAACTGTCGGGATCATTACCCTATTCCCGACACTAGTCTTCAATTCTGAAAAAAATCGATATATTTATGAGATAGAGCATTATTTCCTCTCCCTGTGCATTTATTTTACTTGTATGAACATAAGAACCTTGAAGAGCGAAAAAACCAGTGGGAAAAGCATTTGGGTGGTGAAAAACTTATATTTTCGCCACCCAGTCATATGTAGGGGCCGCAGGATGAGAGACACACATCCTCCCCTTGCATCGTCTCTCAACACACCTAGTGGCCCGACAGTGATCTCACAGTTCTAAAGGGTCTCTAGATGACGTAACACTCTCTTTTGTCTTGCTTGACGATAATTCGTGCAGAAACAAACCAATAAATGATGAAAATAAGAGGAAAAATAGGTGATAATTGATGAGGGGGCGAAAAAGGTGGGGAAGGTGGGGGTTGAGACATATGAGGATGACTGTTAGGAGGTACTAGAGGGGAATTATCTCACCTAATCATATATTCATTTGTTTTGTGAGCCCTTGGAAGGCTTTTTTTATGGTCTTGCTTCTGTGAGGCCCATCTCGTTTGCTATAGGGACCATTCCGTGAGTCTTTTTGCGTTTCTTAAGTTAATGATCTCCTCAACTGTACCTCTAGTCCTCTCCACTCATATGCTGATGACTCTACCTTACACTATTCAACACATTTTTCACATCAATCCAGCATGCAATCACTTCAAAACTCACATAAAAGGGCTTTAAAGCACTTCCGATCTATCAATTATTTCTGACTGGGGCAGAGAAAATCTTGTTACTTTCAACGCCACCAAGACCCAATTTCTCCCTCTATCTCTCCATTGCAATCTTCCACAAGACTATCAATTATTCTTCAACAATACACAAACCAACCCTACATCTTCTTTCAATATTCTAGGTGTATCTTTCTCATCCAACCTTCCTTGGAAAGATCATATTACCACTCTTGCTAATACAGCTTCCCAAAGGTTAGGTGTGCTCAACCATCTCTGTGGGCTCTTCGCCCCCGCACAGCTTCTTGCTCTGTATCAGGGCATAGTGCGCCCCTGTATTGTTCAAATGTAGGGGGAGGCTACACCCATACCGCATTTCTCGAAAGAGTAGAATCAAAAGCATTTTGCCTTATCAACTCACTTCCTCTTACTAGTTCCCTACAATCTCTTTCTACATGCCGCAATGTTGCATCCCTTTCACTCTTCTATCGCTATTTCAACAATCAGTGTTCTTCATAGCTCTCTCAGTTCACCCACCTTTCAACACAGTCCCACTCCGATTCTGTCTAGCTCTCCAACCCAAGAATTGGCAAATATTATTTCTGTCTTCTACTCACCAAGTGAACTTTGAAACTCTCTCCCCAATCAGTCTTTCCTCCATCCTATGATTTAAACTGCTTTAAACTTTTTGTGTCCAGGCATTTTGACGCAAACGTCCCTTGAATTTGGCATTGTCACTCTTTTGGCTTTGGGGGAGACACTCGTACAGGCAGCCTGCCTTTTGTCTCCTTTATACAGATAGAAACAAAAATAGATCTTGAAAAAAAAAATTATGTGTATTCGAATAATGGATGAAAACGATAGAAGTAATTACTTCATTTTTCAAGCTATATATATCTATATCTCTAGCTACAAACATTTACTTATCTATCTACTGTATGTGAGAGGAAGATTTTCATAGATTTACATATATGACTACAGATACCTTGTGATCCAGGTGAGGTGGTTAGGATTTCATCCTATTACAGATAACACAACTCCAAATAAAGGGAGTTCAGAGCCGCAGCGGTCAAGTGGAGAGCACGCTCACGTGTGAATCTGCTTGATCTGGGTTCGATCCCAGCCAAGGCAGGCTATTTAGAGGGTGTGATAGTGCGTCCTAGCGTGTCTTACATGCTCGCACCCAGTCGGGGGACACCTCAACGACGTATACAGACTAATAAACACACACAACAAAGCCACTCAGATAGCTTCCTCTATCTACAACACCCCTTCTCTGCTATCTACAATTTCCCAGCTGTGTGGCCCTAGTGTACCGTCTGATGGCGTAATGGGATTCGAAGTGTAAGAATATACATTATCTCGAGTAGTCTGAGTAAACTTACATAACGCTGTTCAAATTCGATTATCAGCTATTTTACTGTACACCCGGGATGTAAAATACTGTATTTGTGTTTCACCCATTGTTTTGTCTTGAAAATAAACACTCAAGTATCAGAAACATAGCCCACTGTAAAAATAAGTCCTAACGCATCATTTTTTTTTGTGTTTTTTTTTTATTAGGCGCTTTCAACTTGGTGTACCTCACATTGAAAGAGTGGAACTAGATTGAATTATTAAGGTGGATCTATATTCTTGTAATTCAACAGCAGACCCCATTTCTTAAGGATCAAGAGCTTAGAAATGGCCCCAATATGACTTCTTTGCTGGCATAGCGATGAAAGAATATTCAGTTGGGGTTCTCAGGTGTGATGATGAATTTAGTGCTGCTGGCTGTATGATGGTGATTTGGAGCAACAGGTGTGCGGATTTTGTAGTAAACGAACCAGGTATAGCCATCTTAAACTGGCATGTTACTGTTGTAGACAAATGCGTGGCTCACGTAGATGAGGCTTGGGTGGCAGTCCTATATGAACCAGGTGAAGTTACATTCGTAAAAGAGTCGATCAGTTGTTGCGGCAGCCGTAGATGATCCAATCAAGGATTAGGCTGTTTTAATAGTGGGTTGGTTGATGATTGGCTCCATCATGCTGGTAGTCATGAGTACAACTGGGTCATCCTGATATTCCTGTTCTGGGATAAATGAAGCAGAGGCAAATGGGTGTTGAAACCGGCTTATAGGCCACTATTGACTGTAGGCAAGGTCCCCATGGACCATGTGGTGGTGTTGAGGGCTGACAATCGACTTACTGGTACATCCTATGTAAAAAAAGGCCTATACTGCGGGTGGCATACTCATACGTTTTGGTAGTACTGATTTGGTTGAACCAACCTACCCTGGTTGTTGCCAGATGCTTCCATGAGGTTCAAAGCTTGTCACCCATATTTGGTGTTGTTGTTGTCATTCCCCAGGCTGTCTGACTGAGCAGCCCCAAGGTCCCGAGCAAGGCCAAGGCCAAACCAAGCGCCCCCACAGAACCCTCCCTGCTTTACCACTAGGAATGCCCAAGTGACCGAAGCCGCTCCCAGACGAGGAGATGAGGAGGGTGCAGAAATGCTTGGGACACCGAAGTCCCACCCAAGGCCCTGTGCCCCCTAACAATTATGAAGGGAAAGTTGAGAGGCAAAGGAAAAATGTGACTCTTTGGCTCTTAGTCTGCTAACCTCTAGGTTGTCAGTAGAGAGGTCAAACTACGGAAGAGACGCAGCCACTTGAGATCTAGAAAATATATAAGTAAAAGGAACAGTCAGAGTAAGCTATGGGTATGGCAGAGAATGCTCAACTTTCACTCTGATAGACCAGCCAATCACCACAAGACTAGAACCCAATCCTCTCAGCATCAGCTAGGAAAGTCCCTAGAAAGCTGCCTTTGGTGGGGGGATAGCTCCCCTATTACTATGTAACCCATAGAAATATAAGTCTGCTCCATGCATTCGTTGAGGGAGGAATCGACTTTGTCCAAGCAAGAGGTGTTTTAGAATCTAAAATACACTGAAAACAGTGCTAATTCTACATTATTTGTTTACAGCTATAAACCAGGTATGAATGTGAGGCTCATTTCATGTTACAGGCCATAAATCATACTGTCTTCTAAACACAACATTTAATAGGATAATAGATTATTTCATAGAGTTATGGTGAGCGTAATATACAAAGATGAAAGATATATAAGTGGGTTATACACTTGGTGAGTGGCCACGAGCAAGGCCAGGAGAAGGAAAATTTCCCTGAATTATTTTTACGCCAAAATTGCTCAGAATGAATGTTTGAAGACTTACATGAGGAACATTTGACTCAATCTTTTCATTGGAACTTGTTTAATTCAGCCAGTGCTATGGAGATGGCGCTAGGGCGACATACTGTATATTGAGGGGAAAGACCGGGAAAATGCCCACCAGAGCGTATTCTTTAGCTATAGCTCACTGCAATAAAAGGGTTAATACTTGTTTATTATCAGCTTTATCAAGTATTGCTTTCTTATATGAAATAGAATTTTGAATTAGTAAACTGTGACAGGATATTGAACTAAATCTTAATGTACAGATAAATACACTAGCCCTGAAAAACTGAGCTATTCAACAAATGTTTCAACCTGTACAGACATTGTATCGAATTGATATATATGTCCATAAATCATTCAAAAGACCTGTGAAATATTTAATACTGAATAGGAGAAAAACTCACACAAGAAAACATATTTTGTAAAACCATTTCGGCAACAACTGCCACCCTCTGCATAGCCACCACTGAAGACATTTGCATATCGCCGAAACTGTGTGCAGTAAGTAACATTCGTCTGCTAGTATGAGTTGTATTTCCTATTCCAATGACCATACCAGTGTAATTTTTCTGCCGTAAAAAAATGAAGAGAAACATGCGAATGAAAGGTTTCAGTAAGCATAATTCAAGTCATGTTCATTATGTCAAAATCACTCATTTGGTAATTAAACAAAACCACTATATCAAACCCCCAAGCGTTGAATATTACGATATACAGTACAGGCTCTCATATTCCACAGTTTAATGTTTCACTTCGTGATTTATGCAAAGTAATACTTTTGATAACTTGTAATAGAAAAGCATTGGTACATGATTTAATTCTCGATAAAGCGCGGGACTTAAATATTTATAGTTTAATATTACGGTTCATATCATCTGTTCATAGTTTCATAGGATATTGACAGCGGCATAACACATTGGTTAAACTGCCATACTGCTAAATGTCATTGTAATGTGTGTTCAGATATACAATGTAATACTATATATATTAATACGTATAAGCCTTATTGCATTATACTGTAATTGTTGGAGTTAATTTGTTATTAAGGGGGTCACCGGCTTATTTTGATCTTTCTCTCCATTTTTTCTCTTTCCCTGGCTTGTATCCATTCGGCCAATTTCAGCCAACTATTTTAAGACGTTTATCCACATCCAAGTGTCGATTTCTTCCTGGCGAGCGATAGCGAGCCAGCATTGTATGGAGAAATCCGGCTTCGCCGGAAACATTTTTCTATCGAAAAATGTACAAATTTAGCTTGGTGTCAAAACAAAAAATATATATGCTGTTTTCTACAGCTCGCCAGCAAAATATTGACACCTGGATGGGGGTAAACGTCTTAAAACAGTAGGCTGAATGGGGCCGAATGGATACAAGCCAAAGAGAGAGGGAGAGAGAGAGAGAATGAGAAAAAAGTGAGGTGGGCTCCCTTAATTGAAAGATGCTTAACAAACACATTGAACTGTGTGCTCTCGCTGAACCTTGTTAATGATGTCATTAGTAGACGTTAAGACTTACTATGGAACACTTTTACTTGACGGTTTTGCCTTTCTTTCACAAATTATGGCTATCATTCACCAATTGTGTGCAGTTTAGGAAGAAAGCGTGAGAGTCCGAAGGGGTATTGAGATATACATTACCCCTTTGATTACTAGAGGGCATTTCGAAGCTGAGTAAAACCGTCATGTTAGCCAGGATTTAGGGGGAGATGGTTCACTTTTTGGTCGATGTTTTAATAAAATTAATATTTTTCTAGTTTTTTCCCCTAGACCTCCATCAAACTTAAAAACACAACCCCAGGATCCCCCTTCATTACAAATGTGTACATTTTTCGGTAGACAAATTTCCAGGCTCGCTATCGCTCGCCAGGAAAACATCAACACCTAAATGGCACGAAAGGTCCTAATATTGAGAACGAAATGAGGTGAAAAGTCTTAAAATAACCAAATTAATAGGCCGAACGTCTTAAAACCCCAAAAGTAATAGGCCTAAACATGAGGGAGAAAGGGGGTCAGAAAAGCGGCCAATCCCCCCTTAATGGAAGGGGTAACATCTATGTTTAATCATTACGGTACAACAGGTATGTTTAATCATTACGGTACAACAGGTATGTTTAATCATTACGGTACAACAGGTATGTTTAATCATTACGGTACAACAGGTATGTTTAATCATTACGGTACAACAGGTATGTTTAATCATTACGGTACAACAGGTATGTTTAATTGTATTGTGGCTAAGACTAGGCGATTTTGCTTGTCAAAGGAATCTCAATTTTGTTTAAGGGAGCCCACCTCGCTTTTTTCCTCCTTCTCTCCCTCTCTCTTTGGCGTGTATCCATTCAGCCCCATTCAGCCTACTGTTTTAGACGTTTACTTCCATCCAGGTGTCAATATTTTCGGGGCGAGCGGTAGCGAGCCAGCATATACATATTTTTGTTTTGACAGCAAGCTCAATTTGTAAATTTTTCGATAGAAAAATGTCTCCGGTGAAGCCGGATTTCTCCATACAATGCGGGTTCGCTATCGCTCGCTAGGAATAAATCGACACCTGGATGGGGATAAACGTCTTAAGACAGTTGGCTGAATGGGGCCGAATGGATACAAGTCAGGGAAAGAGAGAAAAGGAGAGAGAGAAAAAAAAGACAATGATCCCCTTTAAATTAATGTTACAGCTCTCAAACCAGACAGAGGCGCTATATACGCTGTAAATTCCATTAGAAGTACAATGTTGAGTACAAGATAATATTTGCGTATTCTTACAGTACTCGCCAGGCCGAAGCCTACACCTTAGATGAGCGAATTATCCTTAAGGGGCGATGGTTCACTTTTTGGGCGATTTTTGCATGTATTCATTATTTTTCTAGTTTCCTCCCTAGACCTCCATCAAATTTAAAAAAAAAAACCATCCATTAGATCCCCCTTCTAGATTAATTTGTACATTATTCGGTAGAAACATTTCCCGGCCGAAGGTCGGTTCTTCCAACATTACAGGCTCACTATCGTTCGCCAGGGAAAAAATCTGCACCTAAATAGCACGAAAGGTCTAAATATTGACGAAGAAATTGGGCGAAAGGTCTTAAAATCGATTAACTAATGGGGCAAACATCTTAACATCTGAAAACTAATGGGGCTAAGCACGAGGGAGAAAAGGGTCCAGAAAAACGGCCCATCTCCCCTTAATCGTCTGTAAAAGCTAAGACTAGAACAGGGTACACGAGAAAGGTATAATGCAATATGTGTACATTGAGTGAATGAATAATTGAGTTTAGTTACAACACAAGATAGCATACATAGAATAATTGAGTTTAGTTACAACACAAGATAGCATACATAGAATAATTGAGTTTAGTTACAACACAGATAGCATACATAGAATAATTGAGTTTAGTTACAACACAAGATAGCATACATAGAATAATTGAGTTTAGTTACAACACAAGATAGCATACATAGAATAATTGAGTTTAGTTACAACACAAGATAGCATACATAGAATAATTGAGTTTAGTTACAACACAAGATAGCATACATAGAATAATTGAGTTTAGTTACAACACAAGATAGCATACATAGAATAATTGAGTTTAGTTACAACACAAGATAGCATACATAGAATAATTGAGTTTAGTTACAACACAAGATAGCATACATAGAATAATTGAGTTTAGTTACAACACAAGATAGCATACATAGAATAGATAGCTAATTAATCGTTCAAGTACAAGGTAGCATGGCAATGCATATCTGGATTGCAATATATTGTTGAATGGCAATTGAATAATAATTGAAGGCTATAGAGAGTAATAAATACATATGTACAATGACAGAGATAAGTACAATAAGGTGTAGTGAACAAATACAACAAACTTATGTGGCAGTGGGGAAGAGTGGAAAATTATCTAAGTAATCACTGTTTTTCCCCCATGTGTATGAAAGAGACAAAAGGTAAAGCTGCCTGTAACAAGTGTCCCCTCCCAAAAGCTGAAAGAGTGATTGAGAGCAAAACTCAGATACATTACAATACAAATGTTTGGACACACAGAGCTTAAAGCAGTTTAAGTCTTCGGATGAAAGAAAGATTGAGAGAGAGAGTTCTAGAACATACTTGTTGAGTAGAAGAAAAACTGGGAACATCGGTTTAATCTTAGGTAGAAAGTTGGACAGAATAGCAGTGGGAATGTGGCGAAAGGCGGATATACATCAAGAATATTGATAGAGGAAGAAGGGTTGATTTCTATAATGTTGACTAGTAAGGGATGGGCATCTGGAAGATTGTGACGGGTAAATAGATGGAGAAACTGTGTTTTAGAAGCATTGGAAGAACAATAATATATCTGCCACAGCCAGAAAAAGCTGATATATCAGATGATAGGCGTGCTATGGCCTCATCACGTGAGTTTTGGAGTAATTGCTTGGTGGTTCGTTGTGAAACTCTGTTAAACAATACAGTCTCAGCAGCACTATTGTATATTTTGCAGTAACTAAATAAGTTGTGTGTATCTTGCATGTGAATTTGTAATTTTAGATAGTTTACAAATATTTTTCTTTTTCCTTGTATTGTATAATGTATAATATAGAACCTTGAAGTTGGCATACAGATGATGTCGAAACGTCAGTATGAAAATAAAGATGTTGTTCGCTGCTACATTGGTCAGTCTTTTCCTCCTTCAATTACGGTCCCCTTCGAGCACCCCTATATTAAATGAAATAATGTTAAATTTTTTGTTTTTATCTTGACCTTTGACCTTGATCTCAGAGGAAAATTATTTTATCTTTACTAACGTTTGCATTAACCGAACAGACATACCCTTGATATTTGCTGGAAATCCATATATTAGTATAGGAAATACAAACAATTTGTTTTGACCTTTGAGCTTACCCTTTACAATAATTATTGAAAATGTGTTCAAAATAATATCAGTGTTACCATCCAACTTTTATAGAAACAAGAGGACATATGCATAAAAAACTAAACAAATACGAAACATTCCTCATATTGTTAACCTTGACCTTTGACCTTAACCTCTGAGTATAATAATACAAAATTACTGACCTTCGCATTTACTAAATTAATGTATCTGTTAAATTTGGTGAAAATCTATTCAGCAGTCTATGACGAGTTTCCGGACGGACAGACAAATGAACAGACGACATACAACAAACGACGAACATGCTGGCTGGTGATGCTGGTGATACTGGAGGTATCTACTGTATGTGTACGATACCACTCTGCTTACGCAGAGTTAGTAAAGACAGTAAGAGTTGCAGCCTACTTCCTAACACCCTAAATCCAATTTGCAAGGTTCTCGATATCATAAATTTTATCTTGCAGTTTTATCGCCTGTTGATCAATTAAGAATGACAAATGGATATCTAGATGAATCGGTAAAGTAAATATTGTTTTACCGTTAGCAATTAGTATGTTTAGCTCAACAAATATACTATTGATAAGTTTTGTACTGTATGTTGGTAGAGATAAAATATACTATTGATAAGTTTTGTACTGTATGTTGGTAGAGATAAAATATACTATTGATAAGTTTTGTACTGTATGTTGGTAGAGATAAAATATACTATTGATAAGTTTTGTACTGTATGTTGGTAGAGATAAAATATACTATTGATAAGTTTTGTACTGTATGTTGGTAGAGATAAAATATACTATTGATAAGTTTTGTACTGTATGTTGGTAGAGATAAAATATACTATTGATAAGTTTTGTACTGTACTGTATGTTGGTAGAGATAAAATCACCGAAACAAAAAAATAAAAACATATAATATCAAGTAAAGTACTTATTTTCAGTTAACCTAATTTGATGTAGCATAATTACTTATCCTATGGCTTACTAACTCATCATAATCTGATCGTACTTAATCCAATCAAGAATTATATATTCCAAGAACCGTTTCCATCTATTTAATCTTATATCGTATCAAGGCTTCTTATATTATCGATAGTTTCAATTATTTGTTCCCCATTATCATCATAATCATCACCACAAGACTTGCATTATCCAGTGCAGGATCACCCTATCCCCAAAAGGGGCGATGATAGCCTCAGTAGCTCACCATAGTGGCTTAGTCTAGCTTGGTAAGGTTGTATGTATTGTGTGAAGTGGATGTACTATGTTCACCCCATTACTATAACTATTGTAAGACATTTCGTTCCATTTCTTTGTCTATTTTAAAAGCTTTCGTTCCATATAAATGTCGACGTATTCCTGTCGAGCGGTAACTATTTCTTAAGATTTTAAAATTTAAGTTTTGTTTTTAAGATTCATGGAGGTCTAGGGAACCACAAAGAAAATATATAAATAAATAAAATAATAATGATAATATTCACAATAAAGCAAGAAACATAGAAAAACTCCCCTTAACATACTGTAATGGCTCCCCCGGTGTTCAACAAGGCTACTGTACATCAAAGTTATAATTGCACCGCGGCTAATTATTCCTTCCAATCAGTGGCTCACTTACTATTTCAAGAGGCGGGGGTATGGCATTAATTATTGAAAGTTTGACTACTAATAATCATGAAGTTATGAAGAGAGTACTTAAGGTGTCTATAATTATATGTCCATAATTGTATACTTCAGGTCGATCTAGTATATGAATAGTATGGTCAATCAGTATCAATATGCTAATTGATTATATATACCTTTCTTACACCCTTGATATTTATCAAAGTTGGCTCTTTCTCTGTTTGTGTAATTGTTATTTTATTGGAGTGCCACATGTTATTGCATTAATTGAGTTTAGAAGTGAATTTGGTTGGTGGAAAAAATATAATAATTCCTTCTGCCATCCGACGATTCTATTCAGCTTAACCCTTTCCGTATAACGCTATTTCAATAATCAGTGGTCTTCAGAGCTTTCTCAGCACATACTTCCTCCCTTACGGAGAGTAGCTGGCACCTGTCTTTCAGTACATTACCACCCCTATTCTGTCCAACTCTTTAACCCAAGAGTGAACCGATTTTCCTAGTCTTTCTTCTACTCAACAAGTAAACTATGTAGTTTTCTTCCTCTATCTATCTTTCCCTCATCCTACGACTTAGACTGATTCCAGGTCAGTGTGTCCAGACAATTTGACCCTTAACGTACTGTACCTTGAATTTGGCTCCCTGTCACTCTTTCAATTCTGCGGGGACACTCGTTTCAGGCAGTTTTACCTTTTGTCCCTGTTTTACAAAACCTACAACCCCCACCTCCCTACCCCCCCCCCCCCCCCAAAAAAAATTGTTCTTCCCTGTATTCTGGCGACTGTTAGATGATGTTACTCAGATTAGGAAGGGGTTGTAGCAGTGGAGTGTGAGGGTTAAGGGGAGACAGACCGTTTTTCTGGACCCCCTTCTCCCTAATGTTTAGCCCCATTAGTTTTGAGATTTTAAGACGTTCGGCCCATTTGTTTGGCGATTTTATGACCTTTCGTCCCATTTCGTTATAGATTTTAAAACCTATCGTGTCATTTAGGTGTCGATATTTTCCTGGCGATCGATAGCGAGCCTGTAATTGTAAGTGGAACCGGCCTTTGGCTGGATTTTTTTTCTATCGAAAAATTTACAAATATATCCTGAGGGGGGGTCTAGGGGATGCTTTTCTAAGTTTGAGGGATGTCTAGCGAGGAAACTAAGAATTTATTAACCAATACATTTATAGGCCAAAAAAGCAGTCAGTGTCCCCTTAATTGAGATACATATTTCCCCTTTGGCTCCTAGAATACATTGCTAAGCTGAATCCAATAATCTAATGCTAGTCTGAATATGGTGGGAAAACAAAACAAAACAACAATCTTACTACTGAATGTGTTAAGGAGAAAGTATTATTGAAGGATTAGTTAATGATTTCAGTATTATGATGCTATATTAATTGTATTGACAAAAACCTATTCGAAGATTTTTCCAGCAAAGAGGAAATCTATCACAAAACATCTCCTAATTCCCTAAACTGAGTATAATCATGTACTGTTAACCCATACAGTACCAGGGACGTCCTTTTCATCATATTCTGGCAACTATTAGACGATTTTATACAGCTTAGGAAAGACCTCAGGCAATAATATGGATTCAAACTATCTCAACCAACCCTTTTAACTACCACATATCCTTCCTAAGCTGCATAATATCGTCTAAACATAGCTAGAATATAATATAACACACGTCGCTGGTACTCAAAGGGTTAAGCTAAATATGTAGTCAATTCAGTATAATTAGGCCAAAAACCTCGACTACTAACTTCGATAACTCCAAGAAGACTAGAGTAATCGAGCAAATACTTCTACCATTTGGGAAGAGTCAGCCGGGGAACAGGTGTGGACATTTACCGCCCATTTGTTCTAGCCCTTTTTTGAGTTATATATAATTAATATAGGTAACGTTGTCTGGCCTACTTATATAATGAATAAACTATATAGACATGGCGTACTCGTATACAGATTGTCTTCTTCAATGAGGGAAGTGGCTTACTCTCCTCTTCATTCATTTAAGGGGAGATGGGTAGTTTTTCTGGTCCCCTTTCTCCCTCATGCTTAACCACATTATCTATTAGATATTAATACCTTCGGCCCATTACTGTGGCGATGTTAAGACCTTTCGCCCCTTTTCTGTGTCGTAACCCGCATCTCATACCCATACGAGGATACTGATATTAAAATAATAACATGAAGAGAATTTGGAGCTTTAACTAAATGACATGATTAATTGTAAGCCATTGTACTAACGAAATGACAGTGTTTAGAAAACACACATTGACAAGTCGAGCCCATTTTATGAGGTATATTCAGAAATTGAATTTCTCTCTCTAGAAATGCGTAAGAAACTTAAAGAAATTATTATTATGATGAAATAGACCAAAATTGAGCTACACGAACCAAAATAGTTATGATTATTACCGTGAACAAAAATAGGTAAAGGTTTGAATATCAATAACATGTATTATACTGAATAAGACCTATAATACACTAATAAGTGAGTAGTGATGATAGACGATTTTCTATACCGATAGTGAGGGAGGAGTGAGTTGTGCAGAGGCCAGAGGTCACCAACACTGTTGATAAACACGGTGACTCACTCATATATCAGCTGACACAGATATCTCTCGTCCTCTGAACCCGGAAAAATCATCTGGGCGCCTCCAACTCGTCTTTCGTCACACTCATACTCTTGTTACTCGTCCCATTCAGGAATCGTCGCCGAAAGTTGAAATCGTAGAATGATAAAAAACAGTTCGGTGAGTCGCAGAAGGGGTAACTTAACGGTATTGTGGCTGGATATTAACAAGATATATTGAACAGGAACTCAGGAACATACAGGAGCTGGGGTAAACTGGATAATGGATAATATTTGGATGTTTATGTATACATATATGTACCTTTTGTGGCAATTGACGGAGATAAATAGGCCTAAAGTAGACAACTTGGAGTCAGTGCCGCCCATATAGATTTATTCCCATATAATACTCTATTGCTAATACGCGAATTTTCATTCCGCGCCCTCGCGTGTCGCCCATATTCTCGCGTATTGGCAGGCCAGACTGTAGATATCGTAGACAATGGTAGATTTTTCGAAGTCGTTCGGTTTCTTCCTCAATTAATGATTTAATGATGACCACCGCAAGCTCACCATTCCTCTACTTAGGTAGGTAAAGGAAACTTTGAATCCAAGCCACGTTGAATTTATAAGCAAATGTAGATTTAAATAATACAATGAGAATTTCCCTATGTTGAGAGGAAATCTCTTGGGCTGTGTACTTGCCCATTGTTAGTGTCTCACTGTTCCCCCATCCTTCTCACTCACCCTACCTCTCCTCCCTGCCACACACCTTATAGCTTGTGGAAAATCCCATCACTTCTTCCGGTCACATGAACAGAGCATGGAGAGAATCAAAAGTGCGAGGTAAGCTTAAGGGGAGATATCCACTTGAGGGATTTTTTCTTGACTCCTTTCTCCCTCATGTTTAGCCCCATTGATTTTCTAATTTTAAGACGTTCGCCCCATTATTTTGACGATTTTAAGAACCTTCGACCCATTTCTGTCAATTTTAAGACCTTTCGTGCCATTTAGGTGTCGATTTTATCCTGGCGAGCGAAAGCGAGCCTGTAATATAAGAGGAACCGGCTTTCAGCCGGGACATTTTTCTACCGAAAAATGTACAAATTTATCTTGAAAGGGGCTCAAGAGGGTGTAATCTTAAGCTTGATGGATATCCAGAGACCAAACTAAAAACCTCCCCTTAAAATGCGTGGGAAACAAACCTGACCTGGTAAAACTAGGAGAAAGTTCCAATGAATGCTCTCATGGATGTACAGTCACCCGCATACATATGTAGACCACTGTAATTAATCACCTTAAAATTATATGAGAGTTGAATATAATGATTCCTATAATAATTACTGAATCTAACATGTAATAGGATATATAGTTTGGTCCTCGGATATTGTAAATTATATGTGACCAAACATAAAGCCCCCATTATTTGATAAATGAGGTACCAACATTACGTCCAATGAAAAAGATGGCAACTCTCTCTTAAAACAGGCTCTTTAGGATACTCTAGCCAATTGGTACGAGGTGGTGGTCGAATCAGTGCTTACAATTGGTACGAGGTGGTGGTCGAATCAGTGCTTACAATTGGTACGAGGTGGTGGTCGAATCAGTGCTTACAATTGGTACGAGGTGGTGGTCGAATCAGTGCTTACAATTGGTACGAGGTGGTGGTCGAATCAGTGCTTACAATTGGTACGAGGTGGTGGTCGAATCAGTGCTTACAATTGGTACGAGGTGGTGGTCGAATCAGTGCTTACAATTGGTACGAGGTGGTGGTCGAATCAGTGCTTACAATTGGTACGAGGTGGTGGTCAAATCAGTGCTTACAATTGGTACGAGGTGGTGGTCGAATCAGTGCTTACAATTGGTACGAGGTGGTGGTCGAATCAGTGCTTACAATTGGTACGAGGTGGTGGTCGAATCAGTGCTTACAATTGGTACGAGGTGTGGTCGAATCAGTGCTTACAATTGGTACGAGGTGGTGGTCGAATCAGTGCTTACAATTGGTACGAGGTGGTGGTCGAATCAGTGCTTACAATTGGTACGAGGTGGTGGTCGAATCAGTGCTTACAATTGGTACGAGGTGGTGGTCGAATCAGTGCTTACAATTGGTACGAGGTGGTGGTCGAATCAGTGCTTACAATTGGTACGAGGTGGTGGTCGAATCAGTGCTTACAATTGGTACGAGGTGGTGGTCGAATCAGTGCTTACAATTGATGTTCTAGTACTTTGGCAATTATAGACATGCGATTCTTAGGATAATAATTACATGTATACAGTAGAAGTTAAAAATATATACGAATAAAGTAGTTAATAATTATACTACTACTACTACTACTACTACTACTACTACTACTACTACTACTACTAATAATAATAATAATAATAATAATAATATAATAACCATAATAATAATAAATGAATTGATAACTTACACAACGAGAATATCATTATCATATAATACGGAAGCACCTGTCGCAGTTTTTTAGTCATATAGATGTTGAATACCGTATTGAAACAAAGGAATTAATAATGGTATTAGTATTATTATTATTGTTATTATTAATATTATTAGTATTATTATTATTACTACTACTACTACTGCTACAACAACTACTACTACTACTATTTTCCACTTCGAATATCTCCCCAGAACTGACTGCAAGGTCTTTGAGATACTAACTATTCCTTATAACTCACTCTCACTCTCTCTCTCTCTCTCTCTCTCCTGCTTGCTCGCTCAGTGTTGTTCTCTCTCTCTCTCTCTCTCTCTCTCTCAATTTTCTACTAACTCCTCATTTTTTTTTGTTTTTTTTTCTATATTCCAACTTACTTCCTCTCGGGCATAGGCTGAGAGCCTTAACATTCACCGCTTTACAATGAACAGTGAAGCCCGTGAGGTCTTGTTCCAGTCTAGGGAGTGAGACATGTGAAACACGTAGAGTACAACGAACACCTGCCATCTTGCCTTCACATGAGGCACGGTGCTCACTCATGGCCCGAAACGACCCCATCTCTGAAGCCACCTCGTTCCCGTGCTTCACTGTCTCACCCCCTACACTCGGACTCTCACACTTACACACACACAACGCCACCTGTTGAGCAGATAACTCACCAGGCATTGCACCCCTATAGCATATTTTGAATATGGGAATATTCATACAGTGCTATTTAATCAGGGAACAATGAGGGTATTTGAGGGTATATATCATATACAGTATACAGAAGTTTGAACATTATTATTCCCTTCCCTTCTCCTCCGGCCTCCCCTCCTCCCACCTGCTGCTGTGCAACCAATTGAAGCCACACTCAAAATATGTTCCCCATCAGTTTGTATTGCTGTCGACATTCGGGTTAATTCACCAGCGTATTTTTCCATAGTATTTTTGTCATGTAAGCTGAGAAATGTGCATGTGTTTATTTGGAAATGTTCGTGTGTCATTTTTCATAGTTTATGAAAAATTAGTTTTTATGTGCATTCTGGCATTGCTGAAAGCAGTGAAGAGCATGAATGAGGGTGCAAAGGCGGCAGTACGTGTGGAGAATGAGCAGAGCGAGTGCCTTGATCTGAATATTGGGTTGAAACAGCAGTGTGTGATGTCCCCGTGGTTGTTTACTGTATATATGGAAGCCAGGGAAAGAGAGAACAGGAGAGAAAGATAAAAAAAAAAGCCGGTGACCCCGTTAACAAGTCATCTGGTAAGGACAAGTAGATCTGTTGTTGCTTGTCTTCCTTCGTATTCCTTTGCATAATGATATGTTCACGTTAAAAGCATGCACACAATATTTACATATAATTTCATCTCTGTTTTACTTATACATGCAAATTTATCTATCTATCTATCTATCTATATACTCAGGTCCAATCCCCACTGTTCCTATTTTAATTTTTTTTTGGGGGGGGGCCGATTCAAGACAGTACCAGAATAGGGACAACATAAAACACAACAGAAAACAATGAACACACAAAAACAAAATACAAATTCACACATACTGCACATTATTTAGAGACTATTACACTTTCAGATATTTGAATCCCTATATCTTTAAAATTAACTAGTGAAATATTTGTCCAAGTTGGCCTTTCATCTCATAGAAATAGCGTTATACTGATTTGATATACCTGACATTTAACATTGAAGGACATCTGTCATATTTTTCAAAACAGTAAAATTTTATTCAAAGCTGCTTCTACCTTATTTTTAGGTTCGTTCTGAAATATTGTATATCCTATCGCGTTTGATATATAAACGTGGAAAAATAATTACATCTGAGAGAGAGAGAGAGAGAGAGAGAGAAAGAGAGAGAGAGAGAGAGAGAGAGAGAGGGAGGGAGGGAGAGAGAGAGAGACAATATATGCAGAGCATTAACAAAGAAATTAAAGCAAAGACTAAAATTATGCAAGCGAATGATACCACCACAATCAAAAGAAAGACAAAATCAGTGGAAGTGAAAACTTTCCACCACGAACGAAATAAAAAACAAATCTAACATACACACACACACACACACACACACACACACACACACACACACCACAAGAAATAAACAAAAATGTGTTGGCATCACGAGCGAGTTACGAGTAAAATTTTATGAAATTTTGTGTCACCTAATTTAATGTATATTCTGTATATTTCCCGACATCAATTTATGGTTTATAAATGTTATTAGAGTGAAGTTGAGAATTTAAAGCGGATGATAAAACTTTCCTGTGATACCGGCTAAATAAATAATAGAGTACAAAGGAGTACAAAGGAAATCAAGCAACAAGAGGTCTAGTGACCCTTCTAGGCTGCTTGTCCTCCAAAACACTGAGGATCAAGTGTCCAAACAGTGGTTTAGAGTGGGTAAGGGAACATTGGAAACTAATTGGAACTAATGTCCGTGGCAGGATTAGGAAGTTAGTAGGTGACAGATGGGTTAGTAACTGACGGGGGGATAAAATAAAGTTATTCATTTACAAACGCAGTCAGTCGCGGGTTTGATGCGAGATATTTGTCTAAGCGGAGTTTAAATGAATCAACGGTGCTGCAGTCTATAACGTCTCGGGAAAGCCCATTCCACAAGTTGACACTCGATTGAAGAAGAAATTATTAGATTCGTGTGAGTTAAAAGATTTACCAATAATTTTGCAACCGTTTCCCCGCGTGTAAATAGATTGGTCGATAGTGAAGTACTTACTAAAGTTAATATTGTCGATGCCTTTGATGATTTTGAACACTTGAATTAAGTCACCTCTTAATCTGCGCTGGGTTAAAGGAAATAGATTTAATTCTCTAAGACGCTCTTCGTATGGTTTGTTCTTTAGGCTAGGTATCATTTTGGTAACTCTACGTTGAACTCGTTCTAGCTTGTTTATATCTTTTTGGTAATAAGGGCACCAGGATTGAACGCAGTATTCCAGAAGAGAGCGGACTAAGGAATTGTAAAGGGTTAGGATAACTTCTTTGGATTTATGCTCAAATGACCTGCCTATAAAGCCAATTATTTTGTTTGCCTTCTTAACAACTTCTGAACATTGTTGACTCGGTTTTAGGTTACTCGATATTGTTACTCCCAGATCGGTTTCTCTGTCTTAAGCTGAGTGCCATTCATCGAATAGTTTGCTTTCTCATTTAGGTATCCGATATGTAGTACTTTACATTTATCCGCATTGAAACTCATTTGCCAAATTTGGGCCCAACATGACAATTTATCTAGATTGTGTTGCATATCGTCAACTTGTTCTTTTGAGAGTACGCTATTTGCAATTTTTGTATCGTCAGCAAATTTTGAGATTGTACAGGTGAGACCCTCATCTATGTCGTTGATGTAAATTAGAAAGATAATTGGTCCTAGTACCGATCCCTGGGGTACCCCGCTACTTACATTGGTCCATTTAGATGCCTTACCGTTTATGACTACTCTTTGCTTTCTGTCGCTGAGCCAATTTTCTATCCATTTCAACACACCGTCTTGTATTCCATGCGCTTTTAGTTTTAGCAGTAAACGTTTGTGGGGAACTTTGTCAAAGGCCTTTTGAAAATCAAGGTATATAATATCTACAGCTTTACTCTCATCGTAGAGGTTGAGGATATCGGGGAAGAAGTCTAAGAGGTTTGTTAAACAGGAACGTTTTTTACGAAAGCCGTGTTGAGTAGCTTTAAGTAAGTTTTTTGCCTCTAAGTGATTTACGAGTCTGTCTCTTATGACCGTTTCTAGCATTTTACATACAATTGAGGTTAAGCTAATTGGACGATAGTTACTGGGTAGGGATTTGCTGCCTTTTTTAATATCGGTGTTACGTTGGCTAGCTTCCACTGATCAGGCATAGTCCCAGACTGCAAGGATTCATTGAATAGCAATGTCAGTGGTTTGGAGAGCTCATCCTTAGCTTCCTTTAGAACTCTAGGCGAGATTGTATCAGGTCCAGGCGTTTTATTTACCTTGAGTTTATCTAAACAATTCAATACTTCTCTCTCTGTAACGGTGATATTGCTTAGAACATCTGAATTATCAATCTGAATCGGCGATGGTGTAGGGATATCACTGAGGTCTTCGGTTGTAAAAAAATAGAGAGAGAGAGAGAGAGAGAGAGAGAGAGAGAGAGAGAGAGAGAGAGAGAGCGAGAGAGAGACGCACAGAGAGGCACACCTACAGTACAACACCTCAATAAAAAAAAAAAACGCAAGAAACAATTCGAGAGTAGGTTGCATGGACCTTCGTTAATCTTCCTGGCAGCCTATTACCACCAACCATTTGTCTGACCAGATACACCTCCAACCAACCAATTAATTTTATCATAGGCCTTTTGCTACCATTAGATGATTTTATTCAGCTTGGTGTGGACCTATCTATCTATCTATCTATTTACTCAGGCCCAATCCCCACTTTTCTTATTTATTTACTGGTTTTTTTTTGGGGGGAGGGGGGATTTTTTTTTTTTTGTAGACCTGCTGGAGTAAAATGGTAATTGAGATATGCTTTACCCCTTTGATTTCCAGAGATTTATCACGTGATCTGGACTTTAAATATTACATAATTACTATATTGTTGTTGTCTACTTGTTAGCCAACTTTCTATACAAAGAGTTATCTAACATTACTGAGACTTTTGTGGACATACAGTCATGTAAGTAATGGTCTCTCTTCTGTATATCTAAGAGGGCTTATTTAAGAGTGGGAAAGGGGTGGGACCTTGTATTTTACCCTCCATTAGAAACATATTTATGACATCAAGCTAAGGTGAAGGCACTCTTTTAAAATATCCTAGACAATCCAAATACAGGATGACAATAGCAATATTCATGTCATACTCGGTTTACTATTAATATAAGGTAAAAATACAGTAATTGTAAGAGGTGATCGATTTAACCTGAATCCACGTAGGGAAAATATACATAGGTCGTGGAATTCCAGAAAGCCAACATATCTATCAACGATTAATCCTTTAAATAGTTATATTATGTGAAAGTAAAGTAGAGGTGCTTACTTTAAGCTGCGCTTGGCTCGGCTCCAGTCATTGTTCTTTGGAGCCTGTGGTGGGTAGGTCGGGTAAGTCCAGCCTGGTACACAGGGTTACTACATTATTATCCAGGTTACCACAGTTTACTACTCCGAAAGGGACGTGTAAGGTAAGTCAAAATTGCATATCTGTTCTCGCGTGTTTGTGTTCTGGTGAGGCGGTCAGACTTCTATAGACGTCGTGATATCCCGAGTGATAGCTCGTGGTTGAGTTATAATTTTCTAGTCTACTGGGAGAGTAAATAAGGCCGTCCTGAGTACCCCGGACAGACACAAGATGGATGAAAGGCAGACGTTACCAGATAAAGTGAAGAAGCTCCTCACCTACCTCTGTACGAGCCCAGTCATTTACCAGCAAAATCAGGAAACCATCAGGCAGATAAGTTAAAGGGGATGTATTCGCTTTTCTGGATCCCCTTCTCCCTCATGTTCAGCATATCAGTTTTGAGATTTTAAGACATTCATTCCGTTAGTTTGACGATTTTGAAACATTTCGCCCATTTCTTTGTCAATATTAAGATCTTTCGTGTCATATAGGTGTAATATTTTCCTGGCGATCGATGAAACTAAAAAATATAGTAAATTAATTAATATATAGATAAAAAAACGAGCACTACCCCCGTATGCCTTGTCACCAATCTCTCCTACTACAAAACCTCAATCCAATTGACTCTTGTTCTATCCCCACTTCCCACTCACACCCTTTATCCCCACTTCCCACTCACACCCTTTCCCTGAACAGTTTTCAGTTCAGTTAAGTTCCTCAATGTTGACACTAGACTAAACCTCTCATATTGTTAGCATCGCTGCCCCTCTCTCCTTGTAGATAGTTGCTTTTAATGTGTGATTATTCTATCCAGGGAAGCCTCCAAAGAGACAAACATGTTGCAAGATACATCTGTGTTGAGTGTAGTTTATTATCATATATTTAAGTGTGTGTGTTTGTGTGTGAGAGAATGAGAAAGAGAGTATGAAGCAGAATGATTACAGTATTACATCATTTCATTCGACCTTAATCCCAACCAAGTCTAACTTTTTGCCGGGAGTAAACAAATGAAATACATTACCCCGGATATGAAAGGAGCAAAGTTTAATTTGATTGTCTTATGATAGGAGGCTTTAAATCAATCAGCTCTCCCGGCTTCTTTTCATCACGTCCCATTTACCGTTATTAAATTGTATTGTTATTTCTTATCTTCATTATACTGTATCTCTACATTAGGTCCTTTGTTTCCCGTCTATGGAATTTGTATGTCATACTTGTTTTTAGCTTTCTTTATAATACCAATTAATTTAATCTTCAATAAGACAACGATATTTTGTGATTTTCCTTTGTTATTTAGAACCCCCTAAAAACAAGGTTAAAAGTATCCAATTTAAGATGCTAAATCTGGCAGGTTCTTCCGAAGGTGAATACACTAATGTAAATGAAGCAAACCCTGATGTCATCCGATTGCAAAAATTAAGATGAAATATTTTCTTTTCGATGTTGGCACTATTTACACATTCAACAATATGTTCATTATACAATATACTGCAGTTAAGTACGAGGCGTCTCTATAAGAGTCTGTAAATTATACAATGGCATTAGAATATGCCTTGGAGAATTTGCCTAAAAATAATGTTTCAGTTTGGTCCAAGGTTTCGTCCACTATTCTATTCCAAGTTTTGTTTGTCTTTTTTGCCATATTTTCACCAGACTTCCTCGATTTTTATTATTTAAGGGGACAGTGGCTGTTTGTTTGGTCTATTAATTCATATATTCATATATATATATTTGTTTTGTTAGTTTCCTACCTAGACCTCCCTCAAGCTTAGGAAACACCCCCTAGACCCCCCCTTCAAGGTAGATTTGTAAATTTTTCGGTAGAAAAATGTCACGGCCAAAGACCGATTCCTCCTAAAATTACAGGCTCGCTATCGCTAGCCAGGAAAAAATCGACACCTAAATGGCACGAAGGGTCCTAATATTGACAAAGGAATGGGGTGAAAGGTCAAAAAATCCCCAAACTAATGGAACCAACGTCTTAAAATCTCAAAACTATCGAGGCTAAACATTAGGGAGAAGGGGGTCCAGAAAAATGGTCTGTCTCCTCTTAATTTCCTTATCCAACCAATCTAACTGTTCTTCTCTAAACTGTCAAACTGAACTGTGCAATACAGAGCATACACAGACGGAAACGAAACTGGTACACACATTTACAGGCGAGGCTGATGGACTGTTGAGGTTAAGGGGAGATGTGTCGTTTTTCTGGTCCCCTTTCTCCCTCGTGTTAAGCCCCAGTTGTTTTGAGACTATAAGACGTTCGGTCCATTAGTTTGGCGATTTTAACATCTTTCGCCCCATTTGTTGTCAATGTTAAGACCTTTCGTGCCATTTAGGTGTAGATTATTTCCTGGCGAGCGATAGCGAGCCCGTAATTTTAAGAGGAACCAGTCTTCGGTCGGGAAATTTTTCTACCGAAAAATGTACAAATTTTTCTTGAAGAGAAGTTTAGGGGGTGTTTTTCTAAGCTTGATGGAGGTCTAGCGAGAAAATTAAGAAATAAAGGAATACATTAATTAACAGGAAACAAAAAAACAGTCTGTCTCCCCTTTAAACGTATTAATTTGAACCCACTTCATAAAGCTTCGCCAATGCCGTGTTCATTATACAGACGCATATGATATTTGTAAAGAATGTGGTCAAAAAGTCTGAAGCATGCGTTTGAACTGTTACTCACTACGATTATAATACTCTCCCATATGTCCAGCAACTGTTAATCGACCAGTTGCGAGTTTCAGGCTATAAGGAAGTTGGAGCTGTAGACATCGATAATAAATAGAAATGCAATACAAATGTAGGTTTCTGATTAACTTGAATGTTGACTTGGGTTTTATGTATTTATAAATGTACGAAGACTGTATTTTAGCTTTTAAGGGGAGATTTCCACGAGGGATTTTTTTCTTTACCCCTTTCTCCCTCATGTTTAGCCCCATTGCTTTTGAGATTGTAAGACGTTCGCCCCATTAGTTTGGCAATTTTAAGAACTTTCACCCCATTTATGTCACTTTTAAGACCTTTAGTGCCATTTAGGTGTCGATTTTTTCCTGGCGAGCGATAGCGAGCCTGTAATTTAAGAGGAACCGGCCTACGGCCGGGAAAATTTTCTACCGAAAAATGTACAAATTTATCTTGAAAGGGGGTCAAGGGAGTGTAATTTGAAGCTTGATGGAAGTCTAGGAAACACACTAAAAACCTCCCCTTAATTCTCCTAAATATCAATGTCTACGGCTCCTACTTCCTTATAGAACGAAACTCGCAAGTGGTCAATTGATTGCGAGTTCTTGCAATTTTCTTTATGTAAACATATCCATTAAGATAATTATGTTCAGATCAAATCATCTATGCATTTATAAATACAAAATATGTATTTATCATTATATAGATTGGCTATGAACATCAATCTGATTGCATATATTTGCATAAAGAAAAATGCAAGCGCTCACAAACATTTATCACTAGCTATTATCTCCTCTTCTCCTATACACACACATATTTATCACTAGCTATTGTCTCCTCTTCTCCTATACACACACACACATATTTATCACTAGCTATTATCTCCTCTTCTCCTATACACACACATATTTATCACTAGCTATTATCTCCTCTTCTCCTATACACACACATATTTATCACTAGATATTATCTCCTCTTCTCCTATACACACACATATTTATCACTAGCTATTATCTCCTCTTCTCCTACACACACACACATATTTATCACTAGCTATTATCTCCTCTTCTCCTATACACACACATATTTATCACTAGCTATTATCTCCTCTTCTCCTATACACACACATATTTATCACTAGCTATTATCTTCTCTTCTCCTATACACACACATATTTATCACTAGCTATTATCTCCTCTTCTCCTATACACACACATATTTATCACTAGCTATTGTCTCCTCTTCTCCTATACACACACATATTTATCACTAGCTATTATCTCCTCTTCTCCTATACACACACATATTTATCACTAGCTATTATCTCCTCTTCTCCTATACACACACATATTTATCACTAGCTATTATCTCCTCTTCTCCTATACACACACATATTTATCACTAGCTATTATCTCCTCTTCTCCTACACACACACACATATTTATCACTAGCTATTATCTCCTCTTCTCCTATACACACACATATTTATCACTAGCTATTATCTCCTCTTCTCCAATACACACACATATTTATCACTAGCTATTATATTAGGGTGGGGGGTACCATCAGAGGTGAATGGGAATGGTAGTACACTTGTGGACGTATGTGTGGGGAGGAGGCTGTGGATAGCCAAAACCTTCTTCCGGCACAGAATGATCCACAGGTACACGTGGAAACGGATGTTGACGATGAAAGATAAGACAGTGGTGGAACGAAAGTCATTGATTGATTATGTATGTGTGGATGAACGAATGAAGAAATCTGTGATGGATGCTAGGGTGTATAGGGGTATTGGAGGGGGTCTGTCTGATCATTATGTAGTGGTAGCTAAGGTTAGGATACAAAAGAAGGGGGTGAGGAGAGCGGGAGGGAGGCGAGAGGAGGGTGGAATGGTGAGGAGGGTGGAGAGGTTGCAGGAGGAGGAAGTCAGGGAGGAGTACAGGAGAGCAGTGGAAAGACGACTAGGTGGGTTCGACCTGGAAGTTATGGAGGAAGTGGAGGAGATGAGCAAGGTGTTTAAGGATGAGATCTGTGCAGCATGTGAGGAGGTGTGTGGAGTGAGGAGAAGAGGGAGGGGAGTGAAAGGTACAGCATGGTGGACAGAAGAGGTAAGAATAGCTGTGGAAGAAAAGAAGAAAGCATATAGAGAGTGGTTGGGTAGTAGAGGGAATGAAGATTCCGAGAGACAGAAACGAGCGAGGTACGTGGAGAGTAAGAGGGTGGTGAAGAGAGTAGTGAAGGAAAGTAAGAGAAGAGTAGATGAGGAATTTGGAAGGAATCTGAGTGTAAAATGGAGGGAGAGTAAGAAACTGTTCTGGAAAGAAGTCAAGAAAGTTAGGGAAGGTAGCAAGGGAAACAGTAAGGGTGTGAAAGATAAGAATGGGAGAATGCTAGCCGAGAAGCAAGAGAGAGTCGAAAGATGGAGGGAGTACTTCAGTGAGTTGCTAAATGAAAGGAATGAAGAGCCAGCAAACATAGCTGGATATGGTATGGGAGGGAGAAGAAGAGAAGTAGTGGAGGAGGAGGTGGGGATCAGGAGGTCAGAAGTGTGGGAAGCCATGAAAAGAGTGAAGTTGGGGAAAGCACCAGGAACAGATGGAGTGTGGGGAAATGTTGAGGTATGGTGGTGAGATAGTGATAGAATGGGTATGGAAAATGTGCAAACTAGCATGGGAGAAGGGGAGTGCACCCGATGACTGGAAGACTGGCATAATAGTCCCCCTATATAAGGGCAAAGGGGAAAGAGGAGTGTGTGGTAACCACTGAGGAATATGTCTTCTAAGCGTAGTAGGGAAGGTATACAGTAGGGTAGTGATTGAGAGAGTGAGAGTGAGAACGGAGAAATGGATAGGCGACGAGCAGGGAGGTTTTAGGAAGGGAAGAGGATGTGTAGATCAGATTTTTACCCTGAATTGTGTTGTGGAGAAGTATCTGGAGAAGAAACAAAAGGTGTATGTTGCCTTTATGGACTTGGAGAAGGCCTATGACAGAGTGGATAGAGAAGGTTTGTGGAAAGTACTTAGAATATACGGAGTAGAGGGCAAGTTGCTGAAAGCAGTGAAGAGCATGTATGAGGGTGCGAAGGCGGCAGTACGTGTGAAGAGTGAGCAGAGCGAGTTCTTTGACCTGAATGTTGGTTTGAAACAGGGGTGTGTGATGTCCCCGTGGTGTTTACTGTATATATGGATGGAGTCATGAAAGAAATACTATCAAGAGCAGTGGATGTTGGTGTATCGCTGAAAAGGGAGGGAATTGAGTGGAAGCTACCTATACTGCTGTTTGCGGATGATACAGTTCTGATGAGTGATAATGAATGGGAGTTGCAGGGTCTGGTAAATGAGTTTGGAACAGTGTGCGAAAAACGGAATTTGAAGGTAAATACGGGGAAGAGCAAGGTTATGGTCTTCGAAAGGGGTGAAGTCACAGAGTGTGAGGTGAAGCTGAACGGTCAGGCTATGGAGATCGTCAACTCTTTTAAGTATCTGGGCAGTGTGTTGAGTAAAGATGGGACTATGGATGAAGAGGTGCGGGAGAGGGTACAACAGGGGAAGAGGGTTGTAGGAACGCTAAAAGCAGTAACAAGAAATAGGGTGGTCAGTATGGAAGTGAAGAAGTCCTTGCATGACAGTGTGGTAATCCCGACACTGACTTACGGAAGCGAAGCATGGACGTTGGTTGAGAGACTCAGACCAAGAGTGAGAGCAGTGGAAATGAATTACTTAAGGAGTGCGTGCGGAGTTACATGGAGGGATAGACAGACTAATGAGGAAGTAAGAAGGAGGTGTGGTGTGGCGGTAGATGTGCTGGAAAGTGTGAAAAGGAACAACTTGAGATGGTTCGGCCATATGGAACGTATGGAAAGCGAGAGAATGACTAAGAGGGTGTACGAGAGCGAGGTGGAGGGACAGAGGGGGAGAGGTAGACCGAATATGAGGTGGAAGGATGGAGTGAGGAACTACATGAACGAAGGCGGTGCTGGTTGGGGGGAGGGGCGTCGACTGACTGGGGACAGAGGTGCATGGGGGCGGTTCGTTCGTGGCCACCCCTTCGGGGATCACGGCGTCAGGCAATAGATAGATAGATAGATAGATATTATCTCCTCTTCTCCTATACACACACATATTTATCACTAGCTATTATCTCCTCTTCTCCTATACACACACATATTTATCACTAGCTATTATCTCCTCTTCTCCTATACACACATATATTTATCACTAGCTATTATCTCCTCCTCTCCTATACACACACATATTTATCACTAGCTATTATCTCCTCTTCTCCTATACACACACATATTTATCACTAGCTATTGTCTCCTCTTCTATACACACACATATTTATCACTAGCTATTATCTCCTCTTCTCCTATACACACACATATTTATCACTAGCTATTATCTCCTCTTCTCCTATACACACACATATTTATCACTAGCTATTATCTCCTCTTCTCCTATACACACATATATTTATCACTAGCTATTATCTCTTCTTCTCCTATACACACACATATTTATCACTAGTTATTTTCTCCTCTTCTCCTATACACACACATATTTATCACTAGCTATTATCTCCTCTTCTCCTATACACACACATATTTATCACTAGCTATTATCTCCTCTTCTCCTATAGACACACATATTTATCACTAGCTATTATCTCCTCTTCTCCTATACACACATATATTTATCACTAGCTATTATCTCCTCTTCTCCTATACACACACATATTATCACTAGCTATTATCTCCTCTTCTTCTATACACACACATATTTATCACTAGCTATTATCTCCTCTTCTCCTATACACACACATATTTATCACTAGCTATTATCTCCTCTTCTCCTATAGACACACATATTTATCACTAGCTATTATCTCCTCTTCTCCTATACACACATATATTTATCACTAGCTATTATCTCCTCTTCTCCTATACACACACATATTTATCACTAGCTATTATCTCCTCTTCTCCTATACACACACATATTTATCACTAGCTATTATCTCCTCTTCTCCTATACACACACACATATTTATCACTAGCTATTGTCTCCTCTTCTCCTATACACACACACATATTTCTACAGTGCACATATCACCTTCCTCTTGGTGTGTATATTTCTCCGCCATTCAGTCGTCCCATCTTTCCTTTTCCTTCTTACCTTCATTTTTCTGTCTCTATATAATTTGTCCTTTTCTTGTTTTCGTTGCCCCTTCCTATTAGCATTTATGCCCCACTGATCTAAGGGGAGGAAGACCGTTTTTCTGGACCCCCTTCTCCCTAATGTGTAGCCCCACTAGTTTAGAGATTATAAGATGTTCGGCCCATTAGTTTTGCGATTTTAACACCTTTCGCCCCATTTTCTTGTCAATTTTAAGACTTTTCGTGCCATTTAGATGTCGATTATTTCCTGGCGAGCGATAGCGAGCCTACAATTTTAAGAGGAACCGGCCTTCGGTCGGAACCTTTTTCTACCGAAAAATGTACAAATTTATCTTGAATGGGGGTCTAGGGGATGTTTTTCTAAGCTTGATGGAGGTCTAGGGAGGAAACTAAAAAAATATATGAATAAATAAATTAATAGACCAAACAAACGGTCAATCTCCCCTTAATTCACATTCATCGTTTCATTCCCTTGTCTGTCTGCGCTTACATCCTTACTTTAGTTATCCCATTCCTCAAGTTTTACTAACCTAACTTCAATAAAATAAAAAAAGAAGTCAGTCGGGGACAATCGAGAGGGTCACCCTAAGTGAAAGTAAATCACCCTCATCATCAAATCAGCCCCACAGAGAACAGAACCCAATCAGAGTATATGATGCAAGCTGTTCGAAACAATAGTCTGAAATAAAATGGTATGACATCTAGAAAATTAGCCGTTTTCTGACTGTACCTTTATCATAATTATTATTTCTAACTTTTTTCTTGCACAAGTTGGCCTTTCTCTCTCTGACGTAGGATGCGGCGACCCCACTGCCCGCCACTTTGGTGGTGCAATCAGCCTCTGGAGCAGTGGACCACTGGTTCTTATTTCCAGAAAATTCCTGTGCTTGGTATGCTTCCAGCCAGGGCCCCACTGGGGTAAATCAAATAGCAAAACAGTGGTGGAACTGCCATCCGGGTGAGGGACTGCTCCTTCAGTGTTCATGGTTATAATCCACTTAGTGGAAATGACACTGTGGAGTGAGTCAGTCGGGGCATGTCTGGGAGCCTGGAGGCAGTTTCTGCCATGGCCATCCCTTTTGGGGTGCTTCCTCTGGAAGCGAGGCGTCAGATTTGATGATGATGATCTAGAAAATAACAAACTTATAACGGACTTGCAACATGGTTTCCGAAATATATGCTCATGTCTGACAATCCTCCTTGACTTTTTCCACGATATTTTACATTTATATGATGAAAATAAAGCAGTTAACATCGTCTACCTTGATCTTCAAAAATAATTTGATGAACTGCCTCACAATTGATTGACAGTAAAACTTAAGGTTCACAGTATCTATGGGTTTGTTCTTCATTGGATTCAGGATTGGCTAAGTGTGCAAAAGCAATGAGTAGTAATTAATGGCAAAACTTCTAATTGGATAAATGTTACAAGCATTGAACCACAAGGCTTAGTTCTCGGTCCAATTCCTTTTCTTATATATATTTACAATATTGATGATAGACTATCATGCAGAATCTTCAAATTCGCTGATGACACATAAATTGCAAACAAAGCAAAGTCGCCATCGCACATAAAAGGGATTTAGAATTATCTAGACAAGCTATCAAGCTGAGCTCAGGCATGGCAGATACATTGCAATATAGATTAATGCAAAGTGCTTCACATCGGCAGTAAAAATGAAATGGCAAACTATTCGAATAATGGAATTTAACTAATGAACGAAAATAATAACTATAACAAGCGATTCAAAACCTGAAAAAGGGGTCACCGAATATTGTGAATGGATAAAATAAAAGATTGTTGTTGTTACACGTGAGCTGCGCCATGGAACACCGGAAGGGTGTCATCTTGATAGGCCCAACGTTTTATAGTGGGTTATTCATAGTGTAACGAGCGTCATATTGGCTTTTGGTGCTAATTAGTTATCTGAAGGACCCTGATGATCTATGGGATAAAACAATTCTTACTGAAGCTAATGGATGCCCTGGGAGAAAACCGAAGTCAAGAGGATTTGTCATAATACATATATGTAATGTTGTAAAAGAGTTTCGTGTTTATAAACTTGTAACAGATCTGGGATCAACACAAGACTCTTTCCGGTAGAGCAATTGCATTCATGAAAAAGACAAGCAAAAAATTTAAATATCCAGGGAATCATTTAATCAAGGGCCATTTCGCTGTGCCCAGGGGACGCCACATATGCATATAATAAGGAGTTGCTGGAAATCCTGTTTAATTTGCCTGGTTTCCCCCACTGTTTCTGTTCTACACAGAGAGCAAACCAGCTAACTCTCACAAACACCTCCTCCTCCTATTCATTTCACTACACTTTACAAGCAGAGCACATTTCTTTCCCACACACCTAAATTATCTCTAATACACCTTGATTTTGGCTCTCTACCACTTTTTCAACCTAGGGGGAGGGTGGGGGGGGGGGGGGGTCGGGCACATGTTACAGGCAGGATTGCCTTTTGTCTTCTTCATGCACATAGGAAAACAAATCTTACCTCTAACCTTCCGTTGCTCTAAAGAAGCTGTGCACTACAGCAGAAATAACAAGGTTAACACTGCTCACTGAGCTTAGCTTACCTCAGTTCAAATGAGCTTAAATATTAACAATAACTACCACATGGATGTTGGACATACTTCTGTGAAGACGTACTTTATGCGCAAACAATTTTTATTTTTTGCTATTTTATATACAGTATTTAGGAGCACTTTATGCCAAGCAAAATATACAGCCATAAATTATCATTTTGGCATTTAAATTATGGTTTTAAACTTGTCAATAATACTGTATGTAGATGTATAGCAAAAATAGCTTAATTGATAGTACCTTTGTAAGAAATCTGAAATATAGTTTCTACTCTAGTAAAACAAAATATATAAATAATGAACAAGCTAAGCTTACATACTTTGACTGCCATTGGTCAATCTATAATAGAGCTATTTGATTTGTTTTTGTTCTGGGAGTAGGCTTACAAGTTTTGCAGTGCTCAGCCGAGACCTCGCCCAGCTCCAGCACCATACACTCGCCAACGTGCACGTAATATACAGCCCATAATACTTAAACGATATAGGTGTCAACCCCAAGAAGACGATCATTAATTTATGTTGTTCATATTCTGGGATGGTCAAATTAACTCTTTACTCAAGCTTAATTCCATACGAACATGTGCTGTGTTTATTAACCTCCGTAGTAGGATCTCCAGGGCCATTACCTCCGTGACATCCCAGGGTTCAGGCTTTAAATTATCTGTGAAGGCTGCTTGAATTCTTTTTTAGGGACATCACCATAAAGAAGCGTGGCAGAAAAAGGTTAATATAATACCTGTTTAAGTAAAGGGGCTTTCACACAACCCTCCCGACACTCCCAGAATGCCAGGAGACCCACAGTGCTATTATGTTGTTTGGTAAACAGTCTACCATTATCAGGCGGTAGTCCTGAGTGTCAGAACGCGGTCCCGTATTGTTTGGAGAACTCCCGATTTGGGGAGGTGTCTCAAAAATGTCGGAAGATTCAACACGACATTATTGGTCGTAATTTAGTGGGAGTCCGTTGGAAGGCAGTCAGAAGCTACTTTTTCTATTGGGAGGCAGTCGGAAGGCAGTATTTGTGACCAACTGTCTATTGTCGGGGAAAATACACCTTGCCCACATTCTCCATCCAAACAATAAAATAATAAATACATTGTTTCCCAACACTGTTTCATGTCACACATTTCCCACATTTAATGTCCATAGGTAAATGTATAATGTCTGAACAAATCATATACAGTATGTCTGAAACTAAGTAATATTTATGTGAACAAAATAGAATATTAAGTACATATCATAAACAAACATTATAGCCTAGGCATAATTATAAAAGCCATATATGAAAGAAATACCTATACTTGAATTCACGAGCAAAAAGAAAATCCCGTTTGGCAACAGTCTTCCAAACTGTCCGATTTAATGCATGCTTTTAGTGAATAGCTAAATTATATAAAATTATACTAAAAACAACAGACTTCATTGTAAAACAGTAAAATACAGTATATTGTATTTACCTTTTTTTTTCTTTTCTAAACACAAACCTAAATGTAATATAGGTATTAGCAGAAGGATATCACCGATACTGAAGGGGTTAAGGGGGGATGGTTCACTTTTCCGTCGATTTTTTCATATTATGTATTATGTTTTTAGTTTCCTTTAGTCAACGCGAATATAAGCTTCTGAATGTTTAACAACTCTGATAATATAAGGAAGCATGCGTACCAGGAGAGAGAGAGAGAGAGAGAGAGAGAGAGAGAGAGAGAGAGAGAGAGAGTATGTGTGTGTGTGTGTGTGGGGAGGATGGGGGGCGGGGGGGATTTAAACTTAGCCTCCTCTCTTTTACGATTCTCCTTAACTTCTCAACTCCCTAACTTTTTCTCCACTCACCTTTCACCCTATTTTACCTGACCTTCTCAGGGAGTAAAACAAAAAGGCGGCCTAGTTTGTCCGGGCTTTCTGTCGCTGTTGTTGTTCAAGTCTTCAAACGAGCATTATCCCCTGTACTCTCATCGGCAAATCTGGTCTGGCAGCTTATTAGTTCTATTTGTTTAGGACTTCTGCCAGCATAAGTAATTACCATCCCCCCCCCCCCTACATTTCTTGCTTCATAATCTATGTTCCGACTATACAACCTACAACACTCTCACCTTTAATACTGCATTTTGTATATCTCGACTCAAACTATCCATGGTGGTGGCGTTATCTATCGCTGTTTTTCCCTTTTCTTCAGCTGACGGTAAGTTGTCATAGCCCCATTTAGAGTACTCCTCTATTGCGATGGTATTGTAGTGATATTACGTAGTTAATTGTGAAAACTTGGTACTTATATGAAGATATATAGTATTTTCATATGTTTTCATTGAGTATCTAGAAACCAACTGTTGTGGGATTCAGGGGAGATTTGTTATTATTATTATTATTAGTAGTAGTAGTAGTAGTAGTAGTAGTAGTAGTAGTAGTAGTAGTAGTAGTATTACTATTATTTTTATAATTTTTATTATTATTAGTTTATGTTTTGTATTATTCATTATTAATTTATTTCTTTGATCAGTTTCCTCCCTAGACCTCCATCAAGCTAAAAATATACCCCCAAAAAGCGCAAGTTTATCTCGAAGGAGGGCTTTGAGATAAACTTGCGGTTTTTTTTTGTAATTGAAGGCCGGTTATTCTTAAATTGCAGGCTCGCTCTCGCTCGCCAGGGAAAAGTCAACACCTAAATGGCACAAAAGATCTTTACATTGACAAAAAAATGGGACGAAAAGTCTTACAATATCCAAAATAATGGGCGCGAACGTATTAAAACCTCAAAACAAATGGAGGTAAACACGAGGAAGAAGAGGGTGCAGAAAAAATATCCCCTTAAATATTTTGCCAAGTGAAAAATATGCTATGCACTCTATTAATTTTAACCAAATCATAACTACCATGACACATGTTCTTAATAGACTATATCCAAATAAAAAATAAATACATATATAAATAAATGCTATTGACACCAAGTAAATAAGCAGTATATATTATTTTTGTCATCAAATGCTAAACAAATAATTAATTAATGACAAAATAAATATAAACTTTGATGGGGGAGCAAAGTTTTAGCACGATGAACTAGAAGACAGAAGTGGTGAAAGGGTTAATATAGTGCAGCAGATACTGTAGGTGGAAGAATTGTGGGTTTCATGATACAAGTGTCAAAATTGGCACACACCATAATAAACACAGTCTAATCAAAATTAGCTATAGGGCCATCACAGGTTTAGCCTATGTTGGCTTTGGCAGCCCCTTTTCAATAAATCTCCATTAAAGTACTGGAACACAGATATTTACCCCAAACTGTATACTGTGGTAGAGACCTCAAACTAGTCTCAAATGACTCGTCCGGGCAAGGGAAACAACTTATATTCAGATAATGTTTGGCTAATGTTGACCGTTTGACTTGTACTGGTCCATGAAGTTTATTATCATGCTACAAATTGGTAAGAATTGTTGCCAATTGCCACTAATTTGTTGAACTACAGGGACGAGTACAAGTCAAATGGACAACTTTTTTATAAACATTGTCTGAACATTTATTGTTTCCCTTGTTCAGACGAGTCATTTAAGACTAGTTTGACATCTCTACCACAGTATACAGTTTGGGGTAAATATCGGTGTTTCAGTACTCTTATGGAGATTAATTGAAAAGGGGCTGCGAAAGCCAACATAGGCTAAACCTTTGATGGCCCTATAGCTAATTTTGATTATACTGAGTTTATTATTGTGTGTGCCAATTTTGACACTTGTATCAAGAAACGCACAATTCTCACATAATATGTTTCACATATTATCTGCCCCACTATAAGGAGCCCGAGTCACTTGAGGAGCAAGAACTAATCACTCAGAGATCCTGTAGTATTAGAGATCTGTCATATTTGCTTTATATATATTTGTATATATATAATGTTAAGGTATATATTTTTGGACACCATGTTGGTGCGATAAAAATTATCCAGCAGAATTATTATTATTATATATATATATATATATATATACATTTTATTTTTCCATGTGCAATCGCCGACAAAATTATGAGTACAAGTTCTCTTTAATTCTGACAAATTGATGAAATAGCTTGAAACATTCTCTTTAACCCCATGACCGAGGCAGTGTCGTCCCTCAATCAATATATACAGTATTTATCCATTTACGCACAGAACGAGATTTGCACCCGTTCTGGGATACTTGAAATTATATTGTGACCATCAGGGATGTTTAGAAACCTTTAGTTTAGTTACTTCAACCTCTGCAGTTGTCTTTGAGTGAGCTGTGGACAGAAAACTAATTTTGGAGAGGTAATTGTGAGATTGAGAGAACTCGAGTCCACAGGATAGCGAAAGGGTTAAGTTTATCCTCTAAAAGTGTACCAGCTACGTGTGCAAGAGGCCGTACTGTAGAGTTTAAATCCAAAGGTCAAATTATATAATATATTCTGTATTAGTATTGTCAAATGTTTAAGGGGGGATGGTTCACTTTTTGGGCGATTTTTGAATGTATTCATTATTTGTCTAGTTTCCTCCCTAGACCTCCATCAAATTTACAAAAAACATCCATTAGATCCCCCTTCTAGATTAATTTGTACACTTTTCGGTAGAAAAAGGTCCCGGCCGAACATTACATTCCAACATTTCAGGCTCACTATCGTTCGCCAGGGAAAAAATCTACAACTAAATAGCACGAAAGGTCTAAATATTGACGAAGAAATGGGGCGAAAGGTCTTAAAGTCGATTAACTAATGGGGCAAACATCTTAACATCTGAAAACTAATGGGGCTAGCCGTCCGGCTGGCTCAGTTGATAGCGTGCCTGATTCCCACCTTGAAGGTCTCGCGTTCAATCCCCGCTCAGATTGAAAAGATTTTCTGGGATACAGCCGGCGGTTACCATCTCCCCATGAGCAAGGGGGATGGGTAATGGTATCTGGTAGACTAAAGAAAGCCAAGCGCTTGCTAATCCTCGAAGGAGGAGAGACGGGCGCTATATAAGTAACCAGAAGATTATTATTATTATTATTATTATTAAACATGAGGAAGAAAGTGGTCTAGAAAACCGACCCATGTCCCCTTAATATGAGTACGGACCTATTTGAGAGTGGAGACTGACTCACGACTACTGGAACCAATATGGTGAAGGTTGGCCGTTTGTTGTCACTACTAAAGGGTTTCAAGATTAACCTGGCGAGTGAAAGGACCGAGCAGGAGGAGTATTAAAGAGTGACAGAATAAGTTTGAGATTTTAACGGTGTTCGCTTCACTAGTTTGGCGATTAGAGCAAATTTTACCCCAATCAGGTATCCTTTTTTTCCTGCCGAGCGATAGCGAGCCTGCAACATATCAGAAAGCGGCCTTTGGCCAGAACATGCGTCGGTAATGTAGCTTAAAGGAGGTCTTTGGGGGCATTTTGTTGTTTTAACTTGACAGGGCTATGAGGAAGTGTTTTTTTATGTTTTTGTCCTTAGATTGAAAGGGGTCTAGATGACATATTTACACAAACAAAATGTTCGAAAACGTAAACAAATAATATATACCCACGAGAAAATAACTCCCCCAAAACGTCTTGATTAGCCTTGAGAGCCGGTCCGGCTCACCTGTGAAGCGAAAGGACCGTGCAGGAGGAGGAGACTTAAGGGGGGATGGGCCGGTTTTCTGGACCACTTTCTCCCTCATGTTTAGCCCCAATAGTTTTCAAATGTTAAGATGCTTGCTCCATTAGTTAGTCGATTTTAAGACTTTTCGCCCCATTTCTTCGTCAATATTTAGACCTTTCGTGCTATTTAGGTGTCGATATTTTCCCTGGCCAACGATAGTGAGCCTGTAATGTTGGAAGAACCGGCCTTCAGCCGGGAAATTTGTCTACCGGAAAATGTATAAATTAATCTAGAAGTGGGATCTAAAGGATGTTTTTTATAAATTTGATAGAGGTCTAGGGAGGAAACTAGAAAAATAATTAATACATGCAAAAATCGCCCAAAAAGTGAACCATCAGGGGTGATAGGATAAGTGGAGGTAATTGGGTGGAGGTGATACAGAGGACAGGTGATTGAAAGACAGTTCCAGGATTGATTGCTTTTTCTGGGCGAGCACCAGGAGTCTGCCAATTAGGAGAAACCCCACCTTTGGCCGAGATATGTTTTCTACCATAACCTTGCCATTTAGCTTGAAGTGGGCTTTGGGGGGCTGTATCTTAGCTCGAAGGGGGGTCTAAGGACACAGGATATTTATAATTCAGGGGGGCAAACTAAAAACAGATTGCTCGAGAATGGTGAACGAAATCAACAACATAATAGATGAATATATACTGTATGTATAAAGAGAAAATACCTCTCTCTCTCTCTCTCTCTCTCTCTCTCTCTCTCTCTCTCTCTCTCTCTCTCTTCCCAAGGGAAAATAAACGTTGAATGAGCTAGTGTGGGAGGCTAAGTGTAGGTATTTGGTCGGCGGAGAGATGAGTGACGGACAGACACCTCCATGGTTGGTTTAAGAGGGGGGTCACCGTTTTTTTTTTTTTTTTTCTCCCCTTTTCTCTCTTTCCCTGGCTTGTATCCATTCGGCCCCATTCAGCCAACTGTTTTAAGACGTTTATCCCCATCCAGGTGTCGATTTCTTCCTGGCGAGCGATGGCGAGCCAGCATTGTATGGAGAAATCCGGCTATGCCGGAGATTTTGTTTTATCGAAAACATTTACAAATTTAGCTTGCTGTCATAACAATACCCATAGCTTACTCTGACTGTTCCTTTTACTTATATATTTTCTAGATCTCCAGTGACGGCGTCTTTTCCGTGGATTGACCTCCCTACTGCCAACCCTGGCAGATTGGGAGCCAAAGCGTCACATTTTTCCTTTGCCCCTCAACTTTCCCTTTATAATTACTGAGGGGCACAGGGCCTTGGGTGGGGCTTTTGTTTCCCGGGCGTTTCCGCACCCTCCTCAGCTCCCCACCTTTGAGTGGCTTTGGTCACCTGGGCATTATTAGTGGTAAGCTGGGAGGGTTCTGTGGGGGCGCTCGGTTATGGCCTTGGCCTTGCTCGGGACCTTGGGGCTGCTCGGCCAGACAGCCTGGGGAACAGCAACAACAACAACAACAACAAAATATATATGCTGGCTCGCTACCGCTCGCCAGGAAAATATTGACACCTGGACTGGATGGAGGTAAACAGTAGACTGAATGGGGCCGCATGGATACATGCCAATGAGAGAGGGAGAGAAAGAGGAAAAAAGCGAGGTGGACTCCCTTAATGAGAGGCTTATGAAGGGTTGAAAAGCTGAAATGCCGTTTAAATTTAACCCCTTCAGCACGATGGCGTCATGTTCGTCTTATTCTGGATACCCTTAGTTAATTTTCTCTTATAACCAACAAATAGGGTTAAAAAGGGGTTAATACTATCTTAAGGGGGTATGGTGCTTGTTTTGGGGGACCCCCTTCTCCCTTATGTTTAGCATATTAGTTTTGACATTTCAAGACGTTCGTTGTATTAGTTTGGCGATTTTGAGACCTTTCACCCCATTCTTTGTTAATATTTAGACTTTTTGTGCCATTTAGGTATCTATTTTTCTACCAAATCATATACATATTTAGCTTGAAGGGGTGCTTGGGGGTAATTTATCAAATTAAAGGGGGTCTGAGGAAGCATTAAGGGGAGATTTCCACTTGAGGGATTTTTTTCTTGACCCCTTTCTCCCTCATGGATAGCCTCATTGCTTTTGATATTATAAGACGTTCGCCCCATTAGTTTGGCGATTTTAAGAACTTTCGACCCATTTCTGTCAATTTAAAGACTTTTCCTGCCATTTAGGTGTCGATTTTTTCCTGGCGAGCGATAGCGAGCCTGTAATTTAAGAGGAATCGGCCTTCGGCCGGGAAATTTTCTACCGAAAAATGTACAAATTTATCTTGAAAGGGGGTCTAGGGGCTGTAATGTTAAGCTTGATGGAAGTCTAGCGAACTAACTAAAAACCTCCCCTTAATCTAGGCGAGGAACCAAACAAATATATATTGCTTAAAAAATACAAAGCAGAAAAAACATCAAAATACAAAGCAGTAAAAAACATCAAAATACAAAGCAGTAAAAAACATCAAAATACAAAGCAGTAAAAACATCAAAATACAAAGCAGTAAAAACATCAAAATACAAAGCAGTAAAAACATCAAAATACAAAGCAGTAAAAACATCAAAATACAAAGCAGTAAAACATCAAAATAATACAAACATAGAAAACAAATTAGCACAATACAACGTCGGGTCAAACTGTTAAGGGGAGTCAATGACCAATGGAAACCAGCTCAATTGCCGACTTAGAGATAGTTCGGTGGTGATTGACGGTAAGGATTAGCGAGTCGTGGCGGTAACTGACGGGGTAACTTAATGGTATATATGAAAGGTTAATTATATATATGGTAGGTTAATGGTATATACAGTATATATATACATACTGTATATATATATATATATATATATATATATATATATATATATATATATATATATATATATATATATATATATATATACCGGTATATATATATAGGTTAATGATATATATGGTAGGTTAATGGTATATACAGTATATATAGACATACTGTATATATATATATATATATATATATATATATATATATATATACAGTATATATATATATATATATATATATATATATATATATATATATAGGTTAATGATATATATATATACAGTAGGTTAATTGTATATATATGTTAATGAAATATATGATAGATACATTATAGATATGATAGGTTAATGGTAATTATACCAAAGGTTATTTATTGATACATGTCTAAAATTACTAATAGTGTGTCTAAAATGTGGGCTTAATAAAACTTATAATGGGTCAATAAATAATTAATAGTGGGTAAAATAACTATTGAGGGTATACAATAACTAATAATGGTCAATAATAACTAAGTGTCGACAATAACTAATAATGGGTCTAATATAACTAACAATGGGTCTAAAATAATGGGTCTACAATAACTAATAATGGGTCTAATATAACTAACAATGGGTCTAAAATAATGGGTCTACAATAACTAATAATGGGTCTAATATAACTAACAATGGGTCTAAAATAACTAATAGGTGCATAATTACTACTAATGGGTCTATAACAACAAAATTAATAATGGGTCTATAATAACAAATAATGGGTATAATATAACTAATAATGGGTCTATAATAACAAATAATGGGTCTACAGTAACAAATAATGGGTATAATATAACTAATAATGGGTCTACAATAACTAATGATGGGCTTAAAATAACTAATAATAGGCACACATTGTATCCGTAATGATCTACCCTCTTAACCCTTGGAAGATTATGATGCACTCTGACAGTATAGTTTGGCTATCATTAAGCGATTGTATACAATTCAGCAAGGATCTGTGAGTAATGAATATCGCAATTTACCCTCGAAATTCCATTCTATCTATCTATTTACTCCGGCTCAATCCCCACTTTTCCTATTTGTGCTGGGGGGGGGGGGGACTCAAGTCAGAGAAATTCCTTATACTCTTCCTAAAATGAATAAGATCGTCTAATGATATCCTTAAAAACAGAGAAGAAATGCGCCATCGTATCTTGTGAGTTTTTGGTATTGATATTATAAACCCATTTTAAAACCATTACAAGGGTAACCACTATCAGCATACCCAATGATATCTTATATCTGTTCATGCACTTTTTATTTTTGATATTTTTTAGAGTGTAGGATTAACCCTTCTGAATCCTAGTGACTCTTCCAAAGATGAGGAAAATTATCTACTATACAACAAAACCGGATACAAACTAGCGTCACTGTATACTGAAATGCTTAATTGATCACGTTAATTGGCGTCATCGCTCGTTAAGGGGGAGGTACTCGCTTTTTCTGGACCCCCTTCCCCCTCATGTTTAGCATAATAGTTTTGAGATGTTTAGACGTTCGTTCCGTTAGTTTGGCGATTTTGAGACCTCTCGCCTCATTTCTTTGTCATTATTAAGACTTTTCGTGCCATTTAGGTGTCGATTTTTTTCCTGGCGAGCGAAAGCGAAAGAAATTAAGATGAAATTAAGATGGGTTATATTATTTAATGAGCTTTATATAACACTGGATGGTCATATATATTGGTGTGTGTGTGTGTGTGTGTGTGTGTGTGTGTGTGTGTGTTTCTAAATGATTGCTTGCATTGTTTTTGTAATGATCAAACAATTCTTAATAATATTTCTCCTTAGATTACAATAAACGCCTCCTCAAACCCCCTTCAATCTAAACACACACACACACACACACACACACACACACACACACACACACACACACACTCAAACACACACACAAGCTAACGGTGACAAGTTTGCTTCTCTTAAATTGCAGGCTTCCTACCGCTCGACCAGAACAAATCGACACCTTCCTCATGTTTAACCCCGTTAGTTTTCAGAATTTAAGACGTTCGGCCCATTAGTTGTGCGATGTTATGACCTTTCCCCCCTTTTCTTTGTCAATGTCAAAATTGTTCGTGTTATTTGGGTGTCGATATTTGGGTGTCGATATTTGGGTGTCGATATTTTCCTGACGAGCGGCAGCGAGCCTGTAATTTTAAGAGAAACCGGCCTTCGATCGGGACATTTTTCTATCTAATTTTTTACAAATTTATCTTTCAAGAAGTGTGGTATGGGTGGAACCTCCCCACACATGCGAACAATACTCGATACATGGGTGCACAGTGCACCGTTACAGAGCAAAACGCTATATGCGGGGGTGAAGAAGCCACGGAGAAAGTTGAGCACACCTAACTTCTGGAAAGCTAATTTAGCAAGAGTGGTAATACTCTATGACATATCCAGGAATGGTCAAATACAAAAAATTCACCAAAAATATTGAGAGAAGATGAAGGGTTGATTTGTGTATTGTTGAAGAATAAGTGATAGTCTTGTGGAAGATTGCGATGAGTAAATAGAAGGATACATTGGGTTATGGAAGCATTGAAAGTAACAAGAGTCTCACAGCACCATTCAGAAATAATTGATTGGTCAGAAGATAGAGGTGCATAGCTTCGTCACGTGAGTTTTGGAGTGATTGCGTAGTGGGTCATTGTTGTAGACAACTAGTAAGGTAGCGCTGTCAGCATATGAGTCAATAGGGTTAGAGGTACAGTCGAGAAGATCATTAATGAGTATTATGAAGAGGTTTGGAGACAGGAAAGAACCCTGAGGAACACCGAAGTTGATAGGTTGATAAAGAGAGGGAAGGCCGTCCACAACCACACTTATGGAACGGCAAAAAAAAAAAAAAAAAAAAAAAAAAACACAGATACAGTTATACTAACCGAAGGAGCTTAGTTTGTAAATTAGAGATTTGTGTCAGACTCTATCAAAGGCTTTCGATATATCTAACGCAATAGTCCTGAGCTTTTTCTTAAGCTGAAAAAATTAACAATTGCGAAATACAGAAAAAGCTAAATATATTAAGCATCACCTGACGAATGTATAATCAGCTATGGAAAGATCTCTCGCAATCAGTGGCCTTAATTTGACTTTTATAATATTGATGCAGGGAAATAAAATCTACTAAACATATATAATTGACCGAGGAAGTTGCTATTTATTACCAAGAAAGAATGTCTCATATAAAATAGTTCGAAATTGATATGCAAATGGATTAATGTGGTTAATATCACGCCACTGAAAGGAACTGGTTAGAGCTATCAAAATGAAAATGAGTTCTTAATGAGCCAATCAATCAATCAATTACCATCATTAACGGTAGGATAAATAAGGTCAGATTTCTGGAGAATAATGAAAGGCAGTTAAAGGTGTGTGTGTGTGTGTGTGTGTGTGAGTGTGTGTGTAGATAGATAGATAGATAGACAATGTGTGTGTGGTTGCTTCTTTGTTTAATCATCTATATTTATTTATGCATGTTTTCATTTATGTTTATATTTACCCTTTCACGCTTATGACGCGACTTTGAGCCTATTAGGTATACTTTAAAGCCTTTGTTACCATCAGGGGTGTTTAGAAACCTTTAGTTTAGTTACTTCAACCTCTGCAGTTGTCTTTGAGTTAGCTGTGGGCAGAAAACTAATAATTTTGGAGAGGTAATTATAAGAGTGAGAGAGCTTTCTGTCTTATTGCTAATCTGGCAACCTCTGCGTCATAAAAGCGTGAAAGAGTTTACAGATAGTTCTCTCGAAATTTCCATATTTTTCCTAAGTTTTTTTTTTTTTTTTTTTTTTTCTATATTCCAACTTACTTCCTCTCGGGCATAGGCTGAGAGCCTTAACATTCACCACTTTACAATGAACAGTGAAGCCCGTGAGGTCTTGTTCCAGTCTAGGGAGTGAGACATGTGAAGCACGTAAAGTACAACGAGCACCTGCCATCTTGCCTTCACATGAGGCACGGTGCTCACTCATGGCCCGAAACAACCCCATCTCTGAAGCCACCTCGTTCCCGTGCTTCACTGTCTCACCCCCTACACTCGGACTCTCACACTTACACACACAACGCCACCTGTTGAGCAGATAACTCACCAGGCATTGCACCCCTATAGCATATTTTGAATATGGGAATATTCATACAGTGCTATTTAATCAGGGAACAATGAGGGTATTTTATTGACATTTCGGTGGGCTTCTGGTAATGCACTGATACTAGGTACAGCACAAATTCCATCCCAATAATATCTTCCCATTGATACATCGGGATTTGAACCCGGGACCTTTGGATTACCAGGCCAGTGGCAAGACCACTCCACCACACCTCCCCTAAGTAAATATGATCGTGTGGAAATAGCCAGACTAAATTAAGGAAATGCGTTGCAGTACTGAAAGGGTTTGTGTTAATTATTTATAATAATCTACTTTCCTCCTCGACTCCTCTTACCTAAAAGAAGAAAGGCAATATTGTCTTGAAAGAGCTAAGCAATTTACCAATATATTTATTTAACTTTCTCAATAAGTCTCTTTTTCTGAATAACGAACGTCGGTATCTCAATAAAAGGACTACGGCAATTAATCTATGTATGTATTTGCCTTTCATCGGAAATGTCCTTTTGTAATGAAATATAAAGGCGATATTGTATTGAAAGGGTTCATGCAATGTATCTATGTGTGTATCCACCATATTCATCAAAGTCTCTTATCTTAAGGGGGGTCACCGGCTTTATTTATCTTTCTCTCCTTTTATCTCTTTCCCTGGCTTATATCCATTCGGCCCCATTCAGCCAACTGTTTAAAGACGTGTATCCCCATCCAGGTGTCGATCTTTTCCTGGCGAGCGATAGCGAGCCAACATTGTATGGAGAACAATGTACAAATTTTACTTGCTGTCAAAACACAAATATACTGTATATATACTGGCTCGCTACAGCTTGCCAGGAAAATATTGACAGATGTATTTGTGTAAACGTCTTAAAACAGTAGGCTGAATGGGACCGAATGGATACAATCCAAAGAGAGAGGGAGAGAAAGAGAAAAAAAACGAAGCGGGCTCCCTTAAGGCAACCGAACTATGTATTCATTTAACTCCCACTCAAAAAAAACAAATATATATATATATATACCGGTACAGTATATAAAAATTATATACTAAAAGATAAAATATATAATACACAGTCATCTTCTTATCTATCGGCCCTCACTGCAGGCGTTATTTGTAATCCCCCTGCAAGGGTTAAAAGTGCCCTAGTTAATTTCCCCGTCATTTTTATCTCGTGTTATTGCCGCTATTAATTTGACCGGAAAGCTGCGGGATGAGCTTTTTATACAGTTTGTCTCTTTGGAGGTTACCGTTTTTTGTTGTGTGCTTAAGGGGAGGTTTTTAGTGTGTTTCCTAGACTTCCATCAAGCTTGAAATTACACCCCCTTGACCCCCTTTCAAGATAAATTTGTAAATTTTTCGGTAGAAAAATTTCCCGGCCGAAGGCCGGTTCCTCTTAAATTACAGGCTCGCTATCGCTCGCCAGGAAAAAATCTACACCTAAATGGGACGAAAGGTCTTAAAAGTGACATATATGGGGTGAAACTTCTTAAAATCGCCAAACTAATGGGGCGAACGTCTTAAAACTTCAAAAGCCATGGGACTAATCATGAGGGAGAGAGGGGTCCAGAAAAACATCCCTCAAGTGGAAATCTCCCCTTAACCTAATTATTTACTTTTTTTGTTTTCCGTGTGTGTAATTGACTGATGTACCTATGTATTCTTTGATGTACCTATGTATTCTTTGATGTACCTATGTATTTTTTGATGTACCTATGTATTCTTTGATGTACCTATGTATTCTTTGATGTACCTATGTATTCTTTGTTGTACCTATTGTTTGATGTACCTATGTATTCTTTGATGTACCTATTGTTTGATGTACCTATTGTTTGATGTACCTATGTATTCCTTGATGTACCTATTGTTTGATGTACCTATGTATTCTTTGATGTACCTATGTATTCTTTGATGAACCTATTGTTTGATGTACCTATGTATTCTTTGATGTACCTATTGTTTGATGTACCTATGTATTCTTTGATGTACCTATTGTTTGATGTACCTATTGTTTGATGTACCTATGTATTCTTTGATGTACCTATCGTTTGATGTACTTATGTATTCTTTGATGTACCTATTGTTTGATGTACCTATGTCTTCTTTGATGTACCTATTGTTTGATGTACCTATGTATTCTTTGATGTACCTATTGTTTGACGTACCTATGTATTCTTTGATGTACCTATTGTTTGACGTACCTATTGTTTGACGTACCTATGTATTCTTTGATGTACCTATTGTTTGATGTACCTATGTATTCTTTGATGTACCTATTGTTTGATGTACCTATGTATTCTTTGATGTACCTATTGTTTGATGTACCTATTGTTTAATGTACCTATGTATTCTTTGATGTACCTATGTATTCTTTAATGTACCTATGTATTCTTTGATGTACCTATTGTTTGATGTACCTATGTATTCTTTGATGTACCTATTGTTTGATGTACCTATGTATTCTTTGATGTACCTATTGTTTGATGTACCTATGTATTCTTTGATGTACCTATTGTTTGATGTACCTATGTATTCTTTGATGTACCTATTGTTTGATGTACCTATGTATTCTTTGATGTACCTATTGTTTGATGTACCTATGTATTCTTTGATGTACCTATTGTTTGATGTACCTATGTATTCTTTGATGTACCTATTGTTTGATGTACCTATGTATTCTTTGATGTACCTATTGTTTGATGTACTTATGTATTCTTTGCAAGCTATTATTTTATCTTCATTTTTTGTATTATTAATTCTTTATCAGATATTTGTATTTTGAGGGTACCTTTAAGGGGAGATATTTAGATGTTTGCCCCATTAGTTTGTCGATTTGAAGACCTTTCACCCCATTTCTTTGTAAATATTAAAACCTTTCATGCTATTTAGGTGTCGATTCTATCCTGGCGAACGATAGTGAGCCTGTAATTTTGGAAGAACCGGCCATCGGCCGGGACATTTTTCTACCGAAAAATTTACAAATTAATCTAGAAAGGGGATCTAATGGATGTATTTGTTTAAGTTACCTGGAAGTCTAGGGAGGAAACTATTAAAATAATAAATATACGAAATAATTGACTTAAAAATAAACCCTCTCCCATTAAACTGTTCCAGGCTTCAACATGTATAAAAACTAATGTCCGCGACTATACATTCGTAGACAGGATTACAGGACATTAATCACAAAAGTATGATACATTGCCGATCTTATTGAATAATCTGCTTAAGGGGATAGTACTCGATTTTTCTGGACCCCCTTCTCCCTCAGGTTTAGCATATTAGTGTTGAGGTTTTAAGACGTTCGTTCCGTTAGTTCCGCGATTTGGAAACCTTTCGCCTAATTTTGTTTTCAATATTAAGACCTTTCGTGCCTTCTAGGAGTAGATTTTTTCCTGGCGAGTGAAAGCGAGCCTCTAAATTTAGAAGGAACTGGGCCAGGACATTTTTTCTACCGAAAAATAGAGGTCTAGCTAGGAAGCTCGTAAATACATTCATACATAAACATATAGACCAAAAACCAAGCACTACTCCTTTAAAGCCATAAAGTACTCATCATCACGACTGTACATTGTAAAGAATCCAATGTATAAATGGTTGTTTGTTACCTAGACCTCCATCATGCTTAAATAATCCTCTCAAGACCCTCCTACGAGATAAATTTGTACATTTTTCGGAAGAAAAATATTCTGGCTTGGTTCCTCCTAATTTGCAGGCTCGCTATTACTAGCCAGGAATAAAATCGACTCTTGATTTTTTTTTCTTTTTTTCTACAGTATGTGATTGAGGGAGGCCATAGGCAGAACTACCTATAGCGAGTGCCTCCCCCATAGTTGAAAGAGTGACAGGGCCAAAATCAAGGGACGTTCGAGCCAAAATGCCTGGACACACGGAGTTTGAAGCAATTTAAGTCATAGGAAGAGGGAAAGACTGATTCTGGGAGAGAGTTCCAGAGCTCAGCTGTTGAGTAGAAGAAATGGCACGATGTCTCAAAATTGCTAAACTAATGCAGCGAATGTCGTAAAATCGGAAAGCTTATGGGGCGAATGTCTTAAAATCTGAAAACTAATGTGGGCTAAACATGAAGAACAAGGGGTCCCCAAAAAAGAAGAAGGGGGTCCCCAAAAAAGAAGAAGGGGGTCCCCAAAAAATATCCCTTTAAGAACAAATATATCCCTGAGACTTGGTACTGCAGAGGAAGGCGGATCTACGAGGCAAACACGAAGCCAGTTAAGGGGGGTGACCTGTTTTTGTTCTGTCCTTTTCTATCTTTCTCTGGCTTGTATCCATTCGGCCCCATTCAGCCTACTGTTTTAAGACGTTTATCCCCATCCAGGTGTCAATTTCTTACTGGTGAGCGGTAGCGAACCAGCATATTTTTTATTTTTGTTAGACAGCAGGCTAAATTTGTACATTTTTCGATAGAAAAAAAAATCCGGCGAAGCCGGATTTCTTCATATAATGCTGGCTCGCTATCGCTCGCCCGGAATAAATCGACACCTAGATGGGGATAAACGTCTTAAAATAGTTGGCTGAATGGGGCCGAATGGATACAAGCCAGAGAAAGAGATAAAAGGACAGAAATAACAAAAAGCAGGTCACCCCCCTTAAGGGGCTAGCGGCTGGTATTTTGGTGTATTCATTCATTTATACACTTATATTTTAGTTTCCACGTTAAATTTCCCTCAAACTTAGAAAAACACCCCCTTCAAGATAATATTGTAAATTTTTCGGTAGAAAACTGTCCCGGCCAAAGGCAGGTTCCTCTTATAATTACAGGTTCGCTATCGCTCGCCAGGAAAAAATCGACACCTAAATGTTACGATAGGTCTTAAAATTGACAACGAAATGGAGCTAAAGGTGTTAGAATCGCCAAACTAATGGGCCGAACGTCTTAACATTTCAAAACTAATAGGGCTAAACACGAGGGAGAAAAGGGTTCAGAAAAGCCGACTTGAGGGGAAAACCTGGAGATCGATTTAGTGAGGCCACAATAGGGACCAGACGGGGAAGTGAAGGGAGAGACGCTATAACAGGAAGGAAGGGATTAAGGGAGCCCACATCGCTTTTTGTTCTCTTTCTCTCCCTCTCTATTTGGCTTGTATCCTTTGGGCCCCATTCACCCTACTGCTTTAAGACGTTTACCCCCATCTAGGTGTCAATATTTTCCTGGCGAGCGGTAGCGAGCCAGCATATATATTTTTGTTTGTTTTGACAGCAAGCTAAATTTGTATATTTTTCGATAGAAAAATTTCTCCGGCAAAGCCGGAGACGAAATCGCTCGCCAGGAAGAAATCGACACCTGTATGGGGGATACACGTCTTAAAATAGTTGTCTGAATGGGGCCGAATTGATACAAGCCAGGTAAAAAGAGATGAGGAGAGAAAGATAAAAAAGCCGGTGACCCTCCTTAAGAGACACAGGAAGGGTGAGCTGGTCCTCTGTCTTACAAGGAATATTTAGGGTTTCATCATTCTTGCGGTGCAGGTCAGCGAGACGGTAGAGAAGAAATTATATGAGATCGCATTTTCCGGTACACTCACTATAATGTGAGTAAAATAATATTATTTTTCTTATATATATATATATATATATATATATATATAGGATTGTAGGAACGCTGAAAGCAGTAACAAGAAATAGGGTGGTCAGTATGGAAGTGAAGAAGTCCTTGCATGACAGTGTGGTAATCCCGACATTGACTTACGGAAGGGAAGCATGGACGTTTGAGAAGACTCAGACCAAGAGTGAGAGGGGTGGAAATGAGTTACTTGAGAAGTGCGTGCAGAGTTACATGGAGGGATAGACACACGAATGAAGAAGTAAGAATGAGGTGTGGTGTGGAGGTAGATGTGCTGTAAAGTGTGAAAAGGAACACCTTGAGATGGTTCCGCCATATGGAACGTATGGGAAGCGAGAGAATGACTAAGAAGGTGTACGAGAGAGAGGTGGAAGGGCAAAGAGAGAGAGGTACACCGAAAGAGAGGTGGAAGGATAGAGTGAGGAAATATATGGATGAAGGCGGTGCTGGTTGGGAGGAGGGGCGTCGACTGACTTCGGACAGAGGTGCATGGGGGCGGTTCGTCCGTGGCCACCCCTTCGGAGATCACGGCGTCAGGCAAAATATAGATAGATAGATATAATAAAGACAAACACGCACGCATATTTACAGACATATACTTATATACAAGCACATACCTATAATACACACACACACACAAAACATACAGCATGTTGCACACACACACACACACACACATCACACATATACGCACACATAGTACACACATACATACCTACAATACAAACACACATATACTGTATACGAGTGCCCAGGAATTCTCACTGACACAATTCACTGCTCTCAGATACATGCGAGACACTGCACATTGACTACTGTAGCATATACTCGCTTGATTTCTGCGTCCCAACGAACTATTTTGATTAGGTATATCAGTGTTTCTAAAATGTATTGTTTGCATATGGTTACTAAAATTCTGTGTGACTATACGAGCAGATATAGTGGAAAGATTTAATATTATAAGTAAAGCTGAATCAATGTATATTTACTTACCCTTTCCTAAAAGAATCGGAATCTTAGTTAATTGTACTTATAGAATAGAAAGTCAGGCGTAGGAACATATATTATAATACAGTTGTCATTATTGGATATATAACTTAATACAAAAACAAAAGATGAGTAAAGGTTGAGGCATAAACTTCATGGCTCTAATAAAGGTTTGGGAGCCATTAGGCCATTCTTATAGATTTGTATCAACAACAGGCAAAAGCACTTCATCATTGACATAAAAATACATGCAGTCTTTATAAAATTCAAATGATAAAGAGATCCAATCAGTCTCTAAAGCAAAATATATAAGCAGTCTTTATAAAATCCAAAAGATAATGAGATCCAATCATAAATCTCTAAAGCGAAAAATGTAAGCAGTCTTTATAAAATCTAAATGATAAAGAGTTCCAATCATAGTCTCTGAAGCGAAAAAGTATAAGCAGTCTTTATAAAATCCAAATGATAAAGAGATCCAATCAGGGTCTCTAAAGCTATCCTGGAAAGCGATCCTGGAGGCTTCGGAGCATCAACATAAAGTGCAAAGGATTAGATACATGAACCAAAAGAAGAAACAAAAAAATGCAACAATAGCAAGTCAAATATACACAATCTACACATTTAATAATACATATTGCTAAAGAGGCCCAATTTAAGTCTCTAACGCGCTGCTGGAGGCTTCGGAACATGAACACAAAGGTAAAAAAAAATATTTAATGAATAAGTACAAGAACCAAAAAACTGCAACCTTAGCAAGCAAAATACATACAGACTATTCAAAAACACAAATGATAATAGGAACCCAATCAAAGTCTCCAAAGCTCTCCTGGAGGTTTCGGAGTCGTAAACCCTCGCAGATGAAGCCGAAAGAGTCCAGGGCCGAGAGAGGTGAAGGAAGAGGACGGTAAGGAGGGTCAGGGAGGAGAGTTTTCTGTAGGAAGGCTGGTTGACATTTCTTTTGCTGTACTCATCATGTTGTACAACATTTCTTTTATTAGAGTTTCGTCTTAACCCATCCAATATCGGTGACGTCCTCTTCATAATATTCTGGCAAACATTAGGCACTTTTGTTCAGGTTAGGAAAGACGTCTAGCAACTAAAAGGCTGCAAACTATCTCGGTTAATGCTTTAAACTACCATATAGCCTTCCTAAGCTTCATAAAATCGTCTGAATGTAGCTGAAATAAAATAAGAAAGACTTCGCCGGTACTGTAAGGGTTAAACATGTGGGAAGGGTTATGTCTACAGTATACCATGGTGAACGCAGACAAGAATCAGTCCGTTTAGTTATTTGACCATACGGAGGTTTTACAATACAATCTTGTTTTCTCTCGTGTTCCCAACTTAGATTCTTCTGAATTCTCAAGACCCTGGCTAAAGCAATCTTGTCACTCTCAAACTAAATATTTCTGCGCTGTCTATCTCTCTCCTAATTATACTGAATATCCAAAATTCTTTGACTATCTAACTTCTAAAGTGAAACACATTCTATCCATCTCTCCTTTCGCAGAAATCTCCATCTTAGGAGATTTCAATGTTCACCACCACCAATGGCTCTCCTCTGTTTCCACTGACCAACCTGGTGAACAAGCCTACATCTTTTTTATTCTAAACGACCTAGAACAGTTAGTCCAGCAACGCACCCGTATCCCGGATCGCTTCGGAGATCGGCCCAACATTCTTGACTTATTTCTAACCTCTAACCCTTCTGCTTATACCGTAAATATTTTCTCTTCTTTGGGCTCCTCCGATCATAAGCTAATATCTGTCACCTGTCCTATCTCTCCGGCACTGCCACCAGATCCTCCCAGCCGGCGGCGCTTGTGGCACTTTGGCACTGCCGACTGGGAGGCTCTTCAGCAGTATTTCTTTGATTTCCCATGGAATGACTTGCTTCCGTGGTCGGAGAGTGCTGAACGCATTACCAAGGTAATCCTATCGGGCATGGAAGCATACATCCCATTTTCTTTCTCTTAGTCTAATGCAAAAAAATCTTGGTTTACTCACGCTTGTTCTACTGCTGTTCACAACAAAGAGGAAGCATTCAAACGGTACCACCGACTCCTTAAGACTCAGGAATCTCATTCTTCCTATGTTTCTGCCCGGAATCAAGCCAAATCTATTCTTTCACTCGCCAAACACTCATTCACCAATAATAAATGCACTGAACTATCCAACTCTATCTCTTACCAAGCTTTCTGGCATCTAGCCTAAATCCTCTCCAACAATTTTTCTTCCATGTCTTTCCCTCCTCTTTTCCACTCTGATGGCACTACAGTCACTTCTTCCTCTGACAATGCTGAACTCTTCACTCAAACTTTCGCTAAAAACTCCCCTTTGGATGATTCCGGTGCTATTCTTCCCTCTCAACCCCCGTCTCTCCTACTTATGCCTAACATCATAATCTCTTCCAAGGATGTACTTTCCACCCTCTCTGGGCTTAATACTAAGAAGGCGTATGGTCCGGACTGTGTTCCTCCTGTTGTACTCAAAAACTGTGCTTCCGTGCTGACTCCCTGCCTAGGCAAACTCTTCCGTCTATGTCTCTCCTCTAACGTCTTCCCTTCTTGCTGGAAGTTTGCTCTCATTCAACCTGTCTCAAAGAAGGTTGATCGCTCTTAACCTTCCAACTATCGTCCAATTGCTCTAATTTCTTTTAATTGTATCTCTAAAGTTTTTGAAACTATTCTTGCTTCCAAATTTCTTGAGCATTTTTCTTCTCATAATCTACTCTCAGATCGCCAGTATGGCTTCCTTAAGGGTCGCTCTAATGGTGATCTTCTTTCATATCTTACTAACTCTTGGTCATCCTCCTTTCGGGAATTTGGCGAGACCTTTTCTATTGCACTAGACATATCAAAGGCCTTCGATAGAGTCTGGCACAAATCTTTAATTTCTAAACTACCCTCCTTCAGTTTCTATCCCTCTATCTGTGCCTTTGTCTCTAATTTCCTTTCCGTCCGTTCCATAGCTGCGGTCGTGGACGGCCACTGTTCACTTCCTCAACCTATCAACTCCGTTGTTCCTCTGGGTTCTGTCCTATCTCCAATTCTCTTCCTATTATTCATTAACGACCTTCTCAACTGCACCTCCAGCCCCATTCACTCATATGATGATGACTCTACATTATATTATTCGCCTAGACTTACTCAACATTATTCACAGCAGGAACTCCAATATTCACGTAAGTAGGCCATAAAGCACCTATCTTCTGATCTCTCTACTATCTCCTTGTTACTTGCAATGCTTCCAAAACTCAATTCCTCCATCTGTCTACTCGTCGCCCCTTCCAGAAAACTCTGACCTACTCTTCAACAATATACATCTTATCTTAATATTATTGGTGTCTCTTTGTTTTCAGATCTCTCTTGGAAAGATCACATTACCACTCTTGCTAAAAACAGCTTCCCAGGAACTGGGTGTGCTCAACTGCATCCGGGGGTTCTTTATCTCTACGCAGCTTCCTTCTCTGTACAGGTGCACAGTGCGTCCATGTATGGAGTATTGTTCACACGTGTTGGGAGGATCCTCTCACACAACACTTCTAGACAAAGTAGAAAAGAAAGCCTTCGGTCTCATTTACTCACGTCCACTCACTAACTCTTTGCAGAAAAATCCTCTGGTCGAAGGCCAGTTCCTACTCAATTGCATACTTGCATGTAAATAAAATTGACACCTAAATTGCACGAAATGACTTAAAATCGCCAAAGGAAGAGGACGAACGTCTTAAAATTTCAATTGGGTTCAGAAGACCCCCGCCCTCCCCTCTCAGGACAAGATCTTTTGTTCAAACATTTAGAGGCAGTTCCATGATTCAAAATTAGATAGAAAAAATATCCTCATAATTTTCAAAGCCAATGAGATTTATAGATTTCCAGGATTGCAGTTGTCCAATTCTGACATATAGACGATTGTTTAGGTGGGGAGGATCCTCTTACACAGCACTTCTTGACAAAGTAAAAAAGAAAGCCTTCCGTCTCATTAACTTACTGTATGCCCACTCGCCAATTCTCTACAGTCTCTCTCTCTTCGCCACAATGTTGCATCTCTCTAACTATTCTATCGCTATTACAATAATCAGTGTTTCTCAGAGCTCTCAGTGTATACCACCCCATCTTTGTAGAGCACATAGCACCCGTCTTGCAACACAATCCCACCCCAACTCTCCAACACATGAGTGAAACTTTATTATCAATCTTTTTTCTATTCAACAGCTGAGCTCGGGAATTCTCTCCCAGAATCTGTATTCTCCTCTTGCTATAACTTAAATTGTTTCAAACTCCGTGTGTCCAGGTATTACATTTTTGTCTCGAACGTTCCTTGATTTTGGCCCTGTCACTAATTCAACTCTGGGGGAGGCACTTCCTACAGGCAGTTCTGCCTAGTTTATTCAACTTAAGAAGGTTATATATAATTGTTGAGATTAACAATTAAATTATACATACATAGTATTACCATAGATCGATCACAGGCAGCGTGAAATCGGCTAATAACAGCCAAAATACAATAAAATCAAATTTATCGTACGGATGATAAAGATAATGCAAGGTAGAGTTGGTCAAAATAATCCACGTCATAGTTGTATACTGCCTGTCGCTCTCTTCACACTATCGCGTCATCATTACCCCATGCTGACTCAACTGTGTCAATGCTGGGTTTTAAGGGGGCAGTGCTTGTTTGTTGGTATAATATATATATATATACAGTGTATATATATATATATATATATATATATATATATATATATATATATATATATATATATATATATATATATATATATATATACTGTATATACCGGTATATATATATTAATTTACTTTTGAGTTTCCTCGCTATACCTCCTTCAAGCTTAAAAAATCACCCCCTCAACCCCCTTTCTGGATAAATGTGTACATATTTCGGTAGAAAAATTTCCCGGCCTAAGGCCGGTTCCTTCTAAAATTACAGGCTCGCTATTGCTCGCCAGGAAAAAAATCGACATCTAATCTCAAAACTAATATGCTAAACATGAGGGAGAAAGGGGTCTAGAAAAAGCGACCACCTCCCCCTTAAAAATAAATTGAGTTTGTTGAACGCTAAATGCCATTTCCTAATTAAAATGCGCTTGCCATGGTAACATTATCTGCGTGGCCAATAAATAAAATAATAGCTCTCAGCACTTACCACAACCGATTTAGTTAATGCTGGAATTATTCAAGTGTTCGTTTACATGACATACTCATCATCATTATCAGCCTGAGTTAGTCAATTACGGGACAAATGCCTCTCCCAAAGTTGTCCATTCTAATCGGTCAGATGTTAGCCTGTTCCATTCCACCCAAGCGCACTTTCGAATCTCATCCCTTCATCTGATTCTCCATCTACCTATTCTTTTATCTCCATGTCTAGTTTCCCATACTATTGCTCCTTCATAATATTATATTACAGTATGTTCTAAATATTTGACCTTGCGTAAACTATTTAATCTTTGTGATATTATACTCACTAGCCATACAATACATGCACACACTTATATGGTTGAACCTTTAGACTTACGCCATAAAGCATTTCCGTAGCTTCATAAAACTGCATTATCTCGCTCGTGTCCATACAGGGTCATATGAGTGTATATTAAGTTTGGCTCGTGAGTGTACAGTTGTAGTCAAGAATACTAGTTCACATAATTACCAAAAACAAGACAGTAACCATTAACTAATGAAACTCATTACCGTTTCATGTGTGGTTTAGTTTATCATAATACCTGTAGTTCGCTATCCCTCCCAAACTGGTCCAGAAATTCTTGTTCACTATTGTTCACCCCCACTTCAATTATATAGCAGACATTACTATATACCAGGGTAGAACAAACAATATAACAAAACAGCTTCTTTGCCATATCTATAATACAACATTACCATGTAAGTTGAAGAGTAGAAGATTGTAATATACAACTTACAGAGACTTAGTGCAGTTTCATATTCCAAGCAAACTATAGATCCGTGCGGCCGTGTTAACTCAGAGGCACCTGGCCTGACGCACAGGACGAAATTATAACAAACAACGGTTCCGTTAAAGCCTAGAGGATAGATCAGAGTATATGCATGGGGAAGATCATTACATTTGGTTCAGTAATAACCGAAAAATATAAATTAAAACCTAGCGTCGCTCTAACAAAAGCAACAACCACATGAGTATTATAATAAAAGTCCTCGTTTCGCATGGACCTAAAAACGACGGTTACACAGTAGATACCTTATATATTCACACAAAGTTATATTTATGACTGTTGAAGATGCAATAATAAGGCAAAAATAAGGCCGCCTGTTTTAGGACCATATATATATTAGTGGATATGTCTTACAATGTACAGTCACAATTACAAACACCACACACGCATAGGAATGCTTAAACTTTTAAGGCAATCACTGAAGCATGTTGTGTATTGTATGACACTAAATAATGTTCCTTGAGTTACATTAAGACTCCAATGAGAGAATGCTAAATTAGGCCCCAAAATGCGACAGTTGTCAAAAGAACGTATAGAACAAGCAAGACCGATACCAATAGAACTTTTGTTGACAAATGTAAATCCAGTATCACACGAGTACTTTTATCCTCAACGCCGGAGGGTCAAAACTTCCCCGGCGACATTTCCGGGATCTTTTCCACTGATATCGGAGCTTAAGCCGCTGTCACACGAGCGCTTTTTCCGTCAATTTTCTATGAGCAAGTTTTGTCTTGTATTCTTTCGGGACATGTTCGCACTGGTATCGGTAACTAGACTAAAGGTAGATAATGTTAGGCGGCTGAGTTCTGATAAAGTGTTAAATTTTGAAGCTTCCAGACCATAATTGCCCGTAAAAATTGCTCGAAAAAGGGCTCGTGTGACTCCACCTTTAAACTGAGAATATATACGTACTTAGACGACAGAGTTATTCGTGTAATGTGTCACAAGAGCTTCTAAAATAGTGAAGAGGTTATAATATTATGTTGATGGAAAAACTACTCGTTTGATACCTGCTTAAGGGGAGATGGGTCGTTTTTCGGGTCCCTCTTCAATCCTCATGCTTAGCCCCATTAGTTCTCAGTTTATAAGTCGTTCGACCTATTAGTTTGGCGATTTTAAGACCTCCCGTCCTATTTCTTTGTAAATATTAAGACTTTATGTGTAATTTAGGTGTCGAATTTTTCCTGGCGAGCAATAGCGAGCCGGTAATTTTAGAGGAACCGGCCTTTGGCCAGGACATTTTTCTATCGAAAAATGTAAAATATTATCTTGAAGGAGGGTCTAGGGCGGGTATTTGTTTAAGCTTGATGGGGGTGTGGGGAGCAAACTAAAATAATATTAATACAGTAGATACATAAATGAGCAAACAGATAAGGGGAGGTATTCAGTTTATTCCCTAGACCTCCATCAAGCTTTAAAATACGCCCCATTAACCACTTTTCAAGATTAATTTGTACATTTTTCGGTAGAAAAATTTCTCGGCTGAAGCCGGTTCCACTTAAATTACAGGCTCGCTATCGCTCGCCAGGAAAAAATCGACACCTAAATGGCACGCAAGGTTTTAAAATTGACAGAAATGGGTTGAAAGTTCTTAAAATAGTCAAAATAAAGGGGGCAAACCTCTTAAAATTAGAAAAACAATGGGGCTAAGCATGAGGGAGAAAGGAGTCAAGAAAAAAATCCCTCAAGTGGACATCTCCCCTTAACCAACGTGTCGGCTACTGTCAACAGATTACCCGCCTCCCTCCTACAGACGTCTTGAGGGTGGGGTGGGGCAAGGGTACCAGTGTGGGGGGGGGGGGGGAGGGGGGGGGAACACTCACAAACTTGCTCTTATGAACTTGGGAACCGTTTGGCCGTCAAGGTATTTTGGGTTCGGCGTCTTTCTGGGAGTTTTGTGCGTTGGATATCCGGTCTTCTTTACGATTGTGTGTGTGTGTGTGTGTTGTGTGTGTGTGTGAGTAAACGTATATGAGGTTTGAGTAAGTATGTGTGTGTGGATGTGTGCTTGCAAGTGTGTATGTGTGTATGTGGATAGGTGTGTATGTGTGTGAGTAAGCGTATATGTGTGTTTGGGTAAGTATGTGTGTGTGGGTGTATGTGCTTGCAAGTGTGTGTGAGTTTGGATAGGTGTGTGGGTAAGCGTATATGTGTGTTGAGTAAGTATGTGTGTGATTATTTGCTTGCAAATGTGTGTGTGAATAAGGGTGTGTGTGTGGGTATGCTTATATGTGTTTTTGAGTAGGTATGTATGTGTGTGTGATTGTGTGCTTGCAAGTGTGTGTGTGTGTGTGTGTGTGTGGATAGGGTTGTGTGAGTAAGCTTATATGTGTTTTTGAGTAGGTATGCGTGTGTGTGTGTGTGTGGATAAGTGTATGTGTGTGTTGAGTAAGTATGTGTTTGTGGGTATATACAGTATGTGCTTGCAAGTGTGTGTGTGTGAGTGTGGATAATGGGTGCTGGCAAGTGTGTGTGTGTGTGTGTAAGTGTGGATAGGGGTGTGTGGGTAAGCTTATATGTGTGTGTGGATAGGGGTGTGTGTGGGTAGGCGTATATGTGTTTTTGAGTAGGTATGTATGTGTGTGTGATTGTGTGCTTGCAAGTGTGTATGTGTATGTGTGTGTGTGTGTGTGTGTGTGTGTGTAGATGGAGGAGGGTGATATCGTACTTGCCTGTCATTGTGTGTGTGGAAGGGAGGGTGCTGTCTAGAGAACGTTGATATTGTGTTAGGAGAGAGAGAGAGGGATGCAATGTAAAGACCTGAACGACAATAAGCTTACAGCATTGTGAACCGTTAAATCTTGAAGGGGGTGTTTTCTGGACCTCTGCTCTCTCATGTTGAGCCCCATTTACTTGAAGATTTTAGGACGTTCCCCCCTTTAGTTTGGCTATTTTGAGACCTTATGCCCAATTATGTGTGTGAATTTGTGTTTTTTATCTGTGTTTATTCGTTGTTTTATGTCGTTTTTGTATTTTTCCCTGTTCTTGCTCTGTCTTGAGTCGGCTACCCCCATAATGGGGTTTGGGCCTGAGCATATAGATAGATAGATAGATAGATGCCCAATTATGTTGTCAATTATTATGTTGTGCCATTTAGGTGTAGAAACTGAGGCGGAAATTCAATATATGATCAAATTATTAACTGAATAGATAAATCTCCCCTTAGTGCCACATTATGAAGCCCTTTGGATATAGTAAAGCACTGTGTTGTCTCGTTTGTGTTCGATATTGATTCAATGGGGTGGAGTTCTATCAGCGCCAACGACTGTACATTCAATGGGGTGGAGTTCTATCAGCGCCAACGACTGTACATTTTATGTTTATATTTTATGGAGTAGGTCTTGACACACAATCCAAGTCTTTTTCCTATGGATGTTCGTTGGTTTACCACATACTGTATGTGTGCAGGCGATTGTAATGTAATTAATTATAGGGGGATAGTGCCACCCCCCAAAAAAAGGAGGGAAGAAAGGGAAAAAAATTGGAAAAGTGGGGATTGGGCCTGAGTAAATAGATAGATAGATAGATAGATAGGGATAGTGAATGTACTGTATTTAGAAGGGGTGAGGGAGGGGGTGGGGAGAGGGAGTTTGCTCCCTACACCTCTATCAAGCTTAGCCCACCCCACCCCCTACCAAAGACCTCCCTTCGTGATTAATTTGTACACATCCTCCTAAATTACAGGCTCGCTGTCGCTCGACAGAAGGAATTTGACACCTAAATGGCACGAAAGGTCTTAATATTGGCAAATCAATGGGGAGAAAGGTCTTAAGATCGCCAAACTCTCGGGGCGAACGTCTTAAATTTTGAAAACTAATAGGGCTAAGAAGGGTATCCAAACAAACCCATAAACCTTCCCTTAACCCTATTAGGTGCAGGGCGGGCCAATTTGGACCCTCCCAGTTTTATTCCATTGGCTTGGAGATTTTAAGAAGTTTCATCGCATTAGTTTTGAGATTATATGATGCTTCAACCCAATAAGGTGTCGATTTTTCCTGGGCGTGCGATAGCGAGCCCGCAATTTAGGAGAAACCGGCCTTAGGCCGGGAAATTGTTCTACCGAAAAATGTACACATTTAGCTTGAAGGGGGTCTGGGGGACGTTTTTTTAGTTTGAAGGGGGTTTGGAGAGGCGTTTTTCCAAGTCTAGCGGGTAAACTAAAAACACCTTGTTCGAAAATGGCTAAATCAAATAAAACCCTCAACAATAATTAAACAAAATACCATAATAACCCCCAAGACGCTGCACCAAATAGAGTTAACCTTGTGTGTGTGTGTGTGTGAGTGTGTGTGTGAGGTGAAGATGTACACTGTCAAAAATGATGGGTTTATAGAAGTTATACAAAGGATAATTAACCCTTTCAAGATACGATGGCGCATTTCTGTTCTGTTTTCTGGCTATCATTAGACGATTATATTCAGAATAGGAAGGGTATATACGGAAGTCAGCGGGTTCAATGAGATAGTCTTTGCCCATATAATTCTCACAGGTCCTTCCTAAGCTTGCATCATAATCTTGTAAGGGATAAAGTAACCATAATTACTTGTCTGTATTCAAGAATATATTGGTAGTAAAAACCCACCTGGTCTAAGGAAGAGAGCTGAGTCACCATCATTATATCCAATGATTTAAGGGAGCTCCTCAGACGGTATTGTGCAGCATAATTTACTGGTTCGGCTCAATGGTTTAGTTTGCTCTCTAAACTTCTATCAAATTTAAAAAAACACCCACAAGGTGTATATGTTCGATATAAATTTGTAAAGTTTTTGGTAGACAAATGTCCAGGCTGAAGGCCGATTCCTCTTCAAATACAGGCTCGCTATCACTCGCCAGGAAAAAAATCGACAACTAAATGGCACGAAAGGTCTTAATATTGGCAAAGGAATGCGGCAAAAGGTCTGAAAATCACCAAACTAATGAGGCGAATGTCTTGAAATCTCATAACAAATAGGGCTAAACATGAGGGAGGAGGAGGACTCGAAAAACCAACTTTCTCCCCTTAACTACTTTTTCTGTACCCTTGATTCAATACAGTGTTGGGCAGCTCTGCGTGTGTTTGGAAGAGGGGTGCGGTGAAAGGTTGTGTTGACGGAGAGAGAGCGAGAAAGAAAGAGAGAACAAATATTTACGTATATTATACCCCCCTTAACACTTGTCTATCCGGCATTTGGCTGGTTATTTTGGTGTTATTTTTCATTATTAAGGTGTTATTAGTGTGTTTGCCATCCAGGAAAATACACGATCATTGGTTGAGAAACTGACGTCACCTTTGGAAACTGTGTCTAGACATAAGAGTGTGGAGGAGATGCTGGTGGCGCCGTTTATAGGGAGAGTACTTTCATCGTAATATATATATAGGTCCCTTTTAATACATTTGCGACGGTACGAACATGCAAAACAATGGGATATGACAATTCAGTAGGTTACACAAAAATCGATGGGTCTCGCGGGTGTCACGCCGTAAACAATATTCGGTAAATTTCTATAATTGCACCTATACGAGCTAAACAAATTATTATTGCATTTAACAGGAAGGTACAATGAGGTAAGTGATGTGGTATAGGTGGCAATATGCGGAAATGGATTATAAGGGCATTCCGCCCCCCTCTGACAAAAGTCTATCAATCTAGATGTGACACGGATTTACAATGTTTCAGAGAGACATTAGCCTAACCTAACAACCTTACCTAACCTAACCTAGTATTATGGGTGGGGGCTGCCGCCCCCACATCCCCGCTGGTTGGGTAAAACGGTAGAAATTCAGTTGGGGTGGAGTGAATAACCGTAGATTTTCGTAAGGGGGTAAGAGGGGGGCAGAATGCCCTTATAATCCATTTCCGCATATTGCCACCTATACCACATCACTTACCTCGTCGTACCTTCCTGTTAAATAGAATAATAATTTGTTTAGCTCGTATAGGTGCAATTATAGAATAATACCCAATATTCGGATCAAGTTTGAAATTAAAAGTATATTAAAAGAAACGACTATGTAGAACTACACAGACAAACAGACTAAATAAAACTTTAAAACACAAACCTTGGCCGTTTACCCCATCAAAACAAAGAAGGGAACAGCTGTTCTGCTAGTGGGGAAACGGGCCTAAAACCTATGTACTGTACTTTATAACAAAGTTAGTTTACCTTTTGAGTACCAGCGACGTGTGTTATATTCTATGCTAGCTATATTTAGACGATATTACGCAGCTTAGGAAGGGTCTGCGGCAGTTAAAGAGTGTGGGTGAGATAGTTTGAAGCCTTATTATTGCTAGAGGTCCTTCCCAACTTGAATACAATTGTCTAATAGTTGCCACAATGTAATGAAAAGGACGTCACCGGTACAGTATGGGTTAAAACAAAGAATAGTAATACTCAGTTTGATGACACGAGTGAGGCGCTGCAGTGAAGAGGAAAGAGGGCCAAGGAGAAGGAAGGAAGGAACTCGGGTGGCCACGTCCGTCTTCCACCAGTGTACAACAACAACCGCTCATCAAGGGGGGTCACCGGCTTGTTTTATCTGTCTCTCCTTTTCTTTCTTTCCCTGGCTTGTATCCATTTGGCCAACTGTTTTAAGACGTTTATCCCCATCCAGGTGTCGATTTCTTCCTGGCGAGCAATAGCGAGCCAGCATTGTTTGGAGAAAACCGGCTTCGCCGGAGAAATTGTTCTATCGAAAAATGTACAAATTTGGCTGTCGAGCTACCGCTCGCCAGGAAAATATTGACACTGGAGGGGGGTAAACGTCATAAAACAGTAGGCTGAATGGGGCCGAATGGACACAAGCCAAAGAGAGAGGGAGAGAAAGAGAAAACAAGTGAGGTGGACTTCCTTAGTACCGATACATACATATTCGAAGCAGTTTTGGGTTGAATTGAAACTCCTTAACCCATTTTTACCAGATATTTATATTTCGGAGGTTCCATTAAAAGGTTCGAGGCTTCAAAAGTGTATCAGAGTTAACCCCTGCTGTACCGGTGCCGTTCATTTAACTTTTCTCTGGGGCAACTATTAGACGATTGTATTCAGCTTAAACAGGACCTCCAGCTATTAATTAACAGGCTTCGAACTATCTCACTTAACCCTTTCCACGACCACTGACCCTTCTTAATCTGCACAAAACCATCTAAATATAGCTAGAACACAATTCAAAAGACGTCACCGGTACGGAAGGGGTTAATGACCGCGACCATGTACTGTACACTCTTGGACAGAAATTGTGGTCTTAAGGAGAGATGGGCGTATTTATTTGCTCATTTATATATCTTGTTATAATTTATTATAGATACCCGGTATATATTAAAATATTTTGTTTAGTTTCCTCCCTAGACCTCCATCAAGCCCAAAATCCTCCTTCAAGATAAATTGGTATATTTTTCGAGAAAAAAAAATCCCGGTCGAAGGCCGGTTCCTCTTAAATTACAGGCTCGCTATCGCTCGCCAGGAAAATAGTGACATATAAATTACACGAATGACAAGGAAAATTAATGAAAGTTCTTACAATCGCCAAACTAATGGGTTGAACGTCTTAACATCAGAAAACTAAAGTGGCTGAACATGAGGGAGAAGGGAGTCCAGAAAAACGATCCATTTCCCTTTAAGTTGTTGAAGCCATCCCGAGCAGAATCAAATCATCTCTTTACTTCTGTGTCTAATATTTACACTTTGGAAGTTGGTTTTTGCTGTTGGAGGGGTAGTATTGGACCAAGATTTATGTCTTGGAGTTTTTGAAAAAGGGCACCAGTCTTTACGCTATTCTTGACTTACAGTGTGCTGGCTTAATTATCCAGAAGAGTTGATTGCCTCTGAAGTCCTATTTCAGATGCTTATGTTCTGCGTGTGGTGTCCCGAGTTCGAATCCCGGGACGACCATATGATTTCATTAGTTTATTTAAGTACATTGGGGTTTGTAATTGATGATTAATGTTAAGATCGGGGTGTTACTTATTAACTAACTAACTAATCCTTGTATCCAGTGTGCATTTGTCTCTCCCCGGTACTCTAAACACAAGCACTCGGGCCAATCTGGTGCTGGTGAGTGACTGATTGTTGTTCTCATTACCCAGCACTGGGGGCTAAAGGAGAGCTGCCCGAACCTCACCTCACCTCACCTCACCCACCCCACCTCACCTCACCTTACCCCACCTCAACTCACTCTAATCCATATATATATATATACAGTATATATATATATATATATATATATATATATATATATATATATATTATATATATATACCGATATATACATATATAAATATATATATATATGTAATTATATATACCGATATATATATATATATATATATATATATATATATATATATATATATATATATGTGTGTGTGTGTGTGTGTGTGTGTGTGTGCTGAATGTGTTGCCTCACCTTAGGTTGTTGTACAATATCTGTAATCAAGAAACTGAATCTGAGAACAGGCCTCACTAATGGTGCGGTGTTAGTGTTTAATTATTACTGCATCATCTTACACTCGGGGGGCTTGGGTGTGACTGGCTGTGTGGGCAGGTGTGTACATGCTGCATTAATAATGATAATAATCATATTATTACTGATACTATTATTAACAATAATAATGAAAATAATACTAATAAAATAATCATAATAATATTAATAATGATAATAATAATTATAATAATAACAATAATATTAATAATAATAATAATACACTTAATAAGCACATTGTTATATATTTAACTTGATATGATTAGTCCCATACATGCAAATCTACTAATTATATGCCGAACGTAATTATTAGCTGAAACCTTTCACTAATATTTTGAATTTTTATTACAAAGTTATATGTAACATGTAATATGGTTCTCTATATTAACCCATTGAAGATTATGACGTTTTAACCAGTGTATTATGGCTATCATTAGACAATTGTATACAGCTTAGGATGGATTTGTGGGAATTAGAAGGATAAAGCCTATTCAAATTACCTTTCGAACTTCCACATACCCTTCCTAATGTAAATAAAATCGCCTAATAATAACCAAAATTTAATTAAGAAGTGAGTCATCATATCCCCAGAGGGTTAAGATGTTTAGATAAATTAGCTAAGAGAACTATTAGAAGACTTCCAAGCAACTCGAAGGGAAAGGTGTCTTATTCATGTATTAAAAATGCAATGACCTATACCTCAGAAAAGTGGCCAGTTATAAGTAAATAATATCAACAGTATAGGTTGTAACTATATGAGAATGGTGAGATAGATGCGTGGGGCCAAACTGCAACGTAGAACACTTAAGCCTTTGAGTAACAGCGATGTGTGTCATATAATATTCTAGCAATATTTAAACTAGGCTATGTTATGCAAGTTAAGAAGGATCTGTGGTAGTCAAAAGGGTTGGTTGAGATAGTTTGAAGCCTTATTATTTTGCTAGAGGTCCTTCCCAAGCTTAATTAAATCGACAAATAGTTGCCAGAATATGATATAAAAGAACGTCCCTGGTACTGAATGGGTTAATGAGAAGTTGAGGAGGCGGTAGGTATTTAAGGTATCAGCAAAGAGCTGTGTACAAGCAGGCATAGATGGTTTGGGCATGTGGAGAGGATAGATGATTTCAATTGGATGGAAAGTCCATGAACGTGGAGGGGGCTGCACCAAGGGGTAGACCTAGGAAGACATGAGATCTTGTCTTACAATCTGATATCAAATGTATAAACCTGACAAGTGAGGTACCCAGAATAAGGCTGCCTGGAACGCCAACATTAGGACCTGAGACTGAAACTGCATCCCCTGTTGACCGTCCGGTCCTTAAAATGCCATGTATATATATATATATATATATATATATATATATATATAAAAAATATATATATAATATATATATATATTAGTGCATGAGGGTGAGAGAGTGAGGAGTGTGTATGATGTGGTATCACATATGTTTGCGATATGAACATGCACAGAACACACAGAAGATGTCTATACGGTATAGATAGAAAAACACATTTCCAAACAACCAAGTAAACGTTTCCCCAGCAATATGAAACTCCTGACAGGTTAAAAGGTTTCCCTGACTGTTGTATACCCGTACTGTTCACCTGTTGGCCAGCGTTGTTTGCATCCTCCATGCTCTATATGTATTGTAGCATTTGTAGCAATCCAGGGATGGCCTCCAGCAACGTCGGGCCCCTGGAGTGATAGAGTGTGTAATGAATAGTAAATACACTTTTGGACCAATACAATTCGGCCCGCACTACTGCCGTGAAACAGAATAAAGGGTGGTGGGTGGTCGGTGAATGCCAGCTGGGCTCGACTCAATTCCACTGTAGATTAACCGGGGCGCCTGCAAAGCGTCAAAACTATTCCAAGGGTGTCAGCCCTATCAATACATCAAAAACCCAATTTTTTCAAAGCATCAACAAAGTTGGACCTTTTCAATTTGACAAAAGGCTGAAACTGACTGGATGATATCATATCATCAAAAATAGTTAGGGGTTAACATTAGCCTAACCTAACAACCTTACCTAACCTAACCTAGTAAGAATGGGGTTAACATTAGCCTAACCTAACAACCTTACCTAACCTAACCTAGTAAGAATGGGGTTAACATTTTTGATACATCGATGACTTCCAACTTTTGATGCATTGAAGTGATATCAACTTTTTTACACATTGATATGATCTGGGGAAAAGCTGGTTTTTGACAAAATGAACACATCTGGAAAATTTGATGTACTGATAGCTTTTTGCAGATTTGATGAAATGATAGGATCAGTTTTTGACGCTTTGATGCTCCCCCGATTAACCCTTTCAAGATCCAATACGCATTTCGTTTCTGTTAGCTGGTAATTATTAGATTATTTTATTCAGAATAAGAAGGGTATATGGAAGTCAAAGGGTTGATTGAGATAGTCTTTACCTTTTTTTAATACCTGCAGATCCTTCCTAAGCTGCATAAAATCGTCTAATGATAGCCAAAATAAACTGCTAAAATGCGTCAGAGCTTCAAAGGGTTAACCCCTTCAGTTATCTAGGGCACGTGTCTTCCTTATATTCTCACTATTTATGTAAACCATATTCATTAGTTTGTGAAGGAACTATGAAAGTCAGAGGGTTTATTGAGATATATTTTACCTCACTGATTATTAGAGAGTTTTCTAAAGCTGAGTAAAATCGTTTAACAATAACTTGAATAAGGTTAATATAAACGCCCTAATATTGAATGGGTTATACTGTACAGTATATTCCAGCGACTACAGTATGTCTATTTAAGGGAAGATGGGCCGTTTTTTCTGGTCCCTTTTCTCCCTCGTGCTTAGCCCCATTAGTTTTAAGATTTTAAGACGTTCGGCCCATTAGTTTTTAACAACTTTCATCCCATTTTATTGTCAATTTTTAGACCATTCGTGCTATTTATGTTTGCTGGCGCTTCATTCCTTACATTCAGCAATTCGTTGAAGTACTCTCTCCATCTTACGACTCTCTCTTGCTTCTCGGCTAGCACTCGCCCATTCTTATCTTTCACACCCTTACTGTTTCCCTTGCTACCTTCCCTAAGTTTCTTGACTTCTTTCCATTTTGACAGTCCAATTCCTTCCAAATTCCTCATCTACTCTTCTCTTACTTTCCTTCACTACTCTCTTCACCACTCTCTTTTTCCCCAAGTACCTCGCTCTTTTCTGTCTCTCCAAATCTTCATTCCCTCTACTACTCAACCACTCTCTATACGCTTTCTTCTGGTCTTCCACAGCTATTTTTACCTCTTCTGTTCACCCTGCTGTACTCGTCACTCCCCTCCTTCTTCTCCTTACTCCACACACCTCCTCACATGCTGCACAGATCTCTTCCTAAAACACTTTGCTCACCTCCTCCACTTCCTCCATACCTTCCAGGTCAAACCTACCTAGTCGTCTTTCTACTGCTCTCCTGAACTCTCCTTGATTTCCTCCTCCTTCAACCTTTCAACCCTCCTCGCCATTTCACCTTCTTCTCTCCTCCCTCCAGCTCTCCTCACCCACTTCTTTTGTATCCTAATTTTAGCTACTACTACATAATGGTCAGACAGACCCCCTCCAATACCCCTAAACACCCTAGCATCCAGCACAGATTTCTTCATTCGTTCATCCACACATATATAATCAATCAGTGCCTTTTGTTTCACCACTGTCTCATCCTTCTCCCTCCACACCACTTTCCATGTGTACCTGTGTATCATTCTGTGTCGGAAGAAGGTGTTGGCTATCCACAGCCTCCTCCCCACAATGCCATCACATGGCCATCACTTGCATAGTCAGACTGTTACTCTCTTAATGTACTCAACTGTGAAGGTGTGAGTCCTCTTATGCACATGAGATACTCATTTTACTCACCTATTACTCTTATGACTATAAGTATTTAGCCACAAATATCACTTCTTAGTATATTGAGAGCATTATCTTTAACTACTGGTATTATTGATTTGTGTAAACTTTTAACTCAACTTACATTTATTATAACAAATATATATTGGGTACCGTACTGTATTATTCCAACCTCAGTGATCTCCATTGTATATGAGGTGTGGTGGTGTGGTGGAGTGGTCTTGACACTGGCCTGGTAATCCAAAGGTTCCGGGTTCAAATCCCGATGTATCAATGGGAAGATATTATTGGGATGGAATTTGTGCTGTACCTGGTATCAGTGCATTACCACAAGCCCACCGAAACGTCAATAAAATACCCTCATTGTTCCCTGATTAAATAGCACTGTATGAATATTCCCATATTCAAAATATGCTATAGGGGTGCAATGCCTGGTGAGTTATCTGCTCAACAGGTGGCGTTGTGTGTGTGTAAGTGTGAGAGTCCGAGTGTAGGGGGTGAGACAGTGAAGCACGGGAACGAGGTGGCTTCAGAGATGGGGTCGTTTCGGGCCATGAGTGAGCACCGTGCCTCATGTGAAGGCAAGATGGCAGGTGCTCGTTGTACTCTACGTGCTTCACATGTCTCACTCCCTAGACTGGAACAAGACCTCACGGGCTTCAATGTTCATTGTAAAGCGGTGAATGTTAAGGCTCTCAGCCTATGCCCGAGAGGAAGTAAGTTGGAATATAGAGACAAAAATATATATGATAGCTTACTTAAAATATCATATTATCTGAACTATTACATGTTGCGACCTGGAAAAAGCGTAATCTGATTACTTGACCTATTTATATTAAAAATTGCCTGGCACGATCTCCACAACAACTCATTTATAGCCAACACTAATGTAGCGAATTCTGGCAACTCTGTCATAACATAAGTACCAAGAAGAAGAAGAACAAAGGTTACTGCAAAAAAACAAAAGCCAGATTGCTCAGTCTCCATACACTCACATGCATCTGCAGTATCCCCGGGCCTGTTCACACAATGCACATCTACACCAACGCTCCCAGAAATTATACAGAGTGGGAGGAATTCTGAAAGAAAAATACGAACCGGCGCGAGCTTGGTGGCCCGCATAATCCGAGAGACAAGAGAAAGCAGAGGAAAAATTGATATTGCCTTTATTAGACGAACCCTTAATATAAAGACACAGAGAGACAAATTATGAAATATAATGTTGAAGAGTATTGGTTCAGCTTTCAATTTTTAGTGAAGTGAACTACTATTAGCTGGATAGTTGCTAGGATCTGTTAGTGTATATCAGTTGTGGGAGTTAGTGAACTGGGAAAAGTTATTATCGCAGAGTTTTAGTATATTAGATGTTAGATACAAGGCAATCAGGGATAATATACCCCGCCGTATCTTCAGTTCAATTAATAGGAGACAACAGAGTTTTGATTTATCAAATGTTGGATACAAGGCAATCAAGGGTATTTGTCACGCCATACCTTCAGTTCAATTTATAGGAAAATATGTTTATCATTGTTGGGAGACACTAAGTTTTAATGTCTCACCAAAGTCTATAGGGACGGTAAGAAATTTGTTGTTGATAGATAACATTTAGATTGATCTACAGTAGTTAGGAAAGGCGAATTTTATCCGACCTATTTGGAAGCTAACTTATGTTAAAGAGGAAACTTATTATCAAGCAAATGAGTGGATATTAGTGCGACCTAAACCATTCGAAGCTAAAGTAAGCCACACCTTGAATAGCGCCTGTAGTGATAATTCTTTACGGGAATATATAACTCCAAAGAACGTAATAATACCCTGCGGTCATAATTATACAAATCCTGATATTGGTCTGAACTCACTTTTGTCCGAGGTGGGATCCATTAACTCATACAGTACCAGGGACGTCCGTTTCGTCATATTCTGGCAACTATTAGACGATTATATTCAGCTTAGGAAGGACCTCTAGCAGTATTAGGGTTTAAAACTCTCTCAACCAACCCTTTTACCTTCCACAGATCCTTCCTAACCTGCATAATATAGTCCAAATATAGCTAGAATATAATATAACACACGTCGCTGGTACTCAAAGGGTTAATATACCTGAGTTTCAAGGTTTATGTAATAAAGTCATAATTTATGGTTAACTGTCGAAGAATTCCAAACCCCCGTAATAAAGAAAAGTATACTATACAGCAATAATAATATTAGTAAAGCTCTCCCATTAATTATACTATACAGCAATAATAATATTAGTAAAGCTCTCCCATTAATTATACTATACAGCAATAATAATATTAGTAAAGCTCTCCCATTAATTTGTTCACATTAAGCTGCTTTATATTTCATAGTAGCTCTCATATGACGATTGTTTTAAGGGGGCCAACCTCGTTTTTTCCCTCTCTCTCTCTGGGTTGTATCCATTCGGTCCCATTCAGACTACTGTTTTAAGACGTTTATCCCCATACACTTGCTCTGCATGTTCCTTTTTGTCAACTAATAACACTAGTATAAAGTTATCTCAGTCAGTATGTTTTAACATACCTTATATTATCACACATGTTCTCTTTCATAGTCTCTCTCTCTCTCTCTCTCTCTCTCTCTCTCTCTCTCTCTCTCTCTCTCTCTCTCTCTCTCTCTCTCTCTCTCTCTCTCTCTCTCTCTCTCTCACACACGCCACTATTTTAGTCCTCGCCAATTTTTTCGGCTCTGCTTCGAAATCCCGGACCGAGACAGCGAATCCCCGGACCGGGGCATATTTTTCATTCGATAGCACCCCGAAATTCGTATTTATTGGCCGAAAAAATTGAAGAGCTTAAAAATAAAGAGTAGATTTTCCCTTGGCGTTCTATCTGCGTGAAGTAGGAGTGGGTGGGAGGCGGCTTTCACTCTCCTTAAGACGCCTTTCTTCACTTTATCTTTGCTGCAACGGTATTATTAAGTTTGAGGCATAACAGTGGGATGAGAAGAGTCAATTTGAGAGATGGTATAGCGCTTTTTATCCCGGGAGTACCATCCTAATCTGAAAAATATCGTCTAGTGCAATACAGATAACCACGCAAAACTCCACATTTGAAATAAGGATACTCAGATTCTGCCCTGCTTTGTGGAGCCTCGCATGTGGTAGGAGGCAGCCGTAAACCTTACGTTATGGTGGGTATTATATATTCTCACTTTATATTTATTGATACAAATTTGTTGTTAGTTTACTTCTGCTACAGGCAATTGCACTGTATTTTTTGTCTTTTGTATTTGTGTGACGTGGTGTTAAGTTATATTGGAAGACTGCCCATGGATGCAATGTATCCTCTCTCATATTTTCTCCGTTTAGAGTTAACCATTGAACCATTAGTTTGTGTAAATATTTCAGAATCCTGCCACTTACGATAGTCTGCCTGCAGTCAATATTTGTCGATACAAATGCGAACTAGTGCAAAATGTTACCTGAATAAAGGTGCATGTCTAAAGGTTTGGGATAAAGTGCTGGTGCGAATCCATCTCTCTTACTAATCCACCAAGAATAAGTATATATATATATATATATATATTAGCTGACGGATTATTTCTATGTCGTCATCTCAATTATTTACCAATTACTAATATGTTGCTCATTGCAAACACTTGGCACTAATACGATGTAACGACATAATAATATAGTACGAAGTAGCTCCATTAAGGGGAGGTTTTTAGTTTGGTCCCTAGATATCCTTCAAGCTTAAGATTACACCCCCTTGAGCCCCTTTCAAGATAAATTTGTACATTTTTCGGTAGAAAAATTTCCCGGCTGAAAGCCGGTCCCTCTTAAATTACAGGCTCGCTATCGCTCGCCAGGATAAAATCGACACATAAATGGCACGAAAGGTCTTAAAATTGATAGAAATTGGTTGAAAGTTCGGTCAATATACAGGAGGCGCTACAATATAGGTAGCAAAATTCTAATGGTAGTTTTGGGTTCCTATCATCATATGCTCCATTTCTATATACTTTTTATCCCCGGGAAAAAACAAACAAAATCTTGGATTTTTTTTTTTTATTAACCTAACCAAAAAACCTAACCTAACCTAACTTAAATGTATTTGGGGGCTATTAGGTTAGGTTAGGTTAGGTTTTTTGGTTAGGTTAATGACCAAAACAAAAAATCCCAAGAAAATAAATGAAAAATCCCAAGATTTTTTGTTTTTTTTTCCCGGGGATAAAAAGTATATAGAAATGAAGCATATGATGATAGGAACCCAAAACTACCATTAGAATTTTGCTACCAATATTGTAGCGCCTCCTGTATATTGACCGAAAGTTCTTAAAACCGTCAAAATAATAGGGCAAACATCTTAAAATTAGAAAAACAATGGGGTTAAACATGAGGGAGAAAGGAGTCACGAAAACAATCCCTCAAGTGGAAATCTCCCCTTAAGTATTGTGAACGTAGGTGCTCCTTTTCCACCAGGTGTAAAATTAGGTGAAACTAAAGTGTAGCTCTAGTACTTTTACACCGGTAAAAACATTCCGTTATTTTACAATCCCAGGACTGGCAGCACAATTGTCAACATCATAACATACTTTTAACGATCATAAGCCTACTTTGCCCTCATCCTTTTTTTCGAGTCATTATCGTGATTTAGAGATAAAAACACGTAATATTGAATAAGGTTTACGGAAACGGATATATAAAATTTGCTACCGTTAATTATACGGAAACGGATATATAAGATTTTCTACCGTTAATTTACGGAAACGGATATATAAGATTTTCTACCGTTAATTTACGGAAACGGATATATTAGATTTTCTACCGTTAATTTACGGAAACGGATATATAAGATTTGCTACCGTTAATTTACGGAATCGGATATATAAGATTTTCTACCGTTAATTTTACGAATCTTTTTGTTTGAGTGAACAAATAACTGGATCTTGGAATTACGCGCCAAATAATCGTTACATAATAATATTCTCTCTGTAAAGTGATTACGTTCCCAACTTTTTTCAGGCCAACATTTAGTAATATTTGAATTCGTATCGACAACTCTAGACTGTAGATAGACTATATTAACCCTATTTGGACCGAGGGAGTCGTTTTTTAATCTACCCTGCTTCGCTCCATTAGTTTGGATATTTTAAAAAGTTTCACCCCATTAGCATGGTATTAATAAGACACTTAACCCCAATCAGGCGTCGGTTGTCTTCTGGGTGAGCGATAGCAAATCTGTAACTTAGAAATAATCGACCTCCGGCAGGAACATTTTCCGTCGAAAACTGCACAATTTTAGCTTCAAGGAGGTCTGGATGGCCGTAGTATACTTTAAGGGGAGATTTTTAGTTTGTTTCCTACTCCTCCAGCAATCTAAAAATGTCACCCCCTTGACCCCCTTTCAAGATAAATTTGTACATTTTTCGGTAGAAAAATTTTCCGGCCGAAGGCCGGTTACTCTTAAATTACAGGCTCGCTATCGCTCGCCAGGATAAAATCGACACCTAAATGGCACGAAACGTCTTAAAATTGACAATGGGGCGTAAATTCTTAAAATCGCCAAACTACTGGGGCGAACATCTTAAAATCTCAAAAGCAATGGGGTTAGACATGAGGGAGAAAGGGGTTAAGAAAAAATTCCCTCAAGTGGAAATCTCCTCTTAAGAATTGTAGGCTCCCGGCTGAATATTTTAGTTTTTATAATATTGTCATTTTTTATCTGTTATCTAGTTGTTATCATTAGTTGTTATTTAGTTGTTTACTGAATGTTTGTCAACTCCTACTACAGTAAACCATTTGAGTGACTGGTTCCGTTAATCGTATGTAAAGTGTTTTTTGAGGATGTTTTGTTCATTATCCTGATTACTTGTAGATACGAATCTCTCTCTCTCTCCCACCCCCCCCCCCCCTCCTCTCTCTCTCTCTCTCTCTCTCTCTCTCTCTCTCTCTCTCTCTAATAAACACACAGACACGCCACATTTTCGGCCCCTGGTAAATTTTTCGACTTGGTCTCGAAATTCCAAACTGAAACATGAACCAGCGCATATATTCACTTGATATTGCTGCGGAATTCATATTTATTGGAAAACAAAACACAAAACAAAAACGGAAAACCAGGAAAAAGGAGGAATTCCATTGGCGTGTCTGGACGGCAAATGTATTTTATGCAACTGAACTGGTACTTTTCGTACAATCGCCCGGCCTTATACCCGAGACATAAATCGTGGCCTTAAATTTGTTTTCCTGTTCTATCACTTATATTGGGCCATGATTTATGTCCTATAGTGTACAATCGCTGACATATATGGGTATTACAAACTTACCTAAACAAGTATTTACATGCTGATGAAATTATTTGAGACATTCCTTAAATACCACTACCGTTAACTCTCAAGGGCTAATTACATTACAGCAAGACGATACACGGATGTTATCACTGTTTAACCGCACAATAAATACCTATACATGCAAGATAGAGCACAACCGGAATAAAATTCCATTAGATCAAATTGAAAATTCCTATATAAGAAATATTATGTCATCGTTTTTACGAGTAGTCATAATTTCGTTACAAGTCAAGCAATTACACATATATATATGAAATAGAATCCTTTCTCACGCTTATTCCAAATAAGTCATTGCAGTTTATTGATCATAAATAGTTATATTGATATGAATAAAGTAAAAATCGGTACTCGGCGAATAAACTCACTAAGTGTAACCATAATATTCACTCTACATTGATTTTCAGCAAAAACAAATATGTTCTGTACATTTACTTAATTTCAATAGAAAAAGGAAAGGTCAATCTACAACATTACAGTATCAAAACTCACAAATAAATCAATTATGTTCAATAAAACTGATGCAGGCTATTATTTTTTCTGTTTTTCCAACATCTTTCAACTTCACAATCACATCGTTGTAAATACAAATGTCAGTGACGACAATAGGGATTTACGTATAATATAACAAGTATTTTTCATGCACTTTCCCATAATACAATCAGAATTTGTCCATCGTCAATAGTTTTTCTTAAATTAATATAATAGCACCAGCGTATACCCTCGCAGTTTCAAAGACCTGCGTTCGTATCCACTAGCGTATATCATTATCGTTCTATTTACTTCTAAATTGTTTTAGAGTTATACATTATAGTGATACGTATAGTTCATGGAGTGAGGAAGAGAAGTAAATATATCTGAAGTTCTTACTCCTGTTATTTGATTGTATATGAATATCTATAAATAGGCATTCGTCGGACATGAATAATAAACTCATATCGGTTATATATTCACACAAGTTATATGGTACACAAATAGAGAGAAGTGTTGCCAAGGATTTCTTTCAGCTTACCACTACCAAAACTTGTTGTAGCCCATTTTATTTGTACTTCGAGTATTCAGTTTTCATTCAATTGATTTCTAAAGTATCCATCGCGTATTTGTGGAATTAGGGACACCTCTCCTGAATACTCTAATCACGTTACAAGCCTGAGAGGGTTAACCAAGCGTGAGAGTGTCCTTTGTCCTTCTCATAATGCTATTACAGCAATGTTTTAGAATCGATGAATAATAGTCATAACACTTAACACTATAAGTGATTGTACATAATATTAGTACACTAATATTAGTTAACCTAGCCTGGTCGAGATTCCTCTTATTCCTTGCATATACTGTATATGAGTGCTCTATATCATATACTGTATATGAGTGCTCTATATCATATTAGAACGTGTTGGAGTTTATATATGTAAACTGTAATTATGTAGGCAATCAGACAAGACGCGGTGGTATTTTATATTTACTATTGCAGTTATGAATAGCGCTCACCAAAAATAAACTGCAGTCTGTTTGTTTCCAGCTGTGAGGCCCAGTAATTTAGTTTGTATTTATAGATGAAGATGTTATAATTTTTGCGTCAAAGTATTATAATTGTTACTAAATATGGTATCACACAAGAGTTTTTGTCAACATTACATGGTTAATCTATTACTGGCAATATTCTGGGACCTCTTTTACTGGTATCGGAAAATAGACATAATTATTATAGACGTAGGACGCAAAAATATTGAAAATGTTGACCCCATAAACTGAAGGTAAATGTTGAGAGAAAAAAATGCTTGTATGATACCGGCTAATAAGAATATGTTACAGCTATGCCTGAACGCGACTGTACGACGAGTGAGAACTGGGTTGCATTAAACAAACTCGTGCATGGAAACGGTCTCGACCCCCCATCGAGTTCGGTATTAAATTACATTACCGTGAAACACTAGCGGTGTATGGACATTGCTACATGTTCTGCCTTTTCCGGAAAGTGAAAGAGAAAGAGAGAGAGAGCGAGAGAGAGGTCGGGGTGGGTGTGTGGGAGGGGAGGAAGAGGGAGAAAGCGAAATACAGGCAGACATAATAGTGAGGGAGGTAGAGATATAGAAAGAGTTACAAGGAATAGTTGGTATCTTAAATACCTTGCAGTCCATTCCGGGGAGATACTGTAGGTGGAAAAAGAGAGATTTTATAGTGCACTACATTCATTGCAGCGTGTGCAAATTATTATCTACTCTCTTCTTGAACTGATGTACTGGAAAACTATTTACTGCTTCTGAGGGAAGTTTGTTCCAGGACGAACAGATCTTGCATGTGAAAAAGTGTTCACACAAGCTAGTGGTGAACGTTTATAAATTCAGATTGCAGCAATGGTTACGTGCTGTGTTCATATTGGGGCTAAACATTTTGCGATAATCCAAACTGTCAAGCCGGAGAGAGAAAGAAAGGAGCAGAAAGACAGAGACACAGAGGGAAAGGAAGAGAGGGTGAAATACCCCCCCCCCCCCCTTCTCACTGTGTTAAATACACCCCTCTTACCACTGTGTTAAAGAAACCTCCCTTACCACTGTGTAATCTGTGGTCATAGTGGCTAAATAAACCAACCTTACCACTGTGTTAAATTAACCCCCCTTACCACTGTGTTAAAGAAACCCCCCTTACCACTGTGTAATCTGTGGTCATAGTGGCTAAATAAACCAACCTTACCACTGTGTTAAATTAACCCCCCTTACCACTGTGTTAAAGAAACCCCCCTTACCACTGTGTAATCTGTGGTCATAGTGGCTAAATAAACCAACCTTACCACTGTGTTAAATTAACCCCCCTTACCACTGTGTTAAAGAAACCCCCCTTACCACTGTGTAATCTGTGGTCATAGTGGCTAAATAAACCAACCTTACCACTGTGTTAAATTAAACCCCCTTACCACTGTGTTAAAGAAACCCCCCTTACCACTGTGTAATCTGTGGTCATAGTGGCTAAATAAACCAACCTTACCACTGTGTTAAATTAAACCCCCTTACCACTGTGTTAAAGAAACCCCCCTTACCACTGTCCAATCTGTGGTCATAGTGGCTAAATAAACCAACCTTACCACTGTGTTAAATTAAACCCCCTTACCACTGTGTTAAAGAAACCCCCCTTACCACTGTGCAATCTGTGGTCATAGTGGCTAAGTAAACCAACCTTACCACTGTGATAAATAAATCCCCCTTGTCACTGCGTTAATCGTTTGGTCATAATTTTGTATAAATAAATCCCCCTTACCACTGTGTTAAGAAAACAAAAATACAATATGTTATCTGTTTGGTCATAATGGCTTAAGAAACCTCCTGTAACCCTATTTGGTCCGAGGGATCTTTTTTTCTTCTTGTTTTCTTTTTCTTTTTTGTTGGGGGGGGGGGCGGGGGAATTCCCCTGTTTGCGCCATTAGCTTCGAGATTTTAAGACGTTTCACCCCATTATTATGGAGATGATTATACGTGTAATCCAATTTAGGTGCCAATTTGTTTTTTTCTTGCATGGCCGAGAGATAGCGAACATGTAACTTAGAAGAAATCGGCTATTGACCGGGAAATTTTCTATCTAAAAAAAAAATGGACATACCTAGTTTGTCGGGGGTCTGTCTAGGTGGGCATTTTTTGTGTTTGACGAAAGTCTGGAAAAACGTTTTTGTTAGCTTAGGGAACAAGCTAATAAAGGCTGCATTGGTCGAAAATGGCATAAACAAACAATATCCTTTATTATAATTAAACAAAATTCGATGATAACCATAATACGTCAGACCAGATAGTATTAATAATGATGACATAGATTATACGCAAAAGTGAATATCAATGTTTAGCTTACTCTTCCAAGTAACATTACGCGATGTTATTCAGATTAGGAAATGTATCAAGTGCTTAAACCTAACTATCGCAACTCATGCAGTGCAATTATATCGTGTGCTCATGAGATATATGACCCTATGTAAGTATATATATAGTACATCGGAAAACTACTCATATATTCCTGGTGAAAATTGTCCGTTCTCCATATTCTGCAAATCTACTATTTCGGGTTGTATTTTTGTGTGTGCGTGTATTTGTTAAGGGGAAATAGGCCGTTTTTCTGGACCTTCTTTTTGCTCATGTTTAGCCCCACTAGTTTTAAGAATTTAAGACATTCGGCTCATTAGTTTGGCGATTTTAACACCTTTAGCTCCATTTCGTTCTTAATTTTAAGACCTATCGTGCCATTAAGGTGTCGATTTTTCCTGGCTAGCGATAGCGAGCCTGTATTTATAGGAGGAACCGGCCATGGGCCGTTGTGTCTAGGGGGTGTTTTTCTAAGTTTGATAGAGGTCTAGCGAGGAAACTTAAAAAATAATTGAATACATGAATTAATAGATAAACAAAAAACAGCCACTAGCCCCTTAAAGCTCCCTGGAACACTACGTTGTCGAAGCAGACGTGTATTGGCAGACACGGTACGGTTTTGATTCAGTCTAATTTTGTCCAGTTGAAAGTAAATTGAATCGCTTAACAACTGATTTCTCTATACTTGGTGAAAATATATGAAACTACTATGTCTCTGCATCTTCTTAAGGCTAGTTTCGACGATTAAAAACGCACTTCACTACAAAATCTTCGAAATAACAGAGTAATCAGGAGAGGGCTCAGCCAATTTACCGTCTGCAGGTAAAAAATACAGACTAGTTCACCACCTGGAGTTTTGAGAAATATCAAAGCAATCATAATTTAGTTACATTAAAAAGCGGATGCAACCTGATTTCAGATATCCACAACCATATTTTAACCACTTGAGAATTACGATGGCTATTCTCTGACGATTATTATTCAATTTAGGAAACATTTGAGGGAGCTGGAGAGTTCATGGAGTTATCCCCTTAAAGTCATAAGATTACAGGCTCGCTAGGAAATAATCGACACCTAAGTGGCACGAAAAGTCTTAAAATTGCGAACGAAATGGGGAGAAAGATCTTAATATCGCCAAACTAATGGGTCTGAAAACTAAAGGGGATAAAAATGAGGAAGAAGGGGGGCAAGTAGACCGTTGTAAAGGCTTATCCCTCAATGCCTTCACCTAACTCACCATCCACCTTTAACCCGTTCTATACCGCCGTTCATTATATTTTCATTCTTGCTATAATTAGGATGAATTGAAGTCCTAATCTACCTTAATCTAACCCTATTTGGTCCAAGGGAGGTATTTTTGAACTTCTCATATTTCGCTCAATTAGTTTGGAGATTTTAAGACGTTTCACCCTATTCAGGTGTCGATTTTCTTCTGGGCGAGCACTAGCGAGGCTGTAACTAAGAATGTATCGGCCCTCGGTCGGGACATTTACAAAATTAGTTTGAAGTGTGGCCTGGGTGGGTACTTTTCTTTTTTGTTTTAGCTCTGAAAGACGTCAGGGAAAGGTGCTAACTAAACTAAATTTATCAAAATAACAAAAAACAAACAAAATCCTCAGTAATAATGAAACCAAACATCCTAATAACCCACAAGACGTTATCCCAGCTAGCGTTAACAGGTCTGGCGAGTGGTGCCAGTGGAAGCGGTGTATATTGGGAGTCATTGATATTATCGTGGCCTCTGGAACTTACGGCACTGGCACTCTATTATGTGGGCCAGAGAGAGAGAGAGAGAGAGAGAGAGAGATGATGGAGGGAGGGAGGTAAGTTACATATACTGTACATAGAAATACATGGTTACACTGAAAGCGCAGACGTTACAATCCAAGTGAGCTAATCAGGACTAAACTCTATTAGGCTTAGCGTAGTACACACAACGAGAGAGAGAGAGAGAGAGAGAGAGAGAGAGAGAGAGAGAGAGAGAGAGAGAGAGAGAGAGAGAGAGAGAGAGAGAGAGAGAGAGGTAAGTTACATATACATAGAAATACAGACGTTACAATCCAAATTAGTTAATCAGGACTAAACTCTAGTAGGCTTAGCGTAGTACACACAAGGAGAGAGAGAGAGAGAGCGTGCGAGAGAGAGTGTATATCAGGACGTACCAGTATTTCTGAAATATATGTATATAATGGCACGCAAACGTCGGTGTAATCAACAGCCAGTTAATTGACACACGGCAGCACGCAGGCTTATGCATTGACATTTGGATATTATAGTCATGAAACTATCCTCCATATTTTTCGTCTAGTAGACAATTTAACCCGTTATCACCTGTATTGTTCACTAATTAATGGCAAAAAAAGGTACTATCTCTCTGTATCATATTAAGATCATACTTCTACAACTAGGGAGGAACCGACTTTCGGTCAGGCCTTTTTCTACCGATTTGTTTTTATTATCTATCTCGAAGGAGGTCTTGGGGGTATTTTTTTATGCTTGAGGGTAGCCTAGGAAGATCCCCCCCCCCCTCCCCCCACCCACAAAAAAAATACAATTACAAATACAAATCAATAATAATACATACAGTATATAAACACATAACAATACAACTAAAGGTACCACATTATTGAATTGCGGCATTACTATATTATATTCTTCTTATCCCCTTCAGTGTACTATAATGCTTTTCATATAGTAACATTAGACGATTTTATTCAGATTTGCTATCTAGGAATAAACAAGGTAGAGTAAATTTCACATAGGGGGTTCACGATTTTTTTTAAATGACTGTACACGAACAGGGATAAAACACGCACCCCACGAGAGGGCAGAGCTTGAAGTACCAGGGGATATGTGTGGTGCATAAATACAAATATATTGTAAATATGTTTTAATTCAATGTCACAATATTGCCACGAGCGTCACCTGCATGTCCCGCTGCACAGAGTCATTTAATACCTCATCAAAAATCCTTTACTCTACTTAATTGATGGTGCTATTTCTTTGTGTGGGTCAACTTTTGTTTGCTATGTGAGTGAGGGAGACAAAAGGCAGAACTGCCTGTAGCGAGTGGCTCCCTCACAGTTGAAAGAGTGACAGGGCCAAAATCAAGGAATGTTCGAGCCAAAATGCCTGGATACACGGAGTTTGAAGCAATTTAAGTCATAGGAAGAGGGAAAGACTGATTCTGGGAGAGAGTTCCAGAGCTCAGCTGTTGAGTAAATGAAAGATTGATAATAATGTTTCACTCTTGGGTTGAAGAGTTGCACAGAGTAGGGGAGGGATTGTGTTGCAAGACAGGTGCTATGTGTTCTATGAAGAGGGGGTGGTATACACATAGAGAGCTCTGAAGAACACTGACCATTGTAATAGCGGTAGAATAGTGAGAGAGCTGCAACAATGCGACGGAGAGAGAACGGCTGTAGAGAATTGGTGAGTGGACGTGAGTTAATGAGATGGAAGGCCTTTCTTTCCACTTTGTCTAGAAGTGCTGCGTGAGAGGATCCTCCCCATACGTGTGAACAATACTCAATACATGGACGCACTGTACCCCTGTACTGAGCAAGAAGTTGCACAGGGGTAAAGAACCTCTGGATGCGGTTGAGTACACCCAGCTTCTGGGAAGCTGTTTTAGCAAGAGTGGTAATATGATATTTCCAAGAGAAATCAGAAGAAAAAGAGACAACAAGAATATTAAGAGAAGATGAAGGGTTAATTTGTATGTTGTTGAAGAGTAGGTCTGGTTTTCTGGAAGGGGGCGACGAGTAGACAGATGGAGAAATTGAGTATTGGAAACATTGAAAGTAACAAGGTTTTCTCTGCCCCAGTTAGAGATAATAGAGAGATAAGAAGATAGGCGTTTTATGACCTCCTTACGTGAGTTTTGGAGTTCCTGCTGTGAATAGATTTGTGGGATGCTAGTTGAATAGTGTAATATAGAGTCGTCAGCATATGAGTGAATGGGGCTGGAGGTGCAGTTGAGAAGCTTGTTAATGCATAGGAAGACAATTGCAAATAGGACGTAACCCTGAGGAGCACCGGAGTTGATAGGTTGAGGAAGTGAATGGTGGCCGTCCACAACTGCAACTATGGAACGCCCAGGAAAGGAAATTAGAGACAAAGGCACAGATGGAGGGATAGAAACCGTACGAGGGTAGTTTGGAAATAAGGGATTTGTGCCAGACTCTGTTGAAGGCCTTTGAAACATCTAGCGCAACAAAAAAAAGTATCACCGAAGTCCCGAATGGAGGATAACCAAGAGTTAGTAAAATAAGAAAGAAGATCACCAGTAGAGCGGCCCTTAACCCGTACTCTACCATAGGATACATTAATAAAAGTCCCCTGCAGTCCCAAGCACTGTGGCCAAAATGGCAAGAGAGAACACCTTTCCATCTCAAGAGATGAGAGAAGACTGGCTCTCCTACCCTTCAGTGGGTCTTATATAAGCTGAGAAGTGTTGCCATAACGAGAGCAGTGCTCAACAGGTGGTGGTACCAGACATAGCCTTGTACAGGCAGTTACAAGGAAAGTACATTACTGATGACTTATCTACTGACGGCTATAGCCATCGTTGGAACTGGAGGGGTTAAGGAAGCCATACTGGCGGTCTGAGAGCAGGTTATGGGAAGATAAATGCTTAATACATTTTGAGGTAAGAATAGTTCCAAAAACTTTAGAGATGCAATAAATGAGAGCAATTGGACGATAGTTGGAGAGTTGAGAGCGGTCACCCTTCTTTGGGACAGGTTGAATGAGAGCGAACTTACAGCAAGAAGGGAAGACATTAGAGGAGAGACAGACACAAAAGAGTTTGAGTTGCCTAGGCAGGGAGTCAGCACGGAAGCACAGTTTTTTAGTACAACAGGAGGAACACCGTCCGGTCTGTACGCCTTCTTAGTATTAAGCTCAAAGAGGGTAGAAAGTACATCCTTGGAAGAGATTATGATGTTAGGCATAAGTAGGAGAGAGGGGGCTGGAGAGGGAGGAACAGCACCGGAATCATCCAAAGTTAAGTTTTTAGCGAAAGTGGTAGCGAAGAGTTCAGCTTTGTCAGAGGTAGAAGTGACGGTGGTAGTTCAGCTTTGTCAGAGGTAGAAGTGACGGTGGTGCCGCCGTCTGAGCGGAAAAGGAGAGGGAAAGACCAAGAAGAAAAATTGTTGCAGAGGTTTTTGGCTAGATGCCAGAAGGCTTGGGAAGAACTAGAGTTGGATAGTTCAGTGCATTTATTATTGATGAAAGAATGCTTGGTGAGACGAAGAACAGATTTGGCTTGATTCCGGGCAGATACATTGGAATTATGAGATTCTTGAGTTTGAAGGCGACGGCACTGTTTCAATGCTTCCTCCTTGTTGCGGACAGCAATAGAACAAGCGTGAGTAAACCAAGATGTTATTGCTACTACTACTACTACTACTACTTCTTCTTCTACTAATAATAATAATAATATTCATATAAATAATAATAATTATTATTATAATAATAATTATGATAATAAAATATGGTGGAAGATCACCAAAATCCAAGAAGTAGCCTCAGGCGGAACAACCCCGGAAACAAGTCTTAGAGATACCCCATTTATGTCCCTGCAGATCCCCAAACCTCCCACCCCCTGAATCAACTAGCACTTAGCAGGTAGAGCCCTCGATCTCGGTACCAGTGACGAGTGACGAGATTAATGAGGTAGATGCTAGGGGTCATTAGTTTAGTAAATGAGTTAGCTTGCAAAGAGATAAATAAGTCAATGTTAAGATCTGGCATACCCTAAGCAGACGGATAATAGCAGTTGTCAACCACGAGATAAAGAGCCGACCTTATATAAATTCTGTTCTGCTAGTTACCCTCTTAATAGGCGTATAATGGTTCACGAAAGATAACTGGTTCTTCAGAACATTATATTAAGCACTTCTATCATTCATAATCACAGAGGGACGATAGCTTGTCTATGACGTGAGCGATATTAGAGTTAGTTATTGTTGCCTTTAATCGTTCACTGTAAGCAAGCTATCATTGAATTGACAATCTTTTATTAACATTGTATTTACGCTCCATAGTTCAATTGAGAGATCAACTTCGTCCCGTTGAGATATCAGACTAAACCTTGATTCACTAGAAGGTTAAATAGTTATCCTAAATACAAAGACTTATTGATCATTGTGATGCGTTATAACCAACCTGTATATGATTGTGTACTTGATTGTTACCAAGTTAAAGTATTGCATGTAAGGTTGCCGCCATTTAAGCAACATATTATTTGTTGCCTGCCACAAGCACGGTCAGTGTCTAGATAACACTGATACCATATTGTATGTATCTGTTTCGTTGTACTTTGTTTCAGTTGTATTATTGTCCACAATCTTTGTTATTAAAACCATTGTATGCCTGTGTTACTATTTGTCTCTGTTATCCAGCTGAACATGAAGTTAACCCCACCTTTTTTATAATTGCATATCAATTAAATTATCAATAATAACAATAATAAAAATAATACTATTAATACTAATAATAGTAATAATAATAATATTAGTAATAATAATAAATATTCTACTATTACTTCTGAAAGCTGGATATTCTTCTTTCCTGGGTAGCATTATACACAGACACACACACATATGTGTGTGTTTATATATATATATATATATATATATATATATATATATATATATATATATATATATATATATATATATAGAGAGAGAGAGAGAGAGAGAGAGAGAGAGAGAGAGACTACCATCACATTAACAAATCACGAACGCACACACGGAGAGAACTTTCCCCCGCGTCCCCAGAAGCAAATAAATATACCGCGGGCATACTTCTGCATGCAACCCAACAACGCTCCTGGGAAATGAAGTAGAAAAATTGCAGAGGAAAATGAAAAAGGGCTCACTTCCTCGACATTAAATAGTGGTAAAATATGGATACGGTAAATAGCTAAGAAAGGGGAATGAATGGTGAGGGATGAAACGTGTTATTTGACGCAAACAAAATGAATGTTTGAAAAATTTAATGCTGAAAACAGAAAGTGAGACAGAGACAGACAGACAGACAGAGAAAACAACCTACCCTTCACCCTATTGAGGACCATAAAAGGTGGATTCCAGAATTGTTTACCTGCAGCCCTGATCGTATAGTTTGTAGTTTCCTCCGTACACTTCCTTAAAGCTGAGATAAATATCCCCAAGACCCTCCTTCGACATAATGTAATTTTTGGTAGAAAAAATTCTCCGGCTCGTTCCTCCTAAATTGCAGGCTCGCTTTCGCTCATCAGGAAAAAATCGGCACTTGTTTTTGTTTTGTTTTGTCTATGCGAGTGAGGGAGACAAAAGGCAGAACTGACTGTATCGAGTGCCTCCCCCAGAGTTGAAAGAGTGACAGGGCCAAAATCAAGGGACGTTTGAGCCAAAATGCCTGGACACACGGAGTTTGAAGCAATTTAAGTCGTAGGAAGAGGGAAACACCGATTCTGGGAGAGATTTCTAGAGCTCAGCAGCTGAATAGAAGAAAGACTGAGAATAAGGTTTAACTCTTGGGTTGGAGAGTTGCACAGAGTAGGGGTGGGATTGTGTTGCAAGACGGCTCCAAAGGTCTGAAATTTGACAAAGATATTGGGTGAAATATCTTAAAATCACCAAACTAATGGAATGAATGTGTTAAGATCTCAAATCTAATAGGGTTAATCATGAGGCAAAAGGGGGTCCAGAAAAAACACCTCCTTATAGGTTACAGACATTTATATAACTCTCTCTCTCTCTCTCTTTTCTGGAACCCCTCCATGTTCAGCCCCATTTGTGTTGATATTAAATATAAGACATTCGCCCAATTAGCTAGGCGATTTTAAGACCTTCGAAGCCATTAACTTTCTGGTGAGCGATAGCGAACCTGCGATTTGGGAAGGACCGGCCGGGACAAATTTATCTCGAAGGGAGGTGTTGGCGGTATTTTTATAAGCTTAAAGGAGGTTAGAGGATTCAAAGAGGTACAAGCAATCGCAATAAGCCCTCTACTCCCTAAATACCATTCCAAAACTTAATTCAATCTTCTAGGTTAAACAATAAATAGGGCTAACGTACCGAATAGGTTAACCTTTACAGTATTCAATCTTCTAGGTTAAACAATAAATAGGGCTAACGTACCGAATAGGTTAACCCCTACAGTATTGGGACGCTATTCATATTTTAAAATTAAGACGTTTCGCCCCATTTAGGTTTTTCTTCTGGCGAGCAATGGGGATCCTTCAATTTAAGAGAAATTGGCCTCTGGCTGGGACAGTTATTGGCCTCTGGCTGGGACAGTTATTGGCCTCTGGCTGGGACAGTTATTGGCCTCTGGCTGGGACAGTTATTGGCCTCTGGCTGGGACAGTTATTGGCCTTTGGCTGGGACAGTTATTGGCCTCTGGCTGGGACAGTTATTGGCCTCTGGCTGGGACAGTTATTGGCCTCTGGCTGGGACAGTTATTGGCCTCTGGCTGGGACAGTTATTGGCCTCTGGCTGGGACAGTTATTGGCCTCTGGCTGGGACAGTTATTGGCCTCTGGCTGGGACAGTTATTGGCCTCTGGCTGGGACAGTTATTGGCCTCTGGCTGGGACAGTTATTGGCCTCTGGCTGGGACAGTTATTGGCCTCTGGCTGGGACAGTTATTTACCGAAAATGTACACATTTATTTAATATTTTTATGAAGAGAATGTAGTCAGTCACAAGAGCTGTCTCTTTCTGTTAAGGGGAGATGGGCCGTTTTTTCTGGTCCCCTTTCTTCCTCGTGTTTATCCCCATTAGTTTTGACATTTTAATACGTTTGCCCCATTAGTTTGTCGATTTGAAGACCTTTCACCCCATTTCTTTGTCAATACCAAGGCCTTTCGTGCCCTTTAGGTTTCGATTGTTTTTCCTGGCGAGCGATACCGAACCTGTAATTATGAAGGAACCGGCCTTCGGCCGTGATTTTTTTCTACCGAATAATGTACAAATTAATCTCGAAGGGGTATCAAATGGATGTTGTTGTTTTTTTTAAAGTTTGATGGAGGTCTAGGAAGGAAACTAAAAAAAAAAAAAAAAAAATATATATACATAAATAGACCCCAAAATATATACATAAATAGACCCCAAAATATATACATAAATAGACCCCAAAATATATACATAAATAGACCCCCCCAAAAAAGTATATACATAAATAGACCCCCCCAAAAAAGTATATACATAAATAGACCCCCCCAAAAAAGTATATACATAAATAGACCCCCCAAAAAAGTATATACATAAATAGACCCCCCAAAAAAGTATATACATAAATAGACCCCCCCAAAAAAGTATATACATAAATAGACCCCCCCCCAAAAGTATATACATAAATAGACCCCCCCAAAAAAGTATATACATAAATAGAACCCCCCCCAAAAAGTATATACATAAATAGAACCCCCCCCCAAAAGTATATACATAAATAGAACCCCCCCAAAAAGTATATACATAAATAGAACCCCCCCTAAAAGTATATACATAAATAGAACCCCCCAAAAAAAAGTATATACATAAATAGACCCCCCCAAAAAAGTATATACATAAATAGACCCCCCAAAAAAAAGTATATACATAAATAGAACCCCCTCCCCCCAAAAAATATATATAATAATAATAACCACTGTCCCCTTAACCCCTTCTGTACCGGCAACGTCTTTTTAATTTTAGTTTGGCTACTTTTAGATTATTTGATTCAGTTTAAAAAGGGCCTCCAGCTTTCATCAGGCTTTGAACTATCTCACTTAACCCTTTTTACTACCACAGATCCTTCTTAAACTGCACACATTCGTCTAGATATAGCTAGATAAAAATACGAAAGACGTCGCCGGTACAGAAAGGGTTAAGGGTCTCGCCTCCTGTTACGGTCATGGCTCTCCTTCCTACTCTCAACTTAAGGGGAGGTTTTTAGTTTGGTCTCTAGATAGCCATCAAGCTTAAGATTACACCCCCTTGAGCCCCTTTCAAGATAAATTTGTACATTTTTCGGTAGAAAATTTTCCCGGCTGAAAGCCGGCTCCTCTTAAATTACAGGCTTGCTATCGCTCGCCAGAATAAAATCGACACCTAAATGGCACGAAAGGTCTTAAAATTGACAGAAATGGGTTGAGAGTTCTTAAAATCCTCAAAATAATGGGGCGAACGTCTTAAAATTAGAAAAGCAATGGGGCTAAACGTGAGGGAGAAAGGGGTCAAGAAAAAAGTCACTCAAGTGGAAATCTCAACTTAAGCGTAGGTAATGAAGAGTAAGAGGAAAAATGACGAAGAGTTTGACGGACACAACTTTGCGCTTAAGGGGGTCACCGTTTTTTTTGTTTTATCTTTCTCTCTTGTTTTCTCTTTCCCTGGCTTGTATCCATTCGGCCACATTCAGCCAACTGTTTTAAGACGTTTATCCTCATCCAGGTGTCGATATTTTCCTGGCGAGCGGTAGCGAGCCGGCATATATATATTTTTGTTTTGACAGCAAGCTAAATTTGTACATTTTTCGATAGAAAAATTACTCCGGCGAAGCCGGATTTCTTCATACAATGCTTGGATGGGGATAAACGTATTAAAACAGTTGACTGAATGGGGCTGAATGGATACAAGCCAGGGAAAGAGAGAACAGGAGAGAAAGATAAACAAAAAGCCGCCCTTAAACAGGTAAATTAGCCATTAACTCTATTGCTCGTACGGAGGAGGGTAGACAGATTAATGGTATTTACGTAGAAGGGCAGGGGGAAGCGGAGGAACAAGTAATACAGAAGGGGTATGAAAGGATAAATAGAAGGATGGATAAATAGATGGGTGGATAAATAGATGGGTAGATAAATTGATGGATGGATAAATAGATGGATGGATAAATAGATGGATGGATAAATAGATGGATGGATAAATAGATGGATGGATAAATAGATAGTTGGATAAATAGATGGTTGGATAAATAGATGGGTGGATAAATAGATGGTTGGATAAATAGATGGGTGGATAAATTGATGGTTGGATAAACAGATGGATGGATAAATAGATGGATGGATATATAGATGGTTGGATAAATAGATGGGTGGATAAATAGATGGGTGGATAAATTGATGGTTGGATAAATAGATGGATGGATACATAGGTGAATAGATAAATGGATAAATAGATGAATGGATAAATAGATGGATGGATATATAAATGAATGGATACATACATGGTTGGATAAACATATGGGTGGATAAATAGATGGATGGATAAATATATGAATAAATAAGTGGATAAAGAGATGAATGGATACATATATGGATGGATAAATAGATGGATAAATAAACTGATGGATGGATAAATAAATTGATAGATAAGTGGATAAATAGAAGAATGGATAAATAGATGGATGGATAAATATATGGATGGATAAATAGATGGCTGGATAAATAGATGGATGGATGAATAGATGTATGGAGAAATAGGTGGATGGATAAATAGATGGATGGGTAAAGAAATGGATAAAAACACAGCTAAATGAAGAGTATGATGATCTGCATGTAGAGCAAGCATTAGAAGAGAGAGATACTTAACAGTGCATCGGGGGAGAGAGAGAGAGAGAGAGAGAGAGAGAGAGAGAGAGAGAGAGAGAGAGAGAGAGAGAGAACATAATTATAAAACAACATGGAGAGAGGGAGACGGGGGGGGTTATAAAACAACATAGAGAGAGAGAGAGAGAGAGAGAGAGAGAGAGAGAGAGAGAGAGAGAGAGAGAGAGAGATCTGCTTTAAGGTGCTGTTAAGGTCCTGGCGCAAGGCCATTGATGGGGGGGGCAGTAAATGGAGGGTGAAGCGGAATCCATGGAATCCCCCCTCCACCCCCATCTTTCCTCATTCACTATAATTGTGTTACTATCTATCTTAATCGCTTTGTTTTCTATGTATCTATCTATCTATCTATCTATCTATATCTATCTATCTTTATTTGCGTCAATTATTTGCATCTACTTAATTTTACCATCAATCTTACTGTTGTAATCATCTCTCTGTGTCATTGAGACTGTAATTACACCAATGAAGGTAATCTAGTGTAGTGTATGTTCATTAAAGGGGGGTCACCTGCTTGTTTTATCTTTCTCCCCTTTTCTCTCTTTCTCTGGCTTGTATCCATTCGGCCCCATTCAGCCAACTGTTTTAAGACGTTTATCCTCATCCAGGTGTCGATTTCATACTGACGAGCGATAGCGAGCCAGCATTGTATGAAGAAATCCGGCTTGGAGAAATTTTCTATCGAAAAATTTACAAATTTACTTTGCTGTCAAAACAAAAATATATATATACGCTAGCTCGCTACCGCTAGCCAGGAAAATATTGACACCTGGATGGGGCTAAGCGTCTTAAAACAGTAGGCTGCATGGGGCCGAATGGATACAAGCCAAAGAGAGAGGGAGAACAAGATAAAAAAAAAGCAAGGTGGGCCCCCGTAATGCACTCCTCATAGAACGTTGCTTATTTCTACAGTTTGACATTGCTTGCTCAAACTCTCATGTTGAAATTACACCCCGATGCAGTTTTTAGTGCATATGATAACAGTAGGTTAACAATAAGAGAATGTCATACTTAACTTATTCATAACCACACACACGCACACGGCCTGGTAGCGTAAGTGGTAGCGTGCTTGACTCACAATCCAGAGGTCCACAGTTCGAATCCTCGGCCGGATGGGGACAATATGGGCTTGTCTCCTTTCACGTGGTAGCCTCAGTTCACCTAGCTGTAAATAGGTACCGGACGTAATTCAAGGAGTTGTGACCTCGCTGCCCGGGTGTGTGGTTTGTGAAAAGGTCTCAGCCTTACCCGATGATCGGACAATACGAACTCTAAGCTCTCTTCCAGGAGGGTATGGCTGGCGAGAGATCCCAAGAATCCTCAAGATCATAAGTATGTATGTATGTATGTATATACTCAGGCACATACCCCATTGCTGGAGGTGGCCGACTCGAGACAGAGCCCGAACAGAAACCTTTAAACTTCCAATTCTTAGGGTCCGGGACCACTTTCGCGTTCCCTCACCCCTTTCTCTGTCTCGTTGAGTAGGATAATTTTACAAGGGGAGGAGGATTCCTAGCCTCCTGCCCCCGTAAGCGAATTAGTGAATTACACACACACACGCACACACACACATACAATTGTTTAGCTGTGTCTAGATTCGTCATGCTTAACGTTTAACTTTATGTTGAGTATTTCTAAATAGAATGAATACATACTTGTTGACCAATGACTTTTCTCTTAGTTTCCCTGGTATCAAATTTCACAATATAATATACCTCAATACAATTAATACTGGTCAAAAAGTAGTTTGGCACGCATGACTATACTAAATGATCATGCATGCCTGATGAATTACTGGTTTCGGTTGACTAAAGGCGGTGTCACACGAGCGATTTGTCTGTCAATTTTTACGGGCAATTGTAATTTGGTAGCATCAACATTTAAGTACCATATGCATTAAACCACCTACAATAATCTACATTCGATTTAGTTTGCGATTCCAATGCGAAAGAGCCTCAAAATAGTACGAGAAAAAAAACCTGCTTATCGAAAATTGCCGGAAAAAGCGCTCGTGTGAGATATATATATATATATATATATATACTGCAAGAGAGAGAGAGAGAGAGAAAGTTGGGAGGGGGGGAGATTGTGTGTGTGTGTGTTTGGGTGTGTACACAGAGGTATGATATGACTGCAGTAGTTGGCTTTTAAAATGATTTGGTAAAAACAGAATTTGACATATTAAGAGCTGATATTATTTACCTAATTATATCATTTTATCATCAATTGGCTTGTCTACAAAAGAAAAGTGTCTTGCCAAGGTTTATACCTAAACGTAAGCTTAAGCTGTTTTTAAGTAGCATATGGTTTTAATGTTCTTGCTCTTGTGATGAAGGAGAAGACATTGATTGATGCATTATTTTTCTTACACAAATACTGTAAAGTCGAATAGATTAAGAAAAACATGTATATTGGTGCATTCCATGTTGGGATTCTTTTCGCACACAATTGAGCTCAAATATTCTAAGAGTAACAGGTATACTGGTATATTATTGATGGTGATTTGTTATTTGTACACAATAGAGGTCAAATTATTTAAGAGAAACAAATACCTGTATAGTGGTGCATTGTTGACGATTTATTCATATTTCCTGTCTATCTATCTATTTACTCAGGCCCCACTTTTCCTATTTCTTTTTTTTTTTCATTGTAATCAAAATATAGTAATCGATGTGGTTTTGGTGAAGGAAAACATCCCCTGCAAAAATAGTGGACATGAAAAATATTAGCGGTAGGAATTGACAGGTAACTGACATGGAAAATTCTGCTGTGGAAAAAATAATTATGAGCTTAAAAATGTGGGATGGCAGAATACGAATATTTTTATATAAAAAGTCGATGCAATATTATGAAGAAAAAAAACACGATTAAAAATTGAGAGGGCAATATATGTTGCATTTGTTATAAAGAATTTACGCAATAATTAGTGTCCATAATATTTTACTCTTTAAGGGGAGAGGGTAATTTTTCTGGCCCCCCTTCTTCCTCTTCTTTAGCCCTATTATTATTGTTTTTGATTTCAAGACGTTAGGCACATTAGTTTGGCGATTTTAAGACCTTTCGTCCCATTTAGTTGTCAATCTTAAGACCTATTGTGCCATTTAGGTCTCTATTTTTTCCTGGCGAGCGATAGCCAGCCTGTAATTATAAGAAGAATCGGCCTGTAGCCGGGACATTTTTTCTACCGAAAAATTTACAAATTTACCTTGAGGGGGGGGGGGGGGGGTGTCTAGGGGATGCTTTTCTAAGTTTGAGGAATGTTTAGCGAGGAAACTAAATAAATAATGAATAAATGAATTAATTGGCCAAAAAAGCAGCCACTGTCCCCTTAATGGTATATTGCTAGTGATAAACTCTAAGTACAGCCTAAATCAATAATGCGTCTAAAACCCTTGATCATAATTTGTGTGAAATCTATGAAGGGATATATTTTACTCTACACTTCTCTTGCGTGAAGCAAATAGTTCTATAGTTGTTATATTTCTAGTTGATAATAAATTGCAATATCTTCACCTTAATTACTCAGCCATTACGAAGATTTTGAAGCGATATACTGTATGTTGTTATTCATGAAAACCTTGTATTTAGATGATGCAGAGACACAGTAGTTTCATATTTTTCCATTAAGTATCAAGAAATCAGATGTTAAAGGATTCAAATTACCATCAGCTGAAATATAACTAACATTAATAACAGGTTACCAAAAACACGTGAGGGCTGTCAGGGGAAAGTCATAGTACAATTATGAGCAAGGTGAAACAAGCGTCATAGATGGGCTCAAATAAAACACTAGTTACATAGATTGATTTACTGTAAACAAAAGGACAGAGTAAGGTCCTGTATAATTATGTCAGGCGAGCATTCCCACCACAAGTTCCCGAGTACAACTTCCACAACACTCTTGAGTTTCTTCTGTTAGGGAGACAATGGCTTTGGACTTTTAACGTTTCTGGTAAAGGTGGAGGTCTAAAGTTTAGAGCCCGTTAATGCTCTTAGGTGTGGACGCAAATGGTCTGGCACTTTGGGTTTCCTGCAGCAGTCCTTCGGTGTCATTATAGAGTTCTTCCTCTTTAACTGGTACCAAGCCTAAGGATTGGTGCAGAGTAATACATGTGTGCACTTCCTACGACCCAGTGTTATGATTGTTCTGCTATGGTTGCGCTCTTCTTGTGACACACTGATATCATTGTGCACTTCCTGTGATGCACCTCTATGATAGTACACATCTTGTGATGCACTGCTATGATTGTGCACTTCCTGTGATGCACCTCTATGATAGTACACATCTTGTGACACACTGCTATGGTTGTACACTTCCTGTGATGCACCTCTATGATAGTACACATCTTGTGATGCACTGCTATGATTGTGCACTTCCTGTGATGCACCTCTATGATAGTACACATCTTGTGATGCACTGCTATGATTGTGTACTTCCTGTGATGCACCTCTATGATAGTACACATCTTGTGACACCCTGCTATGATTGTGCACTTCCTGTGATGCACCTCTATGATATTACACATCTTGTGACACACTGCTATGATTGTACACTTCCTGTGATGCACCTCTATGATAGTACACATCTTGTGATGCACTGCTATGATTTTGCACTTCCTGTGATGCACCTCTATGATAGTACACATCTTGTGATGCACTGCTATGATTGTGCACTTCCTGTGATGCACCTCTATGATAGTACACATCTTGTGACACACTGCTATGATTGTGCACTTCCTGTGATGCACCTCTATGATAGTACACATCTTGTGACACACTGCTATGATTGTGCACTTCCTGTGATGCACCTCTATGATAGTACACATCTTGTGATGCACTGCTATGATTGTGCACTTCCTGTGATGCACCTCTATGATAGTACACATCTTGTGATGCACTGCTATGATTGTACACTTCCTGTGATGCACCTCTATGATAGTACACATCTTGTGACACACTGCTATGATTGTGCACTTCCTGTGATGCACCTCTATGATAGTACACATCTTGTGACACACTGCTATGATTGTGCACTTCCTGTGATGCACCTCTATGATAGTACACATCTTGTGACACACTGCTATGATTGTGCACTTCCTGTGATGCACCTCTATGATAGTACACATCTTGTGACACACTGCTATGATTGTGCACTTCCTGTGATGCACCTCTATGATAGTACACATCTTGTGACACACTGCTATGATTGTGTACTTCCTGTGATGCACCTCTATGATAGTACACATCTTGTGACACACTGCTATGATTGTGCACTTCCTGTGATGCACCTCTATGATAGTACACATCTTGTGATGCACTGCTATGATTGTACACTTCCTGTGATGCACCTCTATGATAGTACACATCTTGTGATGCACTGCTATGATTGTACACTTCCTGTGATGCACCTCTATGATAGTACACATCTTGTGATGCACTGCTTTGATTGTGCACATCTTGTAATACACTGCTAGAATTGTGAAATTCTTCTGGTGCACTGATACGAATATGTAATTTTCTTGTGGAACAAGGCTGCTGCTAGCATTGGAGCAGACTTCTTGTCTCACTGGCAGAGGCCCTTCTAGTTAACTGTTGTTTTTCACGGTTCTACAGTATATACAATTATACATATATATTGAGAATATATCACAAATACACGTGAGCCACTAAATGTTTCTAGTCTCTCAGTGGGGATCGAACCATAGACCATCAGGATGATAGCCGACGCTTTAATCAATTACACCACGGCAGTCTAAAAGACACTCAGCCTTCTATCCTATTTATGTTAGGGAGAAGGGAAAACCCACTAGGCGAATATATTTCAATTCAAACCTAGTTGTAGGATCCATATTTCCAGAATACCATACACGGATTTTTGAGTGTCCCGATGCAACTCGGGTAGAAATTGATTTCATTTAATTCTAACCCACAAAGCATGAGAGTTACAAATATTGAGAATATATCACAAATACACGTGAGCCACTAAATGTTTCTAGTCTCTCAGTGGGGATCGAACCATCGACCATCAGGATGATAGCCGACGCTTTAATCACTCAAAAATCCGTGTATGGTATTCTGGAAATATGGATCCTACAACTAGGTTTGAATTGAAATATATTCGCCTAGTGGATTTTCCCTTCTCCCTAACATAAATAGGATAGAAGGCTGAGTGTCTTTTAGACTGCCGTGGTGTAATTGATTAAAGCGTCGGCTATCATCCTGATGGTCGATGGTTCGATCCCCACTGAGAGACTAGAAACATACATATATATATACATCTCTCTCTCTCTCTCTCTCTCTCTATATATATATATATATATATATATATATATATATATATATATACAAGTTTAATTATCGTTTTGTCCACAGAGGATGTGGTTACAGTCATACGTCCTAACAGGCGGCTTTCCAGGCGGCCCTGTCAATGGCTGCCTCTGTTGTCAAGTTCTTTAGTTTGAAATCGGACCAGAGTATCTGATCCCACGTCATTCTAGGTCTACCCCTACACGCAGCTCCCCCCGCATTCACAGTCCAGTATTTCGTCACCCAATTCTGATCATCCATTCTCTCCACGTGTCCAAACCAACCAAGTCGGCTCATGCGCATCACTTCACTGACACTCCTAATGCCCAGACACCTTCTTAATTCCTCGCTCGATACCCCATCCCTGCGATTAACCCTACATATCCAACTCACCATTATCTTCTCATTCTGTTCCATTCTATTTATATCCTCCGCTTTAACAGGCCACATCTCCGAGGCATAGGTCATCGCACTCCTAACACACGAGCTATACACCTTCCCTTAAGGTAGGGTGGGAGCCCTCTCATGGTCAGGAGTGGCAACAGCACTCTAAACTTCCCCCAGCCACTTCTGACTCAAGTAATGGAGCCAGCTTCAGCGCCACCTCCGGCGAAAACCATATCACCCAAATAGCAGAATATATTCACACACTCCAGCGTTACACTGTCAAAATCACACTAACAGACGGGTCATTTAACACAAGTTTTCCCATGCACACTGCACATTCAAAGTCAATGATTCTCATCAAAGGTCTTCTAACCCCACTACATCTCTTGTGTAACCAGTCACTACAGACGCAACATTGAATTAAGTTACTTCCCACCCCCTTCACACACACTGCACATGGATAATCGCCGCCTCTTTCCATAGTTCCGCGCCATACTCCACTATTCTTGACCTTTGTTTTATCTATGTTAACTCTTAGACCCTTGTTTGCCATAACCTCCCTCCATCTTTTCAACTTTGCCTCTATTTCCTGCGCACTATGTGCGATACGAAGTAGGTCATCTGCATATAACAACTCCCATGGGAGTCCTGTCCTAAAGTCCCTTGACAGATCCTCCTGGATCAAAACATACAGTAATGGGCTCAGCATATTTATATACATATAAATATATACAGTATATATATATATATATATATATATATATATATATATATATATATATATATATATATATATACTATTTATATACATATAGATAGATAGATAATGTTATATACAGTGATTTATCAATAGTCTCCTATATGGTATCTTTTAGTTTAAGTGGTACTAAGGCATCTTTTTTTTTCGCTCATGACTTAACAATGTCTTCTCCATTTTACAGACCTTTCGTTTTTCATAGTTTAACTATATCCTGAACCACTAGTTTTGGAACTCACTTCCTCAGAGTCCATTTTAAATCCAGCTATTATTGTTATTTCTTGAATCTAGAAAACCAATAGGTGAATGAAATGTTTGTCCATGAATATTGTTTTATCTTTTACCATTTGTGTATTAACCCAGCCAATACCAGCGACGTCTCCCAGCCGTCAGTAGATAAGTCACTCTCCAGTCCCAGCGACGGCTGGGAGCCGTCAGTAATGTACTTTCCTTGTAACTGCCTGTATCAGGCTGTGCCTAATACCACAATAATTTGAGCACTGCTCTCGATGTGGCAACACTTCTCAGCTTATATCCAATCCTCTGAAGGCTGAGAGAGCCAGTATTCCTTCATCTCTTGAGGTGGAAGGTTGGTATATCTTGCCATTTTGGCCACATTGCTTGGGACTGGAGGGGGGGGGGCCTTTTATTTCCTCCTGAACAGCAGGGGTTAATAACAGAACGGATAATTGGTTTCATGGTATGAAGAACAACATATATATACTATCTCTGACAGTAACAGTACCTTTATTTTTCCTATCAGTTCTGATAATGTATTCTTGTTCTCAAAAACCTGGTGTTCGCTGTGTCTGGTTAACCTCCGACCATGTTCCTCTTATCAATGCTCACTTCTTCATCATATACATTTGTTTCTGCTGACCTACTCCATGCTTCAGACTTGGTAAATAACCTCTTGTTTCTTCACCGTAATATAGCTACTTAAAATCGTCCTGCAGTAGCGTAAATGCATGAACATATTTATTCACATCATCACACCTGGGGAAAGCATGGCCACAATACCATAATTCGTTACATTGACAATATACTTCAGCATTATAGGTAGTCTACTTACAGAGCTAAATAAGCGTTTGGTAGTAACAAAAATCAATACATAATTACTAGAAGGAACATTTGTTTATGCTGAATGTGTGTGTGTATGTGTGTTTGTGTGTTGTATTAAATTCCTCTGGGGATGCTGGGGATATAATAAAACTGATTGATCTGATTGAAAAGTGTAAATAATTAACAAGCATCTCTATTGGTAAGATGTTTAGTGTACTGCATGCAGGTTGATAAATATTGATGCCCCTGCACAATAAAAGATAGCATGTACACATTATTTCTCCATGTAATATTCAGAAAGCTACTTCCAAATTCTCTTTGTTTCAGTAAAAATTGTACACTTGCAATCAAATACTCGGCACACAAACACACACACACACACACACACTCTCACACACACACACTCACACACAAATGGCGATATTATTTTTTCGTTCAATTGTACCTGGCAATAATTAACATGCTTTTGAAGCAAGCACCACTATCGTGAGTGGAATATTTGAACCAAATAATGTCAAGGATATCAGTTACCTACCTATAACAAGACAATTAGAAATAATATATATCAGAAAATATGAAATACGTAATGTGTTATTAATATCACCCTTTCCACTTGATTCCTGCCATCAAATTATTCGAGGTGCACTTGGAAGAGCGCATACCTCCACCTACGATGGCGGAGGTACGCGCTCTACCAATTGCCTTCTAATTAGAATATCTTCTTCCTTGGCAAATATCCTATCTGCCCAACAAATTTCGTGAACAACAGTTCATAACTTTGTAAGCCGCCTACGCTAGGGGAGATATGCGTACTACCGATCACCTCTTAAATTGAATCACTTTTTTCTTGGCGTATAATATTCTGTCTGTCCACAACATTTCGTGAGCATCGGTTCATAACCTTTTGAGATATCTAGTTCACAGCAAATAATCCGAAAAACTGACAGTCGAACGTAATCAAAAACAACATCGCGCGCAGGTAAATCGAAGCTGTCAAGCTATATTATTAAATCAGTTCGTGTGTCTGTTTGTCTGTCTGTCTGTGTGTTCTTAGTAGGCGACCGCAGTTTTGGACCTGGGGAGCTGAAACTTTGCATGTGGGTGTCAATTGACCTGGGTCAGATCATAGAGGGGGTGAGGCCACGATCGGAGGTCGTTTCAAGGCCGAAATTGAAAACAAATTTGAAAACAAAATGAACAAAAATTGCCGTTTGGGGCAGAAGGAGGCCTCCGATCGAAAAGGTGTATGGAACGAAAGTTGTTCGCAGCCCCCCAAAATGGGAGTACGAATGAGGTCCGATCCAAAATCGGAGGTCATTTAGCGGCCGAAATCGAGGTCGCCGTTTAATGAGGCACAGGGAGGTCGAGGCCGGTGATTATGGTAGTAGTAGTATTGTGATGATTGTGGTAGTGGCGGCCGCAGTTTTGGACCTGGGGAACTGAAACTTTGCATGTGGGTGTCAATTGACCTGGGTCAGGTCATAGAGGAAGCGAGGCCACGATCGGAGGTCGTTTCGAGGCTGAAATTGAAAACAAATTGAAAGAAATGGCCGTTTGGGGCAGAAGGAGGCCTCCGATCGAAAAGGTGTATGGAACAAAAGTTGTTCGCAGCCCCCCAAAATGGGGGTACGGATGAGGTCAGATCCAAAATCGGAGGTCATTTAGCGGCCGAAATCGAGGTCGCCGTTTAATGAGGCACAGAGAGGTCGAGGCCGGTGATTATGGTAGTAGTAGTATTGTGATGATTGTGGTAGTAGTGATTGATGATGGTGATTATGGTAGTAGTAGTGGTGGTGATTATGGTGGTACAGTATTATTACCCGGGCAATGCCGGGTACCCCTGCTAGTTACCAATTAAAATGTTATCCTATATACATTACCGTATATATATATATATATATATATATATATATATATATATATATTTACACTAGCAGGGGTACCCGGCGTTGCCCGGGTAATCACCATAATCACCATCACTACTACCACCACTACTACTACCATAATCACCATCAATCACTACTACCACAATCATCACAATACTACTACTACCATAATCACCGGCCTCGACCTCCCTGTGCCTCATTAAACGGCGACCTCGATTTCGGCCGCTAAATGACCTCCGATTTTGGATCTGACCTCATCCGTACCCCCATTTTGGGGGGCTGCAAACAACTTTCGTTCCATACACCTTTTTGATCGGAGGCCTCCTTCTGCCCCAACGGCCCAATTCCGATTTCGCGCCCATTTTCTCAGTCCCTTTCACCCTGGGGAATTCTATTTTGTTCACTAAAAACCTGTCTAGGGACCCCCTTACTATGCATACCAAGTATGAACGCTCTAGCTTAAAAACTGCGGCCGCCTATAAAGAACAGACACACACACACACACACACACACACACACACACACACACACACACACACACACACACAGACAATCGAAAATATTATATAGAATATAAGAATATACCGGTATATATAATTATATTCTTTATATATATATATATATATATATATATATATATATATATATATATATATATATATATATATATATATATATATATATATATATATATATATATATATATATATATATATTCGCAATACCTCCAACAACAATGTAGCTCACTAATCCTCTACCATTCCCCACAGTAGTCATCTTCACTTAATCCTCTGCATCCACTCTCTGCCCCCTACACAACCTAACTTTAGCACCACTCACTTTATTTTCCTTCACCACTCACTCCACAGTCGCTCCCGACCACTTTAACCACCACTGCTCCCTATTAGCTCCCCATTGATGATATGTGAAGATATCCAAATGTAGGAGCCTTTTTAGGAGGGCTCGCTATCAAAAGGCTCAGCCTGGAAAATTGTACAATGTAAATGTAATGTAATTTTGGCTAAATATACTTTTCAAATTTCGAATTTCAAAATTCAAATTCCCCACCTCTTCCTCCACTCACTTTCACCCACCAATCTCTGCCATTTAAACTGCCAACCCTTTTACACTAGTTCCCCCTTCCCCACCTAACCACCTTCTTTCTTCCATCGCTCACTCCCGATGTTCGCCACCCATCCCCTCCCTCACTTCTCCTTTACCAGACTTCAACCAGTACCTCCCACGCCCGTTCTCCACCCTCCTCCACCACCCCACTCTCCTTCACCAGATAACCACCACCTAGTCTCTCCTCTACCACTTCTCCACCCTGCCTCACCACTCCAGCACGCTCCACCCCTCTATTCTACCAGTTCTCCATGTTCCCCTATCACTCCACTCTCCTCACAGGACTCTACACCACCTCTCTCCCCCACCACTTCTCCACCCTCCCCTAGCACTCCAGAACTATCAACCCCTCTATTCCACCACTTCTCCCCCCTCCCCCAGCACTCTCCACCCTCTATTCCACCACTTTTCCCCCCTCCCCCAGGACTCCAGTCTCCACCCCTCTATTCTATCATTTCTCCCCCTTCCCCCAGCACTCCAGCACTCTCCACCCCTCTATTCCACCACTTCTCCATCCTCCTCCAGAACTCCAGCACTCTCCACCCCTCTATTCCAACACTTCTTCACCCTCCCCCAGCACTCCACACCCCTCTATTCCACCACTTATCCACCCTCCTCCAGCACTCTCCACCCCTCTATTCCACCACTTCTCCCCCCCCCCTAGCACTTCAGCACTCTCCACCCCTCCATTCTACCACTTCTCCCCCAGCACTCTCCACCCCTCTATTCCACCACTTCTCCCCCCTCGCCCAGCACTCCAGCACTCTCCACCCCTCTATTCCACCACCCTTCCACTCCTCTATTCCACCACTTCTCCACCCTCCTCCAGCACTCTCCACCCCTCTATTCCACCACTTCTCCACCCTCCCCCAGCATTCTCCATCCCTCTCTTCCACCACTTCTCCCCCCTCTCCCAGCACTCTCCACCCCTCTTTTCCCCCCTCCCCCAGCACTCCAGCACTCTCCACCCCTACTAGTACCCTCAGCAGTGAGGTAAGGTTACAGGGGCTTATTGCATGCACCCGGCACCCCAGCGGCAGACTCCCGGCTTGGCTTACAGTGTTAGTCTGGCTTTATGGCTTGGCAGGCCCCGCTCCTCCCACCTCCACCCAGACCTTTGCCTTACCGTATCACCAGCTGGGCCAGGCCGCCTCAGGAAAAAGGGTGGGTGGAATTGTGCATTTTCAGGGAGAGAGAGAGAGAGAGAGAGATTGTGAGTGTGTGCGCTGGCGTGTGCTAAAAGGAATTATGAGGACAATTTGTTTCAAAAGAATATGATACCCTTTGTAATAAGAAATAATGTAAATATATCTGCGAATTGAACCCCAGACCATACGAGCGCTTGAGCTAGACCTTACCACGGGCACACGACATACTAGTAAGGTATTCCTAGCATTAGATCACCCAAAATTTCATTCTAGTAAACTAGCAAACAGTGGGGATTCGAATCTCTATTCTCAGATGACAAACCACGACGTTACCAATGCCCCACTCAAGAACAGTTATTATGCTCTTTAATATATATTGCTCTATATATATATATATATATATATATATATATATATATATATACTCGATTTATTTGTTTTAAGGGGATGTTTTTATGTAGTTTGTTTAATTATTTATTTTATTGTAATTATTATTTTCTTTACTTTGCTCTCTTGAACTCCATTAAAAAATAACAACTCCTAGACCCTTCTACACAAAAAGTAGTACATTTTTTGCTAGGCCAGTTCTTCCTATATTACAGGTTCGCTATCGCTGGCCTGAAAAAGCCGACACCTACATGGCACGAAAGGTATTAAAATCAAAGATATGAGGCTAAATCTCTTGAAATAACCAAACTAATATGGGCCGAATATATTATAATCTCAAACCTAATTGGGTTCAGCATGAGGGAGAAGTAAGTCTAAAAAAAACACCACCTTAACCCATCCAGTACCAGCAATGGCTGATGTCCATCAGTAAGAGAGTTACGTGCCAATACCAGCGATGGTTCTTATCAGTCGGTAATATGCGAACCTAGTTCCTGCTAATATCGAGCGGGAGCTGCTAGCATGACATGGAGGCAGTGCTGTGAGGATTTGGCAACACTTCTCATCCTCCCTCTCAGCTGCTCAAGGCCAGATGAGCCAGTCACCCACCAACTCTTGTGCTGGGAGGGTGTTGTCTCGTCCCTGATGAGTCATTTTGGCCACAATGGCTGGCACTCTGGGGCACACTTGATCTAATATGCTACGGAACAGTAGGGGTTAACTTGGCATAAATTGTATTCCCTTTTGCCTTTCATTTATCAATAAATAACAGAAAAATAAGAAACTACTCTGCATCATGTTATTGCCAAGTTTTCATAATTAAGGGGAGATTTTATATTATTTCTTTAATATTTTGTTTTATATTTTTGGAGGTCTAGAGACATCCATCAAACTTAAAAAGATTCACCCAAGACCCCCCTTTGAGATAAATTTGTGCATTTTTCGATAGAAAATGCTCCGGCCGAAGGCCAGTTCCTCCTAAATTACAGGCTCACTTTCGCTAGCCAAGATAAAAACAACCACTTAATGACACAAGAGATCTTAAAATCACTAAACTAACAGGGCGAATGTCATAACATCTCAAAGCTAATGGAGCTAAGAATGAGGGAGAAGGGCATCCAGAAATATTAATAAGCGTCAGTCTAACACCACCACCACCAACAACAACAACAACATCCTCACCGACAACCTCAAACACTCATCCGCCTGTGGCCCAGACAAACTAAGTAACATACACCTGTGACACCTGGGACCACAAGGTATTCAAGCACTCACCAACATATCAGACTACAGCTATTCACACAACATAATAACCAACATCTGAAAGCATGGCGTCATCATCACAGTCCCCAAACCAAACAAAGACCCCACGCTACCCTCCTCACACCGCCCCATCACTCTCCTTTGCACCCCTTCAAAGGATACTGAACGCCTCATATTACAACTAACCACACCTCACATTCCCCTACATACCTCACAACACAGTTTTAGGCCACTACACTCCACAAACACCCTTCTTACAGACCTCACACACAAAGTTTTTGATGGCATCAATTCAGCTAGGCCACCACACAGAACACTTCTTGTTACAACTAAAGCATGGTTCACACATAGACGAGTCGGTGCCCGTGTATCGGGGTGTGTCCAGGGTACTCGCCACGTGGCCCAAAAATTTCATACATGCATGAAATTTCTTGTCCCCGTCACGAGTCCGAAGGACATATGTGTAGACTCATGTTGACTCCTGTTGACTCTTCGTGACTCGTGTTGACTCTTGTTGAACTCTGCATAACTCTTTGTGACTCGTGCTGACTCTTGTTACACTCTTGGGTGAATCAGGCACCTGCACAATGGGGGCCACTCTTGGGAGCACTCATTGTGACTCTTGTTCCACTCTTGTTACATTCTTGTTGACTCTTGTTACACTCTTGTTGACTCGTGTTGACTCGTACCGGATCTTTGTTTTCGTACCCTGGAATTTGACCGTTATTTTTCAAACTTATGCCACTCGTGTTGGGTTCGTGTTACACTCGTGATGACTCTCCGTTAGTCGTGCGGACTCTTGAATGAACACGTGTTGACTCATATTGACTCGTGTTACACTCGTGTTGACTCGGGATTCGTTACTACTCGTGTAGTAATCAGCCTCCAGCAACGCCGATAATCGACGAGTGTCACTCGTGTTGGACTCGGGCACCGACTCGTCTATGTGTGAACCATGCTTAACATTAGTAAAGCTTTTGATGCCATTCCCCGCCACAGCCTTAAAAACAAAATTCTTAACACAAACATGCACAATAACACATAAAGATGGCTGGCCAACTATCTAGCAGACAGATGTGGCCAGTCATCTAACATCAGAAATTTCACAAACGGAGTTCCTCAGGGATCCGTCTTGTCACCAACACTGTTCAATCTATACATGCACGACCTACCCATACCCCACACACCCTAGATACACACAGCATCATACGCAGACGACATAACACTCACATGTACACATTGAGACGCAAACACAGCCGCACAACTCCTCCAACCGAACCTCAACACACTACACGACTGGTTCACCCCAAACAGATTCAAACTAGTCCCAGCCAAATCTACAGTTACGCTTCTCACAAACTGACGGTAGAACATAGACATACCCCTCAGCTCACCTTAAATAACATCCCTATAACACACACACACACACACACACACACACAAAATCCTTGGTGTAACATACAATACATCAATGTAATTTACACTACATATTACAAGCATACAAAAAAAATACTTATACCAAAACGCTCTCAAGTCACTTGCCCAAACAACAATTGGGAAATAACAAAGAAACTACCACCACAATATACAAACAATATATATGTTCACTTGTTCAGTGATGGAATATGCTAACCCTGCTCGGGCCTCTAACCTCTATGAAACACATCACAACACCCTACAGACCATACAGAACAAAGCCCTCAAAATAATCGCTTGCTGCACAACTACCTACACCTATAGACCACCTATACCAGGAAACCAAAGTCCTCAAAATCAAGGATCACCTGCATATGAGAGGCACACAATTTCTTTCTGCAGCTTCCACAAACCAACACCACCCACTACACTACATGGCAGAACATCCACACACACCAAGAAACATCAAAACAACACCTAGCTCTCGTTATCATACACAAACATTGTCTTCACTCCCTCCTTGCCCACCCCAAGCGAGCCTCCAAAAGCATGTCCATACTCAAATCACCCACCGATCCATCCAGTCTCTCAAAGACAACACTCTGCTACATGCACGGCCCCCTGAAGTCCATCCCTCAGAAACCCTCCTTTCCTGTGAGGACAGAGTCCACCTGGCTAGGCTGCGATGTGGGCACCATCCAACCCTTCTGAGTGATCAGAAGAAGCTGGATGTTCTGTCCAGGACACCTGTCCAGGTTGTAACAAAACACTGCACACTATCAAACACAGCATGGAAGACACACAACCACTTAGGCCAACAACACAACATACACTCCTTGAGAACTTTGTGGGAAAACCCGGTCTCGGTTGTAGCCTTCTTTAGGAGCTCGGGGCTGTTCAGCCAGGCAGACTAGGGAACGACTACTACTACTACTACATTGACATGGGTAAACCCTAGAGGTCTTTGCTTTGCACGGACCTAATAAGAGAGAGAGAGAGACTGCATTCTTTAGTAGCTCTGTAAACAAATATGGTATCAATTTCGCAGTTTTGAGTCCCCCACACGTTAGTACGGTGCCAAAAGAGTTTATTTTATTCTGTGTGTGTGTGTGTGTGTGTGTGTGTGCGCGCGCGCGTGTGTATGTAAACAGTATATATTCGTCATTAATTGTGTCGCTTGTCCCTGCCACTATATGCAAGCAACTGTTAGTGTGTTTGTGTGTGTTTCATCTTGTTCCTGAATGTACGGGTTTGTGTGTGTGTGTGTGTGTGTGTGTACTCTTCATTAATTGAGTCGCCTGTCACAGCCAGTATGTACAGTATAAGTGCCTGTCAGTGTATTTGTGTGTGTGTGTGTGTGTGGGCGTGCGTGTGTGTGTGTGTGTGTGTGTGTGTGTGCTCTCTTTTGTTTTTGAATAGTTGAACAGCTTGGCTAGGGAGGGACCACACTAAATCCTTCTCCATTGGAATAGCCGAACAAAACTTTTGAACTGAAAGAGATGTTTGTGTGTGTATGTAGGTGTGTGCTTCCTTTGTTCTTGAATATTGTGTGTGTGTGTGTGCGTATGTGTGTGTGTGTGCTTCCCTTCGTTCTTGAATAGTGTGGGTGTGTGTGTGTGTGCGTGTGTGTATCTGTGTGTGTGTGTGCACGCGCTTGCTTTTCTTTCACAGTAATAGAGCTTGAGTTTATGTAATTCAGTAGTCAATTTAAGCCTATGACATTTATTACGGGGTAAACATGGGAAACTCAAAGACAGACTGAGAGGATATAATTAAAACATTCTCAACAAACGATGAAGTGTGTCGTCCTTTGTCGTCTGGCTATCAGTCGACGATTTTATACGATTTGTCGGTCAAAAGAAAGTTTGGATTTTATTTTCCCTATATCATTCTTAGAGGTATTTCTTAAACTGTCTAAAATTGTCTAACTCTAGCCACAATTAAAGGAAGAAGAGTGTCTTCGTACTGAAAGGGTTAATCATTGGCTTCACATCAGAGGTACAAGCCTTCACAAATAAAAGGTGTCTGTAATTATTTCAGTATGATCATGATTTGTTGTTACGGTGTATCTCCTGGTAATTATTTTATTGGAATTAGGAAAATGTACAAAATATTTCATTGACTTCCTTACTTTATATTTTGTTAATGTGAGAAATGTTACACAAGTCGAAGCAAATTGTCATATAGTAACACAAATATATTATTATCATTATATGATTGAAGAGCTTATGTAGACATGTTTTAGTTGATAACTCGTTTGGCATAATACAATAACATTATTAGCAACAACTCCATAATAACATTATTAGCAACAACTCCATAATAACATTATTAGCAACAACTCCATAATAACATTATTAGCAACAACTCCATAATAACATTATTAGCAACAACTCCATAATAACATTATTAGCAACAACTCCATGATAACATTATTAGCAACAACTCCATAATAACATTATTAGCAACAACTCCATAATAACATTATTAGCAACAACTCCATAATAACATTATTAGCAACAACTCCATAATAACATTATTAGCAACAACTCCATAATAACATTATTAGCAACAACTCCATAATAACATTATTAGCAACAACTCCATAATATTTCATTCCAAAATTACATTGGTATTTGTCAAAGTTATACAATGATTTGATTATTAGCATATTTCACTATTTACGACATATTTAATCTGGTGTAAAATACTTTAGTAATCATTACATTATTTTACTATGTTTACGAAATATTATATATCCATGTCACAGTCCCGACAATCAAAACATGATTATAAACAAATGGTTAAATAACTTATTCTTTAAAATCCCACAACGACCTTTACATAAAGTGTTCTAGCTTCAGTCAAATGGACATTTTCAAAGTAATACAAATAACTATACAGCAAAACACACAAGAAACGCTCTAATCATTAATATAAGACTGCTTGTAGTTAAGGGATTTTTCATGCTTTGCCCCACTATTTTTTAGATTCTAAGGCGTTCGCATCATTACTAAGACGTTTTCGCTTCATTTCTTCGTCAATATTAAAACTTGTTGTGCCATTTAGGTGTCATTTCTTTTCCTGACAAGCGAAAGTGGGACTACATTTCCTGACGAGCGAAAGCGGGACTACATTTCCTGACGAGCGAAAGCGGGACTACATTTCGGCCGAGAAATTTTTCTACCGAATTTTTTTTTACATTTATCTCAAAAGTGGGTTTGGGGGGTATTTGTCAAAAGTGGGTTTGGGGGGTATTTGTCAAAAGTGGGTTTGGGGGGTATTTGTCAAAAGTGGGTTTGGGGGGTATTTGTCAAAAGCTTCTTGAAGATTTAAGGAGCAAACTAGAAATAAATAAAATAAATAGAATATAAATTAAATTAAATGATAAAACTCCCCTTAGCCTAACCAAATTACCTTACAGGCAGATATGTGGGGAGGATCCACCCATACCACACTTCTTGAAAGGGTACAGCCAAACAAAAAATTGTCTCATCAACTCACTTCCTCGTACTAATTTACTACAATATCTCACTACACGCCGCAATATTGCATCTCTCTCACTCTTCTACCGTTATTACAATGATCAGTGTTCTTCAGAGCTCTCTAGGTGTATACCTCCTCCCTTACGGAGAGTTGGTGGCACCCACCCTTCAACACATTCCCTACCCTATGCTGTTCAGCTCTCTAACCCAAACGTGAACCGATATTCCCAGTATTTTGTTTTCTTCAATTCAGCAAGTAAACTTTGAAACTCTCTCTCTCAATCTGTCTTTCTCTCATCCTATGACTTATACTACTTCAAGTTCCGTGTATCCAGACAGTTTAACTCTAACGTACCTTGAAATTGGAACCCCTGTTACTCTTTCAACTTTGGAGGTTGGGGTGGGGGGCAGCATTGAGTTTTGTCTCCTTCACACACACCGTAACACAACTAGAATAAACCGTACTTTTTCAACAAACCAGATAATAGTCAATAGCTGATTGAGAACAATAATTAGATGCAGATTAGGGTGTATAGTATTTAATTTTGTAACGTATATACTGTATATGGTCTACCTACCTTTTTTCTTTCAAACACTCCTCTCAACAAAACCCTCCTCATAATTTCAAAAAGGTTATCTTGCTTATGTTCACAGAAAACAATATAGGGATTGTGTACGCCTTCAGCTCCATCCACAGTTCTGGGAAGTGGCTAGTAAAAATCCCATCATAATGAAACCCTATATAAACATTTCAGGAACCCTAGTAATGACTGTTTTTAACTGCTACATGGGGCGACGGTCAAGGGGGTTATGAAATGTATTTAATTCGTATCGCAGGTTATTTATTCCTTTTGCCATGTTCAAGCAATGTATGTTAAAGTTTCCCCTTAGACAATGACAAATAAATGCCTCCCCAGACCCTTTCAAACTGAAGAACGCCCAGCGACCCCCTTCCAGCTGAATAACTACAGTTTTCGATTTAAATTGTTCTGGCTAAAGACCCGTTTCTCCTAAATTGCAGGCTCAATCGCTCGCCCTGAAATATTCGTCACTTGAATAAGGTGAAGTGTCTTATAATCGCCAAACAATTGAAAGGAAACTTCTTAAAAACTTCAAACTAATTGAGTGGCAGATAATCGATAAATACCCCCCTCTCTCAGATAATGTTAACTCCATAAATACGAGAAGGCTATATATTTAGGGGAGGTGTGGTGGAGTGGTCTTGCCACTGGCCTGGTAATCCAAAGGTCCCGGGTTCAAATCCCGATGTATCAATGGGAAGATATTATTGGGATGGAATTTGTGCTGTACCTAGTATCAGTGCATTACCACAAAGCCCACCAAAACGTCAATAAAATACCCTCATTGTTCCCTGATTAATAGCACTGTAAGAATATTCCCATATTCAAAATATGCTATAGGGGTGCAATGCCTGGTGAGTTATCTGCTCAACAGGTGGCGTTGTGTGTGTGTAAGTGTGAAAGTCCGAGTGTAGGGGGTGAGACAGTGAAGCACGGGAACGAGGTGGCTTCAGAGATGGGGTCGTTTCGGGCCATGAGTGAGCACCGTGCCTCATGTGAAGGCAAGATGGCAGGTGCTCGTTGTGCTCTACGTGCTTCACATGTCTCACTCCCTAGACTGGAACAAGACCTCACGGGCTTCACTGTTCATTGTAAAGCGGTGAATGTTAAGGCTCTCAGCCTATGCCCGAGAGGAAGTAAGTTGGAAAAAAAAACAAAAAAAAAACATTGTGTATTCTACCTAGCACCAGACATATTTATTCAACCAGAATAAACTGTCAGAATGCGTCGTAATCATCAGAGGGTTAATTAATATTATCACTTGCCAATGTCCTCACTTCAATCCATCATTTATTGCATTCACATACAAAAACGTAAACAAATAGGCGAATAAGATATGGAGGTAAGAAATAAGAAATTGAGATAAGAAGATAAGGAGAGAACAAGAACAAAAACAAGAACAAAACAAAAAGGGAAAGATCGAGAGCTGGAGAGAATATGCATAATTAGAAAGATGAAACAATGAAGTGGCCCAGCAGAGGAAAACGATATGAAAAGAACAAGGAAGGAGAAGAAGGACGAGGTGAAGAAGGAGAAGAAGGACGAGGTGAAGAAGAAGAAGAAAGAAGAAGAAGAAGAAGAAGAAGAAGAAGAAGGAGAAGAAGGACGAGGTGAAGAAGAAGAAGAAGAAGAAGAAGAAGAAGAGCAGAGACATCAATAAATAGTTAAGGGGGGTCACCGTTTTTTTGTCTTCTCTCATTTTCTCTATTTCCCTAGCTTGTATCCATTCGGCCCCATTCAGCCAACTGTTTTAAGACGTTTATCCCTATCCAGATGTCGATTTCTTCCTGGCGAGCAATAGCGACCCAGAATTGTATGGAGATATCCGGCTTCGCCGGAGACATTTTTCTATCGAAAAAAGTAAAAATTTAGCTTGCTGTCATTACAAAAATATATAATATATGCTGGCTCGCTATCGCTCGCCAGGAAAATATTGACACCTTGATGGGGTAAACGGCTTACAACAGTAGGCTGAATGGGGCCGAATGGATACAAGCCAAAGAAAGAGGGAGAGAAAAATAATAAAAAAGCGAGGTGGACTCCCTTAATGAGTACAAAGGAGTACAAAGGAAATCAAGCAACAACAGATCTAGTGACCCTTCTAGGCTGCTTGTCTTCCAAAACACTGAGGATCAAGTGTCCAAACAGTGGTTTAGAGTGGGTAAGGGAACATTGGAAAGGGAACTACTGCCCTGGAACTAATGTCCGTGGCAGGATTAGGAAGTTAGTAGGGGACGTATGGGTTAGTAACTGATGGGAGGATAAAATAAAGTTATTCATTTACAAACGCAGTCAGTCGCGGGTTTGATGCGAGATATTTGTCTAGGCGAAGTTTAAATGAATCAACGGTGCTGCAGTCTATGACATCTCGGGGAAGCCCATTCCATAAGTTGACAACTCGATTGAAGAAGACATTCTTAGCTTCATGTGAGTTAAAAGATTTACCAATAATTTTGCAACCGTTTCCCCGCGTGTAATTAGATTGGTCGATAGTGAAGTACTTACTACAGTTCATATTGTCGATGCCTTTGATGATTTTGAACACTTGAATTAAGTCGCCTCTTAATCTGCGCTGGGTTAAAGGAAATAGATTTAATTCTCTAAGACGCTCCTCGTATGGTTTGTTCTTTAGGCTAGGTATAATTTTGATAACTCTACGTTGAACTCGTTCTAGCTTATCTATATATTTTTGGTAATAAGGGCACCAGGATTGAACGCAGTATTCAAGAAGAGGGCGGACTAAGGAATTGTAATGGGTTAGGATAACGTCTTTGGATTTATGCTCAAATGACCTGCCTATAAAGCCAATTATTTTGTTTGCCTTCTTAACAACTTCTGAACATTGTTGGCTCGGTTTTAGGTTACTCGATATTGTTACTCCCAGATCGGTTTCTCTGTTTACATTCTTAAGCTGAGTGCCATTCATCAAATAGTTTGCTTTCTCATTTTGGTATCCAATATGTAGTACTTTACATTTATCTGCATTGAAACTCATTTGCCAAATTTGGGCCCAACATGACACTTACTTATCTAGATTGTGTTGCATATCGTCAACTTGTTCTTTTGAGAGTACGCTATTTGCAATGTTTGTATCGTCAGCAAATTTTGAGATTGTACAGGTGAGACCCTCATCTATGTCGTTGATGTAAATTAGAAAGAGAATTGGTCCTAGTACCGATCCCTGGGGTACCCCGCTACTTACATTGGTCCATTTAGATGCCTTACCGTTTATGACTACTCTTTGCTTTCTGTCGCTGAGCCAATTTTCTATCCATTTCAACACACCATCTTGTATTCCATGCACTTTTAGTTTTAGCAGTAAACGTTTGTGGGGAACTTTGTCAAAGGCCTTTTGAAAATCAAGGTATATAATATCTACAGCTTTACTCTCATTGTAGAGGTTGAGGATATCGTGGAAGAAGTCTAAGAGGTTTGTTAAACAGGAACGTTTTTTACGAAAGCCGTGTTGAGTATCTTTAAGTATGTTATTTTCCTCTAAGTGATTTACGAGTCTGTCTCTTATGAGTGTTTCTAACATTTTACATACAACTGAGGTTAAGCTAATTGGACGATAGTTACTGGGTAGGGATTTGCTGCCTTTTTTGAATATCGGTGTTACGTTGGCTAGCTTCCACTGATCAGGCATATTTCCAGACTGCAAGGATATATTAAATAGCAATGTCAGTGGTTTGGAGAGCTCATCCTTAGCTTCCTTTAGGACTCTAGGTGAGATTTTATCAGGTCCAGGCGTTTTATTTACCTTGAGTTTATCTAAACAATTCAATACTTCTCTCTCTGTAACGGTGATATTGCTTAGAACATCTGAATTATCAATCTGAATCGGCGATGGTGTAGGGATATCACTGAGGTCTTCCGTTGTAAAAACTGATGCAAAGAAGGTATTGAGGGCATGACTCATTTGTACTTCGTCTTTGGTGTATTCTCCATTTTCGTCGACTAACAGTCCAACAGTTGAAGTAACTACTTTTTTCTTTCTGATATAACTATAGAATTCTTTCGGGTTTGTTTTACTTTGATTCGCAACATTTAACTCCAGGGTCTTTTTACTTTGCTTAATTAACTTTTTGGCTTTGCGTCGTAGCTCTACAAATTTCACCCGTTCTTCGTCATTTTGTAAGGATTTTAATCTATCATTAGCAAACTTTTTAGCAAGCAGACAGTTTGAAATATCTTTATTCCACCATTTGGGCTTATTATTAAGGCCTGGACACCGTATTTTCGATGGTATGCAGTCCTGCACTGCTTTTAGGTAAGTGGTTTCGAATAATTCCCAAGATGTATTTATGTCGTTATTGTTAATTAAAAAGCTCCAGTCAGTTTCTTTAAACATAGCTCTAAGTTTATGAAAGTTTGCTTTCTTGAAGTTAGGGACTTTTTCGATGCTGCTATTTGGTTCGTTACTAGTAAACTTTAAAGTGAAAGTTATTGTACGATGGTCGCTGTTACTGAATTCATCACCAACATTCAAATTCTCTATTAATTCTTCTTTTGTTGCAAGTACAAGGTCAAGAACATTATTACCACGGGTCGGCGATCGAACAAATTGATAGAGTGAACTCTCTTGCAAGTTCGCATACAAGTCATGTCCGGAGTGTGAAGTAAGAGTATCGCCCCACTTGGTCACAGGTAAATTAAAGTCGCCAAAAAATACGGTATCTTGTGAGTTACTTACATCTGCAATTTGTTCATAAATTTCTCGGTCAGTTTGCACTGATTGAGCTGGAGGTCTGTATATTAATGCAAGTATTATGTTTGTACCTTTATTATTCTTTATTAGCACAAAAGATGTGTCGACGTTCACAATTTGAGGTTTTGATAAGAGGGTCGGGTTAAGACTTTCTTTGATATAAAATAAAACGCCACCTCCATTTTTATTTATTCGGCTTTTCTCAAACATTACATAACCGGAAAGTGAATACTCTGCTAAAAAGTCTCTATCTTCTGTATTGAGCCAAGATTCTGTTATACCAATCACATCATAATTTTCAGTAAACACTAGTTCCTCTAAATCTGAAAATTTATTACGTATGCTACGAGCGTTTGCATAGAAAACCTTTAAAGTTGCGGTTTTAGAACTCGCAGAACGTTCTTTAATCAAATTTTTGGTTCTGGTCGGATCTACATTTACATTCATGGCTGTCATCGGTCCTCGGTCGTTATCCCTGGCGGTTTTGAATTTGGGTCGTGTTGGTGGAGCCTTATCCAAATTCGCGGTTCTTGACGGATTAGCATTTAATTCCTTCGCAGGTTGCCGCCCTCGCTGTCTTCGGTCCTCCTTCCTGGTTGTCCTGTGCTGAGTCGATTTCTTCTCCGAAAATCCTTCACCGCATCGTTGAGAAGACGCCCAAAACGTGCTGCTCCCACCTGGTTCAGATGAACTCCATCGTCCGAAAACAAATAGTCATCGTAGTAGAAATTGTCCCAGGTGTCGACGAATCCCACGTTTTCCTTCCTGCAGAGGTTTGCTAGACAACGATTTGTGCTGGTGGCTATGTTGTAAACTCGGCTCTCTACACCAAGCCGGGGGACAATTCCTGAGACGATGATCCTTGATGACTTCTCCTTAAACGACTTGATCAGCTGCTGGTACTTTAAAAGCAAATCTTCCGACCGGGTTCGCTGTACATCGTTGGATCCAACGTAGATGACGTACATTGTATTAGCAGGGGCCAGCTTAGATACTTCGTCAACTGCAGCAACTATGTCGTCCACACCACCACCAGGGATACAAAAACCCTTCCTGGTCTTAGGTGCCCTGGCGCAAAACTCTGTGAGCTGACCACGTATCATCGAGTCTCCCACGAGCCGGACTTCTTCTATTTCCTCTTCGTCATCTGAGTCTGTGAGTATCTGGAAACAGTTTTGACACTCGGTAATCGGTATGGATTTCCTGGTCTTGGGGCAAACGTTGTTCCTCACGACACCACGGAAGTTGTCTTGAGGGGGAAGAGAGTCACTATTTGTTTCTTGAGTATCGGAACCATCAGCTGAAATGGCTACTGCAGGCGTTGAATTGTTGGCAGTTGATGTTGGGGCGTTGGTGGCTGCTGGAGTTGCGGTGACAATTGAAGTTTGTGGTACTCCAACGTTGAGTGTTACAAACTCTTGGAGTGATTCCAGCTTCATGGTGAGGAGTTGATCTTGTTGTAGGCTTCATCTAATTTCACTGTCAAATGAAATGAGAAAGGAGAAGACGAACAGGAGGCAGACTAAGAGGATGCCGCTAAGCAAGGAGTGTATTAGCGAGTAAGGAAGCAGGATTGGCGGACTTATAACTTCTACTGGCTCTGAATTTAAGTCACTGAGCCTCGGGATAAGACGGTGCAGCAAAGAGAGAGAGAGAGAGAGTAATAATAATAATAATAATAATGGTTATTTCCACCAATAGTGGTTATTCTTGTTACATTAATTACAATATATACAATAAGTATTGGAGAATGTTTGCCTAAGACACAAACCCTGTTACATGTTTGCAGAGAGAGAGAGAGAGAGAGAGAGAGAGAGAGAGAGAGAGAGAGAGAGAGAGAGAGAGAGAGAGAGAGAGAGAGAGAGAGAGAGAGAGAGACAGAGAGAGAGAGAGAGATACAAAGAGCATACTTCTAAACTATGTGATCTGAATTTTCACATAATGTCAAAGAGCGCAATATAAGCATGGTTATTCCTATTGTATGAAAAGTGCCAGCCCTGATCCTTTTCCTTCTTTTTGGCCTCCCATTCCACCTCGGATGCCTTTTACCGTCTTTGGATGGGGAGTCTTCTTTGATAACCAATGCCTTTGTACCCGCGACACAGAATGGGAGAGAGAGAGAGAGAGACAGAGAGAGATAGAGAGAGAGGGGGAGAGAGAGATAGAGAGTGTGTGTGTGTGTGTGTGTGTGTGAGGGTATTCAGGTGTGTGTGTGTGTATGTTTGTGCATGTGTTATACTGTTGGTATTTAAATAATGAAACTTAATATGAAAATAGGATATACTATGAAAGAGAGAATTATGAGTATAGTAATAGGTAGAAGAGAGAGAGAGAGAGAGAGAAGGGGGAGGGCGGGGGCGTTAGGTGTGAGTACAAAGGAGTACAAAGGAGTACAAAGGAAATCAAGCAACAACAGATCTAGTGACTCTTCTAGGCTGCTTGTCCTCCAAAACACTGAGGATCAAGTGTCCAAACAGTGGTTTAGAGTGGGTAAGGGAACATTGGAAAGGAAACTACTGCCCTAGAACTACTGTCCGTGGCAGGATTAGGAAGTTAGTAGGGGACAGATGGGTTAGTAACTGAGGGGGGATAAAATAAAGTTATTCATTTACAAACGCAGTCAGTCGCGGGTTTGATGCGAGATATTTGTCTAAGCGGAGTTTAAATGAATCAACGGTGCTGCAGTATATAACGTCTCGGGGAAGCCCATTCCACAAGTTGACAACTCGATTGAAGAAGAAATTCTTAGATTCGTGGGAGTTAAAAGATTTACCAATAATTTTGCAACCGTTTCCCCGCGTGTAATTAGATTGGTCGATAGTGAAGTACTTACTACAGTTCATATTGTCGATGCCTTTGATGATTTTGAACACTTGAATTAAGTTACCTCTTAATCTGCGCTGGGTTAAAGGAAATAGATTTAATTCTCTAAGACGCTCTTCGTATGGTTTGTTCTTTAGGCTAGGTATCATTTTGGTAACTCTACGTTGAACTCGTTCTAGCTTGTTTATGTCTTTTTGGTAATAAGGGCACCAGCATTGAACGCAGTATTCCAGAAGAGGGCGGACTAAGGAATTGTAAAGGGTTAGGATAACGTCTTTGGATTTATGCTCAAATGACCTGCCTATAAAGCCAATTATTTTGTTTGCCTTCTTAACAACTTCTGAACATTGTTGACTCGGTTTTAGGTTACTCGATATTGTTACTCCCAGATCAGTTTCTCTGTTTACATTCTTAAGCTGAGTGCCATTCATCGAATAGTTTGCTTTCTCATTTAGGTATCCGATATGTAGTACTTTACATTTATCCGCATTGAAACTCATTTGCCAAATTTGGGCCCAACATGACAATTTATCTAGATTGTGTTGCATATCGTCAACTTGTTCTTTTGAGAGTACGCTATTTGCAATTTTTGTATCGTCAGCAAATTTTGAGATTGTACAGGTGAGACCCTCATCTATGTCGTTGATGTAAATTAGAAAGAGAATTGGTCCTAGTACCGATCCCTGGGGTACCCCGCTACTTACATTGGTCCATTTAGATGCCTTACCGTTTATGACTACTCTTTGCTTTCTGTCGCTGAGCCAATTTTCTATCCATTTCAACACACCGTCTTGTATTCCATGCGCTTTTAGTTTTAGCAGTAAACGTTTGTGGGGAACTTTGTCAAAGGCCTTTTGAAAATCAAGGTATTTAATATCTACAGCTTTACTCTCATCGTAGAGGTTAAAGATATCGTGGAAGAAGTCTAAGAGGTTTGTTAAACAGGAACGTTTTTTACGAAAGCCGTGTTGAGTATCTTTAAGTAAGTTATTTGCCTCTAAGTGATTTACGAGTCTGTCTCTTATGACCGTTTCTAACATTTTGCATACAATTGAGGTTAAGCTAATTGGACGATAGTTACTGGGTAGGGATTTGCTGCCTTTTTTGAATATCGGTGTTACGTTGGCTAGCTTCCACTGATCAGGCATAGTCCCAGACTGCAAGGATTCATTGAATAGCAATGTCAGTGGTTTGGAGAGCTCATCCTTAGCTTCCTTTAGAACTCTAGGCGAGATTGTATCAGGTTCAGGCGTTTTATTTACCTTGAGTTTATCTAAACAATTCAATACTTCTCTCTCTGTAACGGTGATATTGCTTAGAACATCTGAATTATCAATCTGAATCGGCGATGGTGTAGGGATATCACTGAGGTCTTCGGTTGTAAAAACTGATGCAAAGAAGGTATTGAGGGCATGACTCATTTGTACTTCGTCTTTGGTGTATTCTCCATTTTCATCGACTAACGGTCCAACAGTTGAAGTAACTACTTTTTTCTTTCTTATATAAATATAGAATTCTTTCGGGTTTGTTTTACTTTGATTCGCAACACGTAACTCCAGGGTATTTTTACTTTGCTTAATTAACTTTTTGGCTTTGCGTCGTAGCTCTACAAATTTCACCCGTTCTTCGTCATTTTGTGAGGATTTTAATCTATCATTAGCAAATTTTTTAGCAAGCAGACAGTCTGAAATATCTTTATTCCACCATTTGGGCTTATCATTATGGCCTGGACGCCATATTTTCGATGGTATGCAGTCTTGCACTGCCTTAAGGTAAGTGGTTGTGAAACACTCCCAAGATGTATTTATGTCGTTATTGTTAGTCAGAAAGCTCCAGTCAGTTTCTTTAAGCTTTGATTTAAGTTTATGAAAATTTGCTCTCCTGAAATTAGGGACTTTCTCAATGCTGCTATTTGATTTGTTACTAGTAAACTTTAAAGTGAAAGTTATCGTACGATGGTCGCTGTTACTGAATGCATCACCAACATTCAAATTCTCTATTAATTCTTCTTGTGTTGCGAGTACAAGGACAAGCACATTATTACCACGGGTCGGAGATTGTACAAATTGAAAAAGTGAACTCTCTTGCAAGTTAGCATAGAGGTCGTTTCCAGAGTGTGAAGTAAGAATATCGCCCCATTTAGTCACGGGTAAGTTGAAATCGCCAAGAATTACGGTATCTTGTATGTTAGTTATTTCTGCAATTTGTTCATAAATTTCACTGTCAGTTTGCACTGATTGAGCTGGGGGTCTGTATAATAAAGCTAGTGTTATTTTAGTTCCTCGTTTATTATTTAATAGTACGTAAGATTGTGTCTATATTCGCAATTTGAGGTTTTGACATTAAGACGGGATTAAGACTTTCCTTTATAAAAAACAGAACTCCTCCTCCATTTCTATTGATCCGACTTTTCTCAAACATTGTATAACCAGGAAGCGTATATTCGGCTAAAAAGTCTCTGTCTTCCGTATTTAACAAAGATTCTGTAATGCCGATTATATCATAATGTTCTGTAAACACGATTTCCTCTAGATCTGAAAATTTATTGCGTATGCTACGAGCATTTACATAAAACACCTTAAGAGTATTAGAGTTGGATGTTACCGATTGTGCATTGTCTGAATTTTTAGTTCGTATTTGACTTACACTACCCTGTCTGGGGTCTGGTTGACCCCGTTTTTTGAACGGAAATCCTTGACTGCATCGTTCAGCAGACGACCAAGACATGCAGCTCCTACTTCATTGAGATGTACACCATCTCCTGAAAACAAAGATTTATCATAGTAAAAATGATCCCACATGTCGACAAAGCCGATGTCCTCCTCCCTGCAGAGTTTGGCTAGTCGGCGATTTGTACTGGTAGCTATGTTGTAGAATCGGTTTTCTACATCAATCCGGGGAACAATTCCTGAAATTAAGATTCTATTAGATTTTTCCTTGAAGGACCTGATCAGCCGCCGGTACTTGCAAAGTAGTTCCTCTGACCGCGTCCGTTGGACATCGTTAGATCCAACGTGGATGACGTACGTAGTGCTTGCGGGGGCGAGCCTGGAAACCTCTTCCACAACCGCAACAATGTCGTCCATGCCGCCACCTGGGATACAGAATCGCTTTCTGGTCCTGGGTGCCCTGGCGCAGAACTCGGTTAGTTGGCCACGGACCATGGAGTCGCCCACAAGCCGAACTTCTTCCGTTTCCTCTTCCTCGTCATTAGCCAGAATTTTGAAGCGGTTTTGGCATGTTGTCGGGATGACCTTCCTGGTACTGGTACTGGGATGCACATTGTTTCTCACTAACTGAAAATTTTCCTGGGGGGGAGTGAGAGTAGAGTCATTATTATTTTCTGCAACATCTAAGGTAGCTGCTGGTGTGAGTACTGGTATATACTGTATGCACTGGAATGGTAGTTGACATCGTAGTGGTATGTGCGTATGTGTGTATGTGTACGTATGTACGTATGTGTGTATGCCTTTAATTACGCGTGTACAGTATTGTATATTTTGTGTATATCTAATGACACGTATTATGAACTTACATTACATTCATCGATAAACAGAATATGCTTACTAGGTACGAGTAGAGTGACTTACAGTGACTTCCATTAATTAAGGGAGCCCACCTCGCTTTTTTGTTTCTCTTTCTCTCCCTCTCTCTTTGGTTTGTATACATTCGGCCCCATTCAGCCCCATTCAGCCTACTGTTTTAAGACGTTTACCCCCATCCATGTGTCAATATTTTCCTGGCGAGCGGAAGCGAGCCAGCATATATATAGTTTTGTTATGACAGCAAGCTAAATTTGTACATTGTTCGATAGAAAAACTTCTCCGGCGAAGCCGGATTTCTCCATACAATGCTGGCTCGCTATCGCTCGCTAGGAAGAAATCTACACCTGGATGGGGATAGACGTCTTAAAACAGTTGGCTGAATGAGGCCGAATGGATACAAGCCAGGGAAAGAGAAAAAGGAGAGAAACATTACAAAAAGCCGGTGACCCCCCTTAATACCGTTTCCGAGGGTTTTACGAGTAATATTGATTGTGAGAAATGCATACTATCAACTTTGTCAAAATCCTTTCAATATCTTAACCCCTTCATTACCGGAGCCTTCCCATCAACTTTATGCTGGCTACTATTAGACGATTCTAGTAAGTTTTAAAAGGGACTCCATCAATTAGGCTTGGAACTATCCATTTAACCCTTTTTACTACCTCAGATCCTTCTTACACTGCTCAAAATTGTCTAAGGATAGTAAGAATAATATTAAAAAGACGTGGCCGGCACATAAGGGGTTAACCCCTTCAGCCCCTTGAAGCCTTTTCACCTCTGATTCTGGCTAAAGCTAGGCAGTGTTATGCAATTCAAGAAGGACCTATACGATATATTGCTCAGAGGGTCTATTGAGGTTGTATTAAGTGGTTGAGATAGATTTTAAATTATAGAAATTCGTCTAATGGTAACCAGAATATTATGCATATTTATATCCTGGTGCTGAAGGGGTTAAACACAGGATTATAATGCTGTGACCTGAGATTTCCCAAGATGGTATACAATGCAAGATAAGCATAACGATTCCAATTGCACAGAAAGGTGGCAGCCCTTATAATATAATCATAGAGTTAACTCATATTTCACAGTGGATGCCTCTTACCGTCTTCGGATAGAGAGTGTTAGCCTTCTTTGATAACTAATGCCTATGAGAGAGAGAGAGAGAGAGAGAGAGAGAGAGAGAGAGAGAGAGGATTGAATAAAAGGATATTGAATTTGGGCACCAGGAGTAATAGGTGTGAGAGAAAAGGGAGAGGGGTGAGATAATTATCATAGGTGTGAGAGAAATGGGAGAGGGGTGAGATAATTATCATAGGTGTGAGAGAAAGGGGAGAGGGGTGAGATAATTATAATAGGTGTGAGAGAAAGGGGAGAGGGGTGAGATAATTATTATAGGTGTGAGAGAAAGGGGAGAGGGGTGAGATAATTATAATAGGTGTGAGAGAAAGGGGAGAGGGGTGAGATAATTATAATACGTGTGAGAGAAATGGGAGAGGGGTGAGATAATTATAATAGGTGTGAGAGAAAGGGGAGAGGGGTGAGATAATTATAATAGATGTGAGAGAAAGGGGAGAGGGGTGAGATAATTATAATACGTGTGAGAGAAAGGGGAGAGGGGTGAGATAATTATATTAGGTGTGAGAGAAAGGGGAGAGGGATGAGATATATTATGTTGAGAGAAAGGGGAGAGGGGTGAGATAATTATAATAGATGTGAGAGAAATGGGAGAGGGGTGAGATAATTATAATACGTGTGAGAGAAAGGGGAGAGGGGTGAGATAATTATAATAGGTGTGAGAGAAAGGGGAGAGGGGTGAGATAATTATTATAGGTGTGAGAGAAAGGGGAGAGGGGTGAGATAATTATAATAGATGTGAGAGAAAGGGGAGAGGGGTGAGATAATTATAATACGTGTGAGAGAAATGGGAGAGGGGTGAGATAATTATAATAGGTGTGAGAGAAAGGGGAGAGGGGTGAGATAATTATTATAGGTGAGAGAAATGGGAGAGGGGTGAGATAATTATAATACGTGTGAGAGAAAGGGGAGAGGGGTGAGATAATTATAATAGGTGTGAGAGAAATGGGAGAGGGGTGAGATAATTATTATAGGTGTAAGGGAGAGGGGTGAGTTAATTATAATAGGTGTGAGGGAGAGGGGTGAGATAATTATAATAGGTGTGAGGGAGAGGGGTGAGATAATTATAATAAGTGTGAGAGAAAGGGGAGAGGGGTGAGATAATTATAATAGGTGTGAGAGAAAGGGGAGAGGGGTGAGATAATTATAATAAGTGAGAGAAAGGGGAGAGGGGTGAGATAATTATTATAGGTATGAGAGAAAGGGGAGAGGGGTGAGATAATTATAATAGGTGTGAGAGAAAGGGGAGAGGGGTGAGATAATTATTATAGGTGTAAGAGAAAGGGGAGAGGGGTGAGATAATTATTATAGGTGTGAGAGAAAGGGGAGAGGGGTGAGTTAATTATAATAGGTGTGAGAGAAAGGGGAGAGGGGTGAGATAATTATAATAGATGTGAGAGAAAGGGGAGAGGGGTGAGTTAATTATAATAGGTGTGAGAGAAAGGGGAGAGGGGTGAGTTAATTATAATAGGTGTGAGAGAAAGGGGAGAGGGGTGAGTTAATTATAATACGTGTGAGAGAAAGGGGAGAGGGGTGAGTTAATTATAATAGGTGTGAGAGAAAGGGGAGAGGGGTGAGTTAATTATAATAGGTGTGAGAAGAAGGGAAGAGGGGTGAGTTAATTATAATAGGTGTGAGAGAAAGGGGAGAGGGGGGAGATAATTATTATAGGTGTAAGAGAAAGGGGAGAGGGGTGAGATAATTATAATAGATGTGAGAGAAAGGGGAGAGGGGTGAGATAATTATAATACGTGTGAGAGAAAGGGGAGAGGGGTGAGATAATTATAATACGTGTGAGAGAAAGGGGAGAGGGGGGAGATAATTATTATGGGTGTAAGAGAAAGGGGAGAGGGGTGAGATAATTATTATAGGTGTGAGAGAAAGGGGAGAGGGGTGAGATACTTATAATAGGTGTGAGAGAAAGGGGAGAGGGGTGAGATAATTAGAATAGATGTGAGAGAAAGGGGAGAGGGGTGAGATAATTATATTAGGTGTGAGAGAAAGGGGAGAGGGGTGAGATAATTATAATAGATGTGAGAGAAAGGGGAGAGGGGTGAGATAATTATAATACGTGTGAGAGAAAGGGGAGAGGGGTGAGATAATTATAATAAGTGTGAGAAAAAGGGGAGAGGGGTGAGATAATTATAATAGGTGTGAGAGAAAGGGGAGAGGGGTGAGATAATTATATTAGGTGTGAGAGAAAGGGGAGAGGGGTGAGATAATTATATTAGGTGTGAGAGAAAGGGGAGAGGGGTGAGATAATTATAATAGGTGTGAGAGAAAGGGGAGAGGGGTGAGATAATTATTATAGGTGTAAGAGAAAGGGGAGAGGGGTGAGATAATTATTATAGGTGTGAGAGAAAGGGGAGAGGGGTGAGTTAATTATAATAGGTGTGAGAGAAAGGGGAGAGGGGTGAGATAATTATAATAGATGTGAGAGAAAGGGGAGAGGGGTGAGATAATTATATTAGGTGTGAGAGAAAGGGGAGAGGGGTGAGATAATTATAATAGGTGTGAGAGAAAGGGGAGAGGGGTGAGATAATTATAATACGTGTGAGAGAAAGGGGAGAGGGGTGAGTTAATTATAATAGGTGTGAGAGAAAGGGGAGAGGGGTGAGTTAATTATAATAGGTGTGAGAGAAAGGGGAGAGGGGTGAGTTAATTATAATAGGTGTGAGAGAAAGGGGAGAGGGGGGAGATAATTATTATAGGTGTAAGAGAAAGGGGAGAGGGGTGAGATAATTATAATAGATGTGAGAGAAAGGGGAGAGGGGTGAGATAATTATAATACGTGTGAGAGAAAGGGGAGAGGGGTGAGATAATTATAATACGTGTGAGAGAAAGGGGAGAGGGGGGAGATAATTATTATGGGTGTAAGAGAAAGGGGAGAGGGGTGAGATAATTATTATAGGTGTGAGAGAAAGGGGAGAGGGGTGAGATACTTATAATAGGTGTGAGAGAAAGGGGAGAGGGGTGAGATAATTAGAGTAGATGTGAGAGAAAGGGGAGAGGGGTGAGATAATTATAATACGTGTGAGAGAAAGGGGAGAGGGGTGAGATAATTATAATAGGTGTGAGAGAAAGGGGAGAGGGGTGAGATAATTATAATAGGTGTGAGGGAGAGGGGTGAGATAATTATAAGAGATGTGAGAGAAAGGGGAGAGGGGTGATATAATTATAATAGGTGTGAGACAAAGGGGAGAGGGGTGAGATAATTATAATAAGTGTGAGAGAAAGGTGAGAGGGGTGAGATAATTATAATAGATGTGAGGGAGAGGGGTGAGATAATTATAATAGGTGTGAGAGAAAGGGGAGAGGGGTGAGATAATTATAATAAGTGTGAGGGAGAGGGGTGAGATAATTATAATAAGTGTGAGGGAGAGGGGTGAGATAATTATAATAAGTGTGAGGGAGAGGGGTGAGATAATTATAATAAGTGTGAGGGAGAGGGGTGAGATAATTATAATAAGTGTGAGGGAGAGGGGTGAGATAATTATTTTAGCAGATTATACAAAAAATAGATGTATGAATCAATAATGATAAAATAATAATAATAATAATAATAATATTAATAATATTAATACAAATACTATTAATGAAAATAATAATAACAATAATATGAGGAAGAAGAGCAACTACAACACAAATAACAACAATAGATAGGCTGTTAGAAAGCCGTGTTTATTTGCTTAGCTGAACGAAACCGACTGCCAATCCCTTATATATATATACCGTATATATATATATATATATATATATATATATATATATATATATATATACCGTATATATAAATATATATACCGTATATATATACCGGTATATATATATACAGGTGTATATAACAAAATCCTCTAAAGCTTGAAATGTGTTGTATTAACATGTCCAATTTCGACGAACAGATTGCACCAAGTTTACGTAAACGGATGTCTTATTTTGTTTTCTTAGTTGTTTTGATTAGTTACTCTTACATTTTACACTGACTCATTCCTTCTATTTTCTGGCTAGTGTTAACCCCATCTGTACCGACGACATCTTTTGAATCATATTATTGTAATATTTGGATGACTTTGTTCAGTTGAAGAAGAATCTGTGGTAGTAAAAAGGGTTGAGTGAGATAGTTCGAAGCCTGTTAATATGCTGGAGGCCCGTTTTCAACTTAAGGGGAGATTTCCACTTGAGGGATTTTTTTCTTAACTCCTCTCTCCCTCATGTTTAGCCCCATTGCTTTTCTAATTATAATACGTTCGCCCCATTATTTTGACGATTTTAAGAACTTTCGACCCATTTTTGTCAATTTTAAGACCTTTCGTGCCATTTAGGTGTCGAGTTTATCCTGGCGAGCGATAGCGAGCCTGTAATATAAGAGGAACCGGCTTTCAGCCGGGACATTTTTCTACCGAAAAATGTACAAATTTATCTTGAAAGAGGGTCAAGGGGGTGAAATTTTAAGATTGCTGGAGAAGTAGGAAACAAACTAAAAACCTCCCCTTAATAAAATTGTCGAATAGCAGCCAGAATATAGTTAAAATGACGTAGCCGGTATAGAAGGGGTTAAGCGATTTTCTGCCAACTAGAATTTTGTTTTGGAGCTCAGGTTATATGAAATAGCTTTTCTCCATTTCATTCCTCCTGGTTCTTCCTAAGCTGAATATAATCGTCTACAGTTAGCCAGATGTATTATTATTGGGAAGAAAGGCGTCACCATACTGAGCTGGATGATATGGAGAGCAATGATCGTTATCGTGTTACGGGAGCCCACCTCGCTTTTTTGTATGTTTCTCTCCCTCTCTCTTTGGCTTTCATCCATTCAGCCCCATTCACCCTACTGTTGTAAGACGCTTGCCCCCATCCAGGTGTCAATATTGATGTTTTTTTTTGACAGCCAGCTAAATTTGTACATTTTTCGATAACAAAAAATCTCCGGCGAAGCCGAATTTCTCCAGACAATGCTGGCTCGCTATCGCTCGCCAGGAGGAAATCGACACCTGGATTGGGATAAACGTCTTAAAACAGTTGGCTGAATGGGGCCGAATGGATACAAGCCAGGGACAGAGAGAAAAGGAGAGAAAGATAAAACAAAAATTGCCGGAACTTGTCTGGATTTGGACTAAAAGTAAGCTTTTTTCACCAATTTATCGAATATGTTCTTTAATATCTGATATGACATAAGCTACTCAGAGTGCCGTGAATACTTTAATGGACAAGTTATACCCCCACTACAGAAAATCGTTTTATTGTGAAGATACAACAGATTCGGTTCATCTAGAGCCTTTTCCCAGGTGCATTTACTACTGAAACATGCACCAGATGAGCCACAACTGTCATGTCTTTACAATAAACGGTTTTTTCCGTCATGTGGATAACATCTCTCCAATATATGCTATCTCTTTCATCAAAGGCAAGTTGTTCATAAAATATTACCTTATAATTAGGGATGGGGATTCTTTGAAATACATTAACAAAGTCAACATCATTCAAGTTACGAAAACACTGGAAGAATATTACTCCCAACCTGAACCCGTTTGAAGATAAAAGGAAGTTTATGAGGGGTAAAAATTCAACCGATTACTGAGGCGTTGTGAGCGATCAGGGGGTACGTTCATCCAAGCGTGTTGATTGCTTGGCCGAACGAAACCGATTGCCAATCACTGATTATCGTCACTTTTATAGTTAGCTTTGACAATATTGGAAATAGCAGCGAGATCCATGAGTGTGATAACGACAATATTGGATTAATTAGATCTATTTGAAGTGATGCCTATTTATGTACAGAAATTAAGCTATGCACTAAAAATTAGCAATACAATTATGTAAATTCGAGAATAAGCATCGGTACAGAGTCAGACATGTAACCAAATTGATAGGTGCCTATTGATGTTATGCTTCAACAATTAATAGTTTTGGCTACATATCTTCTCGGGCCAAATTTCAGATTGCCATCGGGGGCTAATGTTCGGCTTGCTGATTCGTGAAATCGAAATTCGTGAAATATAATTGTCTCTTGAAAAGGGATAAATGTTGCAGGAATATTTAGTGCAGAAATACGCGAAATATATATATATATATATATAACCAGAAGGAAAACATGGGCTCTGAAGAAGAAGGAGAAAAGAGGGCTGGATGTGATGGAGATGAGCTGCTTGAGGAGTATGTGTGGAGTTACTCGTAGAGACAGATTGAGGAATGAAGAGATACGTAGGAGAGTGGGGCAGCAGGAACATTTGTCAGCCAGAGTGGACAGAAGGGTGCTGAGCTGGTATGGTCATGTTGAACGAATGGGAGATGAAAGGCTTACAAAGAGAATATGTGAGTCAGGTACAAGGGGAGATAGAAGGGCAGGAAGACCCCAATTGAGATGGAGAGACTGTGTAAGAAAGGCTTTGGATGATAGAGGAATGACTATAGATCAGGCAGGGGAAGTGGTGGTAGACAGGAGTGAATGGAGAATGCTTGTGAATAGTTGAGTGAACACGTGGTCATTTGGAGTAAGTGGTCAGGCGCAAGTTGGACTAGATAATAGTCCATCAGGCGCCTGGCCCGGGGAGACGATTAATATGAAGGGGGCGCCTGGAAGTATGGTGGGAGGGCATGTGGCTTTGGCTCCGCTGCATGTCTGCCTGCCGAGATCGGAACCTCTCCGGGCGGTCGGGGGCCGGGGGAGTGCTGGAGCGACCTTGGTGACCCTGGTCTCTGGGTCTTCTCCAGGGTGACCTGGATGTGTGTGAGTTTGTGCTTTTAATCTGTGTTTATTTGTTGTTTTATGTTGTTTTTGTGTTTTCCCTGTTCTTGCTCTGTCTTGAGTCGGCTACCCCCAAAATGGGGATTGGGCCTGAGCATATAGATAGAATAGAATAGATAGAAGGAAAACAATAATGCTACTGGAGAAGGAGAGAGGATAACGATAATTATATATATATAGTGTAATGCATAAGTGCGAGGAATTTCAATGTGAGTATCATAGGTTCGAGTCCTTGGAGTGCCTCATGTATTTGTTGATTTCATTAATTGAGCTTAGAGGTGAAGTTGGTTGGTGGAGAAAACATAATAATATATCAAAACAAATTGAAACACACTGAAACATGAGGATAGCCATTGAAGGAAAGAAAAGAAACAAGAATTGACACAAGTGATAGTACACAATAAATATAGAGAAAGTAAGAGAGGAGAGACAGAAGAAAAGGGATGCAGAAGGGAGGGGAGAAAGGTATAAATAAAAGAAAGATAGTAGGGAAAGACGGTAAAGAGAGCCAGTGGAGAGAGAAAGAGAGAGAAACGAAGGAATTAGAGAGGAACAGAATAGAGGGAGAATAAAGAAAAGAAAGATAAAAGAGAAACATGGTAAAGAGAGTCAGTGGAGAGAGAAAGAGAGAGAAACGAAGGAATTAGAGAGGAACAGAATAGAGGGAGAATAAAAAAAATAAAGATAAAAGAGAAACATGGTAAAGAGAGTCAGTGGAGAGAGAAAGAGAGAGAAACGAAGGAATTAGAGAAGAACCGAATAGAGGGAGAATAAAGAAAAGAAAGATGAAAGAGAACCAGTAGGGAAAGAGAGAGAGAAACGAAGGAATTAGAGAGGAACAGAATAGAGGGAGAATAGAGAAAAGAAAGATAATAGAGAAAGACGGTAAAGAGAACCAGTGGAGAGAAAGAGAGAGAAAATGAAAGCAATAGAGAGGAGCCGAATGAAAGGAGAAAGGTATTAAGGGGAGGCAGACCGTTTTCCTGGACCCACTTCTCCCTAATGTTTAGCCCCACTAGTTTTGAGATTATAAGACGTTCGGCCCATTAGTTTGGCGATTTTAACACCTTTCGCCCCATTTCGTTGTCAATTTTAAGACCTTTCGTGCCATTTAGGTGTCGATTATTTCCTGGCGAGCGATAGCGAGCCTGCAATTTTAAGAGAAGCCGGCCTTCGGCCGGGAAATTTTTCTACCGAAAAATTTACAAATTTATCTTGAAGGGGGGTCTAGGGGGTGTTTTCTAAGCTTGATGGAGGTCTAGGGAGGAAACTAAACAAAATATATGAATACATGCATTAATAGACCAAACAAACGGCCAGTCTCCCCTTAAGCAAAAAGAAAGATAATAGAGAAAGATGGTAAAGAGAGTCGGTAGAGAAATAGAGGGAGAAACGAAAGAAAGCGAGAGAAGAAAGAAGACACGGGGAAGGGAGGGAGGAGGGAGAGGGATAATTATATATATATATCAAATAATAAATAACAACCAACAACAATGAGATAGACAGGCGAGAGACAGATAATACACATTAAAGGGATATTTTTATTTTATTTTATTTTTCTTCTTCATATAGAGTCCCATACATGTTGGAGATTCTAAGACGTTGGCCCGGTTAGTAGTTAGGAGATCAATATAATATAGAAGAAAGATGAAGAGAGAAGTAGAAGGACACAGAGGAGAAGGAAGGAAGACAGAGAGGAAAGAACGATCAAGCAAGGTATGAGACGGACGAGGGAAGGTACAATTAAGGGGAGAAACAGACCGTTTGTTTGGTCCTTCATTCCTTTATTTCTCCATCAAGCCTAAAACAAAAAACCCTAGACCCCCCTTCAAGATAGATTCGTACATTTTTCGATAGAAAATTTTTCGGGCCAAAGGCCGGTTTCTCTTTAAATTTCAGGCTCGCTATCGCTCGCCAGTAAAAAATCGATAACTAAATGGCACGAAAGGTCATAAAATTGACAAAGAAATGGGGCGAAAGGTGTTAAATTCGCCAAACTAATGGGCACAAACATCTTAACATCTGAAAACTAATGGGGCTAACCATGAGGGAGAAGGGGGTCCGGTAGACCGGTCTGCCTCCCCTTAATACAAACAGAATAGCACCCGAGAAAGAAGGATACAAGTAAAAATAGAAAACGGTAAAACAAAGACAAAGAAGGTAAGGTAAGAGCAAAAATATAAACAAAACAAAAACGTAAAAACAAGGCACACATACAAAAGAAGGACCATATTTTGTTTTTCTCTATGTGAATGAGGGACACAAATGGCATAACTGCCTGCAACAAGTGCCTCCCCCAGATTTCAAAGAGTGACAGGGCCGAAATCAAGGGACGTTCGAGCTAAAATGCCTGGACACACTGAGTTTGAAGCAATTTAAGTCGTAGGAAGAGGGAAAGACTGATTCTGGGAGAGAGTTCCAGAGCTCAGCAGTTGAATAGAAGAAAGTCTGAGAATAGCGTCTCACTCTTGGGTTGGAGAGTTGCACAGAGTAGGGGTGGGATTTTCATTAGTTTATTCAAGTGCATTGGGGTTTGTGAATGATGATTAATGTTAAGAACGGGGTGTTACTTAAATATAAAACTCGGTAAAAATGTATAGTATATAAATAGTATTAGAATGAACATATATAAACTATAATCAAGAGAGAGGGAATGCAGAAGAGAAGGGGGGGGGAGGGGAGAGAGGTATAAATAGAAAGGATTAGCTATTAAAGGAGGAAATAGGGCAGTTGGCTTGGCCTGAGTGGTGGTGGTGGTGGTGGTGCAGGGGACAGAGAGAGAGAGAGAGAGAGAGTGAGTGTGAGAGAGAGAGAGAGAGAGAAAGATAAATAGTGTGATGAATTCTTAAGTTAAGGGGGGTCACCGGCTTTGTTTATCTCTCTCTCCTGTTCTCTCTTTCCCTGGCTTGTATCCATTCCGCCCCATGCAGCTAACTGTTTTAAGACATTTATCCCCACCCAGGTGTAGATTTCTTCCTGGCGAGCGATAGCGAGCCAGCATTGTATGGAGAAATCCGGCTTCGCCGGAGAAATGTTTCTATCGAAAAATGTACAAATTTAGCTTGCCGTCAAAACAAAAATGTATATATGCTGGCTCGCTACCACTCGCCAAAAAAAATATTGACACCTGGATGGGGGTAAACGTCTTAAAACATTAGGCTGAATGGGGCCGAATGGATACAAACCAAAGAGAGAGAGAGAGAGAATAAAAGCGAGGTGGGCTCCCTTGAACTATATCCAAGATGCTACAGCACTTGGATAAATAGTCTGAAATGGGTGAAAACTTATAACTGTTAACCACTTATGCACCCGGCGGGTGCCCAACCCCGAAAGGGGTTGAAATAGGGGAGCTATCCCCCCGCCAAAGGCGGCTTTCTAGGGCCTTTCCTAGCTGTTGCTAAGAGGATTGGGTTCTAGTCATGTGGTGATGGGCTGGTCTTTCAGAGTGAGAACTGAGCGATCTCTGCCATACCCATAGCTTACTCTGACTGTTCCTTTAGCTTGTGTGTTTTCTGGATCTCAAGTGACGGCGTCTCTTCCGTGGATTGACCTCCCAATCTACCATGATTGGAAGCCAAAGCGTCACATTTTCCCCTTGCCCCTCAACTTTCTCTTCTTATTTGCTGAGGGGCACAGGGCCCTGGGTGGGGCTTTAGTTTCCCGGGCGTTTCCGCACCCTCCTCAGCTCCCCGCCATGGAGTGGCTTCGGTCACCCAGGCTTTATTGTGGTCGGCGGGGAGGGTTCTGTGGGGGCGCTCGGTTATGGCCTTGGAATTGCTCGGGGCCTTGGGGCTGTTCGGCCAGGCAGCTTGGGGAACAACAGCAACAACAACAACAACAACTTATGCACCGGCGGCGTCCTTTTTACTTTATTCTGGCTACTGATAGACGATTATATTCAGTTTAAAAATGGCCTTCAGAAATGATCAGGCTTCAAACTGTCTCACTTCACCCTTTTCACTAACACAGATCCTTCTTAAACGTCGTCCGAAAATATACAAAAGACGTTGACGGTACAGTAGGGGTTGACAATTGTGCATACAGATACACCTCCCCTTGTCCAATAGGCTATATACTCTCTATACACATAGGCTTGCTTAACTCCTGGTATATAATAGGCTATATACTCTCTATACACATAGGCTTGCTTAACTCCTGGTATATAATAGGCTATATACTCTCTATACACATAGGCTTGCTTAACTCCTGGTATATAATAGGCTATATACTCTCTATAAACATAGGCTTGCTTAACTCCTGGTATATAATAGGCTATATACTCTCTATACACATAGGCTTGCTTAACTCCTGGTATATAATAGGCTATATACTCTCTATACACATAGGCTTGCTTAACTCCTGGTATATAATAGGCTATATACTCTCTATACACATAGGCTTGCTTAACTCCTGGTATATAATAGGCTATAGACTCTCTATAAACATAGGCTTGCTTAACTCCTGGTATATAATTTCATCCTGTTTCCTCGAGTTGATTTGTTGTAAATAGTGACTCAGCATCAATTTTGTTAACCCCTACTGTACCGGCGACGTCTTATACATTATATTCTAGCGACTATTAGACGTTTTTAATTAGCTTAGGAATGACATCTATCCATTAAAAGGCTACAGGCTACCACTATCCATTCTTTTAGCTATCATATATTCTTCCTAGTCTTCATAAAATCGTCTCAATGCAGCTGAAATTAAATAAATTATACGTCACCGGTACTGGAAGGGTTAAAGCTCTTTAATATCTTGAAGCATTCTAATAATTGACCTCTCAATCTTCTTATCCTAAGTTAGAAAACAAAAATTGTTTTCAATCTTTAGTGATATGATTTATTTCTTGGTGAATGTATTAACTTCGAGGTTCTATGCTGTACTGACTGGAGGCTCTCAATGTCTTTGTTTAGATAAGGAGACCAACACTAGACACCATATTCAAGAAGGTGGCTCACTAAGCTTTTATATAACGGTACTAAAATGTTCTCATTATTGTAAGTAAAATTCCTTTTAATATACTACAATGTTTTATTGGCCTGGTTTGCAACTGCTGCACATTGGTCTGAGGTATTCGTTTTCAGATATTAGAACCCCCCGGTCTCCATCTAGTGCAGTAGTTTGTATTGATTTTTTTGTTTTCATCTTGTATTCATATATATGTATTTTGTTTTTCTACCGATTTGTACGACCCAACGTTTATCAACATTGAATGGCACCTTTCATGTTCTGATCATTAAACTATTTTATTTAAATCTGATTGTGGTTCTGTCGTTTTCGGTTAATACTTACTTTTATATCTGTGTGTCATCAGCGAATGTTTAGATGGTGATATTTAGAGAGAGAGAGAGAGAGAGAGAGAGAGAGAGAGAGAGAGAGAGATGAAAGAGGGGAAACACGAGAGGTAGATAAAACAGCGAAAAGTAATGAATTTGTAAAATAGAGAAGGAGGGAGAGAGAAAGAAAGAGAATGGGGTCAAGGGAAGAATGGAAATATATACTGTAGGTGCGGGAAAAATACGGAGAGTGAGAGAGAGAGAGAGAGAGTAAGTGAGTGTGTGTGTGTGTGTGAGAGGGAGGGAGCGATGATAATTATACCAGATTGTACAATTTATCCGAATGCAGTCTCTCTCTCTCTCTATATATATATATATATATATATATATATATATATATATATATATATATATATATATATATATATATATATATATAATGTACACACTGTATATTGTTGTTAGAGGCCCTTAATAAGTTACATCACATTATCTAAAGTTAGCAAGAACAAAATGAAAAGGACGCCATGATGCCGAGATAAAAACCTAATAATACTACAAAGTAATATATACAAATATGACCACTATTTTATATTTCAAGGTTTTTGTAGACAAGTATTATTTCGATAATCAGGGACGTATTGAATTAAGCATAGCAATAAAGCCTAGGCCTCTAGGTCTTCTCCTGGGTGACCTAGATGTGTTTGAATGTATTATATTTTGTTTTATTATGATGTGTTGTGTTGTCCCTGTTTGGGCTCTGTTTCGAGTCGGCCACACCAGCTATGGGGTATGCGCGATGCGCGTGTGTATATACATACATACATACATACATACATACATTAATAAAGGCAGAAGGGCCAAGAGGATATTTGTGACCAGTCAGTTTAAATTCCCTCTCACATACATTATTGTGTATATAACTCTTTCAACGACCTCCTAGTTTAGTCTACCTTCTTCTAACAGATATTAGTCGGATTGTAAGACGGTTTGGCATACCACAAAGCAGGTGAAATGTGTTCAAAGTGCACTCTCAAATATTAGGAGTTAAAAAAAAAAGTATTAAAATGGTAATTATGATTTTTTTTTAAATATTATACCCCTTTAGAGGTAATTTGATGTCTAATGTTCAGAAAGAAAGATAAATCACTATCAATTTACCCAACTAGTTTACATAATTTTGTATGCCCAATATATTTACAGTGTTCAGCAAACTTAATACACGTTAGCCACTTTTGTACCGGCGACGTCTTGTTAATTATATTATCACTATATTTAGACTACTTTGTTCAATTTAGGAAGGATGTGTGGTAGTAAAGAGGGTTAAGTGAGATAGATCGAAGCCTGGTAATTGCTGAAGGCACTTTGTAATCTGAATATAATCGTCTGATAGTAGCCCAAATATAGTTGAAAATACGTCGCCGGTACACAAGGGGTGAAATTACTGCAGTTAACCCTATCAGTATACCTAGATACCCTATATTAATAGAAACCGGCCAACTTCTGTCATATTAGTGTCATAGGTATCATTAGCCTCTCTTTACATGCATATACTGTATGTCCATTCCAATCTTATGAATTCCTTAGTACTGGTACAAGATATTTACTTTGGGTTTTGGATTTATATTCGACTTTATCAAAAATATAAGGTCACCCCGCTGTGTGATAATTACGGCACCAAAATGGCGTCCACTTTAAAAAATATATCCGATCTGTCTTACTACAGGACCTGTAGTATACCATGACAGTTTTGTTTTGTTTAAGAGGAGGCAGTTGGTTTTTCGAATCCTCCTCCTCCCTCATGTTTATCCCTATTAGTTATGAGATTTCAAAACATTCACCCCATTAGTTTGGCGATTTTCAGACATTTTGCCCCATTTCTTTGCCAATATTAAGACATTTCGTGCCATTTAGGTGTCATGTTTTTCCTGGCGAGTGATAGCAAGCCTGTATTTGAAGAGGAATCGGCTTTCGGCCGGGACATATTTTACCGAAAAAATTTACGAATTTATATCGAAGGGGGATGTTGTGGGTGTTGTTTTAAGCTTGATAGAGGTTTAGAGACCAAATTAAACACCTTCCTTAAACCAATGAGCCGAACCAGTATAGTATCCTGCACAATACCGACTGAGCTCCCTTAAGAACACATTGCGTGAGTTTGTGTGTTGTTGTTCTTGTTGTAGTTCCCCAGACTGTCTGGTCGAACAGTTTGTGTGTTGTTCTTGTTGTAGTTCCCCAGACTGTCTGGTCGAACAGTCCCGAATCCGGAAGACCGAAGCAGCTCCAGATGATCGGGCCCCCGAAGGGGCCAGGGTTAAGATGAAATATGTCTCTGAGAGGGCAGCGAGGGAAGGAATCATCAGCCCACGGGCTTGCACCCCTAGACCGATGCACCCACCGCCCATTGCAGTGCCAACCAATCGGGCAATTTCGCCATCACTTACAAGGAAAAGTAGTGTGGGTGTAAATAGAGATGGTGTATACACATCTGATTTCTTCAAGATCCTTCCTAAATTACCTAAAATCATCAATTAATAGCCAAAATAAGATGAAAGAATATGGCATGGTATACTGAAATGGTTAATGCATAATTATGTGCAATAAGTTTTTTGTTGTCTTTTCTTTTTGTTACGCTGGCGAGATATTGTCATGTTTCCATCTCCATTGTTTTGTTGTTACAAAACAATTATATACTGTTAATATGGTGTGTTCTTGTTATGGGTATGAAGGAGACAAAAGGAAAAGCCGACTATCACAAGTCCCCCCCCCCCCACCCCATACACACACACACACGCACACACACCCACCCACACTGATGAAAGAATGAAAGAGTCAAATTGGCATTAATATGATACAAAGACAGTACTGTCATGTTTATCCATTAAATATCGTATAATCAGCTCACTGTATACATATACTTTATGCATACCAGTTAAGTTATTCCTTAGTTGAACTCATATTATTTTCCGTCTGCGTAGCGCAATGGATACATGCACTGAATTTCGGTGTGAGCATCCTAGGTTCGTATCCCTGGACTGCCGCATGTATTTGTTGATTTCATTAATTGAGTTTAGGAGTAAAGTCGGTTGGTGGAGGTAACATAATAAAGTATATAATCAGTTCATATAACTTATTACTGTATTAATTCTTTCTAGCCAGTGTCTCAACGATGTTGTTCAACATCTGAGGGAGGAGGCTGTAGGCACCAGTTGTTCAGGGAAGTACCACCTGGGAGAGCCTAAGGTGGAGAATAAGGATTACTAGACATCCTATTTCACCATCTGGTCTCCTTTGCTGTCTATTTTTCTGTGCCTCAGTTAAAAGAAGAGCAATTCTAGCATAATCTTAAGATACACACACGCTTTCTTTCTTACATAAAACCATAAGCGCTGAACACCCTACACTAACTTAACTGTTTTCTAATTTCGTATTTTGACGTGGGGATGCGGCGACCCCACCACCCGCCACTTTGGTGGTGCAATCAGCTTCTGTAGCAGTGGACCACTGGTTCTTATCTTCAGAACATTCCTGTACTTGGTATGCTTCCAGCCAGGGCCCCACTGGGGTAGATAAAATAGCAAAACAGTGGTCGAGCTGCCATCCGGGCGAGGGATTGCTCTGGGTCTGCTCCTTCAGTGCTTAAGGTCGTTGCACACTGACACGACAGCCCCTTCAAGACTGGCACGAACACCCACGACACATACAAATCCTGTGTCTCGCGGAATTTACTAGAGATCGCGGCGAAAATGGCTGGCATCGTTAGAGTTGTATCTCTACCGTATCTCTTCCGCACGACTTGATAAGACTCTAGCGATGCTGATACGATGGAGAAATGAATGCTACGAAGAAGATAGGAAAAGTCGTGCGAAGGGTACACGACTAGTCCACGGAAAAGATATGACCCAAAAGACTGCGATGTGTCTCAGAAGAATCGCATCGACGCCCTATCGACGCCGTGAGACGTGCAACCGGATTGAGGCTAGACACGCGGTTGCCAACTCGACCTTTGCCAATTTTCTGCACAGAAGAGATATGGTCCGCACGGCAGGCTCACGCACTAGACGACATTGATACGGGCCATACGGCTTTGATACGGACCATACGTCTTTGATACGGACCACAAGATTGTGATACGGCGAGTTCGTGATGGAGACCAGACTCAGACGATTTTTTACAGTTGCCGGGGGATTCCCACGAACTTTTGAACAGCTCAAAATCTCGTATCGACCCCCGATACGTCGCTTGGACCGTGAGAGTAACCTACGCCTAATTCCAGATATCCACTATTATGTTGCCGATTCGTCGTATCAGGCTGAAATTTCGAGTCGGGAACTTGCCTGGAGAGGCTTTTGTGTCATTGTGCAATGACCTTTAGGGTTAAAATCCAGTTAGTGAAAATGGCACCTTGAAGTTGGTCAGTGAAGGCATGTCTGGGAGCCTGGAGGCAGTTTCTGCCATGGCCATCCATTTTGTGGCGCGTCCTCTGGAAGCTGGTCGTCAGATTGATAATGATGATCATGGTGATGAGCGAAAAATAAACGGTTGATCTAAAGCCATATGCATAACGATATCTAGTAGGTAATTTTAAACTGTTAATGTTTTTAAAGGTGCCAACTATTAATTCAGAGGTAAAGAATAATATGCTTAACTGATTTTTTTTGTTTTTAAATAACGAGGACGAACACTCAAATTGTGTGCTTACATTTCGCTAAGGTATTTGATATTGTTACATAACTCAGTTATCGCGTTATTAAAATCTTATAGGACTCTCTCATGAAAAGCATAATTTTATGCTTTGTATGTAATTAAATTCTTCTTCTGAATAGTTGTGAAGCACTATAAATTTGAGAGCCAAGCTAAGCACGAACATTATGAGCTAGAAGCAAGGCAGAGAAAGCCATCAAAGCATAATTCCTTGCATCAAAATAATTCCCACGAGGAAAGGCTTCAGGAGCTTAGCGATCTCTGAGGCACACTAGGAGAGAGAGAGAGAGAGAGAGAGAGAGAGAGAGAGAGAGAGAGAGAGAGAGAGAAAGAGAGAGAGAGAGAGAGAGAAGGGAGGCTGGACCTTGAGGAGGATTATTTCATAATGATTTGCATACAACAAGCGAGGTTATACATGTAATAAACTAACACATACTCCTTACAGCGCGCATACACACTCACACACACACACATACAAATACAAACACAAATAAATAATACATTAATCCAAATTGTTATACATTACAAATCAAACTATATAGCAGCTGAATGTAAACTGTTGTGGATTGAGCGTTGCCAAAAGACTGTAATGTCTGGGCATCCTTGAAAATAAAATAAAAACCAATATGTGTAGCCTGCTTCTATACGAGTTTATATACTCGTGGCATGTAACTGTGTGAATAATGCATTATTGCATTTGATGAACCATTGCAATTGTTCATTTTCAAGTTTCGTCCTTTAAGGAAGGTCAAGTGCATGATATCAATATTTGATAGATATTAAATAATTGTTGAGGTTCTGAGGGGTGCAAATAATGCTTTATATTATTTAATGTATAATCATGAGCACACATATACTGTAATTATGAATTTGCTTAAATTTTTGAACTTTTAGAGCCAAGTTCTGAAACGTCTGGTATATTATACAGCATTGTATTGTCCCGTTTGGGCTCGATGTGGTTTCGAATGGGCATGCAGCTATTAGTGTTCACGAGTGTACATCCGCATTTCCTACACGCATAAATAAGCTTGTATAGTATTTCTGCTACAAATCAATGTTTTACACTTTGAGAATTGCTTACTGCCCGAAATTCGCAAATGGTCAATTCGGTGGTAGGTCAATTCAAATCCGTTCAACTTACTTCCCTTGCTCTGTCAAAATTAGTTTGATTAGATTAAGCTATTGTTTAGTAGAGCACATTAGATTAAAATAAAAATAGTTAGATTCAATTAGGCTTTGCTTTGCTAAGTCAGGTTACATTAGTAAATATTACCGTGAATAAGGTTAATCTTAGGGTGGTTATAATTGGAGCCGCGGTAAAATGATATACCCCAACATATTTTATAAGCATATGCTGTGTTCTGAGCTCGACATAATGATGGATTATGACACAATGTACTGTACAGCCGTGGTCATAAATACTTGAACACCTCCTCATGCTAATAAACAAAGCGGAAATCATTAACTAGAGAATCCCAGTCATTGTATGCGTTTGGTTCAAAGTGGTAATCATAATGGTTCGCCAGTAAATCATAATTGTACAGTTCCAAGGAGATAAAGCCGATACAGGCGCTAGGAGAGGCTAGCCATAAATGACGAGCACCGGGGATTATTTTATAGTAATATGGTGGATGTATCATGGCAAAGACTGCTAGCAACATTACTTCACATAGGCAAACTTTAGTATTCACCTTCAAACTATCAATTAATTTGTGAAACAATTAATCTAGCATACCTCCACAGCACCTGTAACTGCTTCATCTGGTGGCAACTGTACATTAACCCTTTTGTTGCGGCTGACGTGCACAGTACATATCTTACGTAAAAAAATGCCCTACACTGTGGCGGACTCACATAAACGTTTTGATATTAACATTTATTTATTTTTTTTTTTTTTTTTTAAGAGACAATGAACGGAGGAAGGAAAAACACAGATAAAACAAAAAGGTCCATGTGCCTAAAGGCATCCTCCATTCATAAAATGTTTGTAACAACTGGATTTAAACATTTGTAGATTGTAAGTTTGTGGAAAGCAATTCGAGGGAAGTGAATTCCAAAGAGTAGTAGCTCTGGGGATAAATGAATTCTGATAAGCAGAAGTTCTGCATTGTGGAGGAGAAAGTGTAAATTCATGGGCGCTCTCAGCTGCCCTAGTTCTACGGGGAAAGATGTGGAGAGGCGGCACAATTGAAGCAAGTTCCTCGGAACAATTGCTGTGAAAATATCTGTAGAATAATGCAAGGGATGCAACGTTTCTTCGTATGGATAATGTAGGAAGGTCCTGTGTGATTGCAGGGTTATTGATTAATCTAATAGCTTTATTTTGAATTTTGTCCAACTGCCTCAATGCAACCACTCCACTTCCACCCCACAGAGGTGAACAGTAATCCATCTGAGAACGCACATGACTTTTATATATCACGGCCAACTGCTCGTCAGTGAAGAATTCTCGAACTCTGTACAGGAGTCCCAGTTTTTTAGAGGCATTCTTAGCAATGCTTCTAACATAATGTGTCCAGCTCAAGTTAGTAGTTAATGTTACACCGAGAATGTCAATACTAGGGGAAGTGGGAATATTTACATCATTAAAAAATATATGGGAGTCAGTGAGATTCTGTCGGTTAGAAAATTGAATGTACTTGGTTTTCTGTGCATTAAAGGAAACTAGATTCTTTTGTCCCCATCCATTAATTCTAGAAAGGTCCTGGTTCAGAGAAATTGCAGTGTTTATTTTTGAATTTATAAGATCGGGTTGAGTGACAGAATTGGTAAATGTGAAGGAACTGTGGAGTGTTGAGTCATCTGCGTAGGAATGTATTGGATTATGAGTGGTAGATATGAGATCATTGATATGAATGAGGAACAGAATTGGGGCCAAAACTGATCCCTGGGGAACACCAGCATTTATTGAGTGAAATTGAGAATAAAGGCCATCTACCATTACACATATTTTCTGTTATGAAGATAAGAAGAAATTAGTGGAACTAATGATGCAAGGCCGTAGTGTGACATCTTCGACAATAAGGATTGATGCCAGACTCTATCAAATGCCTTTGATATATCCAGTGCTATTGTATGTGTTTCACCATGTTGGTCTGTAGCTTGGTTGATTTGATGCGTAAGAAGGCAAAGCATGTCTGCAGTTGATTGACATCGTCTAAAACCATATTGCCTATCACTGATTAATTTATTATTCTCAAGATGCTTAATTATGTGATTATTTAATATAATTTCAAAGACTTTACCAGGAGTGGAAGTTATAGCTATTGGTCTGTAGTTTGATGGATCTGAAGAGGCACCTTTTTTAGGAACTGGATGGATGTTTGCTTCTTTCCAGGGTACTGGGAAGCATGAGGTATGAGTACACAGACGGAAATTTTTTGCCAATACAGGAGCGAGCACCAAGGAGCAATTCTTAAGTACTATTGGAGGAATTTCATCTGGACCAGGAGCCTTATCTACCGAGAGATTCTGCAAAATAGTTTTGACATGTCTGGTGTGGATCTTAAGTGAGGGAATTTCAGGCGAATTAAAATTAAGTACAGGGACATCTTGATTTATTTCATCTAAGGTTGAGTTGGTGGAGAAAATATCCGCAAGAAGGTTAGCTTTACCTCGTGGATCACTTACAAGATTGCCAGTCGGAGATTTTAATGGTGGAATGGATGAAGCAGTAGTGAAGTTGGATTTAAATGAGTTAAGAGTAGACCAAAATATTTTGTTATCATTTGGATTATTTAGAAGTTTATTTGCCTGCTTGTGGAGAAAGTTTGATTTAGTTAGGTTTAATACAGTTTTGGCATGATTTCTGATGTTTCTAAAGTTGAGATGGTTGCACCAACCCACCCCACTTGTTGCCAGATGGTTCCAGGAGGTTCTAAGCTTGCCACAAATATTCAATCAGCGTGCTTAGTGTATTGTTTGAGGGAGGGTGTGTATACAATAAAAAGGTATATTAAAAGCTGTAAACTAACAGTGGTCCATGTAATTGTGACAGCTATATACCAGGTACGAATATGAGGTTCATTTCAACAACTCATAGTCTCTTGAAAACATAAAAACATGATAAGATAACTGTAAATATCCATTTATCGTGAGTGGAAGTGAAGGAGAAAATCTAATATTTTCGCTTGCGAATGTTATGTGGTGGGTCGACTGGTAGGCGATGAAACAAGCAATGTATTGATCGATTTTCTTGGATGGTGGGAGGAGGTAGCGAGTGGATGGTGACTGTTATAGGTATAATTTGACCAAATGTTTTCATTGGAGATCGTTCCCATCTGCTAGGGCTACGGATACAGCGCTAGGGCAATATATATTGAGCGGAATTAGCAGGAAAATAGATAGCCGCCTGGGCGTATCTTCCCTATAGAGGGCACCGCTCCAAAAAGGTTAAAACATTGTCCAGAACATCCTGTCCACCAGCTATGCAGTCAACAACACTGTGGTTATTGTGCATGAGATTGTGTAAAGCCGCCCCCTCCCCATCCCCACACACACACACCTCTCTCTCTCTGTCTCCCACACAGAGCTCCACATACAAGTCACGTTTTCCCTGCTTCCCTCCTGTCTGCCTTCCTTACCTTCTACGAGCGCCCGGGAACTCAAAAACTATACACGGATTTTATTTCAGCAGTGTTGTCGTAATTGGGTTGTGCTGATTGTAATTAACCCTTCCGGTATACAATGACGTTATTTGTATTGTATTCTTGCTATCAAATAGTTTCATCTTTAGCTTGCAAAGGGAGGGATTGCATGGAGTGCAAATTATCTTTATTAACCATTTTTAAACTACAGATCCTGCTTAAACCCAGTAAATTTTCTTAATATTAGCCAAAGGAATATGTGGAGATGCATCATGATACTGAAAGGGTTATATACACAGTAGAGTTGTTTTGAAAATTTGTCAACTGTCGTGCTCACCAACAGGGCTAAAAATACTTTCCCACTAATTATTTCATCAGTGAAACAGAATTTCGTAAATACAGTAAGATTGTTGCTTTATCTTAAATCTAAAACTGGCCATTCATTGCTTAGCTATTGTTGTACAGGGATGATTATAGTTTTATCTGTTGTATACGTTTTTGTTCATATATTAGCTGTTTACTTTCCTAGATTTAGGTATAGAACTCCTGGATACCTTCAAACTTTAAAGTTATAGCAGCAGCTGATGAATTTGTTGGAGTTAATGAACGTCAAGGTAAGGAATTGTTTCAATTATGATGCTGCTATTTTACAAGAGTACATTATTACTGATGAAATCAAAGGCAATTTTCTGTGAGTAATCTTCCAGCTTCTTTATCGAACCCTGAACAATCACTGCTGAAAGTTTATCCCCTGCATCAGTTCAGTTTGCATTAAGGGTACCTGACTTTCATTCTATTACAATGAATGTAGAGTTCACTTATATTAATTATTTAGACAGTTGTATATAGCTGACATCTCCACTATTGAGCATCCACTGAATGACCACCCACACATAACCTTGCTAAAGTTAAATAATCTGTGTCTAAATGCTCTCGACTAAATAGTATATGGCACCGGTGGCAGGCGTTTCTGGGTATGATTCCATAATCCATGAGTTGCAAACACTAAACTGTAAACAATCAACACCCCTTCTCCCCTCTCAACACTCTTCGGAAAGTAGATACGAGGTGCCGTTGTAAGGCCTATCCCTCAATACCTTCACCTCACCTCACCTGACCTGACCTGATGAAAAGGATACGGAGAAGGTATATATAAGATCGTTGAGTAAATTGATAGTGATATATCTGCTTATGCTTACGTATATAGAGAGCGTAATGATTGTTCCAAAGCGGACTAAAACCATTCCTCCTGTATGAAAAATAGGGTTGGGCATCTCAGTCCTGTCAAGGAAATCGACGGTATTTCATAAATGTTGTTTGTCCACATTTTCAAACTACTTAGAACTAAGATTATCGTTGTCAAAGTCGCATTATACAGTATATGACAGTATTCATGTTTACTAATTATTGTCTTTTGATTTTATTATAGCTCTTTCTTTCTCTTCTCAATATTGGTGCTGTATATTATTTTCATGTGGGTCTTGTATATATTATATATTTTCATGTGGGTTTTGTATATATTATATATTTGTGAATGACCCCAAATTATGATTTTTTTTTTTTTTTTGCCCCAAGTTTGTATTGATTCTTTATTTACTTTACGATTTAATATAGATCGTCAATGCCCACCAACATGAGAGAGAGAGAGAGAGAGACTGTTCCTAGCCTCTGTATTTTGAGTAACATGCATTGCAACACAACATGTGCTGATTTAAATATAAATAATTCAATTACAGTAACTTAATATGCTGGAAATATGATATATCTAATGAGGTTTGCATTTATTTCTGGCAATACATATTTTGTTATAGAATATATGATAATAATATGTATCTGTCTTAACCCTTTCTGTACCTGTGACCTCCTTTACATTATATTCTGGCAACTATTAGACGTTTTCATTCAGCTTAGGAAGGATATCTACCAATTGAAAGGCTACAGACTATCTCAATTAATCCTTTTAGCTATCATGTATCCTTCAAAAGCTTTATAAACTCGTCTAAATGTAACTAGAATAAAATTAAAAGACGTCTGCGATACAGAAGGGGTTAATCTATGTCCACAGATGCAATTACGCTAAAAAGGTTTGTTTACACATGAACAACAATAAGGGGGGTGACATGCCTTGTTTGTTTACACATGAACAACAATAAGGGGGGTGACATGCCTTGTTTGTTTACACATGAACAACAATAAGGGGGGTGACATGCCTTGATTGTTTACACATGAACAACAATAAGGGGGGTGACATGCCTTGTTTGTTTACACATGAACAACAATAAGGGGGGTGACATGCCTTGTTTGTTTTCACATGAACAACAATAAGGGGGGTGACATGCCTTGTTTGTTTACACATTAACAACAATAAGGGGGGTGACATGCCTTGTTTGTTTACACATGAACAACAATAAGGGGGGTGACATGCCTTGTTTGTTTACACATGAACAACAATAAGGGGGGTGACATGCCTTGTTTGTTTACACATGAACAACAATAAGGGGGGTGACATGCCTTGTTTGTTTACACATGAACAACAATAAGGGGGGTGACATGCCTTGTTTTCTCTTTTTGGGTTAATTGACACCTGTATGGGGGAAATGTCTTAAAACACTAGGCTGAATGGGGCCGAATGGATACAACCGAGAAAAAGAAAAAAAGCAGGTCACCCCACCTTAGCTTGATTTACCTCTCTCCATGTAATAATAATAACAATATAATAATAATAATAATAATAATAATAATAATATGTATCCTACTATTACTCCTCGGTAAAACTATACAATACATCAATGTAATTAATGTTTTGCTGAATTATTTGGCTCGTATGTATGGGCATGATTATGTAGTGTTTCTCCAAAGGCGGTGACACACACACTGTTTTTTACGTCAACTTTCTTCAACGCCTCTGATTTGGAAGCTTATGTTGCCACGACCAATAACGGGTAATCTCAAAATATTCCAAGAAAAAAATGCGGATAGAGTGTTGATGATGAAAGGTCTCGTGTGATATCCCCTTAAGGAGAGTTATTTTTTTTTTCTGGGCCTCCTTCTCCCTCATTTTTGGCCTCAATAGTTTTGATAGTTTAAGACATCGCCACATTAATTTGGCGATTTCAAAACCTTTCGCCCTATTCCTTTGTCAATATTAATACCTTCCGTGCCATTTAGGTGTCGATTTTTTTTTTTTTTTTTTCCTGGTGAGCAATAAGAAGCCTCTAATTAAGGAGGAACTATATTTTCATTATTTTAAAACATTAATCCAGATCTAGGGAGCGAACTATCCCCCGTTCCCCCTTTGACAGCCTGCAGTGCGCCCCTGTTGTTGTCCCGTTTAGATAGTCAACAAATACCCCCGTGGTGCCAATAGGATCTAGAGTATGTCAATAGGTGCACGTCAATACTAGCGGAGGAATGGCAATAAAGGTACAGTCAATACAATACACCTACGGCAACATTGGTTTTGTCCAATGGAATACCTACATTAAATATATACGGTATATATATATATATATATATATATATATATATATATATACAGAGAGAGAGAGAGAGAGAGAGAGAGAGAGAGAGAGAGAAAGAGAACAAATGTCAATAAGTGGTCAGAAACCAAACTCTATACATTTAATGCCCTAAACTTGCAATGCTATTCACTAATTTTTTCTAGAGAGCCAAAGGTTCAGGACATATTCAGAGTGAGTGCCGTATAAGCCATAAGGCACGTCATAAGCTACAAGGATAGGCCTAAGCAGAAACAAAGACAGTATATATAGGAACTAAATTACATATTTGTGTAGGTTTCCATAGCCACAGATTTATAGAACAAGACTAGTAACAATTATTATATTGAAATTCTTTAGTAAGAATAAATTATATTGAAATTCTTGACTTTACTAATATATATATATATATATATATATATATATATATATCCTCTCTTGCGAGCCGCCAATCAGGTCATTGCGAGCTGCCACTGGCTCGCAAGCCGCGCAATGAAGACCACTGCCCCTAAAACATACTAGAGGCTAACGCCATCTGTTGTTGCTATCCGTCAGAATTGCGTCCAAAAGTGGTGGGGTCCCAATTACCCAATTATGACTATAACTGGCACTTTCCGGGGGTTGGGCTGGTGGGAGAGGTGGGCGGGGCAGACAGGCAATGACGTCATCATTCAGTGCTAACGTTGTAAGCTAACGGGGAAGGACAGTTATGGAGTTAGCTCCTCAAAATAATTACGCCGTGTCTAAGGTATTTGTAGTGACCGTTTCATACGCACATATAAAGCCTATATTATAGGCTTTATGGGTGTATAGTATATTCTAATGATGTTAAGGGGAGGAAGGCCGGTTCTTTGGACCCCCTTCTCCCTACTGTTTAGCCCCACTAGTTTTGAGATTATAAGACGTTCGGCCCATTTGTTTGGCGATTTTAACACCTTTAGCCCCATTTCGTTGTCAATTTTAAGACCTTTCGTGCCATTTAGGTGTCGATTATTTCCTGGCGAGCGATAGCCAGCCTGCAATTTTAAGAGGAACCGGCCTTGAAATGGGGCTACAGGTGTTAAAATCGCCAAAATAATGGGCCGAACGTCTTCTAATCTCAAAACTAGTGGGGCTAAACAGTAGGGAGAAGGTGGTCCAGAAAAACGGTCTGCCTCCCCTTAAGACAATGTGGTGCTGAGGCGGGGTGGGGACGGTAGGGAGAGCAGCGAACCTGTACTAATAACTTGAACTGCAAACGATCCAACGAGGTGAAGGTTGTTGTTCGTCCCTCCACACCACTTACCCGCCCCGGGGGGATGGGCCCAGTTTCCTGGCCCTCTTTCTCCCTCATATTTAGCCCCATTAGTGTTCAGATTTTATGACGTTTGGCGATTTTAAGACCTTTCGTCCCATTTGTTGACAATATTAAAACTTTTCGTGTCATTTAGGTGTCGATTTTTTCCTGGCGAGCGATAGCGAGCCTGTAATTTAAGAGAAACCGGCCTTCGGCCGGCACATTTTTCTATTGAAAAATGTACAAACTTATCGTGAAGGAGGGCTTTGGGCGGGTGTTTTTTAAGCTTGATGAAGGTTTAGGGATGAAAATAATAAAAATCATTAAAAAAATACACTAAGGAGTATATAAACGACCCATCTCCCGTTACTCTCAGTTGTAGCCGTATTGTTTTACATTATGAGGTCAATGTCTATCCCGTGTTGAGCCAATTCTTAGGATATGAGTATTGAGTTAGGAAGAATTGTATAAGTTGTCAATGTATTTACTCTGAGGCTTATGACGCATTTTTTTATTTCATTCTGGCTAACAATAGACGGTGTCATGCAGCTTAGGAAGGATCTGTGGGACTTAAAAAGGTAATACCATTAAATATTAATGAAATGCGTCTTAGATACCCCGGAGGTTAATAGTTCGTTAAAATGCTATAGAATGTAACTCTAGTAAGGTCAATAATACGGACCTTGGCTCAAGCTTGTTAGTAACCTGTTTATATAATTATTTTATGGAGTTCAAAGATTTGATTATCCAGGTCGTATAAGTGATACTGAGGATGTGCCCTAGAAAGTTCTCTCTCTCTCTCTCTCTCTCTCTCTCTCTCTCTCTCTCTCGTTATGCAGGGGGTATCGTTGAAGGAGCCCTTCGCCGCGGGTCTCATGCTCTTGGTCATGTACTTTGCTACTCTTCTGATTTGATCTATTTTGTGTCGCCCCCCCCCCCCCCCCCCCCGGACCTATTGACATCATCATATATATTGCCAGCAGAGGGGGGGGGGGGGGGGGCAAATAACCGCTGGCCGTGGATAATTTAGGAAATACGGTAAATTTGGTGACCTGGGACGCGCGATTATCTCTGCGAAAGTCTCCTGCAATATTATCATGCAGGGAACTTAGCGAGCCTTTGAATAATTGTTGTTGTTGTTGTTGTTGTTGTTCCCTAAGCTGCCTGGCCGAACAGCCCCGAGTCCCTGAGAAAGGCCATGGCCACGATCGGGCTTTCCCACAGAGCTCTCATTGAGTGTAGATTGTGTTGTTGGCGTAAGTGGTTGTGTGAAATGCAGTCTTCTATGATGTGTTTAATGGTATGGGGTGCTGTGTTACATCCCGGGCAGGTGTCGACAACGGAGTCATCCAGTCTCTTCTGATAGCTCAGGAGAGCTGGATGGTGTCCGCATCTCAGCCTGGCCAGGTGGACTCTGTCCTCGCGAGGAAGGGAGGATTCGGAAGGATGGATTTCGGGAGGTCGTGCATGCAGCTGCGTGTTGTCTGTGAGTGAGTGGATGGATCGGTGAGAGATATGAGTATGGATGTGCTTCTGGAAGTTGGTTCGGGGTGGGCAGGGAGGGAGAGAGGACAATAATTGTGTGTGATACCGTGTGCTGGGTGTTGTTTTGATATTTTCTTGGTGTCTGTGGGTGTGTTGCCATGTAGTTTAGTGGGTGGTCTTGGTTCGTGGAGGCTGCTGCCAGGAATTGAGTGCCTCTCATGTCCAGATGGTCTTTGACTTTGAGGATTTTGGTTTCTTGATGTAGGTGATCTGTGGGTGCAGTAGCTGTGCAGCCTGTAATGATCTTCAGGGCTTTGTTTTGAATAGTCTGTAAGGTCTTATGATGTGTTTCAGCTAGGTTAGAAGCCCAGGCTGGGCTTGCGTATTCCATCACTGATCTTATGTATTGTTTATATACTGTGGTGGTAGTTTCTTTGTTGTGTCCAAATTTTGTGTGAGCAAGTGACCTGAGGGCGTTAAGTCTGGGTGTCAGTTTCTTTTTAATGTTTGTGGTGTGCTGTTTGAATGTCATATGAGTATCATATGTTACTCCTAGGATTTTGGGTGTGTGTGTATGTGTTAGGGGTGTGTTGTTTATGGTGAGTTGAGGGATGTATTCGTGTTCTCCTGTCCAACTTGTGAGCAGGGTTGCGGTGGATTTGGCTGGGGCTAGATTAAGTCTGTTTGTAGTGCACCAGCCATGTAGTGTGTTGAGATAGGGTTGAAGGAGATCTGTTGCTCTTTTTGGGTCATGGTGTGTGCATGTGAGTGTTATGTCATCTGCATAGGAGGCTAAGTTTATTTGGGGCGTATTGGGTGTAGTTATATCGTGCATGTACAGATTGAAGAGTGCGGGCGATAGGACGGATCCTTGTGGGACTCCGTTTGGAAAGTTTCTGATTTTAGAGGACTGACCGGCAAAAGATACGTGTGCACATCTGCCTGCTAGGAAGTTGGCCAGCCACCGTTTTGTGTTGTTGTGCATGTTTGTGTTGTAGATTTTGTTTGTTAGGTTGTGGCGGGGGATGGCATCGAAGGCTTTACTAATGTCGAGTGTGGCTAATAGTGATCTGTGTGGTGGTCTAGCTGAATTGATGCCGTCGAAAGCTCTTTGTGTAAGGTCTGTGAGAAGAGTGTTTGTGGAGTGCAGTGGCCTAAAGCCATGTTGTGTTGGAGCTAGGGGTAGGTCAGGTGTAATTAGTTGTAATACTAGGCGTTCCATGACTTTGGAGGGGGAGCAAAGGAGTGTGATGGGGCGGTGCGAGGAGGGTAGCGTGGGGTCTTTGTTGGGTTTGGGGAATGTGATGATGATACCATGCTTCCAAATGTCTGGTATTGTGTTGTGTGAATAGCTGTAGTTTGATATGTTAGTGAGTGCTTGTATGCCTTGTGGTCCCAGGTGTCTGAGGTGTATGTTGCTTATGTTGTCTAGGCCACAGGCGGTGAGTGCTTGAGATTGTTGATGATATGCTTTGTCTGGTGATTGGTGAAGGGTGTATAGTCAGGGTCTGTGGGGAATTGTCTCTTACGTCGGATGACACGTCGGTCGTCTTTGTGAGGTTTTAGGTGGCTGACATGTGAGAAGTGATTGATGAGAGTGTTTGCTTGTTGTTTACATGAAGGAGTAGAGTCTGTTGTTGTGATTGCAGCATGTGATTGTGTTGTGTTGCTGTTGGAAAGTGTGATGCTGTTTAGTGTTTTGTATAGTTTTTTGGGGTTTGTTTTGTGATCAAGTGTTTGTAGGAAGTTATTCCAATTTAGTTTTTGTTGTTCTTGTATTTTGTTGTTAGTTTGGGTGTTGAGTGCTTGAATTTGTTGTGTGATGTCTTGTGTGGGGTGCTGGGGAGTGTTTCAGTATGTCGCGTTGTCTGATGAGGTTTTGAATTTCTGGTGTGAAGTTGGGGTTGTGTCTTTTTCTGTTACCTCTTGGAATGTGTTTCTTGTCAGCGTTTTGGATAGTTTTATTGAGTATGTGTACAGCATTGTTGATGTTAGTGATGGGTGTACTGTTTAGAGTTGTGAAGTGTTGTTCTGTCTCATTTGTGAATGCTTCCCAGTTAGCTCTTTTATAATTGGTGTATGTGTGTTTGTGGCTAGCTGGGGTGAGTCTGGTTTTGGTGGTGATAATGATCGGGAGGTGGTCAGAGCCTAAGGTTCTGACCACCCTCCAGGATGTTGTGGGGGCGAGTTCTGGGGAGCAAAAGGTGATGTCTGGAGATGATGGGTTATAGAGGGCTTGGTGAGGAATATGGGTATGTTGATGGATGTCGTTAAGGATGATGAGGTTATCGGTTTGGTTTTGTAGTACCAGCCCTCTGTCTGTGTCGGGGTTGTCGACAAACCAGGCCGACGTCTTGGCATTGAAGTCACCACCCAGGATGATGTGGGGTGTGTGGGGTGTTTGTGATGTGTTGTAAGTGTGGTCTGTATTCATTTGGTACTGTAGGGGATGTTTGGGGAGGGATGTATGTGTTTATGATGGTTATGTTGGAGTTGTTACCAGTGCGTATTTTAATTGACTGTATTTCTGTTGTGTTATCATTTGGGGGGAGGAGTGATTTGGTTTGTACACTGGTTACTATGTATGATATTTCTTTGTGTACCAGGGTGATGAGTCCACCGCCCCCGCCGACAGCCCGGTCTTGTCTGATGGTGGTGAAATTATGAAATGTGGGTGTTTTTTGTGTGTTGTGCGGAGTTTTGTTTCTTGTAAGATAGCAATGTGTATGTTGTGTTGTTTGATGAAGTGTGAGAGTTCGTGTTTCTTTGTGTTGATGCCATCTATGTTCAGTTGAAGAATGTTAATGTTATGTGCACGATGTATGTTGGGTGCTGCTGCACGAGGATGGGGTGGGGGTGGGGGTGATGGTGGGGGTGGGGGTGAGGGAGGGACTGGGGGTTGGGATCGGTGAGGTGGGGGTGGGGATTGGGGAGCAGGAGATGGGGGTTGGAATGGATTAGGATGGGGTGTGGTGTGTTGAGTTGAGGATGTGGATGGTATGGGAAGGTTAGGTGGGTTAGGGAGGAGAGGTGGACGGGTTTTAGGGGGGGGAGTGGATGATATGGGAAGGTTAGGTGGGTTGGGGAGGAGAGGTGGACGGGTTTTAGGTGAGGGATTTGACTGGGAGAGGGAGGGGCATGAGGAACAGGTCCAGGTGTTTGTGTAGTGTTTCTTGGAGGCAAGTGTTGTGCAGGTGAAGTGGGTCCAGTTCCCGCATGAATTGCAGAGAACTGAACCCTTAGTATGGCGACTCGAAGTGATGGGTTTTGAGCAAGTTGGACATATGTATGTGAACGTGGGTCCTGGGTTGCTCTCAATGTCTCCGGCTAGAAGAAGTCTTCGAGAAATGACAGCCGGAGAGTCATTTCTCGGTGTAGGAAAAACTGTGTGATGTGTGTGTGTGGTGTGAGAGGTGTGGAAATTCCCGGCGCGACCGAAGCCGTTCCAAGGACCCGTGCCCCCAGGAGGGGGGCAGGGGATGGTTGTGACGGTTTGGCTCCCGAAACTGCTCCCCGCGGCCGGCATCCGGTTTTCCTCCACTGGTCGTTGATTTTGTCTTCGGCTGTGGAGGGTCGGCAGCCATCCGCGGTTGGCAGCCTCGGGAGGTGGCCCCACGGCGTAGACGCCGCCACATCAGGACCATCAGGATCTCTGCGAAAGTCTCCTGCAATATTATCATGCAGGGAACTTAGCGAGCCTTTGAATAATTGTAAACCTTTTCGTTGACAAATTATAGTAACCATTTTTTTTTTCTTTTAAACAGTTGTCACCACGCTCACCACAACCAACACACCCCAGCACCACAACCACCACACCCCATGCCAACCTCAACCATGTTCAACAATAAGGTGAGATACTTTAAAACAGTCCCACCACCATCACAGCTACTAGCTTCACTCCTACTATCACCATCACCACTACTATCACTATGATCACCACCATCACCACATCTACGCTACTAGCAATACCACTTATATTACCACCACTAAATCCACCTTCAACGCCATTAAGTTCATGTATTATAGGTTGCTCACTAAACCTCTATCAAGCTTGAAAATAACAAAACAAGATCCGACATCGAAATAAATGTACGTATTTCAGTAGAAAAACGTCCCGGCCAAAGGCTGATTCCTTCTAAATTGCAGGGTCGCTATCGCTCGCCAGGACAAAATCGACACCTAAATATGTCACGAAAGGTCTAAACTCGCCAACATAATGGGGCGAACGTTTCAAACTCTCAAAACGTATTGGGCTAAACACGAGGAAGAAAGGTGTCCAGAAATAACAAAAACTTTCCCTTAATTCCGTACATCGCCACGAACATCTCCAACCCAACCAAAGACTCCACCTCCACCCACCCCCAACGACTCTACCTCCACCCACCCCCAACGACTCTACCTCCACCCACCCCCAACGACTCTACCTCCACCCACCCCCAACGACTCTACCTCCACCCACCCCCAACGACTCTACCTCCACCCACCCCCAACGACTCCCACACTACCTACCCCAAAACCCATCATAACTCGCATCCCACCCCTCCTCCCACAACACCCTACTTACTTACATCATTACCATCACTATCACTCTACCACCACCACTACCACTACCAGACCATCGCCCCCTTTATCCCTGCCACCACTATCACAAGGCACAACACTTCCCTCCCCACACACCCACCCTACCACCACCACCACCATTACTACCAACATCCCTCACTATATCCCTACCCACTCTATCACAACTTCTATCCCTACCACCACTATCACTACACATACCACTTCCCTACCCAAACCACCACCACTACTACTCATACCACATCCCTCACTATATCCCTACCTACTCTATCACAACTTCTATCCCTACCACCACTATCACTACACATACCAGTTCCCTACCCACACAGCCACCACCACCGTCACTATCACCCTACCACCACCACTACTACTCATACCACATCCCTCACTATATCCCTACCCCCTCTATCACAACTTCTATCCCTACCACCACTATCACTACACATACCACTTCCCTACCCAAACCGCCACCACCACCACTACTACTCATACCACATCCCTCACTATATCCCTACCCACTCTTATCACAACTTCTATCCCTACCACCTCTATCACTACACATACCACTTCCCTACTCACTTCGCCACCACCATATACACATACCACATCCCCTCACCACCATCACTACTAACACCACCTCCCCCACTACCATCAGTACTCACGCCACCTCCCCCACCATCACCACTACTATAATCTATTCGCTGTAAGTAGGTGAGAGATCATGACATCTAACCTCTGTAGCTCAAAAAGGGCTAGAGCAAATTGGCTGTACATTTCCACATCTATACCTTGACCGACTCTTCCCAAATGGTAGAAATATTAGCTTGATTAATCTAGTTGTTTTTGAGTTACAGAGGTTAGAGGTCATGATTTTTCGCCTACTTACAGCGAATAGACTATTTACATACCATATCTTCAACTTCCTGCCACCATCTCTGCTCCTACCATCCACTATAAGGCAGATAATTTGGTAATGTACGATACGATATTATGATACATTTCATTTTTGTTTATGTCATATATTAGTAATTATGGTTCCATATTAGGGTAGGTATGTTTTCCTTGGTGCGGTTCTGCACGAAGTATCTATAATTTTGTCCATACTATTTTCCAACCTTTTTTCGTACCGTTCCGCACTAAGTGTATCTATTGATCATTGTTTTTCTTGATGCCGCAAATCTAAGATTTCGAGTAACATAATGTGTCACTGATACCAAAGTTTGAAGGTCCATAAGCATGTCGTATGTATTTTCATAACACTTTCAAGATGTATGCATGTATGCATATATTCAGGCTCATATTCCATACTGACTCGAGACAGAGCCCAAACAGAAACAACATTTGAACTTCCATTTCTTAGGGTATGAAACCACTTTCGCGTTCCATCGCCCCTTTCTCTGTCTCGTCTAGTAGATGAATTTTAAAAGGGGAGGAGGATTCCTCGTCTAGTAAAATGGGAGTTTGGCGTATGACTTACAAGACAGGGTGCAGCAGGGGAGGGGTGCTTTTGGAACACTAAAATCAGTGACAAGAAATATGATGGTAAACATGGAAGTAAAGAAGTCACTGTATGTTAATGGGTGATCCCGAAGCTGACGTACGGGAGTAAAGCATGGACATTGTTGGAGAGACATAAATAAAAAGTGAAAAGTAAACTGGAAGGCTTCCACTAAGGTGTACTTAGCTGAGGTGCTTATCTCCATAACATTGCCTGTGATAGACAGCTCGAATGAGATATTCAGCCTGGTACATAGGCGCTACTGCATGTTAATCAGGTTTCCAGAGTTTGCTTCCCTAAACGGGGTTTCACAAATGTCTATTAACTCCAGAATATTCTTTACTGATAGGTGAACAGAGCCATAAGGTGAAAGAAAATAACGCATCAGTCTCGCCCTGTCTAGGCATCTAACCCGGGACCTACCAATTGTAAGTCAAACAAGCTCCCAATGTACCACAGGTCAAGTGGGAGAAGGATGGAAATGAGTTACATGAAAAGTACGTGTGGAGTCACATGGATATATAGACAGACACATAAGGAACTACGAGCGTGATAAAGTGTGGAGGTGGAGGTGTTGAAGAGTGTGAAGAGGAACACCTTGAGGTGGTTTGGTCTTGGGGAGTGTATGGAGAGTGAGATAATTATTAAAGAGTGTGTAAGAGTGAGGTGGAAGTACAGGGAGTGATAGGCAAACCCAGAATGAAATGAAATACTGGAGTTAAAAAGTATAGGAGTAAAAGTGATGTTGGGTAGGATGAGGGGCTTGTTTAAATAGAAGCTATTAGCATAATGGAGCTAAACTCATTCAGATTCTAGCTTGTCTTCATAATGGTCAATCCCTCATGGAGATGCTTGTAACATTATTTAATACGACATATATAATTATGTAATAACTTATTGTATATTTCTTTTATAGTATCACACTGCTTCACAAACATAAACAAATACTCTATATTTTATTAATTTCACCACAACACCAAACACCTCCAATGAAATTAATGAAAGCATATATGTGATCCACCGGGTTTCGAACCTGGGTTATCACACACAGATTTTAAACACTCTAACCATTATACCACCAGGACGGTTGGTGAGATGGATCTGTAAGTTTAACCCCTTCACCACCATGACGTAATTTTCATCATATTCTGGTTACCATTAGACGTTTTTCTTTCGTTTATTATCTATATCTACGACTCAAAGGGGTAAATACGATCTCAGTACACCCTCTTAATAACATAGGTCCTTCTTAAACTGCATAAAATCGCCTAATTTTAGCCAATATCAAGGGTAAAAATGCGTCATGGTGCTGGATGGGTTAATACCAAAGGTAAGGCAACTAATATGGAACTAGGGAGTTGGCTGTGAATTATGAGTGTCAGTGATGGAAGAGATGCACCATTACTGGTTTGTTTGGTGCGGGCAAGTGGAGAAGATGAACGATCAAAATTGGATTATTAGTCTCAGATCTGGGAATGAGGAATGGGAAGTGCGAGAAGGTAAATCTATAAGAATACGGGGGGGGGTCAGATGCTCCGGTTTGATATTACATTTAAGGGGGGTGACCTGTTTTTGTTCTGTCCTTTTCTATCTTTCTCTGGCTTGTATCCATTTGGCCCCATTCAGCCTACTGTTTTAAGTCGTTTATCCCCATCCAGGTGTCAATTTTTTACTGGTGAGCGGTAGCGAGTCAGCATATTTTTTTATTTTTGTTTGACGGCAGGCTAAATTTGTACATTTTTCGATAGAAAAATTTCTCCGGCCAAGCCGGATTTCTTCATATAATGCTGGCGCGCTATCGCTCGCCAGGAAGAAATCGACACCTAGATGGGGATAAACGTCTTAAAATAGTTGGCTGAATGGGGCCGAATGGATACAAGCCAGAGAAAGAGAGAAAAGGACAGAAATAACAAAAAGCAGGTCACTCCCCCCCCCCCCTTAACTCTTTGAGGATTATGACGCTGTTTTACCAGTCCATTTTGTCGATCATTAGACAATGTTATACAGCTTAGGAATAATCTGTGGGGATAACAAGGGTAAATACTATCTCAATTAACCCTCTGACTTCCATGGAGCCATCCTAATCTGAATAAAATCGTCTTATAAGATCCAGCAAGCAGAAAAGACATGTATCATCGTAACTTGGATGGTACTGGCACCACAATTATCTTGGCGGCTGTTAATGTTCCTGTTGTAGACCAGTTTGATAAAGGTAGATTGAATGTGACAACTGGGCATCCTGTAGAATGTATTTCGTTTGTGTTTGTGAATATGATAACTGACTCTCTCTCTCTCTCTCTCTCTCTCTCTCTCTCTCTCTCTCTCTCTCTCTCTCTCTCTCTCTCTCTCTCTGTGGCTCTGAAGTCCACAAACAAGACAAAGGCGAGATACAACTAGACTTTAACTTGGGTTGCTTCTAATGACACCTCGACACTTGTAAACAGATAGCACAGCTCCTGCAATTATAAACAGTATATATATATATATATATATATATATATATATATATATATATATAGATAGATAGATAGATAGATAGATAGATAGATAGATATATTCATTCTAAACTACACTGTTCGTCTTAGCCCCATCAGTATATGAAGACACATTTATTTATTTTATTCAGGGTATCAGTAGTCGATTTTATTTTATTTAGGAAAGAATTATGAAAGTCAGAGGCTAAGCTAAAACATACAATTCACAGCTTTGATTCCTAGAAGACCTTCCATATATAAATAAAATCATCTAATGATAGCCAGATTAAGGGGAGGCAGTTGGTTTTTCGAGCCCTCCTCTTCCCTCATGCTTAGCCCTATTAGTTACGATATTTCAAAACATTCGCCCCATTAGTTTGGCGTTTTCAGACCGTTCGCCCAATGTGTTTTCCAATATTAAATCTTTCGTGCCATTTAGGTGTCGTTTTTTTTTTCCTGGCGAGCGATAGCAAGCCTGTATTTGAAGAGGAATCTGCCTTCGGCCGGGAAATTTTTCTACCGAAAAATGTACACATTTATATCGAAAGGGGGTCTTGTGTATGTTTGTTTAAGCTTGATAGAGGTTTAGAGAGCAAACTAAACCCCTTCCTTAACCCGTGGAGCCCCGGCTAGTTTTGTAATGTTTGCGCACCAGAACCCGGCCGGTTTTCAAAAAATGGTTTTATTCCAGAAACAATAGCGAATGGGTTAGGAATGAAGGAAAAACCACGAAAAACCGCTCAAAAAGCTTAAAAAATGGTCCTACAGAGCCCCCGAAAATGGATTTTATAAGAGTAAAAAATTGAAGGCAATTATCCCAAAAAAACAGGTTATTGCGCGCTCGCGCGCACGCACGTGGACTTTGAGAGTTTTCAACCATCGGCACGGTTGCGTGGGATACGTACACAGTTCCCATACAAATCTGAGCCCTCTTGAGTGGCTACACCTGAGGTTACGGTCGGCGCAATTAGGGTGACGCGCCAGGCGCGTCTCTGGGGCTGTGCGTTACATACATCGCCGACGCGTCAGGCGCGTCGCTGGGGCTGTACGGGTTAAACCATTGAGCCGAAGCAGTAAATTATGCTGCACAATACCGTCTGAGCTACCTTAACCCCTTATTGGCGGGGCCCGACTTAAGGCGGTCTAGAGCATAAAGGACAATGTGGCAGGGACCGCCTTAAGTCGGTAGCAATTTTGAGCACATAATTGGCTCTGAGAGAGAGTCCGAGCGGTGGGAGGAGCGTAGGTTGACTCTGACCGTTCGGCACGGCTCCCGTGCCGGCACTGGGCCTACCTCCACACTCTCCCTAGACAGGGAAATATGTCAGGAAATTACCGTATTTTAGGGATTTTTCCTTCGTGTTGCACGATCGTTGCAAGACAACCCGTGATCGTGGAAGGATGGTTCTGATGTCATTGGAAAGCTGAATTATCGCCCTTTCACGGATACATACTTGTATTACGCTCTGGCTCTTGTTTATGCATGAAAAAGAGCACGGAAATAAGCTCGTTTAGTTACCCTACCACCCGCTTGGCAGGTAGTAGAAGTTACCGACCTAGCCGCTCGAGGAGTGTTAAACACAACAAACATCATCGGATCTGGAGAGGGTTAACTACTTCATTATATGATTCAGTTCTGTTCGTCTTATGCTGGCTCACACTAACAGATTGTATGCAACTTAGGAAAAATCTCTTGGAATCAAATTGGTACATATACTGTCACTCTTTCAACCCTGGGAGAGGCACTCTTCACAGGCAGTTCTACCTTTTGTATCCCTCATCCACAATGAACAAAAAAATAAAGATGTCAGTTTGACTCCTACAGATTCGTCAAATGATATATAGCTAAAAGAAACTGGTAAATGCGCCTCCGTATACTGAAGGAGTTAATTTTCTATGGGTTTCAGAGGCCGTGTTGCATCGGGGTTTTTTTCGGGAATAACATATTTACAAACAGTTGAATCAGTATGATATTTTGCCAGAGCTCGTTTCAAACCGTCCCCTAATTTTCGTCAATATAGTGCATTACCAAAAGTGGAGAATTAAGCCACTTGTCCCTGTGTCATGAGGTTAAAGTCACACCTGAATGACTAGGAAACGGACAAGGCTACCGTGGCGTACCTGTGAAAACCACCAAACCATTATTGTTATCTGTTATCTGTCACTATAACAAAAATATACAAAAATAACACATACTTTTTGTATATTTGTATTACGAATAAATAGGTACCCTCCCATTTTTTCCGATCATGCTGACATCTCTGGAACGCGCGAATCACTATTTTCAGATTTGTGACGTCACGTTTTCGACTCTATCTATCTTTACTCTATGTACCAAACCTCCTCAGCTTCTTATGTGATATTATATCGTTCACACAATTATCCCACCATTCTTATTTCGTTAAGTCTCATACTCTTAATACGTTCCACTGTGACTGAACACGTGTGATTCATTAGGCCTCTGATACACGAGCCATGAAATTGACTTTGCGAATGAAGCGAGACTCCTCTCATGACCTGAAATTTCGTAAATTTATGCATGTAAGAAAATACATAGAAGAGTAAAATATTTTGTGTACAGAAATGTATTTAAATTATTAGATACGTGTTTTATAATAAGCCTTCATCTTACATCAATCATGCTATTTAATAAAAGATGGGCAAATAACTTATTTGCGCGACTGTAGCCTACAACAAAATATATATGACGACATCCAAATGAAAAAGGTTAATATCAACACCACCAATATACGCACACGCTGCATGTAAGCACACAGAGCCAACAAACATACACAGCAAATATACCCTCCAGAACACACACGTACACACACATTCTGCACAACATTACACATACAAATATTTATACACAGGGGTAGGACCAACTCATGTACATATACTGTATAATTCCATGCATTCGTTCACTGAGAAACACAAACATATAAGCAGTCATATATATATATATATATATATACAGTATATATATATATTTTGAGTCTCGCTTGGATATCTGGTTAATATCCTTCCAAGACAAAAGAGGGCGGTAGTATACCATAAATCTCAGCAGTGGGGACTTTTGCCTCGGTCCCTCAGTCCTGTCTTAGACACCGCATAGTAAACACTAGCCACTGAGGATCCACGACAGTGGAGAAATGCATTTGGCATAATTTGAACATATTTCTTCCTATTGTTTTTGCAAATATCTTATTGGCATATTTTTAACATAATATTATTATATTGTCCATTTTCTTGACAGTTTTTTTTATAAATGATTAAGCATGTGGCATGAATAAATGTTTTATCCTTTTTAAGTAGACTCCGCATAGTTGAACTTCGATCTTTTATTTACATAAAGAACGAAGACATCTTGAGTCACAAATCTTTGTAATTACCTGCAACAAAGTGCAGCATACTTTTTAAACTTTATTAGGCATTTTGCATGAATAAATGTTTTAAATGTTTATGTACAGCCAGCATAAGTTGAGCTTAGTTGTATAATTGCATTCCTGATTTGGCATAAAGAACGTCTAATAAGACATCTTGAGCCACAAACCTTTTAATTTTCGCAACAATACGCAGCATACTTGAGCTCAGTCTTTTATGTGCATTTTGTATTTGGCATCAAGCATATCTAAAACTATATCTTGAGCCACAGACCATTTATATTGGGCCCATAAAACTATATCTTGAGCCACAGACCATTTATATTGGGCCCATAAAACTATATCTTGAGCCACAGACCATTTATATTGGGCCCAAAAAACTATATCTTGAGCCACAGACCATTTATATTGGGCCCATAAAACTATATCTTGAGCCACAGACCATTTATATTGGGCCCATAAAACTATATCTTGAGCCACAGACCATTTATATTGGGCCCATAAAACTATATCTTGAGCCACAGACCATTTATATTTTTCTCACAAAGTTTATTTCTCTGCACTATATATTTCATTTCTGTATATATATATATATATATATATATACAGTATATACAGTGAATTAGAACCCTTGAATGTTGTTTCTGTTCGGGCTCTGTCTCGAGTCGGCCACCACCAGCAATGGGGTATGTGCCTGAGTATATGCATTCATACATACATACATACACATGGTGTCCCAAAATTGGTTTAGTTATAATCTAAAAATCTAAGCATAAAATGTTTGGTAACGTTCAACAAGACTACATCGGCCTTATTTACCATGTTTCTTGTTTTTTTTCTTCAAGGAATATAGTGTTTCATAGTTGTTTTGTATGGTTTGAGTGGAGGATTTGCATAAACTTACCCATTATCTATCAATCTGAAGATATAGCGTCAAATTGCGCAATTTATTGGGTGAATCGCGCTTTTACAGTAGGTAAGGGAAATTGTGGGGTAAATTGGATACACGAAGGGTTGAGGGGGGGGGCGTTGCCCCCCCCCACTCCCCCCCCCCCCCCCACCTTGATTTATTGTCATCCTCATATATGTAGATCTGTAAGGGGGCAAAAACAGGTGCCGGTATTTCGTTTTTGTGAGTAACGCTCACGCCATTTATTGGGTGAATCGCACCCAACGCATCATTCAAAACAAGAAGAGGAGTCAAGTCGAAGGATTTATTGTGCGCAATGCTTTGTTTACGGTCGGGACTTATTAGTTTCGTGTTATTTTTCGGTGTAATATATATATATATTTTTTTTCAAGTGTCGATAACGAAATTCCTCCATGCGTACTATAATGAGAAACATATGGCGAGTCTATTGGTCCCTATTTTCCCTAATAAATTGTTTCTAAACAGGGCGGGTGTAGTGTCCTTGAAGATTATCATATGTTTTATACAAATATCTCAATCTCAACAGTTTCAGAGATAATACATGTTGAAAAGGGTATTTTCCGATGTCTATCCCAATAACATAAGGCATGCCCAACTGTTAAAGGGCCTATCCCACCTTCACCTAAATGTGTATTTTAACAAGTTATAATAAAGATAATATATGTATGTAGGTTATATAATGATTAGAGACATTCTACCTCTCACTGAATTTGTTTGAAACCATTTGGCATAGAAGAGTCCATTACAGTGGTGCGGGGGAGGACACTAATAAGACCTTCACTATCTAATTAACGGATGAGATTTAGATTTTTTATTATAGAACATTTTAAGCTTAGAATCATCTACATTATCGTTTCATGAAGTTGGCACACTTATTTTGGGACACCTGTATAATATACAGTAGGTCAGGGTTACGTCATATCTAGAGGGAAGTATCCCAAAGAATCTGGGCTATTTTCTCTATCGACCTTTACACACACACACACAGACTAGCAAAAAACGATCGTAGCTGCTACTTCATTAGTTGAAAGAGAAGTTTTCAATGCATCTTTAACCCTATTTGGTCCGTGGGAGGTCATTTTGGATCTTCCCTGTTTCGCTCCATTAGTTTGGAAATGTTCATTAGTATGCCGATAATATGACACTTCACCCCAATCAGGTGTCGATTTTTTCTGGCGAGCGACAACGAGCCTGTAACTTAAAAGAAATAGGTCGTCTGACGGGACATTTTTCTGTGGAAAACAAAAGTCTGGGCAGGTGTTTTCCAAAACTGAATGTAATTGTATAATGTTAGCCAGAATGATGTGGAAAAAAGGTCTCGAATAATGAGTTAATTAATAGATTTTTTTTTTTTTTTTTTTTTTAAAGAGACAATGAACGGAGGAAGGAAAAACACAGATAAAACAAAAAGGTCCATGTGCCTAAAGGCATCCTCCATTCATAAAATGTTTGTAACAACTGGATTTAAACATTTGTAGATTGTAAGTTTGTGGAAAGCAATTCGAGGGAATTTAATTCCAAAGAGTAGTAGTTCTAGGGATAAATGAATTTTGATAAGCAGAAGTTCTGCATTGTGGAGGAGAAAGTGTAAATTCATGGGCGCTCTCAGCTGCCCTAGTTCTACGAGGAAAGATGTGGAGAGGCGGCACAATTGAAGCAAGTTCCTCGGAACAATTGCTGTGAAAATATCTGTAGAATAATGCAAGGGATGCAACGTTTCTTCGTATGGATAATGTAGGAAAGTCCTGTGTGATTGCAGGGTTATTGATTAATCTAATAGCTTTATTTTGAATTTTGTCCAACTGCCTCAATGCAACCACTCCACTTCCACCCCACAGAGGTGAACAGTAATCCATCTGAGAACGCACATGACTTTTATATATTACGGCCAACTGCTCGCCAGTGAAGAATTCTCGAACTCTGTACAGGAGTCCCAGTTTTTTTAGAGGCATTCTTAGCAATGCTTGTAACATAATGTGTCCAGCTCAAGTTAGTAGTTAATGTTGCACCGAGAATGTCAATACTAGGGGAAGTGGGAATATTTACATAATTAAAAAATATATGGGAGTCAGTGAGATTCTGTCGGTTAGAAAATTGAATGTACTTGGTTTTCTGTGCATTAAAGGAACTAGATTATTTTATCCCCATTCATTAATTCTAGAAAGGTCCTGGTTCAGAGAAATTGCAGTGTTTAATTTTGAATTTATAAGATTGGGTTGGGTGAAAGAATTGGTAAATGTGAAGGAACTGTGGAGTGTTGAGTCATCTGCATAGGAATGTATTGGATTATGAGTGGTAGATATGAGATCATTGATATGAATGAGAAACAGAGTTGGGGCCAAAACTGATCCCTGGGGAACACCAGCATTTATTGAGTGAAATTGAGAATAAAGGCCATCTACCATTACACATATTTTTCTGTTATGAAGATAAGAAGAAATTAGTGGAACTAATGATGCAAGGCCGTAGTGTGACATCTTCGACAATAAGGATTGATGCCAGACTCTATCAAATGCCTTTGATATATCCAGTGCTATTGTATGTGTTTCACCATGTTGGTCTGTAGCTTGGTTGATTTGATGCGTAAGAAGGCAAAGAATGTCTGCAGTTGATCGACATCATCTAAAACCATATTGCCTATCACTGATTAATTTATTATTCTCAAGATGCTTAATTATGTGATTATTTAATATAATTTCAAAGACTTTACCAAGAGTGGAAGTTATAGCTATTGGTCTGTAGTTTGATGGATCTGAAGAGGCACCTTTTTTAGGAACTGGATGGATGTTTGCTTCTTTCCAGGGTACTGGGAAGCATGAAGTATGAGTACACAGACGGAAAAAATTTGCCAATACAGGAGCGAGCACCAAGGAGCAATTCCTAAGTACTATTGGAGGAATTTCATCTGGACCAGGAGCCTTATCTACTGAGAGATTCTGCAAAATAGTTTTGACATGTCTGGTGTGGATCTTAAGTGAGGGAATTTCAGGCGAATTAAAATTAAGTACAGGGACACCTTGATTTATTTCATCTAAGGTTGAGTTGGTGGAGAAAAGATCTGCAAGAAGGTTAGCTTTACCTCGTGGATCACTTACAAGATTGCCAGTCGGAGATTTTAATGGTGGAATGGATGAAGCAGTAGTGAAGTTGGATTTGAATGAGTTAAGAGTAGACCAAAAAAAATTGTTATCATTTGGATTATTTAAAAGTTTATTTGCCTGGTTGTTGAGAAAGTTTGATTTAGTTAGGTTTAATACAGTTTTGGCATGATTTCTGATGTTTCTAAAGTAATTAAAGGCTTCATGTGTTTTTGATCTTGTGTATGCATTGTAGGCTATTGCTTTTTGTTCAGTTACTCTAGCACAATTATGGTCAAACCATTTAGGTGAATTAGATCTTTTACTGTACTTTTGATGAGTAATAAAAGTTTCCATTCCAATTTTTACAAAATTTTGTATGGGGCTCAAGGTGGAGTGTGCATCATTAGAAAAGAAAGAGGTCCAGGGAATATCAATAAAGAAACCTTGAAGACCCTCCCAGTCTGCCCTATCGTAATGCCATTTAGTCACCAAAACAGGTTCAGATATATAAAAGACAAAAGTTGTTCAATATCTCCCTTGACTACTGGCCCACCAATCACATTACCGAAGTCATACTTATCATTTCGAGCCAATCAGATAAGTAGGCTATGAGGCAATCACGGCAGAGTACCTAAAATTTCCCAGATCACTACTGCTGATATCTTTGGTCGACTCTATCTCACACCGTAGGGGGGCGGTGTCATGGGGAAAGGAAAACGATGGTGGTAGTTGTGTAAGTGGTGCTTTGTGGGAGGAGTGGTTTGTTGTGGTAGTAGTGGGAGTGGTTTGTTATGGTAGTCTTGGGGGGAGTGGTTTGTTGTAGTAGTGGTGGGGGGAGTGGTATGTTGTGGTAGTTGGGGCAGTGGTAGTTGTGGAATGGTTATAGTGTTAGAGGTGGTAGTAGTGTTAGTGGTAATGATAGTACCTAAAATGATACGAACCCCAGTACAATTGCCTTGGATGTCTTTGGTCGTATCACACACAGTAAAGAGAAGGGGTGTATTGGTTAGAGGGGAGTGATTGTGGACGTTATGGTGGTAGGAATGGTAGCTGTGGTGGTAGTGATGCTTGTAGTGGTGATGGTGGTAATAACAGTGGTTAGTGGTTGTAGTGATAGGGATGGTGCTTATGGTAGTAGTGAATGTGACGTAAGTGATAGTAATTTTGTTCCGTGACCGTGTATTCTGTTCCAGTCTTTAATCTCCCGGTCAATATAAGATACATCGCAACCATAAAAGGTTATTCTATGTACCGTACTGTAAGTAGCCTGAAAGAACGCCAAGTATGTGGCCTTTTACTTTTAGTAGTCGTGGTCATATTACTAGGGGTGAAAGTAATATAGATAGTGGGGATATTATCCGAACCAATGCCTCTGATTTATTTTGTATCACACAGCAGGGGAAAGGTTGAGGGATATGGATTGGAGAGGAAAGGATATGTAGTTGTGGTAATTGTGGTAGTAGTTGGGGTATCTGTGGTGGTTATGGTCCTTGTGGTGATGTAGTTGTTGCAATTGTGAAATTAATACAGCAGCTACTTTTAAAGTGGTGACTTTATTACAGTGGCGACTTAATGGTGTGTGTAGTCTTGTGGGATAAGAGTCATAGCTTCCCTTCTTCCCCCCCTCCCCCCCACCCCCTCTCTCTCTCTCTCTCTCTCTCTCTCTCTCTCTCTCTCTCTCTCTCTCTCTCTCTCTCTCTCTCTCTCTCTCTCTCTCTCTCTCTCTCTCTCTCTCTCTCTCTCTCTCTCTCTCTCTCTCTCTCTCTCTCTCTCTGCCTCTCTCTCTCTTGCTCTCTCTCTCTCTCTCTCTCTCTCTCTCTCTCTCTCTCTCTCTCTCTCTCTCTCTCTCTCTTCCAAAACAGCTTTTGAGGCTGATCCTAATCCACAAGAACAGAAACACGACCAATACTTTGTCTCACACCATCATACTGAAGGGTTAAGGGGAGATGGGTAGTTTTTCTGATCCCCCTTCTTCGTCATCCTAGTTAGGCCCATTTGTTTTTGAAATTATAACGTCAGGAGAAGTTCGGCCCATTAGTTTGGCGGCGTTAACACCTTTTGTCCCATTTCGTAGTCAATGTTAAGACCTTTCATGCCATTTAGGCGTCGATTTTATTCCTGGGGTCTAGGTTTTTTTTTTTCTAAGTTTGATGGAGGTCTAAGGAGGAAACTAATAACATATATAAAAATGAGGAAATAAATACGACCAGCCCCCCTTAATGAGTGACACGTTCAATGTCCAGGAGTCATTATTAATTCTGTTCCCTGTCTTACGAAATCCAATTGCCTGAGGATATTCTGTTGTTTGAGGAGACGCAGCCGAGCCATTAATTCTCAGTCCTCTGGGAGGGAGCTAAAAGTTCTCAGAGCTGGCAAAAGGAAATTATAGTAAGCCAATTGTGTGCCAGAGATTTTTCGTAAGCTTCATTACGATGGCTCCTATTTAATTTTGTTTTGGCTAATACATAGACTACAGTAGATCTGGACTGGACACGAAAATGGAACTTTGCAGTAAGGAACCCAAAATCGGAGAACGAACCCCCAAGTTCGAACCTCGAAACCGCGAAAATGTGATATTTTTTGCGGTTTCGAGGTTTGAACTTGGGGGTTCGTTCTCCGACTTTGGGTCCCTTACTGCAAAGTTCCATGTTTGTGTCCAGTCCAGATCTACTGTAGTCTATGGCTAATACTAAGCAATTTTATTCAGCTTAGAATAACGTTCTAGGAATCAAAAGGGGGTACAGGGTATCTTAAATACCGCTTTGACTCTTTCAAATCCTTCCTTTGAAAAAGCCTTATTCCATGATAGCCATAGTAAAATGAAGAAAGGCGCCATCGAACTGGATGGGTAAAACACATTGGGCCCCCCCCCCCTCCCAATGTGTTTTACCCATTATATTATTTATGAAATATAATTCCAACAACCTGAGCAAATAATAAGCCCTCTCGCCTTATACTGGTTAACTATTGTATCGAAAATGAAAAACAAATTCCTAATAGGCCTACCTTGTGTGTGGAGAGAGAGAGAGAGAGAGAAATTGTGTGTAATGTATTAATTTTCTTTGAACAGCATTACACGCATCATAATGTTTATATGAAAATTATAAATGAGAGAGAGAGAGAAAGAGAGAGCGAGTGAGCATGTTGACCTCACCAATCTTTATAATGGTGTGTTGAGCCAAGTAACACACAAACGCACATACAAGTATTTGCAAGGGCGGCCTTATACACACACATACACATTCACGCTCACACACGCATGAACACACAATCACGTACTAATTTTGTTCTATGTATATGAAGAAGACAAAAGGCAGGCTGCCTGTAACGAATGTCTCCCCAAAGCCAAAAGTGTGACAGAGAGCCAAATTCAAGGGACGTTGGGGTCAAAATGCCTGGAGACACGAAGCTTAAAGCAGTCTAAGTCATAGAATGAAGGAAAGATTGATTGAGGGAGAGAGTTCCAGAATTCACTTGTTGAGTAGAAGACAGACTGATTGCTTTTTTATTTATTTATTTATTTATTTTTGTTTATTTATTTGGTTGGAGAGCTGGACATAATATGAGTAGGATTGTGTTGAAAGGCGGGTGCTTCCCAATAGTCGTAAGTGAAGAGGTATGCACTGGAAGAGCTCTGAAGAACACTGATTGTTGTAATAGAGATAGCAGAGAGAAAGAGATGCAACATTGCGGCGTGTAGATAGAAGTTGTAGGGAACTAGTAAAAGGAAGTGAGTTGATGAAGCGAAATGCTTTTGACTCTAAGTGCGGTATGGGTGGAGCCTCTCCAGACATGCGAACAATGATCAATGCATGGGGACACTGTGCCCCTATAAAGAGTAAGAAGCTGTGCGGGGGTGAATAACCCACGGAGATACCTACAGTACCTATGTTCACCTATGTGGAGTTCGCCACTCTTGCTAGTGGCACCGAAAAGCGCACTGCCCTTCGTTGTTGTTTGAGAATTTGGCACAAATTTTTTGGCCAATATTGCCTTGTTTGTACTTGGGGTTTGTCGGTTACAGTGTCTAATAACCTTCTCCTGTGTTCCCGCTCTGCACTGCTGGGTTCCTTGGCCTGCCATCTCCTCTTTGGTCCCTTCACCCTCCGGTACCCTTTTCGGTTCTCAGGTGCAGCAGACTATTCGAAGAGGTGGAGCGCACCCTTGTGAAGATGGGCTCGTCTGGCACTTTTTGTAGTTCGACATCGAGAGCTCTCTTGAAGCTGTCTAATGAGACACCTCTCATGTCTCTCACTCGCCGCGGGAGTTTGTTGAACAGACGTGCTCCTCTATGTGATAACCAGCCCTCTCGCAGAGAGCCCATAGCCCCCCCGATTTATCATCTTGGGGATATCGCATTCCCAGCCTCTCCTATCATTGAATTTCATTGTTATTGGTGTATGTAGATTTGGTACAAAACCCTCTGCGATTTTCCACGTATATATTATTAATTATCGTTCCCTTCTACGTTCTAATGAATACAGTTTGAGTGATTTTAAGCGATCCCAATAGTGTAACTGTTTTACTGAGTTTATATGTGAGGTGAAGTTCCTTTGTACACTTTCTAAGTCATTAATTTCACCTAATTTGTATGGGGATGTTAATACGTTACAGTATTCTAGCCACGGTAGCACCAGGGATTTGAAGAGTGTTATCATAGGCAATTCACCGCGAGTTCTAAATGTTCGTAGAATCCAACCTGTTAGCCGTTTCGCAGCTGCAACTTTGACCTGGTTATGTTCTTTGAATCCCATATTTTCAGACATTATCACCCCAAAGTCTTTCACATTGTCTTTACGCTCTATTATGTGATTGGATTCTGTTATGTAACTTGTGCTCTTTTTAACGAAATCCTTATCTCCGTATCGTATTAATTGAAATTTGTCTTCATTAAATTGCATGTTATTTTCCCTGGTCCACTGGAACACCTTATTTATGTCCTCTTGCAGCCGGCCCGTGTCTTCCTGTGTCTTTACTATCATACTCAGTTTCGTTTCATCCGCAAAGGAGGATACTGTACTGTGTCTTGTGTTGGCATCTATGTCACTTATTAGAATGAGGAAAAGAAGGGACACTAGTACTGTTCCTTGGGGAACTGAGCTTTTGACGTCTGAAGGCTCAGATGTTACTTGGCTTACTGCTACTGATTGTTTTCGGTTCACGAGGAAGTTGTATATCCACCTTCCGATATTACCTGTTATCCCTTTTGCTTTAAGTTTGTGTGCAATAATACCGTGATCACATTTATCAAATGTCTTAGCAAAATCGGTGTAGATGACGTCCACGTTTTTCTTTCCTTCTAGGGATTTAAGAATTCTGTCGTAGTGTTCCAATAGTTGTGAGAGACATGATCTTCCTGCTCTGAACCCATGTTGACCAGTGTTGTGTAGTTCATCTTTTCCATAAATGTTGAGATTTTGCCTCGCAGGACTCGCTCGAAAATTTTAATGATGTTGGAAGTCAGAGCTACTGGGCAATAGTTTTTTGGTAGTGCTTTACTCCCTCCTTTATGCAAAGGGGCAATTATTGCGTTTTTCAAACTATCCGGTATTTCTCCAGTGTCTAGACTCCTTCTCCACATTATAGCCAGGGGTTTTGAGAGGTTTTCCTTACATTTCTTTATTAGGATTGAACTCCAAGAGTCCGGGCCTGGTGCCGAGTGAGATAGCATTTTGGCGATGGCTTCTGCTATATCCTTTGGTCCGAAATTAATGTCCAGAATCTGGGGGGTTTCCGTGGGAGGATTATTCATGAAAAATTCATTTTGGTCTCTGATTGCTTTTGTTTCGTCAGGCTTACTGAAGGCTTTTTCATACTGTAGACGTAATAGTTCACTCATTTCCTTTGTGTCCCCTGTGAATGGACCCATCATCTTTACTTAGTGGGCCGATGTTTGATGTGGTTTTAGTTTTATGTTTAGCGTATGAAAAGAAGTACTTGGAGTTTTCCTTTATGCTTGCAATAGCTTTGCTCTCCTCTTCTATTTGTTGTGGCTCATAGGAGATTCTTAGTCGTTGTTCAATTTCCACAATTTCTCTATCTATTTGGATCTTTTGTCTTTCCTGTAGACTTTGTTGTGTGCGTCTTTGTGTTAGTAATTTTCTTCTTCTGTACAGCTTCCTTCTTTCCCGTTCTTGTTTGCTTCTTCGTCTTGTTTGTCTTTCTGGTATGTGGTGGCTACAGATTTGGGTCATGGTTTCCTTTAATAGGACTAGGCATTCTGATGGTGTCCGGTTGTTCATTAAATCTTCCCATTCTATTTCCTCCATTTCTTGGTTTACCTCTTCCCACCTAATATTTTTACTATTGAAGTTAAATTTGCTGAATGGACCAGTTTTTGGTCTAGTTTCTGAGGTGTTCTGTACACATGCTAGGGTTGTTTTGATCTCAATTAATTTATGATCTGAGTATATTGTGTCCGATATGTTAACACTGTGTACTAGGTTGTCATTATTAGTGAAGACAAGGTCTAAGATATTGTTTTCACGTGTGGGTTCGGTAATACGCTGGTTAAGACTAAAAAAGTCGCAAAGATTAAATAGTTCTCTTGCATTTGCTTCTCTTGCATTTGCTTCTCTGGCGTTTATCGACACTACTTGGTCTTCTAGTTGCCTCCACTTGATGTTTGAAAGGTTAAAATCTCCTAACCACATAATATTTGGTGTCGGGTTTCCCAGGGCTTCCACTTCTGATTTTATCATGTTGAGCTGGGTTTTGAATTCTTCTAAGGAAGAGTCAGGAGGTCTGTATGTAACAATAACTGCTAGGTTTAGGGATTCTATTTTAACTCCCAAGTATTTCACTACTTCGTTACTGTTATTTAGGAATTCAGTAGATATCAGCGAGTCATGAATGTACCAGGCTACACCTCCACGAGTTCTATGCGTTCTGTCCGCCCTATGTAGGTTATAACCAGGAATCCATACTTCACTATCTGCCTGATCTTTAATGTGGGTTTCTGTGAGAGCCGCAAATATAGCGTTTCTTTCTTCTAGCAGGCCCCTAATAAATGGTACTTTGTTTATGGTTCTATTTTTAAGACCTTGGATGTTTGCAAACAAGACTGGGGAGGAGCTACTATGTGTACCTAGTAGTCCTCGGGGGATATTTGGTGTTGTTCGTAGAGCACATCCTTGTGCCACGCTCGGGAGGACAGGAGGTACTCTAGCTGGGCTATTTGTTCTTTCAATTCTCGCACTTTGTTCATCTTGTTCTGCCATTTCCCATAGTGTCTTCTTCCTCTGTCTCGTCCTCGCAAAACTGGAGATTTTTTGGTTAGCATTTGTGTTGTTTCTGGCTATCCTCCATGTCCCCCTAATATGGAAATCTGAGCATTTGTTTTCATAGCATTTCTTACTCTCTAGTGATGACTGGCAGAGGGGTGGGTGGTGGTATTTGCAGTTTTCATCAGATCTGCATTTGCCATCTCTGATCATATTGTTGCAAATTTTGGGGTGCTCAAATCTGCATTTTACTCCATTAAGTTCACCTTTTGGTCCAAAGTGGCACATTCTTTTCTGGTGATATCTGCATACAGGGGAAGCTGTATTGGTTGTGGTTGGAGCACCCTGTACTGCCGTGGTTGTGGTAGATGGCAGTTGGTTTTGATTTTGAGGGCTATCCCCTTCATTCCTCTTACGATGTTGTTGCTCGAGGGAGTTGGGTACAAAATAAAGTCCTGTCTGGGTGGTGGTTTGGGGTGACATAAGGGTCTCGGTTGGGCAGATAGAGGGCGGAGGGGGCGGAGGTGGCTGAGAGGTAACTTGTGGGGGAGTGGTTGGTTGTGAAGGGCAATGTGGGAGCAATTGAGGTTGAGAGTCACGTGGGGTGGTGTGAGGTTGAGAGTTACGTGGGGGTGTAGGGGGCTGAGAGTTATGGGTATTTGTGCGTGAGGGAGAGTGTGCGCACATAGATGACAATGTATCACTGTAGTGGGACAGCCAGTAACTAAGATCTTCTATGAATCGCGAGTATGATGTTAAATTTGTTGGGGACTGTGTTTGGTTTTCAGAATGGGGTGAAATATTTTCATTTAGCAAGGCCATTTGGACTTTCTGGCCAATTTTCTCCATTACATCAGTAAATTCTTCTTGTAGCATAACAGGGGCGTCTTTCAGCATTGTCTTTAGTTTAAGCTCATTTAATTCATTGAAGCAATTTACACATGTTAGTCCTTTTTTTCCTTTGTTGTGCTTGCCCATGCATTGCAGATGAAATAGCAATTTACATTCTTCACATTTGGCATTTTGGTCCCCGGACTTTACCTTGCATTTAGTACATGTATTGGTATCCATATTTGATCAATAGTTTAGCACACCAGTAGAGCGGCTCTTAAGGAAACTATACTGGCAATCTGAGAGTAGATAATGGGAAGACAAAGGCTTAAGAAACTTTGAAATAAGAATGGTTTAGTAAACTAAGATATGTAAGAAATTAGAGCAATTAAATGATAATTGGAAGGTTGAGAGTGATCACCCTTCTTTGGGGCAGGTGCAATCTTCCAGCAAGAAGGAAAGACGTTAGAGGAAGGACAGAGTCGAAAGAGTTTGCCTAGGCAGGGAGTCAGCACGGAAGAACAGTTTTTGAGTACAACAGGAAGAACACCATCCGGTCCATACGCCTTCTTAGTATTAAGCCCAGACAGGGCAGAAAGTACATCCTTATAAGAGATACTTATATTAGCTATAAGTACGAGAGGAGGTGGAGAGGGAAGAACAGCACCGGAATAATCCAAAGGTGGAGTATTTAGCGAAAGTTTGAGCGAAAAGTTAATCTTTGTCAGAGAAAGGGAGAGTGGAAAAGAGGAGGAAGTGAAATTGTTGGAGAGTTTTTTGGCTACATGCCTGTAAGCTTAGATTACATGTATACACCATTATCTACATATATATTAAATTACATGTATACACCATTGTCCACATATATATTTGCTTACATATACTGCATACACCATTTTCCACACACACACACACACACACACACACACACAAATATATATATATATATATATATATATATATATTGCATGCATGCACCATTTTCCACATATATATTTACACAATACATCATATAAACGGTCGACGAATTTTGATATATGTCTGTACGTTCTAGTCATTGTTATGCTAACCCTTTCAGTATACGATGATGCCCTTTTTCATTATTTTGGCTAATATTAGGCAATTTTATAGAGCTTAGAAAGTATTGTCTTTCAACATCGGACTCGTGTTTAGCCTCTGAGGTTCTCGGAAGTCGGCTTAAGCATTGACAAAGACTTATTGCAATTTATACCGATTTAAAAAGAGAAAGAAAATGTTTCGTTGCAGTGCTGGTGAGACACACTGTGGACAAAGTTTTTGTCTTCATGGAATATCTGTGATGGTCCTTTTTGTGTGTCCACCACAATTATTTTTTATTTATTTTTTCTGTCACGTGCTGAAAATTGTAATCGCGTATCGGCTGGTTTTCAAACACTTGTATAAATATGAAACTATGACTATGTTTCTCCGTCATAATAATGTAAGGGCTTCGTATATATTGACAACATACATCGCTACGAAAATTATCTCATAACACCCGAGTAAACAAGTTGAGGACATGGCAATTATTTAATAAGCTCAGACTTCAAAAAGTATGGATCACAATACAATAATATTACAATTCTAGGAACGATACATATACTGTATAGTAATTAACTTATCGTTATGTACAATATATTGGTTTATATTAAAAACAGTAATATTACCTATATAGTTTCAACACATTCCTTTAAAATAATGACAGCTTCTTAATTGTTTTGGTTTTCTGATTTTCGACGAGAAGGCATAACTTGTACAATGTACATACTAGGTCTAGATCTATAGTAATTTGGGAGAGAGAGAGAGAGAGAGAGAGAGAGAGAGAGAGAGAGAGAGAGAGAGAGAGAGAGAGAGAGAGAGAGAGAGAGAGAGAGAGAGAGAGAGAGAGAGAGAGAGAGAGAGAGAGAGAGAGAGAGAGAGAGAGAGAGAGAGAGAGAGCATACCAGAATAAGTAACAGTAGAGAATAGGAGAGAGACAGAGAGAAGCATAAAGATTGTATGACAAGACGAGCTGAGTCAGAGGAAGCTGGTAAAAGAAGAGTGATGAATGAGATAGAGTAGCGCGTGTGTGTGTGTGAGAGAGAGAGAGAGAGAGAGACTGTGTGTGTGTGTGAAGGAAGGTGGGGGTCGTAGTAGGAGGAAGGAGACGAAATGGTATGAAAGGAAGAAAGATTGTTGAAGCAAATTATGTCTGTCTCATGAAATTGAAATTATTAAGAAAGGTGACACAAATATCTAAGGAGCTTAGAAAATAAATCGGATCAATAATAATGACGTAGGCAAGCTATGGTATAACAAAATACACACATCTCACAACTCAATGCTTGGTGCAAAGCATAAGCGTATTTTATTTTTGAATGTCGAAACGCGAAAGAAATGGGCATTTCCACCATCATTTTGTAATCCGTATTTGTTCACAACAATTGTTATTCCCTCTTAATTATTGACCCAAACTACAGCCACTAGCCCCTTAACCAATACTGTTAGGATCATAAAAGTTGGATTATGTAATGTTATGGTAGGACTTTAAAGGGGGGGTTGGCCTGTTTGTCTGGCTCCCCTTCTCCTCGTGTTTAGCCCCATTGTTTGTTTTTAGATTTTAAGATGTTCGGCCCATTAGTTTGGCGATTTTAAGATCTTACGCCCCATTTCTTTGTCAATATCAAAACCTTTCGTGTCATATAAGTGTCGATTTTTTCCTGGCGAGCGATAGCGAGTTTGTAATTATGAGACCGGACATTTTTCTACCGACAAATATACAAATTTAACCTGAAGGGCGGTCTTGGGGGTGTTTTTTACAGCTTGATGGATGTCTAGGGAGGAATCTATATAATAATAAAAAGATAGTACAATAACCAAATATATACGCCCACCTCCCCTTAAGGGGGGTGACCTGCTATTTGTTATTTCTGTCCTTTTCTCTCTTTCTCTGGCTTGTATCCATTCGGCCCCATTCAGCCAACTATTTTAAGACGTTTATCCCCATCTAGGTGTCGATTTCTTCCTGGCGAGCGATAGCGAGCCAGCATTATATGAAGAAATCCGGCTTCGTCGGAGAAATTTTTCGATAGAAAAATGTACAAATTTAGCCTGCTGTCAAACAAAATTTAAAAATATGCTGGCTCGCTACCCCTCACCAGTAAAAAATTGACACCTGGATGGGGATAAACGTCTTAAAACAGTAGGCTGAATGGGGCCAAATGGATACAAGCCAGAGAAAGATAGAAAAGGACAGAACAAAAACAGGTCACCCCCCTTAACTTGGCACTGGTCTAGTTGGCTCTGGTTGACCTGGTACTGGATGAGCTGTGCTGGGTGAAATGGGAACCGACTGAAACTCGCTAGTGGTCAGTTCCAGTACATCGAGAATATACTGACAGGAATACGTTAAGCCGATATCACACGAGCGCTTTTTTCACTCAACACTGGTCTGGCAGCTCATAAGGTGAACATTTAATGTTTGTATGTTACCTAAATTCATCCACCATCAATCTAGTTCCCGATGCCAGTGCAAAATATTCCAGAAATGTTGACAGACAAATGTTGCCAGACAAATGTTGATCATCGAATGTTGACTATGAAAGCTCTCGTATGATACCGGCTTTACGAGCCCAGGAGCCGGACAATATGTGGCAGGTATGAGGAATGTCTTCATCAGGCCCACCTATAGGTAACCTAAGATGGCCCATTCACCACTCTTATTACTCGGCAGGGGGATGTGAAGTGTGGTTGGTGTTGTGTATGGATTTGTGTTTGTGTGTGTGTTTGTGTCTGCGCGTGTTTGTGTGTGTGTGTGTGAGGGGATTTGGGTTACATAGGTGTACAGTATGTGTGTCGGAGAGCGTGGTGTTGTGTGAGTGTATGTATGGGTATGGGTATAATATACATATTATGTGTGTATGTTATTTGGGTTGTGTTAATTTGTGTGTGGGTATTAATTGGTGTTTATGTTAAGGTTTTATCAGACGAATCTTTGGGTATGAGGTGATGAATAGGTCTTGAGTGTGTGACTATCAGAGGTAAGAGTTTGTATGGTAGGTGGTTGTGTGTATCTACGTAACTATATGCAACTCGTGTGTGTGTGTGTGTGTATGTGTGTGTGTGTGCGCGTGTGTGTAATATTATTGCTAGATATATTTTGAGTAATATCATTTTAGGTATTAGTACTGCATTTGCATGAACAATGATATTGTACTGATAACATTGTTGTAGACCTTTCAGTTAGTTGTGATGCTGCAGGTACGGTAGTGTAGTGTATATATAGGGGAGATGGGGGTGGTAGTTAAGATAGCAAGATCAAAATATGTCCAATGTTAAGACCTTTCATGCCATTTAGACGTACATTTTTTCCTGGCGAGCGATTGCGAGCCTGCAACTTAAGGATATTTTGTTTAACGAAAATGCAAACATGTATCTCAAAATAGGGTCTTGCAGGTAGTTTTTTTAAGCTGGATGGAGGTCTCGGGAGGAAACTACAAACGAGCAAATATATTATACATATATAATAAATGAAACAAATCAATATAAATCTCCCCGTAATGAGGTTTGCCGTGTGAGTTTCCAAGAATGGCATTACTAGACTACCTAGGCGGGTGCCCAACCCCGAAAGGGGGTTGAAATAGGGGAGATATCTCCCCGCCAAAGGCGTCGTTCTAGGGCCTTTCCTGGCTGATACTGAAAGGATTGGGTTCTAGTCATGTGGTGATGGGCTGGTCTATCAGAGTGAGAGTTGAGCATTCTCTACCATACCCAAAGCTTACTCTGACTGTTCCTTTTACTATAATATTATATTTTCTAGATCTCAAGTGACGGCGTCTCTTACGTGGATTGACCTCCCTACTGCCAACCTCGAGGTTGGCAGACTGGGAGCCAAAGCGTCACATTTGTCCTTTGCCCCTCAACTTTCCCTACACAGTTGCTGAGGGACACAGGGCCTTGGGTGGGGCTTAGGTGTCCCGGGAATTTCCACACCTTCATCAGCTCCTCGCTTGGGAGCGGTTTCGGTCATCTTAAGAGATCTGTTAATGAGCTCGGCCGTGTCAGTTGACAGAACACGGGACAAACGCATGGCTGACTCAGTTAACCCTTTCTGTACCGGTGACGTCTTTTATATTGGATTTCAACTACATTTAGACAATTGTATGAAGCTTAGGATGGATATATAGTATCTAAAAGGATTTATTGAGATAGTCTGTAACCTTTTAATGGGTAGACGTCCATCCTAAGATGAATAAAATCTTCTAATAGTTTTCCAGAATATAATGAAAATTACGTGACCGATACTAAATAGGTTAATGGTGAGCCACTGGGAGTGCTATGGTCTATTCGCTGTAGGTAGGCGAGAAATCATGACCTCTAACCTCTGTAACTCAAAAACGGCTAGAGTAATCGAGCTAATATTTCTACCATTTGGGAAAAGTTAGTCAAGGAATAGATGTGAAAATGTACAGCCAATTTGCTCTAGTCCTTTTTGAGTTACAGTGGATAGAGGTCTTGATTTCTCGCCTACTTACAGCGAATAGACTATAGCCAAACTCGTAGCAAACATTCTACCTTCCCGGGCCTCCGTCAATTGAGTCTTGCTTGCCGTAACAGTTTATGTGAATCGACGTGTTGCGGGGATAGAGCAGTGTTTTTCTTTATTTTTAATAGTGGTTATATATGTTTTGGAAGTTTCCGGGCATGTCTTTCTTTACTTTGCCTTTAGATCCCCTTTTCGACAAATATGAGATCAAAATAATAATATTATTATTATTATTATATAGCCTATATACAGTATTCAAAATAAATAATAATATAAAAGTACCCAGAATTTTCTACCTATTTTGCAAATAAATAAAGAAAAAGAAAACAAACAAAAAAGGAAAAAGCCTGAGGGAAATGGTGTGTTGTTAGCTCCCACAGAGTGTCATGTTCCAGGCTCAAGTGCACTTGTTGAGAATAAGAAAATTAACCCAAATGCACTGTCGGGAACTTGGAGAACTCTACAAAACTCTTAATCGGACGATCATATTTACCTTACCTATTTCAATTATAACTAACGTAGCTTAATAGATTAATGTGCTTAATCGTACAGGACAGTACCCTGGAAAGGTTTTATAGACATGTGCTAAGGTGTCACTGGAACCTCTTGTTTCCTCTACCTGACCTCTCTTACTGATTAATCCAACTAGCTCTCACAAAAACTTTCTTTCCTTGACCCATCCAGCCCCAGCAATGCCCATTGGCGGACGCGTACTTATTTAACACAGCCCCAGTGAAGTCCTTTGGACGTCGACTATTTTCTCTTTTATATAAAGCAGACGTGCCGTTTTGCCAAAATCAAAACGGCATACCCAACTCTGCGATGGGTTACCATCATCACTACTAATACCATCATCAATCACAATCACAATCATCACTACTATTGCCATCATCACTAAAACTGCCACAATCATCACAACTACTGTCATCATCACCATTACTATGATCATCATCACTAATACAATTACAATCATCACTACTATTCTCACCATCATCACTACTACTGTCACCATTGTCACTATCATTTTAATCACTACTATCATCATTGATACTACACCTATCAACCATCATTACTACTATCATCGCCACCATAGTTAATATCATAACTACTAGTACTATAACCATCATTACTACTGTCAGAAGTATTACCATCATGTATCCTATCACCATCATCACTACTACTGCCATCATCACTATTACTATGATCTTCATCATCACAACTATTATCATCACTACAACTTTCACCATCATCACTACTACTCACCATCATCACTAATACTCACACCATCGTCACTACCATCATCACTACTGTCATCATTATCACTACAACTATCATTATTTGTCACCATCATCACTACTATTATGACCATCATTACTACTACTAGTACTGTCACCATCATATCTACTACTGTCACCATCATATCTACTACTGTCATTATCATCACTACTGTCATCATCATCAATACAACTACAACCATCATCTCTACACCATCATCACTATTATCACCATCAATCCAAATATTACTACCATCACTTCTAGTGCCAACTAAACTAACTTAACCTAGCAAATGCCTAGCGAGATGTTTTCGCTCCCAGAACGAATGCATTCTTAGTGTGTGAGCCCCTTTGGGGTTCACACACTAAGAATGCCATCATTGCTGGGTGTGGGGGGGGGGGGTCAGGATGGTTAGGGGGGGGGGGGAAAACCGTATTTTGGACCTAAAATCATAACTATTCCATAAATTCAAACAATATTTTTTGACTGACGTTCGCATTCACGCAACAAATGTCCGTGTGAAATTTGGTGAAAATCCGTCCAACAGTCTAGGAGGAGTTTGGAGACAGACGGACGACAACAACGACGACAGAAATTTGTTTTGTGTGGTACCCACTATACGGGGGGGGGGGATACCAAACTCTGCTAATGCAGAGTTGATAAAGCAGACGTGCCGTTTTGCCCAAAATCAAAACGGCATACCCAACTCTGCGATGGGTTACCATCATCACTACTAATATCATCATCAATCACAATCACCATCATCACTACTACTGCCATCATCACTACAACTGCCACAATCATCACGACTACTTTCATCATCACCATTACTATGATCATCATCACAACTACAATTACAATCATCGCTACTACTCTCACCATCATCACTACTGCTGTCACCATTGTCACTACCATCTTAATCACTACTATCATCATTGATACTACAACTATCAACCATCATTGTGTGGGACAGGGATCTGCCTTGCTTAGGCCAATCGGCTTTCTGCAGACTCCCATGTTCTTATGTTCTTATCATTACTAATATCATCACCACCATCTTACAATCATCATTACTACTGTTAACATCATCACTACTACTATAACCATCATCATTACTACTGTCACAAGTATTACCATCATTTATCTTACTGTCACCATCATCACTACTACTGCCATCATTACCAATACTATGATCTTCATCACCACAACTATTGTCATCATCACTACAACTTTAACCATCCTCACTACTACTCACCATCATCACTAATACTCACACCATCGTCACTACCATCATCACTACGGTTATTATTATCACTACAACTATCATCATTATTTGTCACCATCATCACTAATATTATGACCATCATTACTACTACTAGTACTGTCACCATCATATCTACTACTGTCACCATCATATCTACTACTGTCATCATCATCACTACTGCCATCATCATCAATACAACTACAACCATCATCACTACTATTATCACCATCATCACTACTATCACCATCAATCCAAATATTACTACCATCACTTCTAGTGCCAACTAAACTAACTTAACCTAGCAAATACGTAGCAAGATGTTTTCGCTCCCGGAACGCCACCATTGCTGGGGGGGGGGGGGGGGGGAGAGAGGTGTCCGGGAGGTGGGGGGTAAAACCATATTTTGGACCTAAAATCATAACTATTGCATAAATTCAAAAAATAGTTTTTTGACTTACGTTTGCATTCACGCAATAAATGCCCGTGTGAAATTTGGTGAAAATCTGTCCAACGGTCTAGGAGTAGTTTGGAGACAGACGGACGACAGCAACGACGACAGACATTTTTTTTGTGTGGTACCCACTATACGGGGGGGGCGATACCAAACTCTGCTTATGCATAATGTTTGGGACTGGGTGTTAAATTTAGTTACTTTTCGGATGGCCGACATGGGACAGAACCTGAACAGGGACAACATCAAACAACAACAGAAACACAAAAACAAAACGCATATTAACACATATCCAAGTCACTCAGGTGAAGACCTAGAGACCAGGGATCACCAAGGGCACTCCAGCACTCCCTAGGCCCCCGACCTCACGAAGAAGTAGGCAGACACGCAGTGGAGCACACCACAGTGCCCGCCCACCACGCATCCAGGAGTACCCTTCATATATACTGGCTCCCCGGGCCAGGCGCCTGATGGACTATTATCTAGTTCAATTGGCGCCCGACCTCCCTTCCCTAACGACCGCGTTTTCACTCATCTATTCACTAGCATTCTCCATTCATTCCTATATATTACCACTTCTCTTGCCTGATCTATAGTCATTCCTCTATATCCCAACGCTTGAACTACACAATTTCTCCATCTCAATGAATGTCTTCCTACCCCTCTACCTCCCCTTGTATCTGACTCACACATTCTCTTTGTAAACCATTCGATCAACATGTCCATTCCAGCACAGCACCATTCCTGCTGTCCCACTCTCCTATGCAACTCTTCATACCATACTTCTTTCAAAATATATATAATAATGACGACCCTAAACCCAGCCTCAAGTCCTCAAGCAGAGTGGGGAGACCATAGCCTCCCCCATGCTTTGACCCTTCACTAACGACCCCTCAAAATGTCTTGGATCACGGCCTGACATTCTTTCTATTAACTTTTGCAATATTCTCGGCCTCTTATCTAACGTACCCTCTGTTCAGTACCACCTCTCCGAGACTCAGATTTCTGTAGCAACTACCAGCAGCCCCTTCTCTGTCTCCTCCTACTTTCTCTGTTGCTTTGTGTATGTGAACAACTAACTCACTTTCTCTAGTATTCCCAACTTAAACTCCTCTCAACTCTTTGGCTCAAACTCTCCTGTCACTCTGAAACCAAATTTGTCAGTTTTGTCTATCTAACTCTATTGACTTTCTCGAATTCTTTGACTATGGTATCTGAATTCTAAAGTATAACACAGTCTAAATACTTATCGCTCATAAATATTCATCTTAGAAGATTTCAGTGTTCCCCACCGCCAGTAGCTCTCCTTCGTTTCACTTACCAACCTGGTGAAAAACCTTCATTATATCTATTCTAAATGACCTGGAGCAGTTAGTTCAGCACACTATTTGCATCTCTGACTGCCTTGGAGATCGGTCCAACAGAGATAGCCTTGTTGCTTTCTATGCTTCCAAAACTCAGTTTTTCCATCTATCTACTCATCACGATCAACTACACGAATATCCCTTATTCGTCAACGACACTCAAATCAACCCTTCGTCCTCTCCCAATATTCTTTGGGTCTCCTTTTCCACTGACCTATCTTGGAAAGACCACAATATCACTCTCACCAAAACAGTTTCCCAAAAGTAAGGTGTGCTCAACCATCTCTGTGGGTTCTTTACCTCTGCACAGCTTCTCTGCTTTGTGCAGGGATACTGTGCGACCATGTATCGAGTACTGTTTGCATGGATGGAGAGGTTCCACCCATACCACACTACTTCAAGATATATTTGTACATTTTATGGTTAAAAAATGCCCCGAACAAAGGCCAATTCCTACTAAATTTGTCTCGCTATCGATCGACAGGGAAAAGTCGACACCTAAATGCCACGAAAGGTCTTAATACTGACAGAAAAATGGGGCAAAAGATCTTTAAATATGCAAACTAATGGGACGAACGTCTTAGAATATCAAAACTAATGGGGCTAAATATGTGGGAGAAGGGGTCCCGATAATACAGCCCCTTAGAGAGGAAGAATTAGACGGGATATGAGAGAGGGTAACAATCAACTACTGTTGAAAATATAATACTGTGAGGAAGCTGTTATAATTGGCGTCAAATGTAGCGAGTGCTGTACTGAAACACGAATTTAAGGGAGCCCACCTCGTTTTTTTCTCTTTCTCTCCCTCTCTCTTTGGCTTGTATCCATTCGGCCCAATACAGCCTACTGTTTTAAGACGTTTACCCCCATCCAGGTGTCAATAATTTCCTGGTGAGCAGTAGCGAGCCAGCATATATATATTTTTGTTTTGAGAGCAAGCTAAATTTGTACATTTTTCGATAGAAAAATGTCTCCGGCGAAGCCGGATTTCTCCATACAATGCTGGCTCGCTATCGCTCGCCAGGAAGATATCGACACCTGGATGGGGATAAACGTCTTAAAACAGTTGGCTGAATGGGGCCGAATGTATACAAGCCAGAGAAAGTGAGAACAGGAGAGAAAGAGAAAAAATGCAGGTGACCCCCCTTATGCCATTGTTTGAGAAGAGGGCTCTACTGTATTATACAGTAACCTACACAAAAGTAAATTGCTCAGTTATATAATCAGTTTGAGAACAGTGAAGATTTACGTTTGATAATTTGGGTTTATCATATTATGTACATTGGTAAGGTATAATAGGACGTGCAATGCAACGATCGAGACTTTCGCAGTATTATGTGATCTTATTCATTTATATACTCTCTCTCTCTCTCTCTCTCTCTCTCTCTCTCTCTCTCTCTCTCTCTCTCTCTCTCTCTCTCTCTCTCTCTTAAGCAATGAAAGCCTATGTATCTATCTCTGCATGTGTGTACACGGAAATTGGTGTATGTCTGCGTGTGTGTATGTGTGTTTACTTACATGTATTAATTTCTGGTTACGAGAGAGAGAGAGAGAGATTGTTAGTGTGTGTTATCGATTTTAATATAACATACTTTAAATGCAAAAAATACTAATTAGCGTTGGCCGTATGCAATAGGTTCCATGTTCAATTAACTAAGAACATAAAATTATTAGAGGTCTGAAGGTGGGCAATTAGAATGTTGATGTTCTGAAGGGCAGTCTTTGTGTATGTTTTTTTTTTTTTATTTGGTCCTGTGTGCATGGTATGTATTCTATGTGGCCTATGCTATGTGGTCTCTATTTTATGTAATCTATATTTTACGTGGTCTATAATTTGTGTGGTCTGTTTTTTAATGTGGACTGTAATCTATGTGGCTGTGTTCTATGTGGCCTGTATTCTATGTGGTCTCTATTCTATGTTATCTATATGCTATGTGGTTTCTATTCTATGTGGTCTATATTGTATGGGGTCTGTATTTTATGTGCACTGTATTCTATATATGTATTACATGTGGTATGCATTCTATGTGGTCTCCATTATATGTGATCCCTATTCTATGTGGTCTGGATTTTATGTGGTCGGTTCTATGCGGTCTATATTCTATATGAGCTCTATTCTATGTGGTCTGTATTGCATGTGATTTCTATTCTATGTGGTCTGTACAGTATATTATGTGGTCATTATATTTGGTCTTTATTTGATTTGGTCTATTATGTGGTCCCTATTCTATTTGGTCTTTATTTTATGTGATATACAGTATATTCTTCTGTGGCCTGTGTTCTATATGGTCTCTTATAATATGTAGTCTTTATGCCATGTGGTCTTTAGTATGTGGTCTCTGTTATACATATGGTACTTGTTATAATTATGTGGTATTTATTCCATATAGTCTTTACTATGTGGTCTCTCTTAAATACCTTGTTTTATTCTACTGCATGTGGCCTATATATTGTTGTGGTCTTTATTGTATGTGGTCTTTATTCTATGTGGTCTCTATGCTATCCGATATGTATTATCTGTGACATCTATTATATATGTTAGCTAATATAATTATGTGGTCTTTATTCGATGTGGTCTCTAGTATGTTTGGTTTGTGTTCTATGTGATCTATTTTCTAGGAGGAGTTTCGTTTTATTTGGTCTGTATTATGTGTGGTCTTCATTTTATGTGATTATTATTGCGTGTTGGTATGATTAGGGGTGGTGTATAGTGTATGGGGTATCTGTTATATGTGGTCTCTATTTTATTATGGTCTCTATTTGATATGGTCTTTATTATGTGTGGTCCCTATGTTATATGGTCTTTATGTCATGTGGTATGTATTATATGTGGTATTATTTATGCTATGTGGTCTCTATTCAAACGAGTATATTTTCTATATGTTCATTATTTAATATGGCCTCTATTCCATGTAGTTTTTATTCCTTGTGTTTTTTATTGCATGTGGTTTTTATTCCATGTGTGTTCATTATTATATTTGGTCTGAATTCTATGTGTTCTTTCTTCCATGTGCTCATATACCATGTGGTCATTATAATATATAGTATTTATTACATGTGGTCTTTATTCCATATGGCATTTATTCCATTTGGTCATTATTCAATATGGTCTTTGTTCTATGTGGTCTGTATTCGATGTGGTCTTTATTGCATGGTCCATAATGTCTGAGGTCTTGCATGTGGTCTCTATTCTACGGTGTCTCTATTCCATGTGGACTTTATTTCATGTGGTTTGTATTCCACGTAGTCTATATTCCATGTGATCGGTTATTTATATGGTCTTAATTACATGTGGTTTCTGCTGCATGGGACCTTTACTTAATGTGGTCTATATTCTATGTGGTTTATATTACATGTGGTCTACATTCCTTGTGGTCTGTATTTCATGTGGTCTTTATTTCATGTGGTCTACATTCCTTGTGGTTTGTATTCCATGTGGTCTATAATCCATTTGGTATTTATTCCATGTAGGTTTTATTTCATGTGGCATACAGTATATGCAATGTGGTCTTTATTCTATGTGGGCTTTATTTCATGTGGTCTTTATTCTGTGTGGGCATTATATTATGTGGTCTTTATTCTGTGTGGGCTTTATTTCATGTGGTCTTTATTCTATGTGGGAATTATTTCATGTGGTCTTTATTCTATGTGGGCTTTATTTCATGTGGTCTTTATTCTATGTGGACTTTATTTCATGTGGTCTTTATGTGGGCTTTATTTCATGTGGTCTTTATTCTATGTGGGTATTATTTCATGTGGTCTTTATTCTATGGGCTTTATTTCATGTGGTCTTTATTCTATGTGGGCTTTATTTCATGTGGTCTTTATTCTATGTGGGCATTGTATCATGTGGTGTTTATTCTATGTGAACTTTATTTCATGTGGTCTTTATTCTATGTGGGCATTATTTCATGTGGTCTTTATTCTATGTGGGCATTATTTCATGTGGTCTTTATTCTATGTGGGCATTATTTCATGTGGTCTTTATTCTATGTGGGCATTATTTCATGTGGTCTTTATTCTATGTGGGCATTATTTCATGTGGTCTGTATTTTATTTTAGGTGGTCTACTGTATGTGGTCTTTAATCCAGTTTGTCTCTCTATGGTTACACTTCACATCGATTTTCCTCTTATGTGATATTTTATAGCTAATGAGCCTCTATTCTCTCCCTCTCTCTCTCTCTCTCTCTCTCTCTCTCTCTCTCTCTCTCTCTCTCTCTCTCTCTCTCTCTCTCTCTCTCTCTCTCTCTCTCTCTCTCTCTCTCTCTCTCTCTCTCTCTCTCTCTCTCTCTCTCTCTCTCTCTCTCTCTCTCTCTCTCTCTCTCTCTCTCTCTCTCTCTCTCTCGTTCGACAAATAAATTGCCCTCCCTAATACACCTGGTCACGACTTGAATATAAAAGCATGGTCAAGGTTTGTGCCTGTGCGCGCGTGTATGGAAGTGTGTGTTTGTTCGTGTGTGTGTGTGTGTGTGTGTGTGTGTGTGTGTGTGTGTGTGTGTGTGTGTGTGTGTGTGTGTGTGTGTGTGTGTGTGTGTGTGTGTGTGTGTGTGTGTGTGTGTGTGTGTGTTAATTTTACGGACATGTGTTTGTTCAATAATCATACTTATACTACTATTAACAATACTACTACTAATAATAATAATAATAATTGGTCTATCTCGAGCCAAAGGCCAATGAGGTTGAAAATACACAAAACTTATCTATCCTACATTGTCAACAGACTGACCTTGCCTGTCATATTCAACGCTTGTACCGACGTCACTAAATATATACAGTAGTACTATAGTGCATTCGCTGTAAGTAGGCGAGAATTCATGACCTCTATCCTCTGTAACTCAAAAAGGGCTGGAGCAAATTGTCTGTAAATTTCCACATTCTATTCCTTGGCGGACTCTTCCCAAATTATAGCAATGTTAGGTCGATTATTCTAGTCGTTTGTGAGTTACAGAGGTTAAATGTCATGATTTCTCGCCTACTTACAGCGAATATACTATAGGCCTCCGTTAGGATACTGTTCCTGTAATGAATATACTGTGACCCATTTTTTATTGCAAGCTTCTCATGATAACATTTTCAAGCACCTAAGAAAGTGTTAGTTTCATATGTCTTCTCAAAACATCTCTATAAATTGCTAAATTAAATTATGGATGCTGAAGGGCAATATTCTAGTATTTGACACATTATAAGGTTATATATTGATGAACAATAACCCTACCTTAACTTGTTTCATGCATTCACGAACTATATTATACAATGCCAAATAATGTATATAATCTATTGTGTACAGAATGTAATATGTAATCGGATAATATGACTTTTGTTCATCCTTCACTACAAACCCCAGCACTCTTGGGCAACTTGTTACTGATAACGTATGTATATATGAGTGTAAGTCTATGTGTATGTGTGAGTATAATGATTGTATGTGTGTGTGTTATGTGTGTTGCCAGTGTTGTGTTAATATTTGCTCATATTTTGTTTCCATGAAATCAGTCAGGTTATTCCAAAAAGATAAAATTTCACATATATATGTCAAATATTAATAGAAACATGTATTCTTTCAATGGTTCTCAATTAATCATATCTCCTTTATTATATGGGCAAAATATGGAATGATTCATCTTTTTGGAACGCCAATGTCCTAAATGATACAATGGGAATATAAAAGTTTACATATATTTCACATTTTAGCATTTAAATTTTTTAACTAAAGAGTGTTAAGAGAGAGGTGGGAAGGCTTGTTGACAGATGTAGGTTAGGGGCCCAGTAATGGATAGCCTTGAAATGTAGGTGGCTATTTCTTTCACTTATATATTTAATGTTTACTGTAAATCTAAAAATATATATTATCATTCTGTCTATCTATCTATCTATCTATCTATATGCTCAGGCTCAATCCCCACTTTTCCTATTTTTTATTTTTATTTTCCTCTATTTTATTATTATTATTTTTTTTTTTTCTTGGGGGTGGCCCACTCAAGACAGAGCAAGAACAAGCAAACACAAAACACAAGACAAAACAACGAACAAACACAGACAAAACACAAAATTCACACACATCTAGGTCACCCAGGAGAATACCCAGAGACCAGGATCACCAAAGGTCGCTCCAGCATTATATTATGTATATTATATATATATATATACAGGGTTATTCAAAACTTTAGTGACAAAATTACAGGGTGAAGTCCTGACATGATATTAAACATATTTCCATATGGATTTTTCCCAAAAATAAAAGGTTAATTACAGACATGAAAGCCAAATCCATTACCGTGGGAGAACGATCGAACACCTCAAAATCAACCCCCCCCCCCCCCCCCCCACATCACCCCCTATTCTCTCTCGGGTAGGTGAGGGAAGTTATTACAACGTATGAAGCAATGAACCCTTACCGATCCCGGGATTCAAACAGATCCGTAGGCTTTGAATCGATCCCAAGGCTTCGTGTTGCATGTAATGTCAGATAAGATAGTAGCAACGTATACGCCCTGGCATCTAAAAAACCCAAACCTTTATGAGTGACTGTACTGTACGTATTCATTTCTTCATTTACAAGGATAACCCTAATTTTACTGTAATGCTCTGTAACAACTGTTATTATACGTAAATTTAACGGCATACTGTACAATGCCGTGTAATAAAAGTATCGGATTTTCTGTTATGGTTGCATGTGACATTAATTTAATACACTGCTACTGTACACCCTGTAATACAAAATAATACGTTGATTTTGAGGTGTTCGATCGTTCGCCCACGGTAATGGATTTGGCTTTCATGTCTGTAATTAACCTTTTATTTTTGGGAAAAATCCATATGGAAATATGTTTAATATCATGTCAGCACTTCACCCTGTAATTTTGTCACTAAAGATTTGAATAACCCTACAGTATATACTGTATATATATATATATATATATATATATATATATATATATATATATATATATATATATATATTATATACATTATATATATATATATATATTATATATACTATCATGCTGTATTATATTATTATTATGTTGTATATTTTTGCTGCATAATTGACATTTATGGATGATTGGCTACTGACTGAAAGGAATTTTACTGTACCGGTATAATTATACAGTATTATATATATACAGTATATATATACTGTATATATATATATATATATATAATACTGTACAGTTATTTATTGATTGTAGTAACTTAAAACGCTGTTTTTGTGCTTTCATTTTTGTTAGTTGCATGTACACCCACCTCCCTATCTCCCCTTCGTCAACTAGAAAACATCATTAAATTAATTCATCAACGGAGAAGGGTGATGCGATGACTAAATCAGTTCACTTGTTTATCCACTTAACAGATAAATTTGAAGGTCGTGTATACATAGTTATCACACCTTCACCACATCAGTCTGTCCAGTGGACTCCACCACTTACGTTGTCACCACCACCACAACTAACACCATCTCCACCACCACTAATAACACCACCTCCACCACTTACGTTATCACCACCAACGCTACTAACACCACCTTCACCACCGCTACTAATACCACCTTCACCACCACTACTAACATCACCTCCACCACTACTAATACTACCCCTACCACCACTACTAATACCACCACCATCACCACTTCCACCCCCTCAACTAAGAGCACCACCAGCACTGTAACCCCTTTCACAATAAGAGTATCTTCACCCCTTCGTTCAACACCAACACCTCTACCACCAACACCACTACTAATACAAATGCCACCACCCGTGTTTTAACCACCACTACCACTATTACCATCCTCACCACCACCACTGTCACCCAATTCACAATACCAGTTTTATCGCCACGTCCTTCACCACCATCACCACTACTGTCACCACCCGTGCTTTAACCAATAACCACCACTACCACTACTACCAGCATCACAACACCACCACCACTAATACCACTACTCGTAATACCACCACCTGAGCCATCACCATGACAACCACCTCCCCCACCCAGGACTTAACCAAGACAACGTATACAGGTAATGGCATACCGGGGGGGAACAATTGCAATAACATATTAAGGGGGGTCACCGGCTTTTTTTTATCTTTCTCTCTTTCCCTGGCTTGTATACATTCGACCCCATTCACCCAACTGTTTTAAGACGTTTATCCCCATCCAGGTGTCGATTTCTTCCCGGCGAGCGATAGCGAGCCAGCATTGTATGGAGAAATCCGGCTTCGCCGGAGAAATTTTTCTATCGAAAAATGTACAAATTTAGCTTGCTGTCAAAACAAAAAAAAGTATATGCTGGCTCGCTACCGCTCGCCAGGAAAATATTGACGCCGGATGGGGGTAAACGTCTTAAAATAGTAGGGTGAATGGGGCCGAATGGATAAAAGCCAAAGAAAGAGGGAGAGAAAGAGAAGCAAATCGAGGTGGGCTCCCTTAACAGTAATCGCCACGTTGCATCCTTGTGGTGTACAGGCGACTATATCATGTATTTTAAACTTAACCCCCTCAATACAATGGAATCAATTCCACCGTACTCAAACTAATACTAGACGACGTTTTTCAGCTTAGGAAGATAGTGTAGATTTAAACGGGATTCAATGGAGATATTTAAACCCTGAACTACCAGATGTTACCCAAATCACTCCATCATAATAACATCTATCTCCGAGTTTGTTTGTGTGTGTGTGGGGGGAGGGGGGGGGGGGCGGTAATTTTGTTTTAATGTTAACCTAGGAGACAAAGGGCATGTCTGTCTATAACCAGTGTTAATTATATTTCAGCTAACGGTAAATTGAATCCATTATCAACTGTTTCTCGAGATGTGTAGGACAAAATAATATTCAACTGCTTTCTCTCTTGACTTGTATTAAGGACAAGTATTCACAATTAACAAGATATATCGTTTATAATAACGTTTACAAGGCTCATTACAATTAACCTAACATTACACTAGACACGACTCCTCCTATAAACCACCTACAACTATCCAACTCTAGCTCTTCCCAAACTTTCTGGCATCTAAAGATGTATTTTCTACCCTCTCTGGGCTTAATACTAAGAAGGACTACGGTCCGGACGGTGTTCCTCCTGTTGTACCAAAAAACTGTGCTTCCGTGTTGACTCTCTACCTAGGCAAACTCTTTCGTCTCTGTCTCTCCTCTAACGTCTTCCCTTCTTGCTGGAAGTTTGCTCTCATTCAACCTGTCCCAAACAAGGGTGATCACTCTCAACTCTCTAATTATCGTCCAATTGCTCTCATCTCTTGTATCTCAAGATTTTGCAACTATTCTTGCTTCCAAATTTCTTGAGCGTTTATCTTCTCATAATCTACTCTCAGATAGCCAGTATGGCTTCCTTAAGGGTCGCTCTGCTGGTGATCTTCTTTCATATCTTACTAACTCTTGGTCATCCTCCTTACGGGATTTCGGCGAGTCCTTTTCTATTGCGCTATACATATCGAAGGCCTTTGATAGAGTCTGGCATAAATCTTTAATTTCTAAACTACCCTCCTTCGGTTTCTATCCCTCCATCTGTGCCTTTGTCTCACCTGTTTTTTTTATCTTTCTCTCCCTTTCTCTCTTTCCCTGGCTTGCATCCATTCGGCACCATTCAGCCAACTGTTTTAAGACGTTTATCCCCATCCAGGTGTTGATTTCTTCCTGGCTAGCGATAGCGAGCCAGCATTGTATGGAGAAATCCGGCTTCGCCGGAGAAATTTTTCTATCGAAAAATTTACAAATTTAGCTTGCTGTCAAAACAAAAATATATATACTGTATGTTGGCTCGCTACCGCTCGCCAGGAAAGTATTGACACCTGGATGGGGGTAAACGTCTTAAAACAGTAGGCTGAATGGGGCCGAATGGATACAAGCCAAAGAGAGAGGGAGAGAAAGAGAACAAAAACGAGGTGGGCTCCCTTAATATTAACATTTCATGCTCCCAACCGGATCAAGTCACATGGCAAGAATCGAACCACATTATAATGAGTCAGGAACCACGGGAAGGGTTTGCTAGGTATTTATGACACATTATAGATCCATCCCAAATAACATCAGGTTTTCCTCCAATTTCAGTAGTGAATGTATTGAAATGTGTATTACATTTTTATAATTTGTGTTGTATTCATATATTTGCATATTATTTGTATTTCTTTTTAGTTCTGTGTATATCATATGGTTATATATTTATCTATGTATGTATTTTTTTACCTACAGAAAAGAAGCTGTTCACCCCTGGCCCCTTATGTGTTCCAAAGGAGGTCAAAGAAGCCATGTTGGTTGACCTGGGGTCGAGGGACGAGCAGTTCATGACCTGTGTGGACCAAGTGCGATCAGGGCTCCTCCAGGTCGCTCAGGTCAGCGATAATGATAATATTTATATATTTGTTTGTTTTAATATTAATTCGTAATTTCTTTATTATGCCAAAAACGGCGACGTACTTTCCAGAATGCTTTATAGGGCAACTGCGCGTTCCTACCAGCACCATGCACTTAAAAATGCTTTGCCAGTGCCGGGAAAATGGATGCAATATATGTTTAAATGGCATGTCTCCATACCAAACTCTTTCGTCTCTGTTTATTCTCTAACGTCTTCCCTTCATGCTGGAAGTTTGCTCACATTCAACCTGTCCCAAAGAAGGGTGACCGCTCTCAACCCTCCAACTATCGTCCAATTGCTCTCATCTCTTGTCTTTCTAAAGGTTTTGAAACTATTCTTGCTTCCAAATTTCTTAAGCATTTCTCTTCTCATAATCTGATCTCAGATCGCCAGTATGGCTTCCTTAAGGGTCCCTCTACTGTTGATCTTCTTTCATATCTTTATAACTCTTGGTCATCCTCCTTTCGGGACTTCGGTGAGACTTTTTCTATTGCACTAGACATATGGAAAGCCTTCGATAGAGTCTGACACAAATCTTTAATTTCTAAACTACCCTCCTTCGGTTTCTATCCCTCCATCTGTGCCTTTGTCTCTAATTTCCTTTCCGGCCGTTCCATAGCCGCGGTTGTGGACGGCCATTGTTCACTTCCTCACCCTATAAACTCCGGTGTTCCTCAGGGCTCTGTTCTATCTCCTATTCTCTTTCTAATTTTTATAAATGATCTCCTTAACTGTACCTTAATTCCCATCCATTCATATACAGACGACTCAACCTTACACTACTCCATTGTTTTTTCAGAACGCCCCAGCCAGCAATCCCTCAACGACAAACGTAATGAAGCCATAGAACTCTTAAATTCTGATCTAAATACTATCTTCAATTGGGACGGAGAAAACCTTGTTACCTTTAATGCTTCCAAGACCCAATTTCTCCATCTATCTACCCGTCAGGATCTCCCAGCGGACTATCCCTTATTCTTCAACAATACAAAAATCAACCCTTCATCTTCTCTCAATATTCTTGGTGTCTCTTTTTCTTCTGCTCTCATTTGGAAGGACCATATTACCAGTCTTGCTAAGGCAGCCTCCCAGAAGCTGGGTGTGCTCAACCGCCTTAGGGGGTTCTTTTCCCCTGCACAGCTTCTTGCTCTGTACAGGGGCGTAGTGCATCCTTGTATTTAGTATTGTTCACATGTGTGGGGCGGTTCCTCTCACACCGCTCTCCTAGACAAAGTTGAAAGGAAGGCCTTTCGTATCATTAACTCCCGTCCACTCACCAACTCTCTGCAATCTCTCTCTCTCCGCCGCAATGTTACATCTCTCTTGCTATTCTCTCGCTACTATAATAATCAGTGTTCCTCAGAGCTTTCCCAGTGCATACCACCTCCTTTACGTAGGGCACGTGGTACCCGTCTTGCAACTCAATCCCATCCCTACTCTGTGCAACTCTCCAACACAAGAGTGAAACGTTACTCTCAAACTTTCTTCTACTCAACAGCTGAGCTCTGGAACTCTCTCCCAGAATCAGTCTTTCCCTCTTCCTATGACTTAAATTGCTTCAAACTCAGTGTGTCCAGGCATTTTGGCTCGAACGTCCCTTGATTTTGGCCCTGTCACTCTTTCAACTATGGAGGAGGCACTCGCTATAGGCAGTTCTGCCTTTTGCCTCCCTCACTCACATAGAAAAAAAAAAAAAAAAAAAAAAAAAAACATCACCTCACCTCCTCTCCTTCCCTTCCATGTGTCTCACTCCCTTCCTCCCTATCCCTTTCTCCCTCAACTTCCACCCTCCTACCTTATTGTACTATTAGTTCCAGGGCAGTAATTCCCTTTCCAATGTTCCCTTACCCACTCTAAACCACTGTTTGGACACTTGATCCTCAGTGTTTTGGAGGACAAGCAACCTAGAAGGGTCACTAGATCTGTTGTTGCTTGATTTCCTTTGTACTCCTTCCTTTGTACTTCTTCCCTCCCTCGATTCCTTTACTTCCTCCTTCCCCTCTCACTTACCTCGCCCCTTTCAATCCCCCTCCTCTATCCCCCCTCCCTCATCCACCCATCCACACAGTGCAAGAAGAAAGTTAGCGTGGCTGGAGCTAGCGATGAGAGCGCAATTATTTTGCTTGGCCATGCACTCCTCCACCACTGTACCACCACTGGCTTTACACTGGATATTTGTTCTTTACACCTAATTTATGTTTCTTCAATCTGTACATGTTCCTTGTGCAAGAAAGCTATGAGTATGTGGTGCAATAATATTGCTGTTTATGGTAGATATAACAAAAACAATCTGAATCGAAGCGAAATTTTTCTCGCTGTTGCGCTATAATATACAGGCATCTTACATCTGATGGGTTAAACAATCATAATTGTTTTTATTGTTTTTTTAGCTCATTCACTTGCCATGTTCCCATTTTAATTACTCAACTACCACAAGGTTTTGTAATGAAATATATTGTCAATTATGAAATCGTAGCATTAACATGCTATAGAGTCATCATATTTTCATTTTGTTCCCATTCAGTATCGAGATCAGCTGCTAGGATATTAAATATTCTGTCAAGGGAAAAATATTTGTTTGATATTACTGGTCGAGGGCTCAGCTCCTCTTAAGCACCTTAAGAGGACCGCCTTGTAAAAATCCACCTAAAATTTTAAATTTATGGATTTTAAGACCCATGGTATACTCGCCTCTGCATTCCTCTACAATCCTGTAAAAGCAGGGTGCCGAAAGCCACTTCCAAATTCATAAAAATCGACCTTATTTTTAACTTTTGTGGGCTGAATAGATGCCAGACTATTGCAGGTTGATATACTGATTTTCGAATGTTCTCTATAAGAAGGGACCAGGTGACAAAGGAAAACTAGTAAGGTTGTTTATATATCTGTATGGACTAATATATATTCATAAATCAATAAAACTAAACTGGAATAATTTCCAAATTAAATTAATACCCTAGAGAAAAACAATAATGAAACTTTGCAGGCCATTTTCTCAAAATACAAAATACCATATTCTGAATGCCATCAGCTCTTAAACTACTGGTCATACAATGATGATTCATATATAATTGGAAAGCGTATACAAGTATATATATATATATATATATATATATATATAACAATCTCATTACAATATCTAATCCCCCCCCCCCCCACCATTTGTGCACAGAAGTTCCTCAAAATTTGGAAAATATGTAAACAAAAAATCACCTAAGTTTCTAATTGCCTAATTCCAAAACTAGATACAATATATAAAAACTATTGAGAAAAAAATTCAATTAACACTTTTGTCAGATACTAGAATACGAAAATATACAAATATAGGGTATTTTGAAATATACAAATATAGGGTATTTTGAAATATACAAATATAGGGTATTTTGAAATATACAAATATAGGGTATTTTGAAATATACAAATATAGGGTATTTTGAAATAAAAGATGAATGTTTAATAATGGTATAATTTTTACCCGATTTTGTCCCCTAAGCGTCCCCCCCCCCCCCCCCCCAATAAAATAAAATAAAATAAAAAAATATATATATACAGTATATACTGTATATATAAATAAAAAATAAAAAATAAAATGACAGGCATCATCTTTAATAGTCTCCCTATCTATGTACACAATTTCAGGAAATAGGAATGTGCTAGTTTTCCTAAAAAATATTGTATAATAACAATGTGGTCTTCCACCATGTTCTTATAATTATTATTTTGTAAACGACAAAAAGAAGATAGATATATAAATGTTTATTTCTCTAATATTATTCCTCCGTGTTCACTCTAGTTTATAACATGCTGTATATATAAGACACCAAGCTGGTTATTAATGTAAAATAACAACAAAAGGAACAAGGTTTGCAATCACAGAGATCCTTGGTCGTAAACGTTGTTAATGTAGCTTCAAGGGAATCTGGGGGACGTTGAGGTAGGTTGAAGGATGTTTGGTGGGGTGTTATTGTAGGTTGAAGGGTGTCTGGGGGGTCTTAATGTAGGTTGAAGGGTGTCTGTGGGGTGTTAATGTAGGTTGAAGGGTGTCTGGGGGTGTTAATATAGGTTTGAAGGGTGTCTGGGTGGTGTTAATGTAGGTTGAAGGGTGTCTGGGGGTGGTAATGTAGGTTGAAGGGTGTCTGGGGGTCTTAATGTAGGTTGAAGGGTGTCTGGGTGGTGTTAATGTAGGTTGAAGGGTGTCTGGGGGTGTTAATGTAGGTTGAAGGGTGTCTGGGGGGTGTTAATGTAGGTTGAAGGGTGTCTGGGGGTGGTAATGTAGGTTGAAGGATGTCTGGGGGGTGTTAATGTAGGTTGAAGGGTGTCTGGGGGTGTTAATGTAGGTTGAAGGGTGTCTGGGTGGTGTTAATGTAGGTTGAAGGATGTCTGGGGGTGTTAATGTAGGTTGAAGGGTGTCTGGGTGGTGTTAATGTAGGTTGAAGGGTGTCTGGGGGTGGTAATGTAGGTTGAAGGGCGTCTGGGGTTGGTAATGTAGGTTGAAGGGTGTCATAATATCATAATAACCTCCAAACCGTAGTAAAGTTAGTATTCAGTATTGCAAGGAAACGACACTCCTACATTGATTATACTATTGTACCTTCCATATTCAAACTAATGAAGTGGTTGCAAATTTATGTAGCCAACTGTACATGGCTAATTAACCTTGGGAAGGCTTAAGTCGTGCCTAAAGCGTCTTACCTTTGGGGTAGTGACAAGTATTAAATTTACGGTATTAACTTTTTACACAAATTTGCCGAAAATAGATGCCGGGAATAACTTTTGCGCAAATACGCTTCAAAACCATTTATTTTTACCTGCATCCTAAGTGAAAATTAACTAAAACATATATATTTTCACTCACACAACAAGGTAGGCTACTTTGCAACCTGATTATAATTATTTTAGAATGGGGAGTGACCTAGTTAGCCTATATGATTGAAATAATTAATTACTTGAATTTCATAATTTTCCGAACCCAATGTTCAGGGAAATTAAAATCAACTGCTACGGGAATATGTAATATTTTGCATAAGGGCTGCCTTTTAATAAATATTTTTAAATTAATGAACAGATGTAACACGACCTCTATCAACAATTGCTTATGTATGTATGTATGTATATGCTCAGGCCCAATTCCCACTTTCCCTATTTTTTATTTTTATTTTCTTGCTTATGACCCTGGAATATGTTATATATAGTTGAAATTAACAATATATATATATATATATATATATATATATATATATATATATATATATATATATATATATATATATACCTCCTCCTCCTCTCTCACCTCTCTCACTCACACTGTTCCCATTACATAACATCTGGCCGCCGTTATCAGCCAAGGTCATGAATAAGGTAATCAGTCGGTGTAAACATAGGGCACTGATAAAATTTGAGATGGGTCAGAAGGTTTGGAGCGGTGTTATCGTAAAAGTGATGAGTCTTGTAATAATGTAATCACTGTCCTTGTCGTTATCAGCCCTATCAGTATTTGGACGTTTTTCTTCAGTGTTCTGGCTAACATTATGTGATTTTATTAGGCTTGGGAAGGATCTATGGGAGTTAGAGGGTTAAAATGTAAAATTTAGAAAGTATTTAGCCTTCTGAATATAATCGTCGTACATTAGCCAGAATACAACAAGGAGGACTACAACCATACTGAATGATTAATATTAACATCAACTTAATTTGCTTTAGCCTAATTAGTTAATCATCGTAATCATTATCATAATCAATAGAATTACTGTCAGTGATACATATTTGTGAAGTCCCTTACTGATGTTAATCGATAGAGAGTAATAGAATGGATAATGAATATCATCTAATGATAATTTCGGACAGGTTGGGAGAGAGGTATCCTGACCTTGATTCAAACACACTCACTCCAGGTATATTAGGGAGAGTTGGGCACCGTAACCACTCGGCCATGAGCGGATATAAGGGAAGCAACCTTAGTTTGTATTAACCTGGTTCTTCAAATAAGGAATAACAAACCTGGAGTGAGTGGGTTCGACTCCTGGTCAGGATACCTCTCTCCCAACCTGTCCGACATTACCATTAGATATTTGTAATTCAGAGAGGCTCCATAATAGTACCAGGATGATTAAAATCGTATCACTTACCCGAGTTGGCGGGGAGGAATGTGTAAAATAGTCATGGTTGAAGTCTACTAAACTCGCCACGTGTATGCAAGCATAGTCCTCCACGAGACTATAACCTAGTTTTTTCAAATAAGAACTATGGTTCCTTCCCTTATATCAACTCATGGCCGAATGGTTACGGTGCCAAACTCTCCCTAATATACCTGGAGTGAGTGGTTTCGAATCCTGGTCAGGGTACCTCTCTCTCCCACTGATTATTATCATCCTCTTAAGGCTGAATTATTAGTATTATACATAATACATATAGCTATATCGCGAATTATGTATGCTGCCAAGAAGTAGAGGGAGGTGTGTGTGTGTGTAATTCAATGGATGTGCTGAATTACAGGTGTTTGAGGAGATAAGAATGTATGCATCTTTTCTATAAAGACATACTATAATAACACCCCCAGATACCCTTCAACCTACATTAACACCCCCCATAGACCTTTCAACCTACATTACCACTCCCCAGACACCCTTCAACCTACATTAACACCCCCAGACACCCTTCAACCTACATAACTACCCCCAGACACCCTTCAACCTACATTACCACCCCCAGACACCCTTCAACCTACATTAACAGCCCCCAGACACCCTTCAACCTACATTACCACCCCCAGACACCCTTCAACCTACATTAACACCGCCAGACACCCTTCAACCTACATTAACACCCCCAGACACACTTCAACCTACATTAACACCCCCAGACACCCTTCAACGTACATATAACACCCCCAGACACCCTTCAACCTATATTAACACCCCCAGACACCTTTCTAGCTACATTAATGCCCCCAGATCCCCTTCAAACTACAATACCGCCCCCAGATCCCCTTCAACATACATTAACGACCCCCAGATCCCCTTCAACATTCATTAACGACCCCCAGACACCCTTCAACCTAAATTAACGCCCCCTCAGTTCTTGGGTTGGAGAGTTGGACAGAGTAGGAGTGGGACTGTGTTATCATATATGTTTCAAGATTCCGACATAATAACAATTATTCAAGATTGTAAGCAATACACTGCCTGTGTGACGCTAGCATAACTCGTTCAGTATAAAGCTCGGTTCACACATGCACGAATTAACGTCACGTCCGTCCCCGACCAAGAAAATAGGCAGGACGGCATCAATCTGGAGGCCCCATGTGGCCACGATGGCCACTAGGGCCGTTCCAACGTTATTTTTCCGCCGTTCTCATCCCCTTAATCGTCGTCTAAACGCCGCCAGTCGTCGTCTAGATGCCGCCAGGCTGCATCTAGATGACGACTGCTCCTGTGTGTGTCCTGTGGGTGTCCCCGACATAACACGTTTTCTGGCAGTTGCCCCGACCCACACGGACCATTTTATGCTGCACAAAAAGGACGCCGCCTAGGCACGGCGAATTAAGGGGTCGGGGACGGACGGGACGTTAATTCGTGCATGCGTGAACCGAGCTTAACATAACGCACTCCTTCATTATATTCTGGATACTCTTAGTCGATTTTATACAGGTTAACCCGTACAGCCCCAGCGACGCGTCTGACGAATCACCCTAATTGCTCCGACCGTAACCTCAGGTGTAGCCACTCGAGAGGGCTCAGATTTGTATGAGAACTGTGTACGTATCCCACGCAACCGTGCCGATGGTTGAAAACTCTCAAAGTCCACGTGCGTGCGCGTGAGCGCGCAATAACCTGGTTTTTTGGGGTAATTGCCTTCAATTTTTTACTCTTGTAAAATACGTTTTCGGGGGCTCTGTAGGACCATTCTTTAAGCTTTTTGAGCGGTTTTTCGTGGTTTTTCCTTCATTCCTAACCCATTCGCTATTGTTTCTGGAATAAAACCATTTTTTGAAAACCGGCCGAGTTCTGGTGAACAAACCTTACAAAACTAGCCGGGGCTCCACGGGTTAAAGACCTCTAGGAATATGAGTGGTAAAAATAAACTTGATGAAGCCTCTAGCTCTCACAAACTTTCCTTTTGCTAAATAATATCTTCTACTGTTACCTAGAATGAACTGTTAAAACGCATCATTATCCTCAGGGTTTGTAGAGTTCTCATTTAAAACAGGCTTAAAACTACACCGTTAAGATTGAACGCATAATTGGAACAAAAGATACACATAATAAGTGTTTCAAAAATGTATGTGTTCAAATTAGAGCACACAAGCGATGGAACACTCATTATGGGTAACACTTTTGTTACAATAAGGCGTTCAATGTTCATGGTTTGTTATCATGTTCTTCCTCTTCCTCGTCCACCACCACCTCCTCCTCCTTCCCCTGCTTCGGTTACTCCCATTGTTCTTGTTTTTATCTTCTTCCATTTCATTATAGCGTGTGCTTGTCTGAAACCTTCCCTTTCTGTTATCTATTACAGGTGAGTGCCGAGGAGTTCAGCTGTGTCCCGCTGCAGGGCTCTGGCACCTACTGTGTGGAGGCTGTTATCCAGACCACCTCACCTGCAGATAAGGGAAAGGTCAGTGTTGTTATATTTATGTAACTGGAAAGTTGATTTGGCCTGCGTCAGCTTCTTTGCCTTATTTTCACTTTCCCCCTCACACCATTATTATCTATCTTTTGTTTACATAGTTTCATTCTCTCCCTCCAACCATTTTTATCTCTCCCTCTTCGATTATTTTTTTTTCCGTCACACTATTTTTTTCTCACTCCCACCAACCCCATATCTCTCTCTCTCTCTCTCTCTCTCTCTCTCTCTCTCTCTCTCTCTCTCTCTCTCTCTACTAATATGTATATACTGTATATATATATCCATCTATTGCTTGACGCCGTGATCCCCGAAGGGGTGGTCACGAACGAAACGCCCCCATGCACCTGTCCCCAGTCAGTCGACGCCCCTCCTCCCAACCAGTACCGCCTTTATCCATATACTTCTTCACTCCATCCTTCCACCTCTCTTTCGTTTTACCTCTCCCTCTCTGTCCTTCCACTTCACTCTCGTACACCCTCTTAGTCATTCTCTCGCTTCCCATACGTTCCATATTGCCGAACCATCTCAAGGTGCTCCTTTTCACACTTTCAAGCACATCTACCTCCACACCACACCTCCCTCTTACTTCCTCATTCTTCTGTCAATCCCTCTATGTATCTCCGCACACACTTCTCAAGTAACTCACTCTTGGTCTGAGTTTCTCCTCCAACGTCCATGCTTCGCTTCGCTTCCGTAAGTCAGTGTCAGGATTACCACACTGTCATGCAAAGACTTCTTCACTTCCATGCTGACCACCCTATTTCTTGTTACTGCTTTCAGTGTTCCTCTTCCCCTGCTGCACCCTCTCCTGCACTTCTTCATCCATACTCCCATCTTTACTCAGCACACTGCCCAGATACTTAAATGAGTTGACAATCTCCATAGCCTGACCGTTCAACTTCACCTTACACTCTGTGGCTTCACCCCTTTCGAAGACCATACCCTTTCTCTTCCCAGCATTTACCTTCAGATTCCGTTTTTCGCACACTGTTCCAAACATTTTTACCAGACCCTGCAACTCCCATTTATTATCGCTAATGAGTACTGTATCATCAGCAAACAGCAGTACAAGTAGCTTCCAATCGTTTCCCTCCCTTATCAGCGATACACCAACATCCACTGCTCTTCCTTGTATTTCTTTCATGACTCCATCCATATATACAGTAAACAACCACAGGGACATCACACACCCGTTTCAACCCAACATTCAGATCAAAGAACTCGCTCTGCTCATTCTCCACACATACTGCCACCTTTACACCCTCATACATGATCTTCACTACTTTCAGCAACTTGCCATCTACTCCGTATATTCGTATATTCGAAGTACTTTCCACATACCTTCTTTATCCACTCTATCATAGGCCTTCTCCATGTCCATAAAGGCAACATACAGCTTTTGTTGCTTCTCCAGATATTTCTCCACAACATATTTCAAGTATATGATTTACATGTCCTCTTCCCTTCCTAAAACAGCCCTGCTCATCACCTATCCATTTATCCGTTCTCGCTCTCACTCTCTCAATCACTACCCTACTGTACACCTTACCTACTACGCTTAGAATACATATTCCTCGGTGGTTACCACACAGTCCTCTTTCCCCTTTACCCTTACATAGGGGGACTATTATGTCTGTCTTCCAGTCATCGGGTGCACTCTCCTTTTCCCATGCTAGTTTGCACATTTTCCATACCCATTCGATCACTATCTCACCACCATACCTAAAAAATTTCCCACACTCCATCTATTCCTGATGCTTTCCCCAACTTCACTCTTTTCATGGCTTCACACACTTCTAGCCTCCTGATCCCCACCTCCTCCTCCACTACTTTTCTTCTTCTCCCTCCCATACCCCATCCAACTATGTTTGCTGGCGCTTCATTCCTTACATTTAGCAATTCGTTGAAATACTCCCTCCATCTTTTGACACTCTCTTGCTTCTCATCTAACACTCGACCATTCTTATCTTTCACACCCTTACTGTTTCCCTTGCTACCTTCCTTAACTGTCTTGACTTCTTTCCAGATCAGTTTCTTACACTCCCTCCATTTTACAATCAGATTCCTTCCAAATTCTTCATCTACTCTTCTCTTACTTTCCTTCACTACTCTCTTCACCACTCTCTTTTTCTCCACGTGCTTTGCTCGTTTCTGTCTCTCCAAATCTTCATTCCCTCTGCTACTCAACCACTCTCTATACGCTTTCCTCTTGTATTCCACGGCTATTTTTACCTCTTCTGTCCACCATTCTATACCCTTCACTTCCCTCCCTCTTCTCCTTACTCCACACACCTCCCCATATGCTGCACAGATCTCTTCCTTAAACACTTTGGTCATCTCTTCCACTTCCTCCATACCTACCAGGTCAAACCTACCTAGTCGTCTTAAATTTCTACGTTCTCCTGTACTCTTCCTTGATTTCCTCCTCCTGCAACCTCTCCACCCTCCTCGCCATTCCACCTTCCTCTCGCCTCCCTCCAGCTATCCTCACCCACTTCTTTTGTATCCTCTCTTTTGCTACTACTACATAATGGTCATACAGACCCCCTCCAAAATATATATATATATAATACTGTATAGAACTCCCTCTCTCGCAGGTTCTGGTGGTGGCCAATGGAGCATACGGTCGTCGGATGGTGAGCATGTGTGAGCGGGCTGGGGTAGCGGTCCGAGTGGTACAGGGACCAGAACATTTACCTGTTCCTCTTGATAAGGTGCAGTCCACTGAAACTCCACCTGGTCGAAATATATATATATATATATATATATATATATAGATATATATATATATATATATATTTATATATATATATATATATATATATATATATATATATATATATATATATATGTTTCTAACCTCTCAGTGGGGATCGAACCGTCGACCATCAGGACGATAGCCGACGCTTTAATCAACTACACCACGGCAGTCTAAAGCGTCGGCTATCGTCCTGATGGTCGACGGTTCGATCCCCACTGAGAGATTAGAAACATTTAGTGGCTCACGTATTTTTTTTTTTTTTTTTTTTTTTTTTCTATGTGATTGAGGGAGGCAAAAGGCATAACTGCCTATAGTGAGTGCCTCCCCCATAGTTGAAAGAGTGACAGGGCCAAAATCAAGGGACGTTCGAGCCAAAATGCCTGGACACACGGAGTTTGAAGCAATTTAAGTCATAAGAAGAGGGAAAGACTGATTCTGGGAGAGAGTTCCAGAGCTCAGCTGTTGAGTAGAAGAAAGTTTGAGAGTAACGTTTCACTCTTGAGTTGGAGAGTTGCACAGAGTAGGGGTGGGATTGAGTTGCAAGACGGGTACCACGTGCCCTACGTAAAGGAAGTGGTATGCACTGGGATAGCTCTGAGGAACACTGATTATTATAGTAGCGATAGAATAGCGAGAGAGATGCAACTTTGCGGCGGAGAGAGAGAGATTGCAGAGAGTTGGTGAGTGGACGTGAGTTAATGATACGAAAGGCCTTCCTTTCAACTTTGTCTAGGAGAGCGGTGTGAGAGGAACCTCCCCACACATGTGAACAATACTCAATACAAGGGCGCACTATGCCCCTGTACAGAGCAAGAAGCTGTGCAGGGGAAAAGAACCCCGTAAGGCGGTTGAGCACACCCAGCTTCTGGGAGGCTGCCTTAGCAAGACTGGTAATATGGTCCTTCCAAATGAGAGCAGAAGAAAAAGAGACACCAAGAATATTGAGAGAAGATGAAGGGTTGATTTTTGTATTGTTGAAGAATAAGGGATAGTCCGCTGGGAGATCCTGACGGGTAGATAGATGGAGAAATTGGGTTTTGGAAGCATTAAAGTTAACAAGGTTTTCTCTGCCCCAATTGGAAATAGTATTTAGATCAGAATTTAAGAGTTCCATGGCTTCATTACGTTTGTCGTTGAGGGATTGCTGGCTGGGGCGTTCTGAAAAACTAATGGAGTAGTGTAAGGTTGAGTCGTCTGCGTATGAATGGATGGGAATTAAGGTACAGTTAAGGAGATCATTTATAAAAATTAGAAAGAGAATAGGAGATAGGACAGAGCCCTGAGGACCACCGGAGTTTATAGGGTGAGGAAGTGAACAATGGCCGTCCACAACCGCAGCTATGGAACGGCCGGAAAGGAAATTAGAGACAAAGGCACAGATGGAGGGATAGAAACCGAAGGAGGGTAATTTAGAAATTAAAGATTTATGCCAGACTCTATCGAAGGCTTTCGATATGTCTAGTGCAATAGAAAAAGTCTCACCGAAGTCCCGAAAGGAGGATGACCAAGAGTTAGTAAGATATGAAAGAAGATCACCAGTAGAGCGACCCTTAAGGAAGCCATACTGGCGATCTGAGAGCAGATTATGAGAAGAGAAATGCTTAAGAAATTTGGAAGCAAGAATAGTTTCAAAAACTTTAGAAAGACAAGAGATAAGAGCAATTGGACGATAGTTGGAGGGTTGAGAGCGGTCACCCTTCTTTGGGACAGGTTGAATGTGAGCAAACTTCCAGCATGAAGGGAAGACGTTATAGGATAGACAGAGACGAAAGAGTTTGCCTAGGCAGGGAGTCAGCACAGTTTTTGAGAACAACAGGAGGAACACCGTCCGGACCGTACGCCTTATTAGTGTTAAGCCCAGAGAGCGTAGAAAGTACATCTTTAGAAGAGATTAGGATATTAGGCATAAGTAAGAGAGAGGAGGGCGGAGAAGGAGGAATAGCACCGGAATCATCCAAGGTGGAGTTTCTAGCAAAAGTTTGAGCGAAGAGTTTAGCTTTGTCAGAGGAAGATGTGATGGTTGTGCCATCAGAGTGGGAAATGGGAGGGAAAGACGAGGAAGAGAAATTGTTGGAGAGGTTTTTGGCTAGATGCCAGAAAGCTTGGGAAGAGCTAGAGTTGGATAGTTCAGTGCATTTATTATTGATGAAAGAGTGTTTGGCAAGTCGAAGAACAGATTTGGCTTGATTCCGGGCAGAAACATATGAAGAATGAGAGTCTTGAGTTTTAAGGCGTCGGTACCGTTTGAATGCTTCCTCCTTATTGCGGACAGCAGTAGAACAGGCGTGAGTAAACCAAGATTTTTTAGCATTAGTCTGAGAGAAAGAGAATGGAATGTATGCTTCCATGCCCGATAGGATTACCTCGGTAATGCGTTCAGCACTCTCCGAGGGTCCTCGGCCATGGAAGCAGAAATCTTTCCATGGGAAATCAAAGAAGTACTGCCGAAGAGCCTCCCAGTCGGCAGCGCCAAAGTGCCACAAGCGCCGCCGGCTAGGAGGATCGGGTGGCTGTACTGGAGAGATAGGACAGGTAACAGAGATAAGTTTATGGTCGGAGGAGCCCAAAGGAGAGAAAAGATCGACAGTATAAGAAGAAGGGTTAGAAGTTAGAAACAGGTCAAGAATGTTTGGCCGATCTCCGATGCGATCCGGGATACGGGTGGGTTGCTGAACTAACTGCTCTAGGTCATTTAGGATAGAAAAGACATAGGCTTGTTCACCAGGTGGATCAGTAGTGTGAGAGAAGAGCCATTGGCGGTGGTGAACGTTGAAATCTCCTAAGATGGAGATTTCTGAGAAAGGAGAAATGGATAGAATGTGTTCCACTGTAGAGTTTAGATAGTCAAAGAATTTGGGAAAGTTGGTAGAGTTAGGGGAAAGATAGACAGCACAGAAATATTTAGTAAGAGAATGACAGGAAAGTTTGAGCCATAAAGTTGAGAATTCAGAGGAGTCGAAATCGGGAACACGAGAGCAAGTGAGTTTGTTGTGCACATATACACAACATCCGCTTTTGGCTTTGAAACTAGGATAGAGAAAGTAGGAGGATACAGAGAAGGGGTTGCTGGATGTTGCTACAGACACCTGAGTTTCGGTGAGGAAGAGAAGATCAGGTTTGTAGGAGGAGGGATGGTGCTCAACAGAGTGAAAGTTAGAGGAAAGTCTGTGAATGTTGCAGAAATTAATAGAAAGAGTAACAGGCCGAGGTCCAGGTAATTGTGAGGGGTCGTCAGGGGATGGTCGGTCGGGTGAGGGGGCATTTATGGTCCCCCCCCCCCCCTGGGGACTCCGAGGCTGGGCTACAATTCATCATTTTGTTTTTTTAATTTTGGTGGAGGAATGAAGTGTGGTGTGCATGTTTAGTGTAGTGAAGTGGATAGGAGGAGGAGGTGTTTGTGAGAGCTAGCTGGATTGTTCTCAGTGTAAATGAGGCACAGAGAAAATCAGTAAGAGAGGCCAAGCAAATGAAACAGGAGTTCCAGCGACTCTTTATCACATGCCTATAACCTCACCTGGGTCTAGCCCTGATCGATTGGTGCCTACAATCTATTCTCAATATATATATATATATATACTGTATACTGTACATATTTACTGCATATATATAGTTAGGCAATAGCCGGTGTGTTTTATTGTGTATATGATTCTCGCAGCATAATCAAATTGCAATTTCTCAAATTTTCTAACAGCATTTATTCCGCAATGAATCATGCAACAATATTTGTTTAGTAGTCTCTGAGAAAGCAAATTGACAAATCTCTATTGTTTTCCACCAGGTAGAAGAGTTGCTGAAGGTGGAAGATGGGTGGAGCCTGGTGTGTGTGGTTCATTGTGAGACCTCCAGTGGTGTCATCAACCCTGTGGAGAGAGTTGGACAGTTGGTGCGGCAGTATTGTCCAGGTGGGTCATTAGGACAGATGGTGCGGCAGTATTGTCCAGGTGGGTCATTAGGACAGATGGTGTGGCAGTATATTTCAGGTGGGTCATTAGGACAGAATCTGATGGTGTGGCAGTATTGTCCAGGTAGGTCATTAGGACAGATGGTGCGGCAGTATTGTCCAGATGGGTCATTAGGACAGACGGTGCGGCAGTATTGTCCAGGTGGGTCATTAGGACAGATGTTGCGGCAGTATTGTCCAGGTGGGTCATTAGGACAGATAGTGCGACAGTGTTGTCCAGGTGGGTCATTACGACAGATGGTGCGGCAGTATTGTCCAGGTACGTCATTAGGACAGATGGTGCGGCTGTATTGTCCAGGTGGGTCATTAGGACAGATGGTGCGGCAGTATTGTCCAGGTGGGTCATTAGGGGAACATTGGGCAGTATTGGGGGCGCATGTGGCTGGGGCTCATTTTTTGGTAGATATATATATTGTCGTCTATATTATTTTTATAGTTTCCTTCCTAGACCTCCATCAAGCTGAAACAAACATCCCAAAGATCACCCTTCTAGATAAATGTGTACATTTTTATGGTAGAAAAATTTCCCAGCCTTTAATTACAGGCTGGCTATCGCTCGCCAGGAAAATAACCGACACTCGCCAGGTAAATAACGACAGGTCTTAATATTGACAAATAAATTGGATGAAAGGTTATACAATCACCAAACTACTGGGCCGAACGTCATACAACGATTCTTTATGGGGTGTGTTGGTTGTTACGGCTCGTGTGGTACCCTCTTGGTTCGTTGTGTCGTCTAGGGTTGTGGGATCTTGGGAGCGAGTTTGATTGTCTATTGAAAACTTGATGTGTGATGTGTATTATTGGGGCGTTGTAGGATGTACTTGACAGGATAGTTAAGGAGGGTGACCTGCTTTTTTCTCTTTCTTTGTTGTATCCATTCGGCCCTATTCAGCCTACTGTTTTCACACATTTATCCCCATCCAGGTGTCGCTTTTTTTTCCTGGAGAGCCATAGCGAGCCAACAATTTATGTAGAAATCCGGCTTCGCCGGAGACATTTTTCCATCGAAAAATGTACAAATTTAGCCAGCTGTCCAAATCATTATCCAAAATATGGTGGCTCGCTATCGCTCGCCAGGTATAAATCGACACTTGGATGGGGATAAACGTCCTAAAAATAAGGTTGAATGGGGCCAAATGGATAGTTATTTATTTTTATTTATTTATTTATTTTTTATTTTGCCAATCAAACATACTATATATGTTAATTTTACAATAAAATAATATCATGGCTGCGCCTTTTGAGAACAATCTCTCTTAAGGGGAGGTATTTAGTTTGTTCCCTAGATATCCATCAAGCTTAAGATTACACCCCCTTGAGCCCCTTTCAAAATAAATATGTACATTTTTCGGTAGAAAAATGTCCCGGCTGAAAGCCGGTTCCTCTTAAATTACAGGCTCGCTATCGCTCGCCAGGATAAAATCGACACCTAAATTGCACGAAAGGTCTTAAAATTGACAGAAATGGGTTGAAAGTTCTTAAAATCATCAAAATAATGGGGCGAACGTTTTAAAATTAGAAAAGCAATGGGGCTAAACATGAGGGAGAAAGGAGTCCAGAAAAAACTCCCTCAAGTGGATATCTCCCCTTAAAGGCACCTTGAATACAACTCGATGGTTATTTCACATACAGTAAGATTATTAAAACATGTCATATTATATAATTATAGCTAATGAGGCACAGCCCCAGCCCCGCAGCCACAGCAAGAAGGGATTCGGAACAGTGGCCAGGTATAATTACCTAGCCACCACCCCGAACCACCCCCCACCCAGACCGCTGTGGGTAGAGCAGACCCCAGCCTAATATACAGTACGGTACCTACATATTGATCAACACCAGAACAGTATCTTAATTTGTTTCCGATATAAAGGTGATTGTAATTTAGGGTTGTGGCAGTTTTATTGTCAAATGTTAAGCAAGATTAATATTTAGACATTAGTGAAGATTTGAGTGATATTTTGAAACTAGGTCACTCCCCTTAAGTGAGCCAAGTGTTCATCTTCACACCACACACCTTAACTCATAGCTGTTAACCTGTCTATTAATTTATTATAAACATGAGGGAGAAGGGAATCTGGAAAAACGACCCATCACCCCTTAACCCCTTCCTTACCAAGGATGTATTTTGTTATTATTAGTAGCTAAAATGGATAAATGAGCTAGTTTGAAGCCTTTTAATTGCTACACGCCCTCCATAAGCTAGATAAAATCGTCCAATACTATCCAAATTATAATAACAGAGACAACTCGGTACTAAAGGGTTTAAGTGAGCCAAGTGTTTATCTTCACGCCACACACCCTAACTCATAGCCATTAACCTGTCTATCAATTTCCCTTGAAGCTCTGACGTGTTTTAGCAGCTTTATTTGGGCTATCATTAGACGATTGTATGAAGCTTAGGAAGGATCTGTTGGTATCCAAAGGGTAAATACTACCTCAATCAACCCTCCGACTTCCATATATCCTTCCTAATCTGAATAAAATTGTCTAATAATAGCCAGAAAAGAAAAAAAGTGCGTCATCGAGGGTCCATTGGTATTGTGTTTACCCATTTAATTCCCACAGATCCTTCCTAACCTGAATAAAATCGTCTAAAAATAGCCAGAAAACGGAAAAAGAATTGAGTCATCAGAGGGTTAATTTTTCCTCCAGACGCCGCTTTCCTGGTGGACTCAATGAGCAGCTTCGGGGCGGTGGAGGTGGACCTTGAGGGAGGCTGCGTGGACTACTTGGTGTCCTCGGCCAACAAGTGCCTGGAGGGGGTCCCGGGCTTCTCGTTCGCCATCTGCAGGAAGCCTCGCCTACTATCCTGCCGAGGTGAGGAATGCTGAGGTGTTAAGGGGGGATGGGAGTATTTATTTGCTTGTTTATTTATCTTTCTATGATTGTTTTAGTTTCCTCCTTAGACCTCCATCAAGCTTAACAAAAACACCCTAGGGATCCTAGGGATCTTCTTCAAGATCCAAAAATCAAACCAGACAGTTATAATTACAAAAAGAAAACATATGGGGTCCACGATTTTTTGTAAGTGAATGTACAGCAGACAATACATGTCTGTAAGATTCTGAACTTACACACTGGATAAGAAGCCACGTCGTAAGTTATGTTTGTAGTTATTATTATTAATATTAAAATGATTGGTATTATTCTTATAATTATTATCATTAGGGTTGGGTATGCAGGTTTACTCTTATGGTTGGAAGACCGCTCTTTTACTTTATCTATATTAGTAGTAATAATAGTACTATCACTATCATTAACTCCTTCTGTATCGACGACGTCCAATCAACTTTTTTCTGGCTAATATTAACGATTTCATTCAGTTTCAAAAGGACCTCCAACACATAAAAGGCTTCGAATTATCTCACTTAACCCTATTTACTAATACATCTCCTTCTTAAACTGCAAAAGATCCTCTAAATATACCTAGAGTAAAATTAAAAAGACGTCGCCGGTACAGAGAATGTTATAAGGGGAGATTTTCACTCAAGGGAATTTTTTCTTGACCTCTTTCTCTCATGTTTAGCCCCATTGCTTTTGAGATTTTAAGACTCGCCTCATTAGTTTAGCGATTTTAATAACTTGTACCCCATTTCTGTCAATTTTAAGACCTTTCGTGCCATTTACGTGTCGATTTTTTCCTGGCGAGCGATAGCGAGCCTGTAATTTAGGATGCCTTCGGCCAGGACATTTTGCTATCGAAAATTGTAAAAATGTTTCTTGAAAAGAGGTCTAGGGGGTGTAATTTTAAACTTGATGGAAGTCTAGGGAACAAACTAAAACCCTCCCCTTAACAATTTCCTCAGGTCAGTGCCGGGTGTTGAGTTTAGACCTGGTGGAACAACACATCAACCTGGAGTCTACGGGACAGTTCCGGTTCACCCCGCCCACCCACGCCCTCCTAGCCTTCAGAACCGCCCTCAATCTCTTCTGGGCGGAGGGTGGCATCCAGGGGCGGGCTGCCAGGTGGGTGGTGGGGTACAGGTTGCTGCAGTTTGGGTGCTATCAGAATGGTGCTGTCAATTATCTGTTTTTTTTTATTCATTTTTTTTTATTTTTATTTTTATTTTTTTTGAGAGAGAGAGAGAAGAGAAGAAGAGAAGAGAGAGAGAGAGATATATATATATACATATATATATATATATATATATATATATATATATATATATATATATATATATAATAGAGGAAGGAAAAAGAATGCAAAACATAAAAGGTCCATGTGAATTAGATAGGGTTAATATTTGTATAGGCCCAGACTTATTGTGGTTTCTTGAGTATATAATTATAGTCTCTCTCTCTCTCTCTCTCTCTCTTGTATGTACAGTATTATACTGTACACAAAGAATGTGAGAATGTGTGGTGTATTTTTATATATGCAGTATGTGAAGATAATTATGTGTGTGTAATGTGAATACGCAAGTATGCAGGTAATGGTGATTTACGTGTTAATATGTGATTATATATATGTGATTGTGAAAAAGGTGTAGATGTAGATGTGTTTGTTGGAATGTTGTTATATGTGATTATTAGTGAATATAAGATTGGCCATCCATAACTGTGAATGGCTTATATATTTGGCCACATGTGTGAACGTATGTGAATATAATGTAAATGTGTGAGCGTGTGACTTTGAGCATGTGTATTGTTTTTTGTGTATTACTGGATCTGTAAATATAACATCTACAGCAGAATGGGAACTATGAATAATATAACTATGTAGACAAGTATCTACATATAATCTAAACGAATATATATGGAAATATATGGATGTTGGCAGAATAGGAAATATGTATAGATGAGCGCATGTGTAGTAGTATAACTGTGTATTCATATATATACTGTATGTATGCGAGCTTACACAGTATGCGCCATTCTTTTAATCCAAATGACTTGCGACTCGATCATTAAAAACTAAGCATAAAAGACCATTGTTGACCAGATCCGAATTAATTCCCTCCCTCCATATCCCCTGATGCACCGGCCGGCAGCCATCCCTCCCATGAAAGGGTTGGCCACAATTGCTTTGTACCGGCTCTGTTATGTAGTTTGATTGTACCGGATGAATTATATTGTTCTTCTGGGGCTTTACCTTTTAATACTGACTAATTGCTGAGTGGATGAGTCTGGCTATATGAGTATATTGTTGCACCTTTTCTTCCCATTCGTCTTAATCTTCTTTGTTTCTTTTTCATCTGTTTTTGTTTTCGTTATGTATGTTATTATATTAGCTAAACGATGTTGATGCCGAAGAAGAAGTCCGAATTTTGTATTGTGTATGTATAGTATGTAAGGAGGAGCTGAATGACCGGCCTGAGAATGTCAACTTTGGCACTGGTTAGCTGGAGATGATGGATTAGCTTTGCTAATTGGGAGAAAACGTCTCTGCCGGTCGTGAGACCAAAGCCGACACTATTGCCAGAGTTACTTGATATTGGGGAGAGTTCAGAGAACTGTTGCCAATTCTAACCATGAGAAGCCTCATACTCCCCTTTGGAGGGAAAGGTGTGCGCTTCATGCATTAGAAGCGCAATGAGCTGTGCTTCAGTAACGTGGCCAGTTAGAGTGGATGTCAGAATGGAACGTAACAAAATGAGCATGGCAAGATAGGATATCGAATGAGGAATCGAGGATATGGTTAGTTATCAAAAGTATCAGTAATGAGTTGCGAACAAGCAGGGTTGGATGATTTGGGCATGTAGAGAGGGTGGATATTATTAAAAAGGATGATATAATGCAATTCCATGAATGCAAGTCCGAGGGAGCTGCACCGAGAAGTAGACCTAGAAAGATGTAGGTTCAGACCATACTCTCTGATCTCGAATAATCCTGACAAGTGAGGCAGCTCTGAATAGGGCTGTCTGGACGTAACACTGAGGACACACATCGTGTGGAACAATTGGTCTTTTAAATTATGTATGTATTATTTATGTATATGTTATTGTTGCTGTCTGCTTGTTTGTGTCTATCAATTTTTAAACAGGAATTCTTACAACTAATGGATGGATATACATGAAACATTGTCAGTGCCATTATTTGGAACCATAATAAATCCTATTAACTTTTGGCCAACATCATATCCTCATCCCCCGAAATTTACCCCATCAAACATGATCATGGCAATTTGTGAACGAAGGCAAACAATATATGACTGTTATGTAGACTTAATTTACATCTACTATATAAATGGCACTTTCTGTCTATTTGTTCACAAACTACTCGCTCAGTTTCAAGAAGGAGAACCCATACTTGGCATGCATACTAAGGGGGTGCCGGAATAGGTTTTAAGTCGGGGGGGGGGGGGGGGGGCGAGTGGCAACCCCCATCCCCTACTCTCTCAGTTTTTTTAAGATGGAGAGCCCATACTTGGCATTCATAAAAAGGGGGTGTCAGAATAGGTATTAAGCAGGTTGGGATAATGACTATAGTTACATTAGAGTTACATAGATAAACAGATCATGCAGACCATTTGGTCCCAAAATATGCTGCAGGGGGACAATGCCTAGTGAGTTCATTGCTCAATAGGTGGCGTTCTGAGAGTGAGGGTCAGAGTCTAGGAGCTGAGACAGTGAAACACTGGGGCAAGGCAGCTTCAGAGATGGGGTTGCTTCGAACCGTAGGTGAGCAACCGGGCCCCGTGGATTCTACAAAGGCAAGATAGCTGGGGATGGTTGCATCTCAAAGGGCTTCACATGTCTCACTCCCTAGACTGGAACGAGACCTCACGGGCTTCACCTTTACATGTATGGTTGAATGTACAGGCTCTCAGCCTATGCCAGAGAGGGAGTAGTTAGAATAAAACAAAAAAAACAGAGAGAGAGAGTGTGTGTGTGCTCATATCGAACAAGGACCTAAGTGGCTGCAAATCAATGTAACCTAAGAGAGAGAGAGAGAGCGAGAGAGAGAAAGGAGAGAGATAATATCGTATGTGGATTCAAATGGCCGTAAGCCCAAATGGCCGTGTACCCAAACAGCCGCAATCAAAATGGCCACGGGCCAAAACAGTACTTCACAGAGCGAGGACTCATACCACCAATAAACCTGAAAGACTGCAGATCAAAGTGGCCGTGTATCAAAACGGTCATAAACCAAAATGGCCTATCAAAGAGAGAGAGAGAGAGAGAGAGGGAGGGAGGGATGGGGGGGGGGGAGATAGAGAGATAAAGAGAGCGAGAGAGCGAGAGAGACCATATCCCCCATGGACCTAAATGGATGCAGTCCCAAACAGCCGCGACCAAACACAGCTCAACAGAGAGAAAAATCCCTTGTCGCCCATGGTCTCAAATTACTGTGGACCTAAACCGACCACACCCCATAACGGTCCCATACCAAACCGGCCTATCACATTCAACTGTTCCTCTCGTAATTACAGTGATCATAATGGCTAGCAATCATATCACTCGGCCAATGCCAATCAGATTAAGGGGAAGTTTGTTTATTCTGGACACCGTTTTCCCTCATGTTTAGCCCCATTATTTGTTGGCGATTTTAAGACTTTTTGTGCCATTTATGTGTCGATTTGTTTTTCCTGGCGAGCTATAGCGAGTCTGCAATTTAGGAGAAGCCGGGACATTATTCTACCGAAAAATGTAAAATTTTATCGCGATGGTGGGTCTTTGAGATATTTTTAAAAGCTTAGGAGGAAACTAAAAATAATGGATAAATGAATAAATAAATGAACAAATATATACAAATCTCCTCTTAATTCAACCTCTAGCCTCTGCCCAATAATAATAATAATAATAATAATAATAATAATAATAATAATAATGACAGTTATAGACCACAAACCAAAACAGTCCGCTTACCAAAACGGATTAGATTAGGCAGGGTGTATGGAAGTCAGAGGTTAATTGACATATAGTCTTTACCCTTAACATTCGCAAAGATCATGCCTAATCTGTATATAATCATCATCACCTTCATCACCCTTATCGCCATCTTCGTAACCATTGCGAACCATAATAACCATCACTAGCATCATTATCATCACCATTTTGTAATTATCACTATCATTACTCATCATCAGTATCATAATCATCTTCATTACCATCACCATTTTGTAATTATCACTATTATTACTCATCATCAGTATCATAATCATCATATACGCATTTTCATCACCACCGTTATTTCCATCATCCTTATAACCATCACCTCTCTCACTACCATTAAGGGGAGACGGATTTTATTTTTTTTATTTTTTTTGGGGGGGTCTATAAATTAATGTATAACTTTATTTCTTAGTTTTTCCCTAGACCTCCATCAAGCTTAGAAGAAAAAAAACCTAGACCCCCCTTCAAGATAAATTTGTAAATTTTTCGGTAGAAAAATTTCCCGGTCAATGGCCATTTTCTCATAACATTTCAGGCTCGCTTTCGCTCGCCAGGAATTAATCGACACCTAAATAGCACGAAAGGCCTTAACATTGACAATGGAATCGGGCGAAAGTGTTAAAATTGCCAAACTAATGGGCCGAACGTCTTATAATTTCAAAACAAATGGGGCTTAACACGAGGGATAAATGGGACCAGAAAAACGACCCATCTCCCCTTAACCTCAACAGTCCATCAGCCTCACCTTAACATAAAACACACATAATAAACACCATAGCTAAAACTCAATACCCTAATCCAGATGTCATAAGAACAAGGAGGTGGTAAACGAAGGAATGGATATACTGGGATATACAACCATGTCATCACCACCTTCCACTACCCCAAACACCACAACTTTATCAATATCACCACCATCAACACAACTATTATTAATACCATTGCCACCACTACAATCACTATGAATATTAGAAAATGGGCTTTGTTACGGCCTAGACGATTAATCAGAGTATATGCATGAGAACAATCAATACATTTGGTTCTGTATTAACTGAGAACAAAAAAAATCAATAATCATTGCCCCAAACAACAACTACAACATGTATGGCGGCTAGAGGTCCTTGGCTTGGCGCGCAGACTTAATAAGTCCAAGCGGACTATAGGTCCGCTGTGTTATCTCCAAGGGGTGTGGCGCGACGCCCAGGATGAAAATGAAAAAAAGAGCTCCGTTACAGCCTAAGCGATAGATTGGAGTATATGCATGGAAGAAAAAAAACATTAAATTTGGTTCAGTACTAACCGAGAAATGGCTGTCTTAACTCCGTGGCGCGTGGCACGACACACAGGACGAAATATTTAAATAGGGCTCAGTTAATGCCTGGAGGATAGATCAGAGTACAGTATATGCATGATAAAAATAATTATATTTAGTTAAGTAATAACCGAGATATAGCCGTAACAAAAAGAAGTAGTAAGAAGGAAAACAACAACGACATCGACATTAGTGACGACTAGAGGTCCTTCGCTAAGTGCGCGGACCTAAAAAATGTATTGGTGTCCAGGAGGGTCTGATGCCTACCGTAAACTTTCAAACAACCACTGATGTTGTGGGAGGGTTGGCATGGCTGTGTCCATTTCCGTGGTGTCATGTTCCACGCATATTGTGCAACGATACTTGTTTCACTGTGTGTACAAGAAGAACAACGAGGTGCTGACCAAAGGGATGAATAAACTGTGCCATACAAGACTGGTGGCCCCTGAACACGACGGTCATAACATCACAGTCTTTCATTACCCCAAACACCACCACTTTATCTTTATCATCATCACAGCTATCATCAATATCATCATCAGTTATCAATATTATCACCAGTTATCATCAATATCATCGCCACCACCATCATCCCCTTCATCACAACTACCACCATCATTATCACCACCAACATTCATCATCACTACTATCATCACCACATCCATATTTATACAATCATAACAATCATCACTATCACCATCATCATACTCACATCCATCACTATCACCAGCATCACTATCACCGCCGCCATACTTTAGGGGGAGGTAGTCGCTTTTTCTGGATCCCCTTCTCCCTCATGTTTAGCATATTAGTTTTGAGATTTTAAGACGTTAGTTCCATTAGTTTGGCGATTTTGAGACCTTCCGCCCCATTTCTTTGTCAATATTAAGACCTTTCGTGTCAATTTTTTCCTGGCGAGCGAAAGCGAGCCTGTAATTTTAGAAGGATTCGGGCTTCGGCCGGGACATTTTTCTACCCAAAAATGTACACATTAATCTTGAAAGGGGGTATAGGGTGTGTTTTTTAAAGTTCGATGGAGGACTAGCGAGGAAACTAAAAAATATGTTAATAAATAAATACATAAACTTTTTTCCGGCAACCCCCTTAAGGCTCTCAACCCCACTCCAGGTACAAGAAGAACAAGGAGGTGGTAACGGAGGGAATGGCTAAACTGGGCTATACAAGACTGGTGGCCCCTGAACACGATGGCTATATCATCACCGCCTTCCACTACCCCAAACACCACAGCTTTATCTTCAAGACCTTCTATGGCAAGCTGGCAGACAGAGGTGGGTGAGTGTGAAAGAGAGAGTGTGTGTGTGTGAAAAAGCGAGTGTGTGTGTGTGTGTGAAAGAGCGATTGTGTGTGTGTGTGAAAGAGAAAGTGGGGGAGTGCTACATACATACATACATACATACATACATAAAATGTTAAGACTGAGTGTTCCACACATACGTGCAGTTTCAGTCTCTTGTCCTAATGGCGGCATTCCAGGCAACCCTGTTAAGGGCTGCTTCACCTTTCAAGTTTTGTTAATCCATTCTCTCCACATACCCATAACATCCCAGTCTACTCGTATGCATCTCCTCACTAATACGATTTATACCTAAACGTCTCCTCAGCTCATCATTAGTTATTCTATCCTACAGTTTGACCCCACACATCCATCGCACCATTCTCATCTCATTATGTTCCATTCTGTTGACATCCTCTACTTTAACGGCCCATGTTCCTGAGGCATACGTCATTGCACTTCTAAAACATGAGGCATACACCTTTCCCTTCAGGGGGAGAGGCATTCTTTTCATGGTCAGAATTGGCAGCAGTTCTCTGAACTTCTCCCAGCCACATCTAATTCTAGCTACAGTTGCAGTCTCGGCCCCACCACCGGCAGAGATGGTATCTCGTAGGTAACAAAACTTGTCCACCAACTCCAATGACTCATTTCCAAAATTCACAGCCACAGGATCATCATTTAACACAAGCTCGCCCTTGCACACTACGCACTCAAATTTCTTGATTTCTGACTAATTCTTCGGCAGGGGTCTTTTTATTCTACTACAGCGCTTACTCCCATGGTGCACCCAACATCGACAGACGCTACACTGAATCGAGTTAGCGCCCACACCCTTTCCATACACTACACATGGGTATGCAGCGCTCTCAATCTACAATGCATAACCTTGGTTTTGTTAATATGGACTCTTAAACCCTTGCTCGCCATGCCCTCTCTCCATCTTCTGAATTTGGCCTCAGCATCTTGCACATTGTCAGCTATTAGGACTAAATCGTCTGCATAAAGCAGTTCTCACGGGAGTCCGGATCTAAAATCTCTAGACAATGCCTCCAGGACCATAATAAAAAGGAGGGGGCTTAACACTGAACCCTGATGAACTTCAAAACGGACTGTGAACTCCTCACTCCGTACACCTTTCACCCTCACCACAGTTCTCGAATCCTCATACATCTTCATTATCACACACACCAGCCACTCTTCCACACCAAGTCTCCTCATAGCCCACTGCACAACATCTAAAGGCACCCTGTCAACGGCCTTTTCCAGGTCTACAAACACAAAGTAAAGATCCCTGCTATTTAGTAAGTATCTTTCCTGTATCTGCCTGACAATGAAGATAGCATCGGTTGTACCACGTCCTGGCATTAAACCAAACTGCATATCATCAATGGAGATGCTTTGCCTGATCAAACCCTCAAAGACTCTCTCAGAGAATGATTTGGTCAAGCATTTTCAGGCCCCTATAATTACCTCTTATCTAGCGCATCCCCTTTCCCTTTGTATATCTTTAGTAATACACTTTTGTGTAAATCCTAGGGGATTTTCTCCTCTTTAATAATGGTGTTTTTCATCTCAGTGACTAAGCTGACACCAGTCTCCCCTGAGGCTTTTATCATCTCGGCGACAATGTCAGAGCACCCTGGATCTTTACCGTCCTTCACTTTATTGATTGCGCCGCTCACTGCAGCTGGTGCTATCAAAGGAGGGGGTCCAGATATTGGTTTTTCGATACTAAGCTGTTCCTTATTTAATTCAAATTCTACATTTAGCAATCGTTCATAGTGTGCCTTCCGTGCTTCTCTGATTTCAACTTCTGCATACACAATCGTCCCATTATCGTTTCTAACACTCTGTTCACCTATAATATCCCTACTGTCATTTTTACCTCCCCTAGGTAGGTTGAAGATCCCATTGGGATTGTCAGTGTTACACACTTGTTCGAGAACCAGGTCCTTAATGCCTTTTTTAGCATTGTAAATAACTCTTCTGGCAGTTCGTTTAGCTGCCTGGTGCCTCCCTTCTTCCATGCTTTGATGCATCTCCTTTTCTCTTTCACAGCATATTCTACCTCATCGTTCCACCACCAGGAGGTCTTATTCCTGGGGTGACCCTTTGTTTTCCCACAGACTTTGTCAGTGGCAGCGAGAAGGTTATGCTTCAGGAAATTCCATTGACTATTTACATCGCCAGGCCTAGCTTCCTTATTTCTTTTCATGTCCTCCAGTTCACTAGAAACCTATCCCTAACTTCCTTTTTTCTTCAGCAGCTACACTCTCCTATTGGGCATGTATACCTCCTGCGCTCAGGATTTCTGTATAAGCTCATGTCGCACACAAGTCACTTATGCTGGGGGATACATTATTCGCTCGGGATGACCTTTACATCCCGAGCCAGTTTCCAGTCTTTCCTGTTAACCAAGAAGTAATCTATCGGGCTACTGGAGACCCCAGAGTTATATGTGACCAGATGGCTTTGTCTTTTCTTGAACTTCGTGTTACACACAACCATGTTGAGTGCAACACAGGACTCCAGTATATATTCACCTTCCAGATTCTTCCTTCCGTAACCATTTCCTCCATATACTCCCTCCTATCCATCTGCAGATGCTCCCACGTGACCATTCAGGTCCCCTCCCAGGATTGTTATTTCATTCTCCGAGAGGCCTGAAATGACACTGACGGTGTCATTCCAGAAGACCTCTTGTATTTCTTTCTGTAGGCCAGCCTGTGGGGCATATGCAGATATCACATTCAGAATTCTTTCACCAACTTTCAACTTCAAAACAATCAGCCTTTCACTAACCTCGTAATCTGAAGCACACTTTCCACCCAATCTGAAGCCACCAGAACACCCACTCCTCCTTTTGCTTTATCAGTCTCAACCCCCTTCCAGTAGATCCTATATCCTTTCTTTCTTCCAACAATTCACTGTGCCCCATACCCTTTACAGAGTGTTTCCTGGGCACAGCAGACGTCCACTCAACTCCTCTCACACATCTCAGCCACTTCATTTGCACATAGATTCAAAGTACCAACATTCACACTAGCAAGTCTGAGACTGTGGGGGGAATTTGTCCGTATCCTGTGCGGTTTTGGAACATCGGACTTGCGTTGTTTCTCTTTAGGTCAAGTCATAATTGGTGATAAGGCTGGCAAATGGGCATCCCCGGGGACCATTCCCAGCACCTTCCCCCAATAGATTACAAGGAGGTAGGATCCAATGGCCCTGGTGCGCCCCACCAGAACCAGCCGCAGGGACGCACCCCGTGCGCGTACACGGCACTATGACTGGTCTGGTATTTTATACCCAATTATTATGTTCTCTCCACTAACCAACTTTACTCCTAAACTCGATTAATGAAATTTAAAAAAATGACAGGGCAGCCTCCTGGAGCGCTACCACCAGGTTCAGGCCCCTATACTGTTGGGCGGAGAGTGCCAGTCTGGAGAAATACTGCGCACTGTACCCTCTGGATACATTTCGTCCAGGTTAGGCCCAAGGCGCCAGGTCCAGGTCCGGAGGGAGTGACATCCACCGCGAGTGTGCCGCCATTAGGCAACTTGGACTAGAACAATGAAGCCCTGTCACAGCACTGCCATATGAAACATAGCCAGCGCCAATAACAAGGTTTCATTGTATAGTAATGGCTGTTGGTTCACAAGTCTAACTCCATCCCCCCTATTAGTCGCCTTGTACGACGCACAGTAGGATGCGTGGGGCATATTCTTTTTTTCTTCCACCATAAGTCAAGTCCCCCTTACCCCCTGGGGGTTTATAAGCGGAATTTTATAAGCAGAAGTTTGTATCTAACAAATGTTTTCAGTCTTTCAGGGAGAAACTCTATTCTAGGTGAAATAGACTATTATTAATCGGTATACTCATTCCAAATCTCGGATTATTCTCTCTTTTTATCCAGCTCAAAAAAAGAGTTACTTACAATTTATGAGGGAGTATAATCCAGTTAATATAGTATATATGTGTCTGGGTTCCTTCGTATGCTGGTATAAAGATTCTTCAGCTTCAACTTCCTGCCATGGTTGCTCATTGTCTTCATTTGAGGGTAATGATCTTGTTTAACCACATTGTGAGACCCAATTAGTATTTTATTAATTTTATTGGGCTGCCTTGCAATCTACGGAAAGAGACCAAATAGTAATATTACTGGTTATGTATCTGGCTATGTAGCGTAGGCTATACCACCATACATACTCAGACCTAGGTAGTTTATTTACAAGAAGACTCGTAAGGATCAATAGATATGCTGTTGTTTGTTTTCCTTTGTACAATTATGTAAATCGCCGACTTACCTTTTCAGGCCAGTTGATCAACTCAGGGCAGGGGACGGTCATCCCTTGCTTCCGAATAGGCAATATCGGACAACTGTTTCCTGGATACATGCAGTTTTGTCATATTTCTGCCTTTCTTTTTCCTGCCCTGTTTTCCTTTTACTTTTTATTGGTGCCTTTCAGTTTTGCTTCCTTTTAATTTTTAATGATGTTTTGTCCTCTCTGTCCATATTAATTCTCATTTCTGTAATCATTTAACCAAGTGAGCCACCCTAAAGAGAGGCCACCATCTCAAGAGAGCCAGCAGCACAATGCCTAGCTTAGCGTTGTGCAGATAAGAAGGCCAAAGGAACGAACTAGGAGACAGCCCCTCATTCTGGTCCATAGTTCTCATTTATCATGATTTCACCCCCCCCCCCCCCCCCCCCACCTTCATCATTAGTTCCTGGGATGTGGCCACGGCAGGCCGAGCCCCTTCCCTCCTATACCCAGACAACAACGCCCTCGGAAAAACTCAGCCCACCCACGGCAATTCCTTGCTAAATTCCCAATTGTCGTAACTTTCTCCATTGAATGCTACGCAGATATCGTCACGGTATTTGCCCTACAGGCTCCCCCATCTTAGAAGAACATGTCAACAACACAGGGACAAGGAGAAGCACCGCCTAGACAATAGAAATACCTGACAAGATCACCACTTGTCTGCCCCGAGGCTATAATTACCACGAGGCGGAATCAATCCTTCAGTTGACATAACCTACCAGCCAGCCTACACTACAATTACAAGAAAGCACCATGGTCTCCCAACTCCGCATAGCTATGATATTTTTATTTAGTATATGATTGTGGATTGTATTGTGAATTGTTGTGTATGTCTCTTGTATGATAAACTGTATTATGTGTTTGTATATTTGTATTTCTCTCTCCCAATAATTAAAGACTCCACATTATGTTCTTGCCCTAATAATATATGCACTTCACTAACATGAATAGATATGACAGAATACCATTATCTATATATATATATATATATATATATATATATAATAACCATGATAAAGGTTTATATTTCTTATTCAGTGATTGTGCGGTGAGTTTTATAAGGGGAACTGTAGGTCATTAACCTTTACTCGAGGGATTAGTTCTCACCTATCAAACAGCCCAAGGGCAGGAGAGAAGGTGGAGGTTGGGTACTGGCATGGTAAAGAAACTAATAAGGTAAACCGATGGTGGAGATTATTGGAACTTGGTGGGAATTTGATGACGCCAGACACTTCTCTCGCCGCTAGGGTCAGTCAGGGCAGCAGAGGCCTTCCGAGTTCAAACACGTGTTGGTTGTGCATAGGATACTGGTGTTTTCCACCGAAAATGTGAAGTGACATGGATAAACATAGACATATATAGTGTGACAGGACCCTAGTCTATTTGCTAAAGTTGTTATTTTTTGTATTTGAAGATTATATATACCTTTATGAGGTAGTTTACAGCTGACGTCGTTTCAAATTTTACCGCAGAAATTTTACGATTGATATGGTGTTTTTGTTCATCTAATATATAGAGTAATGTCGACTGATACCGACCATTTTATTGCAGTAGTACTCAACCTACATGTTAGCCATGTTATTCGATATAGTTGTAGCTTATATGAGGAGATATTTCGAAGGTGTTGGTGATTTTCGCTTTGTAGGTCGGAAGATAAGATGGAAGTATACGGATCCTTGTTCGTCCCTCGTCCAGCTTCCTTTAAATTTACGTAGTTTGCTGCCGACACTCGTCGACTTTCACCCAGGAATGGCGTGTGAGGGTGTTTGAAGGCCCAGGGGATGTGAAGAGATGATATGTATATGTATATGGCCAGCTAAGAATCTAAGACGGAATCAGATTTCGACTAAGCAAAATAGTGGGGGACTGAGAGAGCAGAATGGATGGTGCTGCCTTCTAGCGGCCAGAGAGAAGACTATAGCGGGGCCTTATGTCAACAAACCATCGACGCTGGTATACGAATATTTCACTAAATATTCGCTTATAGAATAATCAACGTTATTTCCACAACTATATCATATATTATGACGGTACCATGGTTGAGCGTGAAGTCACAGAAGAAAAAGAAGTGATGGTTCGGCACTGTCATTAAGGCTACCTATTTCAACTCAAAGTAGGGACGTTATTGTATTTTTTTTTTTTTCACGAATATACACTGCAATGTTCAGTGCATATAAATCTCACACCGGTATATGGGTTATTGCAGAGATAAATATAATGTCAAGGCTAGAAAGTAACTAATTGTATGGGACTTTAAAGTTGTGTATCAAACTAAGAATATACCATGGGCGGTAAGTTGACCGTGACCTTATCAGACCAGAAAGAAGAAAAGAAAAAAGTGACCGCGGTCTGTTTATGGTCATTTAGAAGCCTTCGTGTGTATGAGTTCAAGAATTCTGTGCCTCTACCTTACTAGTCTTTATACCATGGGTATTGGGATGAAAAAGACGGGTGACAAGGAATCAAAGGGACGCGAGACAAGGCGGGTGTCACGTGACTTAACAGCACCTGTCTATCGGGAATATTAAACTCGGCTTGGTTGAAGGTGGAGGTGGGGGTGGGGGGATGGATCCACGGGGACTAGACTAATTTGGGTATGTGTGTTAGTAGAATAGGGAAGGATTCTGTTATTAAAATGTAACTTGGATAACACTCAGCACAGATTTCTTTTACCTTGGCATGCACTGGGGAAATATGCATAGAATCATAAATATCGTGTGACCCGGTCTTGCGAATCACCGATCTTGGCCTTCTCCTCCTCCTGCCATCCCATGCTCCTGTACTTTGGTGGTGCCCCGGGCAGGTGTTTGTAAGGGAGGGTGTAGGGGTGGTAGGAGCTTCCATTCTCCGAGTCATGAGTGGTACAAGCTCGGGGGTATTGGGGGATTCATATTCTGCCAAGGATGAAGAGGAAGAGGTCCTTTATGTGGTCGTCAACAGTACCTGCTCCGACGATGTGGAGGGTGTGAGGTGGGAGCGGCATGTAAAAGGGACCTGTCGCATCGTTCCTGTCAGGAGTGCTGGGGGCATTGTGGGACAATTCAGAATCTGCTTAACAAAATTGATAGTTTACCCTCTACATTTCCTCCCCATGCCAGTTGATATATCTGGGGAAGGTTACTGAAGCCCCCTGCTTCCAGGTGGGTAACATCTGCTAATTGTCTCCTGGAGACATGCTTGTTCTGTCATTGTACTGTCATTCTTTTGTCTTCCCTTTTTATCTTTTCATATAATTTTTATTGGTACTTATTCTTTTTTTTTCGTTATATAATCTTAGTGATATATAACTGTTGTTTCCATTTAATCATTGAATTTAGTGTTCTTCCTTTCATATATCAATGAATTAAGTTTCGCTCTCGCTTTTCCCCCGCAGGCCAGGTGATTTACCCGGGTAAGGTGACAGACGCCCCCTGCTTCCGAGTGGGCAACATTGGCCACCTGTTTCCCAGAGACATGCAGTTCCTCCTGACTGCTGTGGAGGAGGTTATGCGGGAGATGGGTTTGCCGATGCCCCTGGAATGTAGTTCTTAGTGATGGACTCCTTAAGATTATTAATACTGTCTTTTTGCTGTCTTTTCTATGCATTCTTAGTACAGTGTTTTTACCATGTTTCCTTGTCTTTTTGGTTGCATCATCCCTTTTAATTTTACTGTTGTCTTCCTTTAATACTAGACGATTTTATGAAGCTCTGGAAAGGTCTCTCCTAATCAGAGGGATAAATTCTAAGTCTTGAATTTGGTCTCAATGCTTCCTATTGGGCAACATCGGCTACCTGATTCGCAGAGACATACAGTTATTTCTGACTGCTGTGAAGGATGTCACGTGGGAGATGGGTCTACCCGTGCCCCTGTAGTGTAGTTCTTAGGGATGGATTTACTTCTCATTCTTAGTACTCTCATTTTGCTAAATTTTGTGTCCATCTTCTGTGCTATCTTTCATATTCATTTTTACTGTTGTCTTACCTCAATACTAGACAATATTATTCAGGTCTCTCCTAATCAAAGGACTAGTTCATAGTCCTATACGTTCTATCAATGCTTCTGAATGGTCAACATCGCCCACCTGCTTCCCGGAGACATGCAGTTCATTCTGACTGCAGTGGAGGAGGTCATGCGGGAGGTTGTGCTCCTCGAGGCTGACAGGAAGGGATGCATTTCCTTCCCCCCCCCCCTTTTTTGTCTGTGCTACCTTTTCATTTTTAGTACTGTATTTATTATTTTCATGTCCTTGTTTTACTTTCTTCGCTTTCTCCTTAGTAGTGTTGTTATTTTTATGTCTTTTTATTTTACATTGTTGGTGCTACATTTTCTTTAAATTCTTAGTACTCTCTGTCCTTTTAAACACAGTGCTGCTTTCCAGTTAATTTTTAATGCTGTATTCCTTCTGAATTCTTAGTACTATAGTTCCTTTCATAAATTTATCCGAGTGGCAACATAGGTCATCTGTAATTTGAAGACATGCAGATCTTTCTGAGTGTGAGTGAGATAGGTCTGTCTGTGCCCTAAATGATAGTTCTCGGGGTTATTGTCTGTTTTTTATGTATCATATAACCTCTTCAGCAGGATGGAATTATTATAATATCAACTACAATGGCTAACATTAGGTGATTTGACTCTGCTTATAAAGAAACTCTACAGGAATCAAAGAGGTAACATGTTCAATTACAGATTCTTCAAAGGCTTAATAAAATTAAATAATGATAGCCACAAGAAAACTAGATATGCCATCTTTGTACTTGAACAGTAAAGTCTTACTTATCATTCTTTTCTGGTGTTTATCCTTCTCTTGGTTGTACTTATAGGTGTCATACAGATGAATTTACCTTTCTCCCTTACTCCTTTTGTATCAGTCATATAATTGTATATATATAATTAATCTAATGTTATTAAGATTTCATGTTTCAGAGGGATTTAGGCCTGTCCTTTAGAATTGTATATTATATATTATTTTGTGTTTATTATTACAATCAATATTTACTGTTGACGTTCAATTATTTCTTCAATGGAATACATTAAGTTTGCATATCTATATTTTGGGATGAATCAAGATACACCCTGTATTCTTTAATTGGGACGCAAACCTCTGGCATTTATCATATCTAAACATTTCGCAATTTGTCTGCATTATTTATGTTTCTATTGGTGCTTTGGATGGAATTTCTTATATTTAGGCGGCTGAACTCTCCTCCTCCTTCTTTGGTTACCTTATAGTAATGTTAAATTATTATAAAGCAGATGGGTAGATAGATCAATATATAAATAGATACTTACTCTTGCCAATATCCTTTTTCATAAGTACCATTAACAATATATAACGTGTGTTAGTATCTGCATTCCAAGAATGTTTCGAGTTGAATCCCTCCAATTAATATAATAATTCTGCCTGTCCCAATCAATCAATCTTCAACAGACATCTTAGCAACGATCAGTCGATATGTTGCCACTTGCTTTCCTTTATAATAATGTATTAACACTATGTAAGCTGCCCACTCTCGACAATAAACCAATTCTTTCTCTGACCACCAGATTATTTCCAAGCGCGCTTCCCACCTACATATAAAAAATATACATAAACCAAACTGGTCTAAACCAGCGATTATATCGTTATTCCCCAGAGGTCTGATGATTGGGAGACACACTTAATTAATAACCATGACCTTTGATGGTGTTATGGCCGAGGGAGTGCAGTTAATTGGCAAACATTAAAGCATTTTGGCTCGACTCTTTCAATTTGGTGGTGAAGTTTGTTCATGTTATTACATTGTACTGGTTATCACAAGGATCAGGTCAGCTAACCCTCTTTGTATACCATGATTCATTTATTATTTTATTGTGGCAATCAGTCGACGATTGTATTGGTTTAGGAAGGAATAGTGGGAGTCAGTGGGTTAATTCAGATAAAAAATATTCCTTCCATTCATAGAGGGCCTCCCAAAGCAGAGTAAAATCGACTAATGTAAGCCAGAACTTAATGCAAAAGCGTGTCCTTCTGCTGAAAGAACGCATGAATTAGCGATTACAAAAGTAGTTCGGTTCAACTCTTTCAACCAGATGGTGTGCTTTGTCCATTATGACATTGTAGTATTAGCACAAGGGACAGGTCAGGGAAGTTCATTGGTTACACCCGCTGAGGGCTGTTCTCGGACACTGTGATGTGCGGGGGAATGCGAAAGATTAGAAAAATAGAGCCATAAAACAACTAGACTGCAAATGACATACGTAGATACCGAATTAATTCAATTCAACTAGGGAAGTAATTGTTTTGGTCAGTTGAATGGGAAACTGTGTATACATTACCCCGTAAGTATGGAACATAATTTATAAATAGAGTAATAATAATAATATTTATTCAGTTAGCATTTTACAGTGTTGGTACCACATAATATGTTACAAATATGACATGTACCAGCCTTGCATAATTCCAACTAAGGATAGCCCAATAAGGCCGTTAGGCATATTTCCATTGGCGTCCTTGTGGGATTAGGTTAGCTGGGAAAAAAGGGAAAAGGGGAACTCTCTCCCTCAATGTGTCTTTCCCTCATCCTATGACTTGACCTGCATCAAGTTCCATGTGTCCAGATATTTTGACTGTAACTTACTTTGAATATGTCTCGCTATCACTCTTGCAACTTTGGGGGAGACTTGTTACAGGCTGCATTACCTTTTGTCTCCTTCATAAACAAATAACAAGGAGGAATAATTCTTAGCGCTTATCTCACTTTGAGTTTAATTGAAGCACAACTGTTTTCAGACAATATAAAAGAGTTCACACTTCTGAATGATTAATATATAATTATGTTATTTAACTTTGGTTTCTCGTAGACATAAAACAACAAACTGTTTTTCATCACCCTATTCATTAATTGTCCACATTCCCTTTTCGTATAAAACAATTCACATCCCATTATACACAGCCTTAGTAAATACCACCACATTACTTTTAAGGGGGGTCACCGTTTTGTTTACCTTTCTCTCTTTCCCTGGCTTTTATCCATTCGGCCCCATTCAGCCAACTGTTTTAAGACGTTTATCCCCATCCAGGTGTCCATATCTTCCTGGCGAGCAATAGCGAGCCAGCATTGCATGGAGAAATCCGGGTTCGCCCTAGACATTTTTCTATCGAAAAATGTACAAATTTAGCTTGCTGTTAAAACAAAAAAATATATATATATGCTGGCTCGCTACCGCTCGCTAGGAAAATATTGACACCTGGATGGGGGTAAGCGTCTTAAAACAGTAGGCTGAATAGGGCCGAATGGATGCAAGCCAAAGAAAGAGGGAGAGAAAAAGAAAAAAAGCGAGGTGGGCTCCCTTAATTTTATATTATTATCAGTCATGTCAACAAATCCCCTTGTTGACCCAAGCCCTTATAGGTAAAAGACTGAAGTTAACCCTTTGAGTACCAGCGACGTGTGTTATATTATATTATAGCTATATTTAGACGATACAATGCAGCTTAGGAAGGATCTGTGCCTACAAAAGGGTTGGTTGAGATAGTTTGAAGCCTTATTATTGCTAGAGGTGCTTCCTGATCTGAATAAAATCGTCTTATAGTTCCTAGAATATGATGAAAAGGACGTCCCTGGTACTGTAGGGGTTAAGTATCGAGTCATCAAGTGAAAGTCTCAAGTAGATTTGCCAGCCATGATATGCAAATCAAGTCTGGAATCATTTATGTAAATACCAGTTAAAATCTCGAGTTTGTTGGTGAATGCTCCAAGTCAAAGCTAAAGTCGTAATTGTCTATTCTAAAGGAGTGTCTCCAATGATTATTGATATGTGCAAGCAGTCTCATAAAATTCCAAGATTAATGTATCATGTATATATAAAAAAAATGTATTGTACATTTTTATAATTATTATTTATATTATCGTGATCCTCGAAAAGGTGGCCAATAATGTTACAAAATTATATATAAGGGACGTGCAAAATAGAAGTAATATTAAGCATAAACCAAACAGGGTATTATAATTTAATGTTAATTCTCAATTAGCATTAATTTCCCCTTTTTATGTAAGCAGAGTTTATCACGATAAATCCCAAATTACAGTGTATATATATAGTATTTGTGAGATGTACTTGATATTAATAACTCTCGTGTTTGGCTGGGCTAGAAATAAAATTATATCTCTATAACTCGAGTTGCGTGGGTATTCTTTTACAAATCCCTGTATGGTATCCTGGAATATAGATCCTGCGACTTGTGTATGAATTAAAATACAGTCTCCAAGTAGGATTTCCCTTCTCCTGAATATATATAGGCAAGGTTAACATATTATATCACTCCGTGGTGTCGTGGATTGAAAGCTTGGACACTCGTTCTGAATGTCGTAGGTTCGAACCCGGCTGGGAATATATATATATATATATATATATATATATATGAAGAGCAGGGTTAAGTAGACACAACATTTAATTAGTATTATATTCAGAAACGTTACATTATCTAAGATATCAAAATGTATCGTATATTCCTGGAACTTAAGATTGATTGTTTTTGAGGTTTGATTTCTTTGGTTGACAGAATATATTAAAACATCATTAGTATTCAGAGAGAGAGAGAGAGAGAGAGAGAGAGAGAGACTAAACCTTGCTCTCTACTATAATATCTCCTTCCGCTACCATTTTGGTCTTTGACGACTTGGATCTGGAAAAAAGACAAAACCTTTATTAGATTCACTTTACGATAAATATTTTGTTCACATAAATTAATTACACTATAATGACTATAATGATAACAACAATATTGCTCTTTCTTACATGCATCCAGGTATTCATTACAATTGTGATATCTCAATTAATCTCAATTAACCGTTTTGACTCATGGATATCCCTTCTTTACTTAAAAATATCTTCTAGTAATAGCCAGAGTGAACTGTCAAAATGCGTCATAATCCTTAAGGGGTTAAGTTAAGTCATTTCAAGCAAATTACAGACTTACCTTACTTCTTGATTTGTTAATTTATGTTAGCGTTTCTTATTTCTGTAATTACAAATAGCTTGAAAGGTAAAAATAAAAGTAGCTCTGGGCCAGCTGAAAATATTGCCGGGTCTACAGTACGGGTAAGAGCATAAATGGTGACCACCAATTTGGATCAGCATTTAACACAAACGAGTTAATAATGTTTTATTACAACCCACTCACTTCAGGAGTTTAATTTAAAGGTTCATTGATTCGAATTGGTGTAACCTTATATATGCTCACGACTTTACATAATACCATAAGGTATATTTTAATTGATAATTTTATATAATAATTATAGATGACAAGTACTACTGCAGGCCAACGGGATCACCCAAATCGTTCAATTTTACCTTGCCTTATCTTCTTGTAATTAGTGTTTATATTCTAACCTCCTTTGACTTAAAGTCATCTAGATCCATATGTATCGCGAGTAGTAATTATTACAGTATGATTTCCCTGATTTTGTGTTTAGATGTGTTCAAATATATACTCTTAAAATGTTACAGTTGCCATGTTCAATATCGCACTCACATATATTACGATGTAGCTCTCTCCGAGGTGAAATTTTCTATAAATGGCCTGATTTGGTGTGAACGTTAAACATACTACTGATCTGTCTTGATAGCCTAATGCTTAGTGTGTGGAACTTCGGTGTGAGTATCCTAGGTTCGAGTCCTTGGAGTACCACATATATTCATTACTTTCATTGATTTCATTAGGTTTACTTGTAATGTAATTGATGGGTTGGTGAAAACAAATATGAAATAGTAGTGGTGCCCGATAAAGTGTACCTGTAATGATTCCTCCCTCACTGATTACTTCACTTGTGGGAGTTATAGCAATTGATTACTTGTGAGTTTCAGGCTATAAGGAAGTTGGAGCTGTAAACATCGATATAGAACAGAAATACAATAATAATTTATGTTTCTGGTGAGTAGAAATGATGTTGAATTGGGTTGTATTTATTTATGTATGTAATACGATCATATCTTAGCTGGTAATTCTGCTATATATCGATGTCTACAGGTCCAACTTCCTTACAGAACGAAACTCGCAAGTGGTTAATTGATGAGCATACAGTGAAGGTGAAGTTGATGCTCGAGTTGGGTTTCATCTTTCTCATAGAACACCGTGGAACAAGAGAGTCAATTCCAATCGTGCCGCGTCCGTGTTTAACTATAGACGATTTGTGATACGATTCTGCCCATAGAAGCACACGAAAAGCAGTACCCTATCTTTAAATCCTATTAAACCTGCCTGAGGTAGTCTAGTGTCTGTTTCTTCAAGGGTTTGAGAGGAGAGAGATAAATGTGAGTTGGAAAGAGGCAACCACAGAACCAGAGGAATTATAAAGTGCCAAGTTTTATGGCCAGTCAACTCCACCTCTACCCTGTTCCTCTTAACACCAGCCCAGCCGACGCTCAGGGGTTTAGTGTGGTGTTGGCGTTTAATTGACCACTTGCGAGTTTCAGGCTATAAAGAAGTTGGAGCCGTTAGCATCAATATAAAACGTGAATGCAAACATATATGTAGGTTTTTGATAGATAAAAAGTATGATTTATTTAGTTTTATGTATTTATATAAGTACTAGAACTGCATTTTAGCTGATAATTTTGCCAAGTATCGATGTCTACAGCTCCAACTTCCTTATAGCCTGAAACTCGCAAGTGGTCAATTGTTATCCAGGTTATTGTGTTGGTGTTGCCATTTCCGATAACTTTGTTCACAATGTTGGTTTTCACAGCATTTCAGTAGAGGTAGTTTCAACAAAGATATGATCTATCTATCTATCTATTGCCTGACGCCGTGATCCCCGAAGGGGTGGCCACGAACGAACCGCCCCCATGCACCTCTGTCCCCAGTCAGTCGACGCCCCTCCCCCCAACCAGCACCGCCTTCGTTCATGTAGTTCCTCACTCCATCCTTCCACCTCATATTCGGTCTACCTCTCCCCCTCTGTCCCTCCACCTCGCTCTCGTACACCCTCTTAGTCATTCTCTCGCTTTCCATACGTTCCATATGGCCGAACCATCTCAAGTTGTTCCTTTTCACACTTTCCAGCACATCTACCTCCACACCACACCTCCTTCTTACTTCCTCATTAGTCTGTCTATCCCTCCATGTAACTCCGCACGCACTCCTTAAGTAATTCATTTCCACTGCTCTCACTCTTGGTCTGAGTCTCTCAACCAACGTCCATGCTTCGCTTCCGTAAGTCAGTGTCGGGATTACCACACTGTCATGCAAGATGTGATATGGGGAGAAATATGTTTGGAGAAAGACGGTTTTCATCCTATCACGAAAATATTATCAACATTTTCTTACCTAAGCTTTAGTAAGACTCTTGCCACCTAATAAATTAATCATTCAGACTAGTTGCCAATACCAGTAAAAACAAACTTATTTTTTTGTAGCAGCTGATTTTTCGATAATTAATGAAAAAAACTGCTATGTCCCTGCTTCATATTATTGCCAGGTTTCCATAATTAGCATATTAAACTATAAACAGTGTCATAACTGAGCAACCAAGATGGGTGTCCCCAATTTCTTCAATGTCCTGCCTGGGAATCAAACTCGGCCCCTTTGAGATGTAAGCCAAACGTGCTAACCAATGCGCCACAGCTCACCATATGATTAACTACAGTATAGAACTAAAGGGAAAAAAACAAACTTCATCCCATTGCAAGGATTAACCCACTCTGTACCGGCAACGTCCTTCTCACTACATTCTGGCAACTACTAGACGATTATATTCAGCTTTGGAAGAATCTGTGGTAGCTAAAAGGATTGATTGAGATACTTTGTAGCCATTTAATGGTTAGAGGTTCTTACTAAGCTGAATATAATCATCTAATAGTTGCCAACATATTATGAAAATTACGTCACAGGTATAGTACGGGTTAAGGGAGCCTACCTCGCTTTTTTTCTCTTTCTCTCCCTCTCTCTTTGGCTTTTATCCATTCGGCCTCATTCAGCCTACTATTTTAAGACGTTTACCCCTATCCAGGTGTCAATATTCTCCGTGAGCCAGCATATATATATATTTTTGTTTTGACAGCAAGCTAAATTTGTAAATTTTTCTACAGAAAAATGTCTCCAGCGAAGCCGGATTTCTCCATACAATGCTGGCTCGCTATCGCTCGCCAGGAAGAAATCGACACCTGGATGGGGATAAGCGTCTTAAAACAGTTGGCTGAATGGCGCCGAATGGATACTAGCCAGGGAAAGAGAGAAAGGGAGAGAAAGATAAAACAAAGGTTGGTGACCCCCCTTAAGTTTACATGTACCTGAAGCATCGTGGGGCGGACTTTATCGCGAACATCTCAGCCTGGGGTAGCGTCTGGGGGAGCGCCGCGCCCCCCGTCTCCGGCAGTAGAACAGTACAGGAGCCCCCCACCACTGATAGTCCGGCAAACACCAGCAGAGGCAGCGTCCTTTGATGTTCACCCTGTTACAGATAAACAAATGTTTAGTATTTTTGCATATGCTTATGTAGTTTGCTATGTAAGCCTTTGTATTTATTATGAAAAATATTATCGAGAGATAAATTGTTGTATATACAGTATATATATATATATATATATATATATATATATATATATATATATATATATATAGTATATATTTATATATACAGTATATACAGTACATACTGTATATATATATATATATATATATATATATATATATATATATACACAGTATATATTTATATATATATACAGTATATATTGTATATATATATATATATATATATATATATATATATATATAGAGAGAGAGAGAGAGAGTGTGTGTGTGTGAGCGAGTTGGTGTGGTTGTGTGAGAGTGAGTGTGTGTGGTTGAGAGTGAGAAAGAAAGGAGGACCCCCTAGACTCCCCTTCAAGATAAATTTGTACATTTTTCGGTAGAAAAAAATTCCGGCCGAAGGCCGGTTCCTCTTAAAATTGCCGGCTCACCATCGCTCGCCAGGAAATAATAGACACCTAATTGGCACGAAAGGTCTTAAAATTGACAACGAAATGGGGCGAAAGGTGTTAAAATCGCCAAACTAATACACCAACCCCTCAATAATCTCTCCCTATTAACCCCCTCAATATTCTCCCTCCCTCAATAATCTCTCCCTGTCAATACACTATCAACCCCCTCAATAACCTCTCCCTGTCAATACACTATCAACCCCCTCAATAATCTCTCCCTGTCAATACACCACCAACCCCCTCAATAATCTCTCCCTGTCAATACACCACCAACCCCCTCAATAATCTCTCCCTGTCAGTACACCATCAACCCCCTCAATAATCTCTCCCTGTCAATACACCACCAACCCCATCAATAATCTCTCCCTGTCAATACACCATCAACCTCCTCAATTATCTCTCCCTGTCAATACACCACCAACCCCCTCAGTAATCTCTCCCTGTCAATACACCACCAACCCCCTCAATAATCTCTCCCTGTCAATACACCATCAACCCCCTCAATTATCTCTCCCTGTCAATACACCATCAACCCCCTCCATAATCTCTCTCTGTCAATACACCACCAACCCCCTCAATAATCTCTCCCTGTCAATACACCATCAACCCCCTCAATTATCTCTCCCAGTCAATACACCACCAACCCCCTCAATAATCTCTCCCTGTCAATACACCATCAACCCCCTCAATTATCTCTCCCTGTCAATAAACCATCAACCCCCTCAATAATCTCCCCCTGTCAATACACCACCAACCCCCTCAATAATCTCTCCCTGTCAATACACTATCAACCCCCTCGATAATCTCTTCCTGTCAATACACCATCAACCCCCTCAATAATCTCTCCCTGTCAATACACTATCAACCCCCTCAATAATCTCCCTGTCAATACACCATCATCCTCTTCAATAATTTCTCCCTGTCAATACACCACCAACCCCCTCAATAATCTCCCCCTGCCAATACACTATCATCCCCTTCAATAATTTCTCCCTGTTAACCCCCTCAATAAACTCTCCCTGTTAATACACCATCAACCCCCTCAATAATCTCTCCCTGTCAATACACCATCAACCCCCTCAATAACCTCTCCCTGTTAACCCCCTCAATAATTTCTCCCTGTTAACCACCTCAATAATGTCTCCCTGTCAATACACCGTCAACCCCCTCAATAATATCTCCCTGTCAATACACCATCAACTCCCTCAATAATCTCTCCCTGTTAACCCCTCAATAATCTCTTTGTTAATTAATACACCATCAACCCCTCAATAATCTCCCCGTTAATACACCATCAACCCCTTCAATAATATTTTTGTTAATACACCATCAACCCCCTCAATAATCTCTCCCTGTTAACCCCTCAATAATCTATTTGTTAATGCACCATCAACCCCCTCAATAATCTCTCCGTCAACCCCCTCAATAATCTCCCTGTAAATAAAACATTAACCCCCTCAATAATCTCTCCCCGTTAACCCCCTAAATAATCTGTCAAAAACGCCATCAGCCCCTTCAAAATATTTCCCTCTCATAACACCCATCAACCTTTTACAATAATCTCCCCCACTCAAACCCCGCAAATTGTTCCCAATAATATTTCCCTGTCAAAATCCTCCACCTCAATTACCACCCTGTCATTTTTTGTCCACACACGCCCAGTAGACATCTCTTTCACCTCAATAGCCTCTCTCTGTCCAAACCCTCTTCATCACCCCCCCCCCCCCCTCCTCCTCTATTTCCCGTCCATCTTTTCTCTCCCGACTACGACTTTGGTAATGTTATCTAGAACCCTGACATAAATCCGCTTTGGAAACACTTAAAGTAGCTTAACAATCTTCACTAGTGTCCTTGTAGTGTTCCTTCAATTTCAACACTTTCCGTTCTCTCTTGACTCATTATTTTCTTTTGTCTGGCTATTGCATTTATTTTTTATTTTATAATTTTCTTTAAACCACCTTTCTTTTATTTGCTTCTCTTGTGGTGTATGACTTAATTAAGCTTATGTTTTGTTATTGTATTCCTTCATTCCCCCAGTTTCTTGTCGTTGTTGCGTATTCTTGACAATGCACCCCAAATATTTTGTGATGTAATACTTCTTTGTTCATATTGTTGTAGTTGTTGTTGTTGTTGTTGTTGTTGGTGGTGGTGGGGGTGTCGCTTTTCAATTGTTCATCTTGCCATTACTGTGTTATTCTATTCCGTGTGTTATATTTGATCTCATTCCATCTCAATATTCTTTTTCCTCTTTTGTTTTATGCTTCCACAGTTAGGCCTTTTCACATTATTAAGTAAAATAATTTACTAACTGGTTTTGTTTGTTAGTTATCTAATTATAATTTATTTCAATTCCATATTGTATTTTACCAAAGTTAGTACACTCCAGCGATTGTGTGCGCGTGGGTGTGTATTGTTAGTTATCTAATTCTAATTTATTTCAATTCCATATTGTATTTTACCAAAGTTAGTACACTCCAGCGATTGTGTGCGCGTGGGTGTGTATGTGTGTATGTCTGTGTTCTTTCACGACCATTATTCAAATATGTGTTAATTATTGCAGAACATAATTTTGAGCCGAACATTATTTTTGTAACAGCCTAATCGCATATATTCTACTGATAAAATGTTTTTTTCCGGCTCAGTCTTGTTCATTAGTTAACTCTACTGTAAGTAATGCAGGTGTTACAAAACAGTTCACACACACACACACCCAAACACACACTTGCTTATGGTAGTCCATCGTAGTCCGATGATGACGTTCCCTTCCTGCAAAGCAGGAAGAGAAAACCTGCGCATAGAAGAGTTTAGAGTGCCGAGGGAGGTGCGCAGTTCCAACTTCACTATCTTGGTACTGAACAGGGGTTGCTGATGGCAAGGGGGTTACCCAAGACGACCAGCTCCTGCTCAATACTGCAGGGGACTGCCGGGATTCCAGTTTGACGGAAACCGCCAGGACGTGACCCCTACGTCTGCTTTTCTCTCAGGGTGTGCTCCCCTAGCCTTTGTCTTACTAGACTAAACCACAAGGCAGTGGGTGTGCGGTTGTTGGTAGATGACAAGGATGCACATCATACCTCTGGGGGCCACCGTATGCCCCGAGATCCCCTATTGATTTAGCCTGGGGTCGCAAGACATCCAGTTACCGTGTGTGGCCCCGGGGAGGCACAATAGGAGTCTTGGTGATGGAGAGGCTATGTACTGGCAGAGGGAGACTTACGCACTCGGCTCTTCTTTTCACCACAAGGGTTAGCCAGCGGCAGCAGCTGAAAGCGAGAATTGCATGCAAGCAAGCAGCACTACACCAACATGCTACTGCACTAGTCGCATCACATCACCCTGTGTGATAACACCTTCCCTACCTCCCCGTCCTCATTCAGACTCCCCTCCCGCCCTCGCCACTGCCCGCTAACCTTTCCTACCTCCAGGGGCGTAGCTAGAGATTTGAAGGCCCAGGGGGCTTGGTGCCTGGAGGGGCCCCCTCCATGGTTTGCTTATTATAGAAGGGGGTGGGGGTGGCGAGCGAAGCGAGCCTAATCAGTTGGGGGGTTCGGGGGGGCGCTGTAAGCCCCCCCGAGAAAATTTTAGAATAATAATGCTACCTAGGTGCATTTTGACGTTATCCATGACTCAATAGTGGGGTACTGGTAATAATTTAATATACAATTAATTATTATATCACTGTTATCTAATGGATTAGGAATACATGTACAATGGATGGTACAATACTGTAAAACATATAGGCATATATCTTCTAAAACCCTAAACGTACTTTCCTGAGGTTAAAAACAAACTAAAAATATATTTTTGTCTATGCAGTATGTATACTAACTTTAGCTATTTATTCATATTTTTTGGTGAGTAAATTATTAAAAGGTTATACAAATGATAAGTGATTAAGGATTGGTATAATGTTTAACATTTGGTTAAATATAAATTTATAAATAAATAATTCTAGTTAAACTCGATAAACAATAATGGGGTTGAGAATGTTCTTCCTACAAATGCCATTTCCTAAACAGAGAATGTTTAGGCCTTATTATCTCTGCTAGGTTATATCACAATTTAATCATATAATATACAAAAAAGAAAAGAAAAAGAGGGAAATCTTAATTCTTAACTTTGACTTAATACTTTGAAGTATATAGAGCATTTTGTGATCATTTTCATCCTACCTACTTTGATGAACTCTTTCTCTTTGTCGTTCATTAGGCATGTCTGAAATAAGAATATAAAATATAATACTAATAAAATAATAAAAAATAATAATGTATATGAAACGTGATAACATTAAAATATTATTTCAACCCCACCACTGGCGTTAGGGAGTTAAAATAGGCGTCATTGGTAGGCCTAATCAAGCTATGCATTACCTCAAATCTCAATACTGGGGGCCTCTTCTTGAGAACCCCAGTAACTTGTTAGAAAGCTTACCAATGTTTGCACCTGACCCTGAACCAGCCAAAGGGCTAGATTAACCTACAAACGAGTATTCAATGCTCACAACTGTGTTCCTTCTTATTTCACAGTTCCTGGGCTTGATATGTACAGCCACCATAGCCTATATATGGAAGGCGTATGGTAGCATAAATAAAAGTGCTCCAGTCTAAATTTGAAAGAATGAGTCATAGTGCTCATAGCCTAACCAAGGTAGCCTACACTCTACACCATTAATGTTGCCTCGCTATGCTCTATTTTAGCTGATGTATTGCACCCATACTTAATTGACTAATATTAAACGACTATGCATCTTTTTCACGATAAAGCTAAGGTTTAGTAAGACCATAAACATTGTATAGGCTATGTTAGGCCCCCTAAAGTTCGAGAAAAAAATATGAGACCAAAACATAGGCCTACAAATTTCAAGGCCTAAAAATTTAGCACTTTAGAAGTTTAGCCTACTCTACAAATATCTTCGATACCACTCAACTTTCTCCCAAGGTTAAGTACATATGAAGTACATACATAAGTACATCTATGAAATATAGCTATTGATTTGACCATTACAGTTCACGAAAAAGAAAATATTACCGACATTTTTGGTTCATATATTTATATATAATTGTATGTAGGCCTTATCTTCGATTATACACTCAACTTACTAACAATCACCATGTTTCTTGTTGTCAAATTAGGCTATATCTTATTATTCCTTTACACATGCTTACGAAAAACACAGTATATTAACCAACTGTCAAACTCAATAGTGCTATTTTGTAATGTATATAAAGTATCAAAAAACAGAAAAAGAAAAGTATAATCATCAGGCCTACCTATAGGCAGTGTGTCCTAAGCAAGTGGCGGGTAGGAGGCTAGGATTGAGAGCGACGATGTTTTCCCTTGCACCGCCAAATCAATACTGAGTCTGATGGAGTGATCGTTATTTTTCTAATTTTAAATACCCATGACGTCACAGGATAGAAGAAAAGAAAGAGGTTAAATCAGAAAACACACATGGTGTTTATTTTACTCATTATTAATATTACTTATATATACAGTATATACTATTAGTATAATTAATATTATTTTCAGATCCATTTGGGGGCCCCCTTCTCTTGGGGGCCCGGGGGGCGATTTCAAACAGCCCCCTCCCGCCCCCCCCCCCCCTTAGCTACGCCACTGCCTACCTCCCCGTCCTCATTCAGACTCCCCTCCCGCCCTCGCCACTGCCCGCTAACCTTCCCTACCTCCCCGTCCTCATTCAGACTCCCCTCCCGCCCTCGCCACTGCCTGCTAACCTTTCCTACCTCCCTGTCCTCATTCAAACTCCCATCCCGCCCTCGCCACTGTCCGCTAACCTTTCCTACCTCCCCGTCCTCATTCAGACTCTCCTCCCGCCCTCGCCACTGCCCGCTAACCTTTCCTACCTCCCCGTCCTCATTCAGACTCCCCTCCCGCCCTCGCCACTGCCCGCTAACCTTTCCTACCTCCCCGTCCTCATTCAGATTCCCCTCCCGCCCTCGCCACTGCCCGCTAACCTTTCCTACCTCCCCGTCCTCATTCAGACTCCCCTCCCGCCCTCGCCACTGCCCGCTAGCCTTTCCTACCTCCCCGTCCTCATTCAGACTCCCCTCCCGCCCTCACCACTGCCTGCTAACCTTCCCTACCTCACACAAACACACACTAACATGCAAGCACATAACTCATACTCGCCCACTGACACACAAACACACGCACGTATACACACCCATACACACAAGCACTTACAGACATGCAATACTAACTAATACTAACTAATGCTGACTAACACTAACTAATGCGCGTGTCCCTTACACCTGACCATGGTGGGGAAGATTCCTACACACACACACAGGGAAGGTGTGGTGGAGTGGTCTTGCCACTGGACTGGTAATCCAATGGACTCGGGTTCGAATCACATTATGTCAATGGGAAGATATGATTGGGATGGAATCTGTGTTGTACATGTGTGGGGAGGTTCCTCTCACACCGCTCTCCTAGACAAAGTTGAAAGGAAGGCCTTTCGTATCATTAACTCCCGTCCACTCACCAACTCTCTGCAATCTCTCTCTCAACGCCACAATGTTGCATCTCTCTCGCTATTCTATCGCTACTATAATAATCAGTGTTCCTCAGAGCTTTCCCGGTGTATACCACCTCCTTTACGTAGGGCACGTGGTACCCGTCTTGCAACTCAATCCCACCCCTACTCTGTGCAACTCTCCAACCCGAGAGTGAAACGTTACTCTCAAACTTTCTTCTACTCAACAGCTGAGCTCTGGAACTCTCTCCCAGAATCAGTCTTTCCCTCTTCCTATGACTTAACCCTTGTCTATCGGGGCCCGACTTAAGTCTGTATCGAAAAATTTGGACTATGTGGCAGGGCCCGACTTAAGTCCGAGTGCAATTTTGGCGCAATATTGGCTCTGAGAGAGAGACGAGTGACAGGAGGAGCATGGGTTACCTCATGGCCGCCGTGGACCAACTGAGAAGTACTCCACTTACATCCACCCTCACTCCCTCGCTACATACGTAATTATATAAAGAAATTACCGTATTTTAGCAATTTTGACCTTCGGTTGCACGATCGTTGCAAGACAACCAGTGATCGTAGAAGGATGGTTCGGGTGTCATTGGAAAGCTCAATTTACGCACTTTCAGGGATACATACTTATATTACGCTCTGGGTCTTGTTTATGCATGAAAAAGAGCACGGAAACAACCCCATTTATGGTAAAAAAAAAAAACGCTGAGCGGCACAGTGAAATATACTCCACCACCCGCTCTTTGAGCGTTAAATTGCTTCAACCTCCGTGTGTCCAGGCATTTTGGCTCGAACGTCCCTTGATTTTGGCCCTGTCACTTTCAACTATGGGGGAGGCACTCGCTATAGGCAGTTCTGCCTTTTGCCTCCCTCAATCATATAAAAAAAAAAAAAAAAAAAAATAGTAGGCCTATCAGTGCATTACCAAAAAGCCTACCGAAACGCCAAAAAAATACCCTAAATGTTCCCTTATTAAATAGCACTGTATGAATATTCCCATGTTCAAATAATCCTACAGGGGGACAATGCCTATTGAGTTAATTGCTCAATAGGTGACGTTCTGAGAGTGAGCGCCCGAGTCTAGGGGAAGAGACAGTGAAGCACGGATCGAGGCGAAGCAGCTTTAGAGATGGGGCTGCTTCGGGCCGTGAGTGGGTGCTTCACATGTCTCACTCCCTAGACTGGAACGAGACCTCACGGGCTTCAACGTGTTGAGCTGTAGAATGTACAGGCTCTCAGCCTATGCCCGAGAGGGAGTAGTTGGAATATAGAAGAAAAAAAAAAACACTCGCTCTCTCTCTCTCTTAAAACTAAAATACCCACCAGATAAACAATAAGAGGGGACAGGAAGATAGCGACTCCTCCCAGTGTCTCCGCCAGTGCCTGTCCCTGCCCCCTCACTATGGTAGGGAAGATCTCCGGTCCGTACTGCAGGGAGATGTAGTAGGACCCTGTGATGCTGGCCCGTCCTACCAGTCCCGCCATCAGCACCAGCCACTCGATCTCTGTAAGTACCGGTGTGTGGTTAGTTCGTAAAGTATGCTGGTCCATCCTTACTGTCTGTACCAGCCACTCGATCTCTGTAAGTACCGGTGTGTGGTTAGTTCGTATAGTATGCTGGTCCGTCCTTACTGTCTGTACCAGCCACTAGATATATACGTGCAGGTGTGTGTTTATTTAGTAATGTATGCTGGCCCGTCCTACTAGTTCCATCGTCAGTACCAGCCACTCGATCTCTGTAACTACCGGTATCTGGTTAGTATTGCAGGGAATAGTACTAAGACCCTGTGATTTTTGCCCATCCTACCAGTCCCTCCGATAGTAATAGCCACGTGATTTATATGTGCACAAATAATAGTGCGACAATATAGCACCACAGAATAGACGAAGCTGGCCACCAGAGAGACCATGACGACGACGACCAGAAGTAGTTTGTGGCCAAACCGTTATATAGGCCATGGGACATGCCAAGACAGCCGTGCCACAAAAGACACCAATAAGTAGATCACAAGTCTCACTTTTTTTTCAGTATACGGCTTTTACTATACTATTGTTATTATCTAGCCCTTCTTTAACTGATCTGTTGATATTCAATGTAAATTCAGCTCAATTTACTCCTAATGTATGCCAGCAAAACTTAATCCTAAATATTTATTGGGGTTGTTATAACTTATCACCACTACAGAAAACAAAACAAAATGCTCTTACCTTGGGGCACGACAGCATAGACGATCCCGGCCACTGCAGATACCATAAAGGTGATGACAAGAGGTAGTTTGCGGCCGAAGCAGTGTATGAGCCATGGGACACACCAAGACGATATCTCCACCGCTGACCCCAACAGATAGCTCACTAGGATGCTGCTCCCAAGGTTTGCGGTGTTCTGGGCGTGGCCGTAGTAACACATACACGCCATCATCCTGGAGGGCGTACGGAGATTGGGGTTTAGTGTGGTTTTGTTAATGTAGAGCTAAACAAAATACTTCCTCCTCAGACTCTTAGTCAAGCTAATTTTGTAAATGTTTCGGTAGAGAAATGTTCTGGCCAAAGGCCAGTTTCTCCTAGTTTACAGGTTTTGCTATCACTCACATTGACACATGAATAAACCGTCTTAAAATCCAAAAAGAGCACACCAAGACAGGACCTCAGCCATCGACCCCAACCGGTAACTCCCTAGGATGCTTCTTCCAAGGTTAGTAGTGTTCTAACAGTGGTAGTTTAGAGGAATAGGGGTTAGAGCTGGAAAAGTTAGGCACACAGAGTTAACTATATAGGGTAGAGAAGTAGAGCTTAAGAATTTGTCGGGTGCCGACCATGCAATGATGGCACCCTTGAGCATTATCAGAAATCAATGATAATATTTGATTATTCTTCATTTTGTTATTTACCCTTCAGTAAAAATAGGAAAAAATAACATTATGAGGTACGCCATTGCTAACAAGAATTGTATATGTATGTTTGTATAATGATATGTGTTCTAGATTTCAGATTCATCCTTCAGTACAAGCACCATCTCTCTAAGGAGTGTAATATTGTTAAATCAAGTATGGCTTGATAGAAGGGCAGGAAGACCCCCATTGAGATGGAGAGACTGTGTAAGAAAGGCTTTGGATGATAGAGGAATGACTATAGATCAGGCAGGGGAAGTGGTGGTGGACAGGAGTGAATGGAGAATGCTTGTGAATAGTTGAGTGAACACGTGGTCATTTGGAGTAAGGGGTCAGGCGCAAGTTAGACTAGATAATAGTCCATCAGGCGCCTGGCCCGGGGAGACGATTAATATGAAGGGTGTGCCTGGAAGTGTGGTGGGAGGGCTTGTGGCTTTGGCTCCGCTGCATGTCTGCCTGCCGAGATCGGAACCTCTCCGGGTGGTCAGGGGCCGGGGGAGTGCTGGAGCGACCTTGGTAACCCTGGTCTCTGGGTCTTCTCCTGGGTAACCTGGATGTGTGAGAGTTTGTGTTTTTTATCTGTGTTTATTTTTTGTTTTATGTTGTTTTTGTGTTTTCCCTGTTCTTGCTCTGTCTTGAGTCGGCTACCCCCAAAATGGGGATTGGGCCTGAGCATATAGATAGATAGATAGAAGTATGGCTTTATTGCTATAGTTGTCCCATAATTTGCAGTTTTCTAGGAAATACAGTAGTCATAAATGAGAACTGTATAATTTATTGGGAATCTTTAACATTTTAATGCAATAATTATATCTAATTAAAATCTTCATAGAGGGCTAGTTTGTGCACTAAATGGTGAATAAATAATTTAGAGCAAGTACCATTATACAAACATACATATGCACACCCCTTTAACAAAAACATTCCCAAAAATATGGAAGTGTTTTTATTAATGGGTGAATAAAGTATAAAAGGTAATACAGGAGAGTAGGGGCGCGGAGATTTACATTTGTTTATAGGAAGCCTCAGTTTGTCTTAAGATTCCCATTAATTGGTGATTCTCTAGGCACGGGACCACGTTCTCAAGCTTATTACACTAATTTTGAGTATATTGCTGATTTTTGGTTATTTTATATCCGTCCCCCACGACATTATTATTGGCCTATCTATAATGAATGGGCTATATATGTGCTCTCAGGTTAGGTTAGGACTTTAATTTGGTACTGGTTTTGTTGGTCCTAGTTATGATCTACTGCTTGAAATTATCTACTGGTTAAATTTTCCAGGAAGCAATGATTAGTTTTATTAATTTTAGGAGAGGTAGCCACCTTAATGCAGTGACAACATTAGTCATGTTTACTGTAATATTTCTAGCTGTACAGGCCCGCTGAACTTACCAGACAATAAGCACCAGAAGAATATTCCTCCTAAGACCGGGGTACCTGACGGCTTGTACGATGGACTGCCCCGATTTCTGGCTGTCCTTTTGCTTGGCCCCTTTTCCTTTCACTCTCACGTCTTCCTTTTGGATTAAACTCTTATGGGTTTCTTCGTCTTTCTTAAACTCTTCCGCTGCTGTTACCTTTCCGCTGCTATTTTCATCTTCTCGGTTAACCACATTGGGCGCCCTTTCACCATTTTCCTTTCGAGTTACTCCTTGATCGTTATATCTGATGCCGTGGTTGCTGTTGTCCTCGTAGACTGTGGCTTCGGCCTCCTTGTCCTCGCTCTTGTCCATGAGTTTCGCCAGGATGTCTGCCGGGAGCCGGCGGCCGTTCACTTTGGCCACAATCTCCAGTTGGCGTTTGGCGTCCTCGAATCGTCCTCGTGTTATGAGCCAGGAAGCAGACTCTGGAAGCCACCTAGAGAACGAGATCACACTATTAGCATGATATCTGCATGTATATATTATTATATTTTTTTACACCATCCAACTTCACTTCCAAACTCAATTAATGAAATCAACAAATACATGTGGCACTCCAAGGATTCGAACCTAGGATACTCACACCGAAATTCCGCGCGTTTATGCATTACGCTATCAAGACAGTCAAGATAAATCAATAACATTAGTATCTGTTCATGTTGACCCAGCGAAAAATGTAATCCCCTAGTACTCGAGTTCTTGTTTATTTGCAGATTACATTTAAATTAAATATTGATAGATTGTATTAAACATTAAACATACATTTCATTATTAATATTAAGTCACAGCTCCATAGTCAAGATAGGGGCATGATAATTCCTCATCCGGTAAAAATAAGTTAGAGTATAGTTTCTGGTGACCTATTCCCTCGCTTCATTAGCCTACTATGTCTTTAAGGGAGCCCACCTCGCTTTTTTTCTCTCCCTTTGGCTTGTATCCATTCGGCCCCATTCAGTAAACACTAACAGCCAACATACCCACAGTTTCACGCCCTTACTGAATTTAACCTAACCATAACTAATCTAACCTAACCTAGCCCAAGCCTAACCTACACTAACCTATCTTAACCAAGACTAGCCTGACCTAAACTAACCATTCAAGACTAGCCAAATCTAGCCTGACCTAAAGTAACCATTCAAAACTAAACTAATTTAGCCTAACCTAAACTAACTTAACCTATCCAAGACTAACCAAACCTAGCCTGACGTAAACTAACTAAACCTATCCAAGACTAACCAAGTCTAGCCTAATCTAAATTAACTAAACCTATCGAAGAGTAACACAATCTAGCCTAAACTAACTAACTAAACCTATCCAAGACTAACCAAATCTAGCCTAAACTAAACTAACAAAACCTATCCAAGACTAATCAAATTTATCCTAAACTAAACTAAGGGCTTTGGGATTGTGGCCGTTTTAATTGTGGCCATTTAAGAGTGTGGCCATTTTCCCCTGATTTGGTGTCAGAATATCTTTTCGTTGCGTATTTATTTATTATTAACTTATTATTTTAGTTATTTTGTTTTTTAAGTTGAAGGAAAAAACTCAAGACTCGATGTTGCTGCTCTCTCTTGTAACATAGCCAAAACACCACCACATGTTGAAAAGTTAGTGGCGACAAACACGTACCAGACATCTCATTAAGAATGTTAGAACTGTGTCGGTGATTTTTTGTTTCGTTTGTCATATTATTTAATGTGTGTATGTGTGTGTGTGTGTGTGTGTGTGTGTGTGTGAGAGAGAGAGAGAGAGAGTGTGTGTGTGTAATTCATAATTGTAGTTTGACAGGAATTGAGTTTTTGGCTCGTATTGTCCCGCTTCCTAGACATTATTACCAATTACAATTACCCATTTCCTTGCTCAAGGGAGATGGTAACCGCCGGCTATTTCTCAGAAAACCTTCATCAACCTGAGCGACATTTGAACCCGGTTTGCTGGGTTGCAGGCAGGGACGGTACCACTGAGACAGCCGCGCGGCTGTGTGTGTGTCTGTGTGTGATAGATATTTTGTTCAGTATTTTGATAGGGTAGGTTGCATAAGCTTTAAAACAATATCAAGCTTAACTCCTATAGTATTTGAGGACACATTGAGTTCTTTCATTCCTGCTCTCAGTAAACGATTATATTTAGATTAGGAAGGACTGTTGGAAGTTAGTGTTAATTGAGATATATCTTCCCGCTTTGAATTTTACTAATACAAAGAAAATTAATACAAAACAAGATTCGATTTAGGCCGAGATACCTTCGAAAATCTAAGGCCACGATTCATGTCCTAGAGTGTACAGTACAACCTAAGTCACAAATCCTGGCACAGCACGAGCCCTCGAAGAGCAACAATATGTATACCCTAAGGCCCTTTAACAACAGCAACAACAACAACAACAATATGTATCCTCAGAAATATATATGATAGTTAAACAAGAGCATGGAGATCCGATCTAGTTCGGGATAACTTCAACAAAACTAAGGCCACGAGATTATATCCAAGAGTGTACAGTACACCGTAAAATATGTATCCTGACCCAGTATGAACTATCGAACAGCATTACAAACCTTCGAAACGTAAATATTAGTTAAACAATTATAGGAAGGTTCGATTCAGTTCTGGACAGCTTCGAAGACTTAAGGGGAGATGGTTCACTTTTTGGGCGATTTTTGCATGTATTCGTTATTTTTCTGGTTTCCTCCCTAGACCTCCATCAAATTTAAAAAAAACATCCATTAGATCCCCCGTCTAGATTAATTTGTACATTTTTCGGTATAAAAATGCCACGGCCGAAGGTAGGTTCTACCAACATTACAGGCTCACTATCGTTCGCCAGGGAAAAAATCGACACCTAAATAGCACGAAAGGTCTAAATATTGACGAAGAAATGGGGCGAAAGGTCTTAAACTCGCCAAACTAATGGGCCGAACGTCTTATAATCTCAAAACTAGTGGGGCTAAACATTGTGGAGAAGGGGGTCCAGAAAACAGGCCATGGTTTATGTCCTAAAGTGTACAGTCATAAGCATTGATAGCGGCGCACCCACTTGTATATGTATCGAACACAAACGAGACAATACTATGGTTTATATAATACCTCGGATGTCCTGAGTCAGTCTTCTAGAAACTACCAAGAGAGGCAGTCAAAGCCATTAATTCCCATTCTCGTCCAATTAGCAAACTTTATCTCGTATACAGTACTGCTTCGGAAATATCAGTGATTACTATGTGCTGTGAAGTGGAATAGCCGTTATTAGTCGGATATTCCATGGCCTGTTTTAGGGGAGGTGTGGTGGAGTGGTCTTGCCACTGGCCTGGTAATCCAAAGGTTCCGGGTTCAAATCCCGATGTATCAATGGGAAGATATTATTGGGATGGAATTTGTGCTGTACCTGGTATCAGTGCATTACCACAAGCCCACCGAAACGTCAATAAAATACCCTCATTGTTCCCTGATTAAATAGCACTGTATGAATATTCCCATATTCAAAATATGCTATAGGGGTGCAATGCCTGGTGAGTTATCTGCTCAACAGGTGGCGTTGTGTGTGTGTAAGTGTGAGAGTCCGAGTGTAGGGGGTGAGACAATGAAGCACGGGAACGAGGTGGCTTCAGAGATGGGGTCGTTTCGGGCCATGAGTGAGCACCGTGCCTCATGTGAAGGCAAGATGGCAGGTGCTCGTTGTACTCTACGTGCTTCACATGTCTCACTCCCTAGACTGGAACAAGACCTCACGGGCTTCACTGTTCATTGTAAAGCGGTGAATGTTAAGGCTCTCAGCCTATGCCCGAGAGGAAGTAAGTTGGAATATAGAAGACAAAAAAAAAAAAGACAAAAAAAAAAACATAACACAAACTATAATTACCGATACACTCGGATACCATAGTCTCTAGCTCAATCACAAATAGTCGTGGATTTCACCTATTTCTAAATATGGAAGCATATCTCTTGAAGCAAAGTTATGAATATATGTGTCCATAAATCAATTACAAAACTATACATACCGGTACTATTTATTGAAAAGCAGGTTTTATCCAACAACCAATCAAGATGGTAATCATTGCATAAATACAAATATATACGAATTCCTATAAGTCCGAGTGTGCTTGGATTGACTATACGGATATAGAGTGAAAATAGCATAACGGAAAATAGATATGTTATTGACTAGATGTTATATAGTGATAGTGATAGTGATAGTGAATTAAGCATATTTGATATTGATATTGAAATAAACATTACAGAACAAAATACCTGTACTTGGATTGTAATAAACATTACAGAACAAAATACCTGTACTTGGATTGTTTGTACGGATATAGATAGTGAATAGTAAGCATGAAGAAAACACAGTATTACCCGGATATATTATATTGATATTGATAGTGAATTAAGTGTAATACAGGAAATATATATATATATATATATATCCACTTATTTTGACTACGTGGTGTAAATAAGCAGTGCACCGGTTTATGAGGTTGTTGGTGTTGTTGTTACCTGGCCAGACGCAGCTCAGGGTGGTAAACTGGGGAAATGTGTTGTTTCAAGACTTGTTGGGTGTTAGAGGGAGCGCAGGAAAAAATTTGCTTGAAGTTGTTGCAATGTGTTGGTCATTTAAGTCTCTTCCAGTGCCATAATGGAAACTATGGAGTAAAACTTTAACTTGTATATATATACTAATATTGACTAAACACAAGGGACTTCATTTTGAGACTTGATGTGATAATCTCTCATTTGTCAGTCTGCAATTGCTCCTACTTTACTCAGCCTTTCTTCGCATCACAACACCACACCAGGTAAGTCATTGACACCATTTATATTTGAACTTTTTAAATACGAATACACCTTAATTCATATTACTCTGGTTACCTTAGAATTATATTATCCATCTTAGGAATGACATGTAAGTGTCAAAGGAATAACTACCCCCACACCTCTCGTGACTTATTGATATCAGCATCTATGTTGCCAGTAGGGGATACCTTATTTGAGTACCCCACAGTTTGGATACCGCCTCACTTACGGATTTTTTGTTATATCTTTATTACTCAGGGGACCTTACACTTGCGCGGAAAAGTGATATATATATATATATATATCTATATATATATATATATATATATATATATATATATATATATATAGAGAGAGAGAGAGAGAGAGATTTATTTTGTATATGTGAGTGAGGGAGACAAAAGGCAGAACTGCCTGTAGCGAGTGCCTCCCCAGAGTTAAAAGAGTGACAGGGCCAACATCAAGGGACGGTCGAGCCAAAATGCCTGGACACACGGAGTTTGAAGCAATTTAATTCATAGGAAGAGAGAAAGACTGATTCTGGGAGATAGTTCCAGAGCTCAGCTGTTGAATAGAAGAAAAACTGAGGGTAACGTTTCACTCTTGAGTTGAAAAGTTGCACAGAGTAAGGGTGGGATTGTGTTGCAAGACGGGTACCACGTACCCTATGTAGAGGACGTGGTATACACTGGGAGAGCTCTGAGGAACACTGATTATTGTAGTATCGATAGAATAGCGAGAGCGATGCAACATTGTGGCGAAGAGTACAAAGGAGTACAAAGGAAATCAAGCAACAACAGTTCTAGTGACCCCTCTAGGCTGCTTGTCTTCCAAAACACTGAGGATCAAGTGTCCAAACAGTGGTTTAGAGTGGGTAAGGGAACATTGGAAAGGGAATTACTGCCCTGGAACTAATTCCGTGGCAGGATTAGGAAGTTAGTAGGGGACAGATGGGTTAGTAACATAACACAGTTATAAGTGATCTTTCGTATGTCTGGGAAAAGGAGAGTAACGTCTTAGTAATATATATACGCAATAATCCTTGTGAATCTGAGGGAGGAATATGATAAAGTTATTAATTTACAAACGCAGTCAGTCACGGGTCTGATGCAAGATATTTGTCTAGGCTAAGTTTAAAAGAATTAACGGTGCTGCAGTCTATAACGTCTCGGGGAAGCCCATTCCACAAGTTGACAACTTGATTGAAGAAGAAATTCTTAGATTCGTGAGAGTTAAAAGATTGGTAACATCCAAGGAGACTACATCAGGACTCTTCTTCTTACCTCTGACCAGGTATAGGCTATCCTAGTGTTTACTAGCCTATACCCCTTTGAAAGGACATTAGCCTAACCTTACCTAACCCATCCTAGTATTATGGGTGGGGGCTGCCCCCCAACTATTTGACATCTTTCACAGATTTTTGGTGTATTTTTCTGTGAAATCGGGTTTTGTCAAGTGTCGATAACGAAATTCCTCCATGCGGTCTATAATGAGAAAAACATGGCAAGTCTATTGGTCCCTATTTTCCCTAATAAATTGTTTCTAATAAGGCGGATGTAGTGTCCTTGAAGATTATCAAAAGATTTACCAATACTTTTGCAACCGTTTCCCCGCGTGTAATTAGATTGGTCGATAGTGAAGTACTTACTACAGTTCATATTGTCGATGCCTTTGATGATTTTGAACACTTGCATTAAGTTGCCTCTTAATCTGCATTGGGTTAAAGGAAATAGATTTAATTATCTAAGACGCTCTTTGTATGGTTTGTTCTTTATATTAAGTATAATTTTGGTAACTCTACGTTGAATTCGTTCTAGCTTGTCTATATCTTTTTGTTAATAAGGGCACCAGGATTGAACGTAGTATTCCAGAATAGGGCGGACTAAGGAATTGTAAAGAGTTAGGATAACTTCTTTAGATTTATGCTCAAATGACCTGCCTATAAAGCCAATTATTTTGTTTGCCTTCTTAACAACTTCTGAACATTGTTGACTCGGTTTTAGGTTACACGATATTGTTACTCCCAGATCGGTTTCTCTGTCTACACTCCTAAGCTGAGTGCCATTCATTGAATAGTTTGCTTTCTCATTTTGGTATCCGATATGCAGTACTTTACATTTATCCGCATTGAAACTCATTTGCTAAATTTGGGCTCAACATGACAACTTATCTAGGTTGTGTTGCATATCGTCAACATGTTCTTTTGAGAGTAGGCCTACACTATTTGCAATTTGTATATCGTCAGCATCGAAGAGAGAGAGTTGGTGAGTGGACGGGAGTTAATGATACGAAAAGCCTTCCTTTTTACTCTGTCTAGGAGTGTGGTGTGAGAGGATCTTCCCCACACATATTAACAATACACAATACAAGGACGCACTGTACCCTTGTACAGGGCAAGAAGCTGCGCAGGGGTAAATAACCTCTTGAAGCGGTTGAGCACACCCACATTCTGGGAGGCTGCCTTAGCAAAACTGGTCATATATGGTCCTTCCAAGTGAGAGCAGAAGAAAAAGAGACACCAAGAATATTGAGAAAAGATGAAGGATTGAATTTTGTATTGTTGAAGTATAAAGGATAGCCCACTGGGGGTTCCGGACGGGTAGTAAGGTGGAGAAATTGGGGGTAAATTGATACGGTGTGACAGTCACGAGTTTTAGCATGTGTGCATTATCTTTTTATTTCAAACTCATAAAGCCACGAAATTTAACAATCCAAGTCAAGGTTTTGACAAAACTTAGTTTGCCATTAAGTTAGGTTAGGTTGGTTAGGTTAGATGATTTAACAGGAGACAAGGGGTGGCAGTCCCTGAATAAGAGACTAAGTTAGATTAGGTTGATTAGGTTCGGTTACTCAGTGGGAGTCTGGGGGTGGCAGTCCCTAGTAAAAAGACTAGGTTAGGTTAGGCTAGTTAAGTTAGGTTAACGGAAGTCGATATTATGTTAGACTTGTTCGCCTAGGTTTTTCTTTATGTAGAAAAATTGAATATCAGAGTCAATTATTGCCCAAGCTTTGCTCAGATTATCAGATTTTCCCATGTTTCATATTAAACAAATATTGTTAATATAATAGCACGTTATGTAACCCCACATTGTCCCTGTTCTTCACAGCCCTCCCCATTATAGGGGTGCGTTTCATAAATAAAAAAAAAAAAATTAAGTAACACCCCGTTCTTAACATTAATCATCAATGACAAACCCTAATGCACTTAAATACACTAATGAAAGTATATGGTCCTCCCGGGATTCGAACTCGGGACACCACACCCAGAACATAAGCATATAAACCATTACACACCCAGAACATAAGCATCTAAAACATTACACACCCAGAACATAAGCATCTAAACCATTACACACCCAGAACATAAGCATCTAAACCATTACACACCCAGAACATAAGCATCTAAACCATTACACACCCAGAACATAAGCATCTAAACCATTACACACCCAGAACATAAGCATCTAAACCATTACACACCCAGAACATAAGCATCTAAACCATTACACACCCAGAACATAAGCATCTTAACCATTACACACCCAGAACATAAGCATCTAAACCATTACACACCCAGAATATAAGCATCTAAACCATTACAAACCCATAAAATAAGCATATATAGTCATTACACACCCAGAACATAAGCATCTAAACCATTACACACCCAGAACATAAGCATCTAAACCATTATACACCCAGAACATAAGCATCTAAACCATTACACACCCAGAACATAAGCATCTAAACCATAACACTCCCAGAACATAAGCATCTAAACCATTACACACCCAGAACATAAGCATCTAAACCATTACACACCCAGAACATAAGCATCTAAACCATTACACACCCAGAACATAAGCATCTAAACCATTACACACCCAGAACATAAGCATCTAAACCATAACACACCCAGAACATAAGCATCTAAACCATAACACACCCAGAACATAAGCATCTAAACCATAACACACCCAGAACATAAACATCTAAACCAATACACACCCAGAACATAAGCATCTATACCATTACACACCCAGAACCTAAGCATCTAAACCATTACACACCCAGAACATAAGCATCTATATCATTACACCACCAACATCAATAACGTACTTGGCAGAGAGAGGCAGGAGGAGGCAGGGTACGGCAGAGAGCAGGGTAAGGGCAGGCCAGGACCATATAGCCCAGGCCAGAGCAGAGGCAGCCAGGGACGACAGGGTGTAGGACGCCATGGATATCAACAGGGGCAGTACACGACTGTCCCGGCCACAGAATTCCAAAACTACCAGAAAGAAATATTTATATTACCTTCTTTAAGATCTAAGCCGCATTGCTTTCATATGTTCTGGCTATTCTATCTATATACTCAGGCCCAATCCCCTCTGTTCCAATTTTTTTTTTTTTTTTTTTAGTAGATATTAGTCAGATTAGGAAGGGTATATACAAGTCAGAGGATTAAATGAGATAGTCCTTACCATATCATTCCTACAGATACTTCGTAAAGCAAGTGTCACACTATGCCGAATGAAGTGCCAACGCTCCATGACTTAAGGAGTGGCGATAGAAGGGGGAGACTACTGCAGAGTAACGTGGGTGATCGAGGGACGGGACGCCCACGGCGGGCACTATGGACAGGCACGCCGCCTAACGGCAACTGGACAGGGTCAAGCGGCAACCATGCAAGACCTAAGGGAGATAAATGACGGCGCCGGGGCGGCCTCATGCACCGTAGCGCGCAAACTGGTTGGCGCCAATGCTCCTGACGCGCGGCGCCTATAGATACTACGGCGGCGATGGACAGCCACCCTGTCATACTGGACCCCTACTCCGTCACACTTGACCCCGACCGAGGCAAACCGGTCCGTCGGAGGCGACCTTTGTGTGTGTGTGTATGTGTGAGGGGGGGGGGGGGGGGGGGTTATTAAGCTTGAGATCTAGGGAGGAAACTAAAAACATAATAACAAGATCCATAAATGAGCAAATATATACGCCCATCTCCCCTTAATTAAGTGGTTCTTTGAGTAATTGGTAAAACAAGGTTATCTATACTTAACCCTTTCAGTACCGGGGACTTCTTTCTCGTTATAGTCTGGCAACTATTAGGTTATTGTATTATGCTTAGAGAGGGCCTGTAGCAATCACAAGACCTCCATTCCTATCATTTATCTCTCTTAACTCCCACAGACAATTCTTAAGCTGCATAATATCGTCTAAGTAGGGCAGAACTAAGGCAAAACAGACGTCACCACTATTGAAAGGGTTTATAGATAGTCACTCGTTGATGGGATCGGATTAAAGGGACAGTGGTGTTTTTGGGGGGTCTATTTATATATATATTTTTTTACTTTTTTTTTTCCTCGCTAGACCTCCATCAAGCTTAAAAAAAAACACCCCCATCAACGATGTCCCGTGCGACTTTGCCAGGTCGCCGACTCACCCCTATGACTCTGCCTGGGCGTTACCGGGTCGCTGTCTGACGGCAACCTACCTTATAGCGGCGTCTGATGCAGACAGGTCGACGCCCTTGTACCGTCTGACGCCTACTGGACGCCGCCCGACGCTGCCCGCCTACCGTCCCGTTCATTTCCTTGACCTCACTAGCCGCCGACTCAGCTTATGAGAGTTGTTCATGTCAAACTTTTCCTGAGGCCCCTGATGACCTCTCCCAACGTCTCTCTTGAGTTGGCGCCCACCCACGTCGCGCGGCGATGTAGGCAAAGACCTCGTTACGACCTTAAGTCGTGGAGCGTCGGCACTTAATTCGGCATAGTGTGACACTTGCTTAAGGAAAAATAACGGGTGCCGTCGGGCGCCGTCAGGCGGCGTAGCGCGCAAACTGGTTGGCTACAATGCTCCCGATAAGCGGCACCTATAGGTGCTATGGCGGCGATGGATGGCCACCCTGTCACATTGGAACCCTACTCCGTCACATTTGACCCCGACCGTACACATACATATGCCTAAGTACATAAAACATAATTGCATACATACATAATTAAGGTTAAGTACCGTACAATATACAATAAGTGACAAGTATTATGATACGTAATTCTCTTTTGAAATTGAAATTGAAATATTTTATTTAGCCATAGAAATACAATACATTATTTGTTATTATATAAACTGGTAAAAATGGCTGAGCCTTTTGAGAGAAATCTCTCATAAAGGCACCTTGCTTGTAACTCGATACAATAATTAGTGTCAGTGCATTTATGGCCAACAATTAGGCCTGAGAGTATTCAAATAAACATACAAGTACAATAATATACCACACATACCTGTTCCTAAACATACACAAGCACACATACACGCCTTGCTCGGGGCCTTGGGGCTGTTCAGCCAGGCAGCTTGGGGAACAACAACAACAACAACACACACACACACACTCATTTACATATACACTTCTAAGTAAACATGAATCTATATACATGTATATACAGAAAATTATACAAACACACACATGTACAATATACAAAATACACATACATATTCATCCACACATATATTCAAATGTGACGTTGTCCCTCAGCTTATGAGAGTTGTGCATGTCAAACTTTTCCTGAAACCTGTGACAACCTCTCCCGCCCTCTCCCTTAAGTTGGTGCCCACTCACGCAGTGCGGCGAATTAGGTAAAGACCTCGCTACAACCCTTAAGTCATGGAGTGTCCGCACTTAAATCGGCATAGTGTGACGGGTGCTTAAGAGTTTCATAGAAGTTCCTCCTAAGCTAAATACAATGATCAAATGCCCTTACCGAGAACGAAGGGCAGATGAGAGACGGTGTGATGTGAGGACCCAGTCAGGAACCTCAGGATGATGAACCCGTAGAAGTTGGTGACGAAGACCGACGCCACGCCCGATACCCCGTACACCACAATGCAACCCACCACGCCCACACGACGCCCATACCTGCATAGTAAAATGCAGGGGTGCTTGTGAGATGGAATGGGAGGAAGAAAGCTTTTTTTTTGAGGTATCACATAATGTCATTGTAAGTGAAGTTACAGTGTCATAAGTGCATAGATTCAAGTTTTATAAATGCCGATGAGTGGCTGGGCCCGCGAGCTTCCTGGTTACCATGGCAACCGGCGGCCATTATGGCCCACGACGCACGCATGTACACAAGGCCAGCTGACTGACAGCCGACTCCCCATACACTCACTTCACTTACTTTCACTTTTATTATGCCTCTCTCACGCACTCTGTTTATTGATGTTATACTTTATCGTCTGTTTTATAGTTTGCTTAGGAAACAGATTAACTTGCTCATGTAGTAATGTACACCCTATGTGGTGGATTGTGTTCTTTTATTTCATAAATTTTATTTTAGTAAGCATTGTTTCCACATAGCGATTTTGATAAGTTAACTTGCCTTTATATTGTCTTTGTCCCATTTTTTTTTTTTTTAGTTTGCAAGTTTTACATTTAAAATTATAGTTAGAATATGGGTTTTACACATTGTTTTAGGCACTTTTGACTTAGAAATATGGGTTTTGACATTGTATTTGTAGTGGGGAGAGTGTGGGAGGTGGTGATGAAGGCAGGCGTGGGGAAAGACCACGTACGCGGCACTTGTCAACATGACTCACTCTCAGCTCGTCTTTTCTGACTCCTACGATGGCCTGGCGGAATTTTGAGGAATGCCATGGGGTCTGGGTACTCCTCCTCCTCCTCTTCACCACTTGGTAGGGAGTCAACTATGTCATGGGGAGCAGTAGGGAAGTGATACACACTCTATTTCCTTTGTTCCAACATCGCGAGGTGACGAGATAGGTCAGACACTCGTGAAGTCAACAGGACAACTGTCTTTCCCCCTCCCGCGCGTCCCTCTCCCCACTCTCCACTGCCGCTGGACTTGGGGGTTGCCAAGTATTGCCACTGTTCGGCAACATCATAAGGTATATCCCATACAAATTTGAACCCTCTAGCTACCATAGGACAAGAGTAAATAAGCTCGAAAGTGGCGGTGAGATAAGTGGGTAAACTGGCTTTCCCCATCCGCCCGTACCCACCCACGCGGCTGGACTTGGGAGTTTCCGAGTACCGCCACTGTTCGGCAACATCATAAGTTGTATCCCATACAATTCTCAAGCCTCTAGCTACCATAGAACAGGAGTAAATAAGGTCGAAATTTCTGACGCAACTGCTGCGGCGCTGGGGTTTAGCGTTACATACATTGCCGACGCATCACGTGCATCGCTGGGTCCTGTGGGTTAAGATTCATAGCTTTATACGGTAGGCAATGAAGATGTTCTATAAAGAAAAACACTATGGAAGTTATAATATTTTAATTTACATTCAATCCTGTGATTTATATATATTGATACCTTAGATAATTCTTTTGTGTGAATATAAAGCCTATGCAAAGCAATACTCCTATGTATAATTTGTATCAAATTAACTGTAGCAACATCGTTCGATGCATTAATGGGATATGGGTCGTAAATATTTGTTCATATTTTTATCATTTTATGTTTCCTCCCTAAACCTCCATCAAACTTGTACCCCTCCCCCCCCCCCCCGATCCTCTTCCAAGATAAATGTTTACATTTTACGATAGAAAAATGTCCTGGCCGAAGGCCGATTCCTTTTAAATTACAGGCTCGCTGTCGCTCGCCAGGAACGGTGACGGCTACTTACCTATTAGTCTGGCTAAAGTTATACTATTATATTTAGTTTAAGAAGGATCTATGTTATTCAGAGGGCTTATTGAGATTACATTTACCTCTTTGAATCCTAAAGGTACATTATAAGCGAAAGATAATCGTCTAATGGTAACCATAATGAGACGAAAATATCGTTATCCTGTTGAAAGGGTTAAAGGAATTCAGTAATTACCATGAACCATTAAGGCCTTTGTAGATGGGATAAGTTCCGTATATAAGATTTTTTTTTTTTTTTTTTTTTTTCTATATTCCAACTACTTCCTCTCGGGCATAGGCTGAGAGCCTGTACATTCCACCGCTCAACACGGTGAAGCCCGTGAGGTCTTGTTCCAGTCTGGGAAGTGAGACATGTGACGCATCCATCATGGCTCGAAGCAGCTCCATCTCTGAAGCGGCTGGTTGCTTCGTTCAAGTGCTTCACCGTCTCACCCTCCAGACTCAGACCCTCTATCGTATAAATACGATAGAATATGACTCTTTTGTGATCTCGTCACGATCGCTCCTACAGCACGACGTAGGACGAGTAGATCGTATATTATAAGATTGTAAATAAGTTAAGTTATAAAAGGCCTAATATGCTATTAAGCAATATTGCCATGGTCTTATGTAGTATATATGAATTTATCGTATATATTAATATAATTTATCGCATAGAGCAACCTAGATGCGGTACGATAATTTGGGCTCCTGGCGTTTTGCCAAGGCAGCAAGGTGTGCCTTTGAGGAACACCAGAGCCTTCACAAACACCAACCAGTTAACATCTAATTTTCTGCCCTCAGTTGATCGTGCTTTTGTGCCTCTAATCACAATACACATACAGCAATACACACAGCTACACCATCATGACGCTCTCATCGACGCTCTCATCGATGCCATGACTGACTGACAGACAAGCATAATATTCATGTCCATTCCCATGTAATCATTTATTCTTTCTTTAACTTGACTCGTGTCTCGGGACCGAAGTCTCGATCCCCATTGTCCACCGCCATATTGGGTAAAACGTTCTCCCTTGCCTCATTGCCACGTGGAACTATTGGTGAGTTAATTCCTGGCTAATATTAACCCTTATAACCTTACCCTATATATAAATTTATTATGTGAGACCTTTGGATATAAATTAGCTTGTTTCAGATTGAATTCAATTTAGATATGGAGTAGTTTTCATTTAGATTTATTTATGTTATTCATTATAGCTTAGTAATATTTAACTTCCATTGATAGTTTACCACATTGGTGCCCAGACCCGGGAATTAGCTACCAGTAAGGGATTTTAAGGCAATGAACAAGGGGACATATAACAGGATGCAGGAACAACTCTATGATAAACTGGCAAGGCTAGCCAAGCGATGGTTAGAGCCGGAATGCAGGGTTATATCGTTGCGCCTGCCTAAGTCCTGCATCCCACCCATCATCTTTCCCCAATAATTTTCTTTTCCGTTTCGGACTTCCTGTGACATATGACCTGACCTAACATTTTTTCTTGTTCAATATGATCCATTAGTAGTTATTGCTATTTAGTGTACTATTTTTTCTCCATAACATAGAAGTCCGCCGGTCGGCGTCTCTTAACTAGACTACTATTTTTGCCGTTGTCTTTGTAACGTAACATTTAGATACATAGCCTATAGCCTCACATGCAAAATGAATAAAGACAATAAAGAGACACCGTCTAGTGGGGTGCTGATCAAGGCCCCTAAAAATCAAAGGGCGGGACTTCGGGGAGTATTAAATAGGCTAATCGTGGACGTCAACACTTTCATCACTACTGCCGAACTAGAGGAATTGGAGGCTAGATTAGAAAACGTCCAAGCTACCCATGGTCGTATTACGGCTCTGAGTGAGGTGATTGTGGCTGACATGACAGAGGAGGAAGAGATAGTTACAGAGTGTGATAATCGCGCCCTCTATGACGAATCTGTCTTTAGAGCGAAGTACATATTACAGCGTGCTGTCGCAAGTAAGAAGGGAGGCGATAATGAGGCCCATAGAAGGGCTGACCCAAAACATACTGTACACCTCCCAAAGCTCAATCTTCCGACATTTGGGGGCAAGTTGACTGAGTGGTTAGCTTTTTGGGATGTATTTCGATCTACGGTTCATGAATCCTCTTTGGATAATGACCGCAAGTTTCACTATCTGAAGGGACAAATGGAAGGAGAGGCCTTACATTTAATAGAGGGTTTTGCAGTAGTGGGTGGTAGTTATCTTGAAGCGGTACACTTGTTAGAGTCCACATACGGGAATAAAGAGCAGTTGAAGATGGCCCATGTCGTTGCCTTGTTGGGGCTCGCAGAACCACAGTATAAGGTTGATGAGTTGACAAACTTCAGGGCAAATATGGAGTGCCATACTCGATCGCTAGACACCCTAGGGCTTACCACGCAGGAAATGATAGTCATTATCTTGTGTCAGAAGCTTCCTATGGCAATACTTTATAAGGTAAGATCATTTGAGCTGGGGGAGTCCAAAACTCAGTTCAGTAAGGAAAGCAATAATCTACAGTTGAACAAAGGGAGAATGTATGTGTCGGGAGGGAGGGAGAATGTGGAGAAGAGGGGAACAGTAAGCATGACAGTGGGGACTAAAGAAAAGAAAGAGGGTGCGTATAAGAAACCTGCTCAGATTCTATGTAAACTATGTAACAACAAACATAAATGGAGTTTCTGCGTAAAATACCCAACAATTGAGACAAAACTAGCACAGGCGAAAATATTGAAGCTATGTGTAGGTTGTCTAAGTAAAGAACATGGTAAGCAGGGACAATGTACTGCTACATACTTAAGGCCCTGTCGCCACTGCAAAGGACATCACTTTGATAAGTTGTGTCCTACAGCAGATAAAGTCAAAGACGTCAAAACAGAGGGTACTACAACTGTGGCATTAGGTAGCACGCAAGACACCACTATATTTCCCACAATACAGATTCCCATGGAAGGTATTGACAGTAACAAAGTTTGTCGGGTACTTCTAGATCAAGGGTCTCAACGTTCCTTTATAAAGAGGTCCGTACTAGTGGGACTGAAGCACCGAATCGTAGGGGCTGAGACTCTTCGATTACAGGGCTTCACAGGGGTTACTGATAAGCAAGACTACGAGATAGCGGAGATTTCATATTTCTACCGTAAAAACCGGTACTTTATGACTTGTATCGTAGTAGACACCCTACCAGAATATGTATCTGTAGGTGTGAAGAAGGTGGAACACGCATTACGTAGCAAAGGGGTTAACTTGTCAGATCCCATGGGAAATCAGAGTGAGGTGCATGTTCTACTTGGTGTGGATCATTATTATGATTTAAAAAGATGTGTGGTGTAATTTTAATCCCCACTAAATTTGGATATTGCATGAGCGGAAAGGTGCATACTACACAGTCAAAGGTCCTGGTCGACACGGTCTCTATATATAGAGTCAATGTAACCGCGGCAGAGGAGTTGGGAAGGGAGGATTCCCAACCTAGTGACCATAAGATGGCTGCCGAGTTCGACCTGGAACGACTGTGGAGATTGGATCACATAGGCATTAATCCTATGGAGACTGATTATAACTTGGAAGTTGCGCTACAAAGGTTTGACGAGTCTGTGTGCTACTGTGCCTCAGACAAGCAATATAAAGTTAGTTTACCCTGGAAGAACAGTGAAATAAGCCTGCCTACCAACTATGGTTTGGCATTAGGTCGCTTGTGAGCATTACAGTGTAAATTGTCTAACGAACCTAGCACGCGCTATGGCGTATGACGATGTATTTCGGAGTTATGAGGATAGGGGCTTTATTGAGAGAGTCGATGTCAAGGAACCGTTTAATAAGGGTAGGGTTCACTATCTGGCCCATCATGGGGTAAGGAAAGACAGCGTCACCACACCAATACGGGTGGTGTATGACTGTTCTGCCCACCAATGTCAACAACCCAGTCTAAATGACTGCCTGTTGACAGGTCCGTCCATGGTGTCGGACCTGTCCCAACATCTATTGCGGTTTAGGCTGGGGAAGTACGCCTATACCAGTGACATCGAGAAAGCATTCTTGATGGTCAAGCTAAAGGAGGAAGATAGAGATGTTACCCGCTTTCTTTGGTTCAGCGACATTAGCGACTCTGAAAGTCCAATCATAATATACCGTTTTTGGGTTGTACTCTTTGGGGCCACGTGCTCACAGGTTTTGTTAAATGCCACAATCAGAAAACATCTAGCTGACACTCATGAGGACACAAGTAAACTATCTCGCGGATTATATATTGACAATTTGCAGGGTTCTAGCGATAGTCAGGATGATTTGTTATATGCATACTGGCAAGCACGCAGATTGTTTACGGATGCACATCTATTTCTCCGCGAGTGGGTTACTAATAGTGAAGATCTTCAGAGTTTGATACAGGTGGACATTAACCATCTCTTAACCAGGAAAAGTCCAGAAATTTGGGGATGATCTGGCAACCTAAACATGACATACTAACTTTTCAAACAAGGTCTTTTGCTCAGCAGACAGGAGCGCACACCAAAAGAAGTCTGTTGAGCAAAATTGCGCAATTTTTTTATCCTTTGGGTCTAGCATTACCCGTTACCATAAGAGCTAGGATTCTAATGCAGGAAGTTTGGAGACGTAAAATAGGATGGGATGACAGTTTGCCCGAGGACCTGAATGACCAAGGGACATTGTTGTTGAATGAATATGCCATCCTATGTACTAAACCTATACCTCGTAAAGTGGCGGCGTTCGGTGACGTTACGTTACACACGTTTTGCGATGCTAGCGCCACGGCATATGGGGTAGCCATATATGTCATTACTTCATTTGGGGCACATTTAGTTACAGCCCGGGCCAAGGTAGCCCCGGTTAAAAAGGTAACTATCCCTAAAATGGAATTGACTGCCATGCTGCTATTAGCACGTCTGGTGCAACATGTACGCGCAGCATACGAGAGCGAATTAAATATTGAAATCGTTCACGTTTGGTGCGATAGTCAGGTTGCACTCAACTGGATACATAGCAAGAAGTCTCTGCCAGTTTATGTGCGGAATAGGGTAGATGAGATTAGAGCCCTTTTGCCAGATGTTGCTTATCATTATGTAAATACAAAGGAAAACCCTAGTGATCTCATAACTAGGGGTATAACGGCTAGCCAGCTAGTGAAGTCCGAATTGTGGTGGCATGGTCCAAAGTGGCTGCTCCATGAAAGTGAATGGACGATTTGGCATGCTGTTGGTGAGGGACTTCGGCCACTGGAAACAGTGGCAGTTACAGCCCAACCAAATGAGCCACCGGGTCCAATCATAGTGTGGGCAAGATTCGGTGACTATAATAAACTAGTCAGAGTTGTAGCTTGGGTATTGCGATATGTATCCAATCTCAAGCTGAAAGTAACGGGCCAACTCTGCAACAGGGGTCACAACATTGATGCTCTTGAATTTAACACCTTATTAGCGGCCTAGGCGGCTTATTTATATGTACCGCCCAGCGGGGTGTTTTTAGCCAAAATAGGGCTGTTTACGTGATCATTTTCATGCCTAAATAAGACCCAGAGCGTAAAACAAGTATCTATCCCTGAAAGGGCATAAACAGAGCTTTCGAATGACACCATAACGATCCTTTTATGATGGCTAGTTTTCTTGCAACAACCGTGCAACGCGAGTGCAAAAAGCATGTAATTAGGCACTTTCCCCATACAATTCCGTATATAGCGAGTGAGAGAGGGAGGGAGGAGGTGGGATTCGTGTCAGTAGGTTCGCTGCGGTGGTCTGGAGCAGTCATACGCTCGCTACTCTCCTGCCACCACTTGTCTCTCTCTCTCAGCAACATTACGTGCTGAAATTGCCACATGACCTATGTCGAGCGCCGCCACATAGTCCAGCTTTATTTAACTCGACTTATGTTGCGCGCCGACAGTTAAGGGTTAAAGCAGCTGAAGTAACTTTGATCAAATGGGTTCAAGTAGAAACGTTTTCCAATGAATTAGAATCCTTGAAAAGCTCGAATAAGACATTAATGCCTAATATAGTGCGACAACTAAGGTTGCACCTAGACAATGGCCTCATCAGGTGTGAGGGTCGCCTGAAGTGGTCGGGTGTACCAGACGGCACAAACCGCCCTATACTTATGCCAACAAGACATCACGTTACTGATCTATTGATCATACGTGCACATAGGGAAGTAAAACACTACGGGGTATGTCATATTATATCAAATTTACGTCTCACATGGTGGATACCCAGAGTTCGACAAGTAGCTCGACGCGTAGTAAGAAAGTGTGTAATATGCCAAAGACTAAAAGGTAAACCATATGCAACTGGACCAGCTCCACCTTTACCTGAATGCCGTGTAAAGCACGTAGAACCTTGCCAAGCGGTAGGATTAGATTACACAGGGGCATAGAAGACGAGGGAGAGTGAGAAGGTTTATATATTATTGTTTACCTGTTCAACATCTCGAGCGGTACACCTAGAACTATGTGATAATATGTCTAGCGAAGAATTTATGCTGGCATTCAGACGGTTTTGTGCCCGTCGTTCATTCCCTCAACTCATTCTTAGCGACAATGCTCCCACTTATGTCCAAGCATCAAAATATCTAAAGGATATGAGTAGTGATCCTACTATCATCACTTTTTTGGGAGAGAAGAAGTGCGAATGGAGGTTCATTCCAGTTAAGGCACCTTGGTTTGGTGGAATGTGGGAACGGTGTGTCGGCATAGTAAAATCAGGACTCAGAGCAGTTGTAGGACGTGCTCTATTAAAGAAGAGTGAGTTGACGACAGTCCTCACAGAGATAGAGGCAGTCGTGAATTATCGCCCGCTTACATATGTGTACACTGACCTGCATGAACCACTACCATTAACGCCTGCTCACTTGCTATATGGGAAACCAATGACTGCGTTTCCATCTGATTTCCAATCCATAGTAGAGTTAGAGGATCCCTCATTGTACTCTGAGGTAGCGGTGTCTAAGAGATACCAGTATATATCAAGGATAATCGAGGATTTTAGGAAACGGTGGATTAGTGAATATCTGCTAGCATTGAGGGAAAGGAGTGTTCCTCCCTCTGGTAGTCCAACGGCACCTACAGTTGGTGAAGTTGTTTTAATTAAAGAAGATAGTCCTCGTTTATACTGGAAATTGGGCCGCGTGTTGGAGGTATACAAGGGGGCAGACTCTGTAGAGCGGGTGGCGCTATTGAAGACAGCCACTGGAACTACTGTTCATCCTATCGCTAGTTTGTACGCTTTGGAGGTCGATTCCGCATTGCAATCTGATGCTCCACCTGTTATTGCTGGGTCCGATGATTCTCAAAGGAACGACTCACCTCTTACTGATGGTGATCATTCTCGGACCGGGACGCGTCCCAGAAGCGCTGCTGCTGGCGCCGTCAACTTGTGGCGTCAGAAGATAGCCTCTGGGCAACTTTAGGTTTAAGGTGGGGTTCAAGTCTTTTTTGTGGGGGGAGTGTATCGTATAAATACGATAGAATATGACTCTTTTGTGATCTCGTATGTCTCTGTGACGTCACGATCGCTCCTACAGCACTACGTAGGACGAGTAAATCATATATTATAAGATTGTAAATAAGTTAAGTTATAAAAGGCCTAATATGCTATTAAGCAATATTGCCATGGTCTTATGTAGTATATATGAATTTATCGTATATATTAATATAATTTATCGTATAGAGCAACCAAGATGCGGTACGATAATTTGGGCTCCTGGCGTTTTGCCAAGGCAGCAAGGTGTGCCTTCGAGGAACACCAGAGCCTTCACGAACACCAACCAGTTAACATCTAATTTTCCGCCCTCAGTTGATCGTGCTTTTGTGCCTCTAATCACAATACACATACAGCAATACACACAGCTACACCATCACGACGCTCTCATCGACGCTCTCATCGACGCCATGACTGACTGACAGATAAGCATAATATTCAGGTCCATTCCCATGTAATCATTTATTCTTTCTTTAACTTGACTCGTGTCTCGGGACCGAAGTCTCGATCCCCATTGTCCACCGCCATATTGGGTAAAACGTTCTCCCTTGCCTCATTGCCACATGGAACTATTGGTGAGTTAATTCCTGGCTAATATTAACCCTTATAACCTTACCCTATTTATAAATTTATTATGTGAGACCTTTGGATATAAATTAGCTTGTTTCAGATTTAATTCAATTTAGATATGGAGTAGTCTTCATTTAGATTGATTTATTTGATTCATTATAGCTTAGTAATATTTAACTTCCATTGAAGTTTACCACACCCTCACTCTCAGAACGCCACCTATTGAGCAGTGAACTCACTGCTCAATACCACTGCTGTATACCACCTCATCTACGTAGGATACGTAGTACCCGTCTTGCAACACAATCCCACCCCTACTCTGTGCAACTCTCCAACCCAAGAGTGAAACGTTATTCTCAGACTTTCTTCTATTCAACAGCTGAGCTCTGGAACTCTCTCCCAGAATCAGTCTTTCCCTCTTCCTATGACTTAAATTGCTTCAAACTCCGTGTGTCCAGGCATTTTGGCTCGAACGTCCCTTGATTTTGGCCCTGTCACTCTTTCAACTCTGGGGGAGTCACTCGATACAGGCAGTTCTGCCTTTTGTCTCCCTCACTCACATAGAAAAAAAAAATCCCTTCCTATATTTATCACTGTCTAAGACATGTTTTTATGATTGATACTGCACAGTTTTCTTGGTTTGATATGAAATAGTAAACAAAGCCAAATATGATATGTTATGCTTTTGGAGGTTGATGGCAAACCCTGTCGCCTCTCTCTTGTGGTGGTGATAAGAGATAATAGATCGCGGGAATCAAATCTGTTTTGATATTGCCTTTAGCTAACTTACCCTGATATATTTCGATCATGATGATTTAATGTGAAGGCAGTATTTGATATTTAAATCACATGAGTGTAAAATTTGTCTATCCTTATGTATCTATCAAGCGACAGCGAGGACCGAGGACAACCATGCACATAAATGTAGATCCGACCAGAACCAAAACTTCGATTAAAGAGCGTTCCGTGAGCTCTAAAACCACAACTTTAAAGGTTTTCTATGCAAACGCTTGTATCATACGCAATACATTTTCAGATTTAGAAGAACTAGTGTTTACATAACATTACGACGTAATTGGCATAACAGAATCTTGGCTCAATACAGAAGACAGAAACTTTTTAGCAGAGTATTCACTTCCCGGTTATGTAATGTTTGAAAAAAAAAGAAATAATAAAAATGGAGGTGGCATTTTTTTTTTTTTCAAAGAAAGTCTTAACCCGATCCTATTGTCAAGACCCCAAATTGTGAACGTCGACACATCCTTTGTGCTAATAAATAATAATATAGGTACAATAATAATGCTTGCATTAATATACAGACCTCCAGCTCAATCAGTGCAAACTGACCGATAAATTTCCGAACACATTGCAGATGTAAGTAACTCGCAAGAAGAATTAATAGAGAATTTGAATGTTGGTGATGAATTCAGTAATAGTGACCATCGTACGATCACTTTCCATGTAAAATGCAATAGCAACGATCTCAATACCAGCAAATAGATGGTCCCAAATTTCAAGAGAGCAAATTAACTTCCGTAAACTTAGCTTAGCTTATGGTAGTCCATCGTAGTCCGATGATGACTTTCCCTTCCTGCAAAGAAGGAAGAGAAAACCTGCGCATAGAAGAGTTTAGAGTGCCTTGACTTTATTTTTAACATTCTATGAAGAAATTCAATGGTTGCTTCTCCAAGCCGCCCATTAATTATTGATTGTACAACAATAATAATAATAATAATAATAATAATTAAAGTTGCAAGCAACGTTGTCCGGGATTCGAGCGGTTTTGCAAGCAGGGTATTGTGTTGGATACAAAAGCTGTGTCACAAATATCAAAAGATCATTTGACTTATCGGGCATGGAGAAACTACAGAAGGAACAGATTGTGCAAACAAACATGAGCGAGAGAGGGAGAGATTGGCTGTATAAGGGATCTGCCTCTATTTGTTTAGTAACAGAGTTGTAGATATGTGGAATAGGCTACCGAGTGCTATAATGGGATCAAGAACAATAAAGCTTCAACTTGAAATTAGATAGAACGAGATGGGTTGGGTGTGAAAGGGATCTGCCATGTGTAGATCAATTGGCTCTCTGCAGACTCCAGTTTCCTTATTTTGTTTATGTTCTCATTTGTGAGGGAGAGAGAGAGTATGGCAAGAGAGAATAGGATGTCGTAAACGTAAGAAAGATAGCGATAAATATGAGAGAGAGAGAGAGAGCGCGGGATGGATTGGGTGTGAAAGGGATCTGACATGTGTGGGCCAATCGGCTCTCTGCAAACTCCGGTTTTCTTATGTTCTCATTTGTGAGAGAGACAGAGACTAGGATGTCATAAATGTAAGGAAGACAGATAAATGAGATGGGTTGGGTGTGAAAAGGATCTGCCTTGTGTGGGCCAATTGGCTCTCTACAGACTCCCATTTTCTTATGTTCCTATTTCTTACAATTGTGTTTTGGTGGCAGGTATATGATAACATGGGTGTATAGTAAGTAGTGTAAATAACAGGTAACGTTTATGAGATGGGTTGGGTGTGAAAGGGATCTGCCTTATGTGGGCCACTTTGCTCTGCAGACTCCCATTTTCATCTTGGTTGCATGTGTAAGGGATCTGCCTCATTTGTACCGGTGTGCAAACAAACTAGAGCGAGAGAGAAAGAGATTGGCTGTGTAAGGGATCTGCCTCTATTCGCTTGGTATAAGAGTTGTAGATATGTGGAATAGGCTACCGAGTGCTATAGTAGGATCAATAACAATAGAGCTTCAACATAAATTTTGATAGAATGAGATGAGATGGGTGTGAAAGGGATCTGCCGTGTGTGGGCCAATCGGCTCTCTGCAGACTCCCATTTTCATCTTGGTAGCATATGTAAGGGATCTGCCTCATTTGTACAAGTGTGCAAATAAGAGAGAGAGAGAGATTGGCTGTGTAAGGGATCTGCCTCTCTCGTAACAGAGTTGTAGATATGTGAAATAGGCTACCTAGTGCTATAGTGGGATCAAGAACAATAAAGAATTTCAAGATAAAATCAGATAGTCATATGGACGAAATGGGTTGGATGTGAAAGGGATCTGCCTTTTGTGGGCCAGTTGTCTCTCTGCAGATTCCCATGTTTATCTTAGTTGCATGTGTAAGGGATCTGCCTCATTTGTACCGGTGTGCAAGCAAACGAGCGACAGAGAGAGGCTGGATGTGTAAGGGATCTGCCTCTATTTGTTTAGTAACAGAGTTGTAGATATGTGGAATAGGCTACCGAGTCCTATAGTGGGATCGAGAACAATAGAGTTCAACATAAAATTAGATAGGACGAGATGGGTTGGGTGTGAAAGGCTGCCACGGGCGTGTCTGGTCTCCATTTTGGATATCATATCAAAAGTTGCCCAATACAAAAATGCACCTTGTGTCAAAGTTTGGTCCCGATCCGACAAGCAGTTCCGGAGTTATTGCGTAAAAACCGGACTATATATATTTTTATGGAAGCGTGCAATACTTCTTGAACCCCAGATAATGTTGCTCGCTGTTTGAGGGAGGAGGAAAGGTAAATCACACCACACCAAAAATTGTCAAAACTTTGAAGGTCTAGAACTTTGTTATTAAACAAAGCATTTGGCAAAGGGAGGAATTGTTAAAAACCTTAGCCAATACTCTGTTATTCACCAAAATTAAATTTGAATTATCATTATTATTTGGTAGGGTAGGTATGTATAGGTAGGTTGGCTAAATAATTGGTGGAATTCGTAGGGACTCGAACTGTTTTGAGAGAGTTAAATAAAAAAAAATAATAATAGATCTGAATAATAAATCCCCCTGGGGGTTAGGGAATAGAATATGCCCCACGTGCCTTCTGCGTGTCGTAAGAGGCGACTAAAGAGGTTGGGTCGGTGGGCTTGCGACCCCCACCCGGAAAAAATATCTAAGCAAAGAAAAACGAACGAACAGCCTCGGATGCGGACGGAACCAACGTTGACGAACCACGACCGACTAAGGACATGCCTTCGGACATTCTGAGAATGGCTACGTGGAATGTTAGTGGCATGAATGATGGAACAAAAGAGAGAGAGGTTCTGGAAGTGTTAGTGAATGCCAGGCTGGATGTATGTGGAATGACAGAGACCAAATGGAAAGGTTCAGATGTGAGAGAATGGGAATGTGGAATGGTGTGTGTGCTGGAGTGAGTGAAGGAACAGCGAGAGAAGGTGCATGTTTGTTTGTAAGTAGCAAATGGAAGGAATGTGTAAGAGAGTATGGGTCTGTGGGTTCAAGGATTGTGTGGATGAGAATGAAAGTAGGAATACAAACGTGGGTGATTGTATGCGTGTATGCCCCGACAGAGGATATACTTGAAAGAAAGAAAGAGGAGTTCTGGATGAATGTGGAGGCGTGCCTGGAGAAGTTTGACAAGAACGAAAGAATATTTCTGATTGGGGATATGAATGGTAAGGTGGGTGATAGGAAAGTTGAGGGAGTGGTGGGAGGGTGGGGGGTACCATCAGAGGTGAATGGGAATGGTAGTGCACTTGTGGACGTATGTGTGGGAAGGAGGCTGTGGATAGCCAACACCTTCTTCCGACACAGAATGATCCACAGGTACACGTGGAAACGGATGTTGACGATGAAAGATAAGACAGTGGTGGAACGAAAGTCATTGATTGATTATGTATGTGTGGATGAACGAATGAAGAAATCTGTGATGGATGCTAGGGTGTATAGGGGTATTGGAGGGGGTCTGTCTGATCATTATGTAGTGGTAGCTAAGGTTAGGATACAAAAGAAGTGGGTGAGGAGAGCGGGAGGGAGGCAAGAGGAGGGTGGAATGGTGAGGAGGGTGGAGAGGTTGCAGGAGGAGGAAGTCAGGGAGGAGTACAGGAGAGCAGTGGAAAGACGACTAGGTGGGTTCGACCTGGAAGTTATGGAGGAAGTGGAGGAGATGAGCAAGGTGTTTAAGGATGAGATCTGTGCAGCATGTGAGGAGGTGTGTGGAGTGAGGAGAAGAGGGAGGGGAGTGAAAGGTACAGCATGGTGGACAGAAGAGGTAAGAATAGCTGTGGAAGAAAAGAAGAAAGCATATAGAGTGTGGTTGGGTAGTAGAGGGAATGAAGATTCCGAGAGACAGAAACGAGCGAGGTACGTGGAGAGTAAGAGGGTGGTGAAGAGAGTAGTGAAGGAAAGTAAGAGAAGAGTAGATGAGGAATTTGGAAGGAATCTGAGTGTAAAATGGAGGGAGAGTAAGAAACTGTTCTGGAAAGAAGTCAAGAAAGTTAGGGAAGGTAGCAAGGGAAACAGTAAGGGTGTGAAAGATAAGAATGGGAGAATGCTAGCCGAGAAGCAAGAGAGAGTCGAAAGATGGAGGGAGTACTTCAGTGAGTTGCTAAATGAAAGGAATGAAGAGCCAGCAAACATAGCTGGATATGGTATGGGAGGGAGAAGAAGAGAAGTAGTGGAGGAGGAGGTGGGGATCAGGAGGTCAGAAGTGTGGGAAGCCATGAAAAGAGTGAAGTTGGGGAAAGCACCAGGAACAGATGGAGTGTGTGGGGAAATGTTGAGGTATGGTGGTGAGATAGTGATAGAATGGGTATGGAAAATGTGCAAACTAGCATGGGAGAAGGGGAGTGCACCCGATGACTGGAAGACTGGCATAATAGTCCCCCTATATAAGGGCAAAGGGGAAAGAGGAGTGTGTGGTAACCACCGAGGAATATGTCTTCTAAGCGTAGTAGGGAAGGTATACAGTAGGGTAGTGATTGAGAGAGTGAGAGTGAGAACGGAGAAATGGATAGGCGACGAGCAGGGAGGTTTTAGGAAGGGAAGAGGATGTGTAGATCAGATTTTTACCCTGAATTGTGTTGTGGAGAAGTATCTGGAGAAGAAACAAAAGGTGTATGTTGCCTTTATGGACTTGGAGAAGGCCTATGACAGAGTGGATAGAGAAGGTTTGTGGAAAGTACTTAGAATATACGGAGTAGAGGGCAAGTTGCTGAAAGCAGTGAAGAGCATGTATGAGGGTGCAAAGGCGGCAGTACGTGTGGAGAGTGAGCAGAGCGAGTTCTTTGACCTGAATGTTGGTTTGAAACAGGGGTGTGTGATGTCCCCGTGGTTGTTTACTGTATATATGGATGGAGTCATGAAAGAAATACTATCAAGAGCAGTGAATGTTGGTGTATCGCTGAAAAGGGAGGGAATTGAGTGGAAGCTACCTATACTGCTGTTTGCGGATGATACAGTTCTGATGAGTGATAATGAATGGGAGTTGCAGGGTCTGGTAAATGAGTTTGGAACAGTGTGCGAAAAACGGAATTTGAAGGTAAATACGGGGAAGAGCAAGGTTATGGTCTTCGAAAGGGGTGAAGTCACAGAGTGTGAGGTGAAGCTGAACGGTCAGGCTATGGAGATCGTCAACTCTTTTAAGTATCTGGGCAGTGTGTTGAGTAAAGATGGGACTATGGATGAAGAGGTGCGGGAGAGGGTACAACAGGGGAAGAGGGTTGTAGGAACGCTAAAAGCAGTAACAAGAAATAGGGTGGTCAGTATGGAAGTGAAGAAGTCCTTGCATGACAGTGTGGTAATCCCGACACTGACTTACGGAAGCGAAGCATGGACGTTGGTTGAGAGACTCAGACCAAGAGTGAGAGCAGTGGAAATGAATTACTTAAGGAGTGCGTGCGGAGTTACATGGAGGGATAGACAGACTAATGAGGAAGTAAGAAGGAGGTGTGGTGTGGAGGTAGATGTGCTGGAAAGTGTGAAAAGGAACAACTTGAGATGGTTCGGCCATATGGAACGTATGGAAAGCGAGAGAATGACTAAGAGGGTGTACGAGAGCGAGGTGGAGGGACAGAGGGGGAGAGGTAGACCGAATATGAGGTGGAAGGATGGAGTGAGGAAGTACATGAACGAAGGCGGTGCTGGTTGGGGGGAGGGGCGTCGACTGACTGGGGACAGAGGTGCATGGGGGCGGTTCGTTCGTGGCCACCCCTTCGGGGATCACGGCGTCAGGCAATAGATAGATAGATAGATAGAATAATAAATCGACTATGTTATTAAGCAAAACTGGGGGATGCGTGGAAGCCTATAGACTGTAGACGGTAAACTTTGTGTGGGTACCGAATATGGTTTTAAAGTAATTTAAGAATAAACAATTTTCAATGCTGCGGCCAAACTATTCCACCCATTTATATTATTTTGGTATCAAAACGTTCGGAATCGCAAGCCTCACCCAACTACGCAAACATGGCTTTGATCATCGGCGTAGTTTTCAAGATGTGGAATTATAAATGGAATTCGAGGTTTTTCAAGATTGCCGGAAAAAACCCACGTGCAAAATCAAAACCTTCTCTATAACATTTGCGGAGCATTAGTAGTAGAGTCCATATGCCAAAGCCCAATCATTTCCTATGAGTGTGAGAGACGGTATTTAGGCATCAAATTTTTCGGGAAATCGGCTGCCACGGACCTGTTTGGCCGCCATGCCAGATGTTTAGCATATCAAAAGTTGCCCAATACAAAAACGCACCTCTTGTGAAAGTTTGATCCCGATCCAAAAAGCGGTTCTGGAGTTATTGTGTAAAAACCGGCGTGTAAGAATAATTTGGATGAATAAGTGGGTTTAATTATTACAATAGGGGTTCCCCGTAGGGGTCGAACCCCTAATAATAACAATAGTAATAATAATAACAACACATACAATAATAAGGCCCTACAATAATAATGAAGCACTTACATATCCGACACAATGCCCCAGAGCCACGATCCGATTGTGTTGCCAACCCAGAATATTGTGACCACCAGATAGGGTCTCCAGGCTTCTCCACACACCCAGTCACGCTGTAGGAAGGGAACACTATAATGCACTGTCATATTGGTCTACAATTCATAACACAACACTGTAAATTACCAACATCAAAAAGTGTATTCAATATTTTAATGTATATGCTATATTTTGTCTTTTTCTGAACTAATAACCAGTATTTTTTTTTCTTTTTTTGCATTTTGCATTTCGCATTTTTCTCTGCGTTTCACTGCAAAGAGCTGTCAAATGCATCTACTGTAGAGCCCTTTGGAGTTACTCTACATAACTATCAGAATCCATTTTCTCCACATTTAGGTATTGTCTGCAAATTAACTAATCATACTAGTTATACCTAAACCAAAGTCGTTTGTGTATATCACAACAACAGAGGCCCCAATTCAGATCCCTGTGGGACACCACTTTTGACTGCACCCCAGTCTGACTTACTGTCATTTATGCTGACTGTTTCCTACCAATTAGCCATGAACTTATCCACTTTAATTACGACCCGCCGATTACATGAACTTCTACTTTTTTCATCAATCTCTCATGAGGAACTCTGTTGAAGGTTTTAGATGTGCAAATGGATGGGTTTGTCAGCTTTGTAAAATACTTTAATATTGGCCAACATATTATTAACCCCTTCAGTATGACATATCACATTATGTATTTTATTGTGGCAATAATTAGATTGTTAACTCAGTTCAGGAAGGTGTTGTATTACATAGATGGTTAATTTAATTTTTGTTTACCCCTTCGATCCCTAAAGATCCTGTTTAAGCTGCATGCAAGCACCTAATGATTACTGATATATGATGTGTAATAGCAACCTTGGTACAATTACCTGCACAATTAAGTGGTACGGTACACAATTATATTACCTGTATAGACTTGAAGCAGCAAACATTGACTTAGGGAAAACAATTACTCGGGATATGTGGATAAAGGGAACGTTTCAAACAATTACTTCAGCTAGTTAGAATTTTTTGATAAAATGCATACCACTTATCGCTGTAGCGATTGTACATAAAGGGTTAAGGTGGTGTCACGCTTGAGGTTGTATCTGATACTGGGTTTGTCCAGAGTCACTCTATCAGATTCAAAATATACCAAAGAAAAAGGCAAACATTCGACTAATGTTACTTCCATTTTGACGTTATTTTAAAGTGTGTAGCTTAAGATCAGGATCATATATCATGAGACTTAAATAGATTACCCAATTACGCACAAAAATAATGATAATAATAACAATTTCGGATACCAAAATCTGATACAGATTTTGGGATACAGGTACCCGTTTGGCGCCACCTTTAAACAGACACACATCAAATAATTGAAGGGGATATCCACCACAGTTGGGTTCTTCTTACCTCAGATGTACCAGTATGTGTTATAATGTTAGCCAGAATACGTTTAATCCTGAGAACATGGGAATCCCTATATTTATCCCATCAGTACCTGAACACGATTTATGTATCTATTTTGACTAGCATTAAACGATTGTATTCAAGTTTGGAATTATCTCGACAATCTAAGGGAAGTAGAAATATCAATAATCCCTTTTGACTAGCATAGAACCGTCCAAAATTGCATAAACTTATATAAATATAGCTTAAACAAAATGAGAAAGGCGTCAGATTTACCCGATATATAGCAGCTCAACTATCTGTGAAAGTAGAAACATTAATAGGTTATTCAGAAGTTCAATAAAATCATCTAATGAGAGCCAAATTAATCATTGGATGCGAGAGACATTACGGAATGCACATGGCAATTAATAGCAATTTACAAGCTTTTAAAGCCTGTGGAGACGAGTCCGAGTGAGCTGGAGCGCGGCAGCCCCCGTTCGCTCTCCACCCAGGCGGCCGTGACACTGAGGAGTTATGAGGTATATCCCGCTAGACTCTGCAGCGCTGCCAAAGGCAAATGTAGCGCTACTTTATTAGCAAATGTCTATGGTAGCGCTGCTGATTAACCACGCATGCTACGAACCTCGTTCTTGTGTCATTTTGAAGCTATTTTCTCCTAGTTTTTGGCTGAATACATAATTTATGATTTCATGCAGACAGTTGCTCCATCATCCAGGAGTGCCTGGATGAATCCTAATATAACGGAAATATGCCCGCAGCGTAAGTGTTAAGGAAGAAAAGAACATAATCAAATGACGCATTTCACCTCCGAAGTAAAAGTGGAGAAGAAGACATCGTAATCGTAGGTCCAGCCACTCTGACACTCTGCTTTGGGTGTAGGTAGCTGGGTCAAGGAGGTCAGGTTGGCAGGGTCAGGCCAGGTAAGCGAGGGGTGAAGCCAGTTTGTGTTGAGGTCATGTTCGTGGCAGCTGTACGGTTTCCGAGCCTCTTCGTTCTGTGTCAAGTAGGGTCAGTGATTAGATTAACACTATCTATAGTATCACCACAACAGGCAGTTTTGGGCGCAGTCAGTGATCCCTACAATGGTGCCGGCTCATTATCTCCCTCCCATATATCCCTCTCTTATCTCCCTCCCTCCCTCCCACCAAAGGTCAATTGACCTTGCCTCCCACCACCTCCCCTGTGTATGAGTGAGGATGGGAACGCACTCATCAGCGTACTACTGTGTAACAAACGTGAATGCATAGATAATTAGTATTGTTATAATAAATTATATTACTATTTACATAGCTCTCTCTCTCTCTCTCTCTCTCTCTCATATTGGTGAACGTTATATGCCATCTCTTGCCTGACTATGCAGGTGTGTGGGGCGATTTGGAGAGGCTTCCATTGTGGATGGTGGCAAAGTTAGGAATGAACTGAAGTGACGAAAGGATTTAGTTTACACGTGACTGTACTAATTTTGTGAGCCTGGGAGCACGCCATCACGTGATGTTTGTTTTGTTTATCAGGTGTGAGTGTGAGTGAGTGTTTTGCCTGCCCTGATCTGACAACCTCGCAGTAGCTACTCTGCCAAGTTGTGTACAATGTCTGTTGTATTTACTAACAAGCGAATTAATTATAAAAACAATAAAGCTTTTTTGTACATGTAGAAATAGCCTGAGCATTTCAATCCTACTGAAGATACTTAATACCGAAAATAATATATTTTCGTTGTAAAAAATTATACATCTGGCAACAATGTAAAGGGTTTATCCGTGCCAAATAAGATTTGTAGAAGGATAGTGCGACCTTTTGTATGTTATCTTATTTTTGTTTAATTATCATTGAAAATTTTATTTTATTTTGCCGCTTTCGAGCAATGTATTTTAGTTTGTTTCCTAATCTAACAAAAACGCTTTTCCCGACTTCTTTCATTCTTAGAAATTATGCCCACCACGAAGTTCTCCATGAAAAGTTTGAACATTATTTTTTATAGCAAAATGTTCTGGCCAAAGGCCGACTTACATTATCGACTATCCCCTTCCTTTGACTTTTGTGTACCTTCCTCTCTTTCTAACTGCATTTCTGTTCTGTCCCTCCTATTCCTATTGACTTATCTATTGTTCTTTGGCGATCACACAAACCCCTATCCACAATTACTTTCGCTGGAGTGTTGGGGCATGTACTGAAAGGTGAACACAGAATTATATATACCTTATCCGCATTATCTCACTCTTACATCTCTCTCTCGCTCTCTCTCTCTCTCTCTCTCTCACACACACACACACACACATCAGGGGTCGTATTCAAGATCTCCAGGAGCTTTCGATGAAACGCTCCATCTTAACATCCTCTTTATGCTCCTTATACCTCGTTCTCTCTCTCTCACTCTTTCATCTCCGAACTCACATATGGAGTCGTATTCAAGAGGTGGATCAGTCTGTTATGGTACGCTTCCGCCGCCGCCCCTTCAGCGCCACCTCCTCCCTGGTTACACGTATGAGGAGGGGCCGCGAGCATGAGGAGCTGGGTGAAGTAGGTGAAGCCCACAAGCCCCGAGGTGAGAGGTATGAGGGTGAGGCTGAGGACCCGCTGGTACACGCCGAAGGACCCGATCTCTTCTAGCAGGTCCTCGAACTGCATGGCTTTGGTGTCTGGTGGTTGGGGATTGCTATAGCTCAGAAGGATTTAAAGGTGTTTAAGGGATGGGCAGTATTGTGATAAGCAGGGAGGGATTGTATTATATCGAGAGGGATTATTGATGTTAGTGGACGTGTGAGATTGCACATTGTGATAAGCTGAGAGGGATTGTAATATACCGAGAGGGATTATTGATGTTACGTGGACGTGTGAGATTGTACATTGTGATTAGCTGAGAGGGATTGTAATATACCGAGAGGGATTATTTGTGGTTAGGTGGACGTGTGAGATTGTACATTGTGACAAGCTGAGCGGGATTGTAATATACCGAGAATGATTGTGTAATGTTAATGGATGTACGAAATTGTATAGACGAGGATGATTTGTGACTGGGTTGATTGTGTTGACTGGGGTGTGAGGGGATTGAGATAGACGAGAGGTTTTGTGATGAACTGAAAGGGATTGTAAGGTGTTGATAGATATGCGGGATTGTAATTGACGAGGAGGATTTGTGACTGAGTTGATTGTATTGTTTGGGGTGTATGGGGATTGTAATAGACGAGAGGGATTGTGATAAACTGAGAGGGATTGCTTGGTGTTGCGCGGGATCGTGAAATATTGAGAGATTGTTGGATGTTGATTGGGATGTTGGTGGAATTGTGATAAACTGAGAGGGATCTATAGGTGTTGGTGGATGTGTGGGATTGTAATACACGAAAGGGATTTGCAACTGGATCTATTGTATGGCTTAGGGTTTGAGTGAATTGTAATAGACATAAATAATGTTATGATAGTGGACGTAGGGAATTGTAAGAAGATTAAGAAAGGGTTTGTGGCAAAGATGGTTGTGCATGTTGTGATTTGTGTAATATATGAATTTATTTATTGTATGTATTTCTTGTATTGTATTTTGTTCGTATTATTATCTTGTTTATTTTTTATTTATTTTTATTTTTTTTTGGTGGGGGGGGGGGAGGAGTTTGATTATGCCAAAGAAGGGTATACTTTACTATAGTCTTATGTTATTTCCTGATCATGATCACGGTATTTAGTAGCGAAATATGTTAATTGTTAAACCGTAGCATTTATAAGAGTCAGAGACCAAGTAGTTTCATAATTGTTCCATTGAGTATCGATAAATTAGTTACTATGGATTCTATAACTTCAGTTCTTGTAGTTGTAGTATATATATATATGAATTGATTTTATTATAGTTATCACCTTGGTAAAATATCTTCAGGGAGCCCACCTCGCTTTTTTTTCTCTTTCTCTCCCTCTCTCTTTGGCTTGTATCCATTCGGCCCCATTCAGCTTTTTTTTCTTTTTTTTTTTTTCTATGTGACTGAGGGAGGCAAAAGGCAGAACTGCCTATAGCGAGTGCCTCCCCCATAGTTGAAAGAGTGACAGGGCCAAAATCAAGGGACGTTCGAGCCAAAATGCCTGGACACACGGAGTTTGAAGCAATTTAAGTCATAGGAAGAGAGAAAGACTGATTCTGGGAGAGAGTTCCAGAGCTCAGCTGTTGAATAGAAGAAAGTCTGAGAGTAACGTTTCACTCTTGGGTTGGAGAGTTGCACAGAGTAGGGGTGGGATTGTGTTGCAAGACGGATACCACATGCCCTATGTAAGGGAGGTGGTATACACTGGTAAAGCTCTGAGGAACACTGATTATTATAGTAGCGATAGAATAGCGAGAGAGATGCAACATTGCGGCGAAGAGAGAGAGATTGCAGAGAGTTGGTGAGTGGACGGGAGTTAATGATACGAAAGGCCTTCCTTTTAATTTTGTCTAGGAGAGGGGTGTGAGAGGAACCTCCCCACACATGTGAACAATACTCAATACAAGGACGCACTATGCCCCTGCACAGAGCAAGAAGCTGTGCAGGGGTAAAGAACCCTCTAAGGCGGTTGAGCACACCCAGCTTCTGGGAGGCTGCCTTAGCAAGACTGGTAATATGGTCCTTCCAACTGAGAGCAGAAGAAAAAGAGACACCAAGAATATTGAGAGAAGATGAAGGATTGATTTTAGTATTGTTGAAGAATAAGGGATAGTCCGCAGGGAGATCCTGACGGGTAGATAGATGGAGAAATTGGGGTTTAGAAGCATTAAAGGTAACAAGGTTTTCTCTGCCCCAATTGGAGATAGTAGTTAGATCAGAATTTAAGTGTTCTATGGCTTCATTCCATTTGTCATTGAGGAATTGCTGGCTTGGGCGTTCTGAATAACAAATGGAGTAGTGTAAGGTTGAGTCGTCTTCATAATTATGAATGGATGGGAATTGAGGTACAGTTGAGAAGATAATTTATAAAAAATAAAAAGAGAATAGAAGGTAGGACAGAGCCCTGAGGAACACCGGAGTTTATAGGGTGAGGAAGTGAGCGATGGCCGTCCACAACCGCAGCTATGGAACGGCCGGAGAGGAAATTAGAGACAAAGGCACAGATGGAGGGATAGAAACCGAGGGAGGGTAGTTTTGAAATTAAAGATTTTGCCAGACTCTATCGAAGGCCTTCCATATGTCTAGTGCAATAAAAAAAAAGTCTCATTAAGTCCCGAAAGGAGGATGACCAAGAGTTAGTGTGATATGAATTATTATGTTCCTTCCAACAACCAACTATACTCCTAAAATCGATTAATGAAATTTACAAACACATGTGGCAGTCCGTGGATTCGAATCCAGGATGCTCACACCGAAAATCAACACCTTATGCATCGCACCACGTAGACAGTAGAAAGAAGATCACCAGTAGAGCGACCCTTAAGGAAGCCATACTGACGATCTGAGAGCAGATTATGAGAAGAGAAATGCTTAAGAAATTTGGAAGCAAGAATAGTTTCAAAAACTTTAGAAATACAAGAGATGAGAGCAATTGGACGATAGTTGGAGGGTTGAGAGCAGTCACCCTTCTTTGGGACAGGTTGAATGAGAGCAAACTTCCAGCATGAAGGGAAGACGTTAGAGGATAGACAGAGACGAAAGAGTTTACCTAGGCAGGGAGTCAGCACGGAAGCACAGTTTTTTAGTACAACAGGAGGAACACCGTCCAGACCGTACGCCTTCTTAGTATTAACACCTTACGAGCGGCCTAGGCGGTAACTTCTATGTACCGCCCAGCGGGTAGTTTTACCCTAAATGGCCTTGTTTCCGTGCTCTTTTTCATGCATAAACAAGAGCCAGAGCGTAATACAATTATGTATCCCTGAAAGGGCATTAATTGGGCTTTCCAATGACACCTGAACCATCCTTCTACGATCACTGGTTGTCTTGCAACGATCGTGCAACCGAAGGACAAAATTGCTAAAATACGGTCATTTCGTAACATAATTACGTGTGTACCGAGGGAGGGAGGGTGGATGTGTGTGTAGTATATGTCAGTAGGCCCACGGCAACCGTGGCGAGCGGTCATGAGGCAACCTACGCTCCTCCCGTCCTCGTCTCTCTCTCAGAGCCAATATTGCGCCAAAATTGCACACAGACTTAAGTCGGGCACCCCGCCACATAGACCTTTCTTCTCTAGCCCGACTTAAGTCCACCCCCGCCACACAAGGGTTAAACCCAGAGAGGGTAGAAAGTACATCTTTAGAAGAGATTAGGATATTAGGCATAAGTAAGAGAGAGGAGGGTGGAGAGGGAGTAATAGCACCGGAATCATCCAAGGTGGAGTTTCTAGCAAAAGTTTGAGCGAAGAGTTTAGCTTTGTCAGAGGAAGAAGTGATGGTTGTGCCATCAGAGTGGGAAAGGGGAGGGAAAGACGAGGAAGAAAAATTATTGGAGAGGTTTTTGGCTAGATGCCAGAAAGCTTGGGAAGAGCTAGAGTTGGATAGCCTACCGTTTTAAGATGTTTATCCCCATCCAGGTGTCAATATTTTCCTTGCGAGCGGTAGCGAGCCAGCATATATATGTTTTTGTTTTGACAGCAAGCTAAATTTGTAAATTTTTCGATAGAAAAATTTCTCCGGCGAAGCTGGATTTCTTCATACAATGCTGGCTCGCTATCGTTCGCCAGGAAGAAATCGACACCTGGATGGGGATAAATGTCTTAAAACAGTTGGCTGAATGGGCCCGAATGGATACAAGCCAGGGAAGGAGAGAAAGACAAACAAAAGCCGGTGACCCCCTTAAAGGTGGGGGCTCATGGTTTGAGATAAACATGGAATGATAATCGCCAAGCTGTACATAATTATCTTGCAAAATGCAATGGCACTGAAATAATTATTAACAATGGTATAAAGGATTTGTGGATCGTCTATACCAGGCCTGTGACGTCACACCAGTATAAGTCCACCATCCAGTCTAGGATAAGGATACTGGTGTGACGTCACTATGACGTCACAGGCCCGGTATAGACGATCCGCAAAATCCTTTATACCATTGTTAATAATTATTTCAGTGACATTGCATTTTACAAGATAAGTATATGTAGGTTGGCAATTATTTTTAAATGTTTACCTCAACCCATGAGCCCCCACCTTTAAACGGGTAAACACCTGTATATATAAGTAAAATTTAACTGCTTGAGTTTGATATTTGTTATACCGTACTGGAATTTAGAATCAGACAATAGCTTAAGTAGGTGCAGGTGTATTATTCGTTCGTCAGTGTGTGTGAGAGAGTGAGACAGAAGGAGAATGTTTGTGTGTGTGTGTGAGAGAGAGAGATAGTGTGTGTGTGTGAGAGAGAGAGAGTGTGTGTGTGTGTGTGTGTGTGTGAGAGAGAGGGAGTGTGTGTGTGTGTGTGAGAGAGAGAGCGTGTGTGTGTGTGAGAGAGTGTGTGTGTGTGTGTGAGAGAGAGAGAGAGTGTGTGTGTGTGTGTGAGTCTAACAATTCCAAAAAACTACTACATTGTGAAAATATACGAATAATTGTGGCAAATTTTAAACATCATAAGTGTTTCAATACGTGTTATAATTTGAGTATATAAACCCACAAACAGTGCTAATTAATGTTGTGCCATTTTTGGTTACTATGAAGCGTTCGATGTGGACAGTGTAGTTCCTAGTGTGAGTAGCTACATGGAAGTTTTGAAGGAAATTAGTACTAGAGCTTATTTGTATTAAGGGAGCCCAGACGGTATTGTGCAGCATAATTTACTGGTTCGGCTCAATGGTTTAGTTTGCTCTCTAAACCTCTATCAAACTTAAAAAACACCCACAAGACCCCCCTTCGATATAAATTTGTACATTTTTCGGTAGAAATTTTTTCCAGCCGAAGGCCGATTCCTCTTCAAATACATGCTCGCTATCGCTCGCTAGGAAAAAAATCGACACCTAAATGGCATGAAAGGTCTTAATATTGGCAAATAAATGGGCAAAAGGTCTGAAAATCGCCAAACTAATGGGGCGAATGTCCTGTAATCTCATAACTAATAGGGCTAAACATGAGGGAGAAGGAGGACTCGAAAAACCAACTGCCTCCCCTTAACCTGGCGAATGTGTACTTGCCCGCTTTGGAGTAGAGAACTATAGCTGAATTCAAGCTGATTGACTGATGATCATATTTAATATATTCCTTGTGTTTGATTTTTGCAAGTGAAAGATGTTATTTGGACACAGGACCATCGAGCAGCGAACTGTTTATCCCCAAACGACCAAGTGCAAATTCGCCATGTTACACAAACCGACTATAGAGCAGATATTCGCGACTGAATAGAGTGACGGTGATAATATTTAGCTGTACTAAAGGCAGACTGACTGACGCTCGAGTGCTTAAGTTAAGGAGGTAGTGCTTGGTTTTTGGTCTATGTATTTATTACTGTATTTATATTTTAGTTTCTGCAATAAACCTCCATCAGGCTTAAAATATACATTTGTATACATTTGTACATTTTTCGGTAGAAAAATGTCCCGGCCAAAGCCCGGTTCCTTCTAAGTTTACAGGCTCGCTATCGCTCGCCAGGAAAAAATTGACACCTAAATAGCACGAAAGGTCTTAACATTGACGAAAAATAGGGTGAAAAGTCTTTAAATAAACTAAAAATATTAAAACCTCAAAACTAATATGTTAAACATGAGGGAGAAGGGGGTCCATAAAAAGCGAGTACTACCCCCCTGTAACGTGGTAATTATTATGAGGGTTGTTGTAGTAATGGTGGTGGGCCGTTATGGTGGTGGTGGTATGTGTGTGAGTCATTAACACTCAACGAGCGGTAATTTCTATGTACCGCCCAGCGGGGGTTTTTACCATAAATGGGGTTGAATCTGTGCTCTTTTTCATGCATAAACAAGACCCAGAGCGTAATACAAGTATGTATTCCTGAAAGGGCGTAAATTGAGCTTTCCAATGACACCCGAACCATCCTTCTACGATCACTGGTTGTCTTGCAACGATCATCGTGCAACCGAAGGGCAAAATCGCTAAAATACGGTCATTTTCTTACATTATTACGTGTGAAACGAGTGAGAGGGGGTGGAGTACAAAGGAGTACATCTCAGTAGCTCCATGGCCACCGTGGCGAGCGGTCATGAGGTAATCTACGTTCCTCCCATCGCTCCGCTCTCTCTCAGAGCACATTACGTGCTCAAAATTGCACTCGACAATAGCCGTGACCCGCCACATAGGCCACATTTATTTCACTCGACAATAGCCGGGCGCCGCTCTTTAAGGGTTAATTGTCCAACCCGAGCCACTTACATAACAGGATCGACCTCGACTGGGGAACTGTTTAAGGGAGACCACCTCGCTTTTCTTCTCTTTCTCTCCCTCTCTCTTTGGCTTGTATCCATTCGGCCCCATTCAGCCTACTGTTTTAAGACGTTTACCCCCATCCAGGTGTCAATATTTTCCTGGCGAGCGGTAGCGAGCCAGCATATATATACAGTATTTTTGTTTTGACAGCAAGCTAAATTTGTAAATTTTTCGATAGAAAAATGTCTCAGGCCGGATTTCTATATACAATGCTGGCTCACTATCGCTCGCCAGGAAGAAAGCGACACCTGGATGGGGATAAACGTCTTAAGACAGTTGGTTGAATGGGACCGAATGGATACAAGCCAGAGAAAGAGAGAAAAGGAGAGAAAGATAAACAAAAAAAGCTGGTGACGCCCCTTAACAATATTGATATATTAGCAAGGTTTATTTAGTTGTATATGAGTTTGCTCAGTGTATTGTATTTTGAGGTAGTCTTCTTAGCACTGTAAACTTCTTTATCCTCTGATGTCCTTGTATCTGCAATGAAGAAATAACAAATATTAGTGGCTTAGTATATAGATAAATAAATAAATAATTGTGTATAATTATATGTACAACACATGTATACATCCGAGATGGGTATGTTCGTTGAGAACCGTAGTGTCAGCAGGAATAACATAACGAGAGAGACAGCGAACAACATGTATATTTTCAAACGTTTCGACATGTTCAAAATATCATTAACAATTGAAAAAGTTTAAGAAGCTTAATCACAATATTATAATTATATGTCATACATAATTAACATATTTCGGAAAGAGTAAAACTAACACAATCAAGAGAGGGGCGGCAGACAACAATTACTTAACAGGGGCTTGTTAGCTTAAATGTATATAGATCCGAGTTGTGCAATACTTTGATATCAGAACATAATTCCAAAACAGTAAACAGTTCATCAGACAGGGACTTAATTGACCACTTGCGAGTTTCGAGATATAAGGATTTTTTGTTTATGTATATGAAGGAGACAAAAGGCAAACCTGCCTGTAAAAAGTGTCTCCCCCTAAAGTTGGAAGAGTTATAGTCGCTTTTTTTATTGTTTTGTGTTTGTGTGTATCAGTCAGTGTATCAATATTCTCGGTGTCTCTTTCTCTTCTGCTCTCTCTTGGAAGGACCATATTACCAGTCTTGCTAAGGCGGCCTCCCAGAAGCTGGGAGTGCTCAACCGCCTCAAGGGATTCTTTAGCCATGCACAGCTTCTTGCTCTGTACAAGGGCACAGTGCGTCCTTGTATTGAGTATTGTTCACATGTGTGGGGAGGATCTTCTCACACAGCACATCTAGACATAGTAGAGAGGAAAGCCTTTCGTATCATTAGCTCACGTCCACTCACCGACACTCTACAATCTCTCTCTCTTCGCCGCAATGTTGCATCTCTCTCGCTATTCTATCGCTACTACAATAAACATTGTTCATCAGAGCTCTCTCAGTGTATACCACCTCCTCAACGTAAGGTACGTAGTACCCGTCTTGCAAGACAATCCCATCCCTACTCTGCGTAACTCTCCAACTCAAGAGTGAAACAATACTTCCAATCTTTCTTCTATTCAACAGCTGAGCTCTTTAACTCTATCCATGAATCCATCTTTCCCTCATCCTATGACTTAAATTGCTTCAAACTCAGTGTGTCCAGGCATTTTGGCTCGACTGCTCCTTGATTTTGGCCCTGTCACTCTTTCAACTCTGGGGAGGCACTCGTCACAGGCAGTTTTACCTTTTGTCTATCGCATCCACATAGAAAAAAATCTCGATTTCTTGGAGCCTGGCGGAAATTTGACTCCATTAGCAGCTGGTTTACGGTAATTAATGGACAAATATGAAACTGCAATATATCTGTATCATACAAATGCTATAGGTGCTCACAATTAACACCACATTTGGATATATCAAAATCCTTCATAAGAGTTGTGTAATTATGATGAAGAATAGTAAACTTATCGCCAGCTTAAAATATATGAATTATAATAATATCTCGACTATACTCTGCTTAGTATACCCGGGCGAAAACTATGGTCGCGTTCCAATCTTAGTTACTGAGCTGTGGTGATAGATAACACTAGCTGAGCCGACGCTTTGGGTGTTATTGTGTTTTTAATTAGTAGTAAGCCCCCCACCCCCCTCCCCCCCCCCCACCTCCATTGTTTTAGTATTTGTCTGGTTTTGTTTTGTGTTTGTTTTATTGTGGGGAGGGGGGGGGGCTCTAAATTTCAGATTGCTTCCTAGATCCCCTTCAAGCTAAAAGAAAAATGCCTCCCCAGACCCCCCTGCAAGCTATAAATGCCTCCCCAGACCCCCCCGCAAGCTATAAATAACAGCACACGGCCCCAGACTTTTCAAGGTAAATTTTTATATTTTTCGGTAGAAAAAATGTAGCGGTCAAAGACTGGTATTTCCTTAATTGTAGGGTCGCTATCGCTCGCCAGGAGAAATCTAACGCCTACATGGGGGGATATGTCTTGTAATTACTAAACAGATGGAGCTAAACGTCTTAAAATCGCCAAATTAATGAGGCTAACTCTATAATGAGCTGATTTGCTGATTGTACTTTTGTATTATTTTTGTTTATTAATGCAAGATAGGATGATGTTATTACTACCAATATACCACTAAAAGGGTAGAGTATCATGGACAGTTAGATTACCCTTTTCATACTCATTATATTTTGCAAAGTATCTTTCCCAATATATTATTGTGTTATTGTGTTTTTAATTAGTAGTAAGCCCCCCCCCCCCCACCTCCATTGTTTTAGTATTTGTCTGGTTTTGTTTTGTGTTTGTTTTATTGTGGGGAGGGGGGGGGATCTAAATTTCAGATTGCTTCCTAGATCCCCTTCAAGCTAAAAGAAAAATGCCTCCCCAGACCCCCCTGCAAGCTATAAATGCCTCCCCAGACCCCCCCGCAAGCTATAAATAACAGCACACGGCCCCAGACTTTTCAAGGTAAATTTTTATATTTTTCGGTAGAAAAAATGTAGCGGTCAAAGGCTGGTATTTCCTTAATTGTAGGGTCGCTATCGCTCGCCAGGAGAAACCTAACGCCTACATGGGGGGAAATGTCTTGTAATTACTAAACAGATGGAGCTAAACGTCTTAAAATCGCCAAATTAATGAGGCTAACTCTATAATGAGCTGATTTGCTGATTGTACTTTTGTATTATTTTTGTTTATTAATGCAAGTAGTGGCATAAATGCCGTCCCGGTACCATTTACCTGTCGGGTGAGACAGGAGTGTTTTGACCATGGGGTGCTTCCTGTGTTTCCACCGGAAGTGGTACGGGATGGCGTGTTGTTGACCTTGAGATGTGCGTGCGCGCGAGCGCGTGCGAGAGAGGTTGCATGAGAGTGCGTTTTTTTTTTTTTTTATATACGGATGGGTAGTGTGTGTTTGTTGTTTGTTTGTTTACATCTAAATAATTAAATATCCTTTATTTACATTGTGTAGTGTATCCAAAACATAGAAGGGTTTGGGGTGAATGACAATGTGAGTTTGTTTACACCTAAATTCTAAATTATACTGGGATCAATTGCCATGCCGGTACCATTGCCAGGACGGGACCAAAGCCATGGTTATACCAAATCGATTTCTGAGAGAGAGTGGCAGGTATTTGGGGTGAATGACAATGTGAGTTTGTTTACACCTAAATTATAAATTATACTGGGACCAATTGCCAGGCCGGTACCATTGCCAGGACGGGACCAAAGCCATGGTTATACCAAATCGATTCCTGAGAGAGAGTGGCAGGTGAGAGTCTGAAGTTAAGCCCGTGGGTAGTATCTGGCAACTCATCGCTACATGCATTGGTGAGGGGGTGGGGGAGGGTTTGGTGGTGATGGTGGATCTTCTCTCTCCCTTCACAAAGGACTATGGACCCCACTTTTAAACCACGTGGTAGGGATACACAACTACTATTTTTCACGTCACAAGTAACATGGGTAGTATCTGGCAACTCACTCCTAATGTCTCAAATCATGCAACTGTAGCAACTCATCGCTACATGCCTCGGTGTGGGGGAGGGTTCGGTGGGGATGGTGGTGGAAGGTTTTGGTGGTGGTGGTGGGGGGGGGGGGGATCTTCTCTCCCTCAAAAAGTTCTCGGTATAGGTAATATACCTATACACATCACCTATGAGTTTTGTTTTTACCTCTCCCTCAAAAAGTTCTCGGTATAGGTAATATACCTATACACATCACTATGAGTTTTGATTTTACTTACCTAAGGGCGACGTCCATGGGGACGCCCTTCCAGGGCTACCACGCTGTAATACGGACGTAAGTGTTCCTCTTTCACAGATTCATATAATACTAAATCGCTCCTCTTCCGGGTAGGGGGAGGGTGGGAAGGGCGGGGCGGTGAGGGGTTGATTTTGCCCCGAGGGGCGAGTTTATTGAGCAGCGCCCCCCATCCTGTGAGGGGACAACCACTAGTAAGGCGATACATACTGCTCAAAGAGCCATTATTCCACTGAAACAACAGCATCGTCGTCTGGTTACATTCATATTTGTGTTTATAAGTCAGGTTGGCATTATTCAGATGCGTTATTATAGTTTCCTCATTTAATTGTCACATGGTGTGTATATACGTATTTCATTAAAAAAAAAAAAAAAAAAAAAAAAAAAAAAAAAAAAAAAAAAAAAAAAAAGCAAGCAAGCTTGTAGTGACTGAATTATTAATTGACAGGTTGTAAATAATAGCACTACAGAACTAGTGCAATCGTATTAGGAGACTATTCATATTTTCATTACATCAATGATTATTGAGATCATAGTTAGCTGAATACAATTATTACAAAAATAGGCAATGGTATAAATCAACATAATACATAATTTAATACAGGCGGACATAATCATGATCCGGTTCGTTGTGCACTGGGAGCTAAGGTGTCTTGAGATCGCCTCGTACCCATACACAACGAACGTATTATAGTCTGCATGGTTTGTATCTAATTGAATATACTTAGTGGGTATTTCAAGAATGTCAGGGGGTAAGGAAATGTGATTTGTATATTAGAAGACTGTGATTAACGAGACGTGTAACATGTGGAGGGAGGTGGTAGAAAGAGAGGGATCTCGTTGGGGGTGGAAGTTTCGCTCCCAGGAATTTTCGTTCCTGTGGTATTTCAATAATAATAATAAAATAATAATAATAATAAGGGGACAACCACTGGTAAGGCAATACATACTGCTCAAAGAGCATTATTCTACTGTAACAACAGTATCGTCGTCTGATGTTATTATAGTTTCCTCATTTGATTGCCACATATGCTGTATATACGTGCTCATGAAAAAAAAAAAAAAAAAGTGACTGAATTATTAATTGACAGGTAAATAATAGCACTACAAAACTAGTGCAATCATATGAGGAGGCTATTCATGTTTTCTTACATCAATGGTTATTGAGATCATAGGTAGCTGAATACAATTATTACATACAAGATGTGACTAATATTTCGAACTACATTAATTATTATGCAATAATAGTACCACAAATATATTACAATCATATAAGGGACACTTCACATTCTTCATTACATCAACGGTTATTGAGGTCATAGTTAGCTGAATACAAGAGTCACATACATAATGTGACTAATATTACCAACTACCGAAGTTATAATGGAATTATAGTAATACAAATATTTTACAAAGATGAGTTACATGGTTCAAATTCTTATTACAATAATGGTTATTGTCATCTTATTGAGGGGATAGTTAGCGCAATATGACTTCCAAAGGTATCCAAAGGTAAGGACCAGTGGAGAAGTTTACATGCCGATAGTAATATAATATTTAGTAGGGTGTGTGGTTATGGGAGAGAGGGAGGTAGAGGAATGGGTGGGAGAGGAGGAGGAGTAGGGGGGGGGGGGGAGGAGGACAGGTAAGGTATTCCAGGGAGGAGGAAAGTGTGAGAGGGGTAGGGTCCCTCTAGGACCTAGAGGGACCCTACCCGTCGTGACCCAGTCACCAGACCCCAGCCAATGCCTTCTCTATACATAATTATGTATAGAGAAGGCATTGCCCCAGCACCCAAAACACACAGCCACACAGATTCAGATTCATATTCAAATTATTTTATTTCCATAAAATAATATTCGGAGGGAAGGTGCAAGTGGTCCTCCGGGAGGGACAGTGCCGCATATCCGGAGGTACTTGTACATCAAGCCATTAGCCGAGAATATTGAGGACAATACAGCAGTATGGTTAGGGGTTTTGTAGGAGGTAGAGGAATGGGTGGGAGAGGAGGAGGAGTAGGGGGGGGGGGAGGAGGAGGAGGTAAGGTACTCCAGGGAGGAGGAAAGTGTGAGAGGGGAGGTGTGTGTGTGTGTGTATGTGTTGGGGAGGGTGGGACATACTACATATAAATAAGTTGTTTAAGGCCAGCGATAGTACTGAAGATAAATGAAGCCCTCCGAATCATAAGGGGACCAACCGAATTTTTTTGAATTTCCGAGCCAAGCACGTGGCGCCATAGCCCAACTTCTCCCCTACACACTGGTAGTCGTTTGGTACCCTTAAGACGAAAACTGTAAGAGTGAGAGTCCTGGACGTTAAGGTAACTTTTTTCGCCTTTCGGGAACACTCACCAATATCCTGGGAAAAATTTAACATGACACAAGGGGTCGAAACGACACTCAGTTAATCCCTCCATACTCTCACTCTCCCGTACGTAAAAATATGTTCACTTACCCATACCCTTGTACTTACTTGTTAATTATTAACTACTTACCTGCCTTACCTGGAGTATGGAAATTGGAGGCTTGTGGGTGGGAATGATGGAAAATTACGTACACTACCCAATATCAGTGCATTATTATCTTTAAAAGAAAAACTCATGGTCAAAGTGCTGGTAATGTTAGATTTTGGCCATTTTGGCCATTCAAAAAAGGGGATAATTTTGGTTTGGGTGTTTTTACTAAAAATATAGACGTGGAACCCCCTATTTTTACATGCTGGGATGAAAGAGTAGTGTTTCAGCTACCTTCAGTAAAAATATGAAGAGGGCATCTTACCGGGTTAAAGAGTTACACATATTTTGAACTGCCAAACTTTGACCTTGATTTTCTCAGAAGTAAGAAAATGGTGGTTGGTCCCCTTATGATTCGGAGGGCTTCAAATATGGTAGTACAAAAAAAAAAAAAAAAAAAAAATCTTAAAAGGGAAAGTTTGAATTTCAACGCAAGTCTACAGATATCGGCAGTATCGCTTCATCGTACCTGACAAAACATATCAATAAGTAGGGAAGGAAACTGTATACGTGCAATGAATGAATGAATGAATGAATATAGAAAAGGTGGGTGAGGGTGAAAGAAGGGAAGTTTTTATTGGTGTAGTAAGAGAGAAAGTGAAAAAGTAGGAGCATAAAGAGTGTCTGGGCTTGACCCCAACTTGCGTGAGTTGTTGATTTTAGTTTGGGGGTTTAGGGGAGGCACTGTTGGTATTGAGACACATTTTCCGAGAGCCTCAGTATGGCACGTCAAGAAGGCTTGGAGATAAAAATGGGTGGTAAGGCAAAAGACAATTAATTTTGGGTGGTAAAAGTTAATTTGGTGAAGTGAGATTCAGAAGCTCTGATCGGTCAAAAGTGGCATGGAGGCTGGGCTGTGGACGAGCCGGCATACCCCACCGCCTCTATCAGTCTGGACGAATCAGATGAGTCTGGGTGAATTGAATATAAAATTTGGTAATGGAGAATGTTTTAATGATGGTCTGGCAATTTTGGATGGTAAGGGTCTAAAGTGGGGCAGCAAGGCATGGTTGTCAACTGCAGTCTAGAGAAGATTACACTGTCTTATGAAGAGCTTATAGATCAAGATTCAATTAAGTTTAGTAGCAAAACAATATTCAGAAGGAAGATACTAGTAGTCCTCCGGGATGGATATGCCGCATATCCGAAGGTACTTAATTGTAGATCAAACCATTAGCAGAGAATATTGAGGACAATTATGTTGCTTACATATGCAAGGGTCATGTATATTGGCTTGCAAAAGGATATGAATTGGCACTTAACAGATTATTTAAATAAAAGCTGTGTTAGAGGCTCAGAGGGATATGTATATACTGTACATTGTCAATCTATTAAATGAGAATAGCAGTGATAAGTAAAGAAACACTGACTGATATTATAAGTGTGACATGATCAATGAAAATATGAAATCGTGTAGAGGGCGTTACAAAGGGTTTAAGTGTGACCTTGTAAGAAAGAAGAGATGTGTGGAGGGCAAGGGGTGCATACTTATAAGGTTCATGTTTCATGTTTACAGTACATATTATTGTGGGGGGCAAAGTTCTTGTGTTTGTTTAGTATGTTATTGATTACGTTATTCTTTAGCATGTATATTGCTTGATCCTCAATTGTGGTTAACTGATTATTCCTGTATTCCCTAATCATTGGGCATTCCAGGATATAGTGCTCGAGAGAGTGTTTGTTGGGAGCTCTGCAAACCCTACATTGCCTGTGCTCTTCTTCTACCTGCCAATTCAGCTGCCATGGATAACAATAGCCAAGCCTTATTCTTGCATGTACTGAGTCTACCCACCTACTCGTTGTACGTTTACCATAGGTGTATTTGGTCGTAAATGCTACTTTATTGTAGTAGTTTATAGATCGGCTGGTATTATGATGTCTAGCTCTGTCTTCATCCACTCTTTCTTCTTGTGTCTTTTTAATTATAGTTCTCATTTGTTTCAATGACAGTTCAAGAATATGATCAGGTTCTTCTTTCTCTGAGGCCTCCTTGGTAAGCTTATCTGCCCTTTCATTGCCTGGGATGCCTACATGTGAAGGAATCCAGGCAAATTTGACCCCTAGCCCCTTCTCCCCTACACATTTTATCCCCCGTCTGATATCTTGTACAAGGAAAGGATAGGTGGGTTGGGGGCTAGAGATAGCTTCCAAGGCCGCCCTGCTGTCAGATAGGATAAGAATATTCTTTCCCCTTCGAAAGATACTCCCAATTCCCATCGCTATTGCCACCAGCTCAGTTTGAGTGGAGGAGGCCCAGTCCTGTAGCCTGGATAGTTCATCGTCTTCCTGAGCAAAGTTGCCACCACTCATAATAGTGATGGCAGCTCCTGCCCTCCCAGTTACGGTGTTAAGTGAGCTGTCACAGTATACCTGATCAGTGTTCTCATCTGTCATATCTTCTATTAGTGACATAAAGTTTGTCTTCAGAGCGTAGGACGGGATCTCAGACTTTTTTGTGTCGAGTTGTGTCACTATAATCTCAATAGTGGCCTCCTAACCTACAGGACTTTAAGCTTAGTTTGTTTTTATTGTATACAATACATATTTTGTTATTTTATACAATACATATTTTGTTATTGTATACAATACATATTTTTCATTAGTTTTTGTTATTGTATACAATACATATTTTTCATTAGTTTTTGTTATTGTATACAATACATATTTTGTTATTGTATACAATACATATCTTGTTATTGTATACAATACATATTTTCTTTTTATCCCAACGGTAATGACAACTCATGCCTTTTACAGTGCCTGGCTGCCTTTAAACTTAAGCAGATGAAGAAGACCTGGCGCAATATAGGTAGGAGAGTAAATAGAGTCACGGGGTGTAGACACCTTGTTAATTCAGAGGGGATTAATCTTCCAGTCACTTGGGAAAGCTTAACCAAATTAGAGAATCTTAATCGCGTTTCTCTATATGTATATACTCTGACGGAAGATTCTTCAGAAAAGGGGAGAGCTTTTTTGGCACTCTCTAGGAAAGGAACTTCTAAATTTACAGAGAGAGAGAGAGAGAGAAAGAGAGAGAGAGAGAGAGAGAGAGAGATGTACATCAACAAAGTATCTATCAGCCAATTCTTCTCTGTTTTTCCACAGTTTTGTTTGCGCTCTGTTACCCTCCCCCCCCCCCCCCACATTCATCATCTCCTTGCTCCTCTTCCTCTACATCCTCACCCTCAACAATGAATGGTATAGGATCAATCTCTTCTTCTTCCACTCTCTCTATTTCATTATCAGGGTGAAAGTATCCTCTAGTTTCATAGGCGTTAATAGCGTAACGCTTATCATCAAATGCCGAGAGGGTTTTCTTTTGTGAATAAGTTGTGCACATAGCCCCCCTTACATTGCGTATATTGTAACATGGTACACTTTGTGATGGAAGACCAGAGAGAACATCTGTATAGAGCTGGTGTGATAACTTCTTTTGATGAAGGGAGGGAATTCCCTTAGCCCTAGAAAGCTGATCATGTTCTATCAGTAAAGAATACATTTTAGGCTTTAAAATGACACACTCTTGTATCATTTTAGCTCCAGATTCAGACTTCAAAAGTCCTAACTGTCCCTTTCTATCTTTACTATATAGTGGGTGATTGGTTGGGAAATTGCTGAAGTCTAAATATGGATTCATGGGCCCATTCTTGAGTTCCTCGTTCAAACTAGTATTTATCTCTAATGAAAATATAAAGGAATCTGTATCCTCATAGGCGAGTTTGGCTTTATTCCCGTAGTTTGCTTTAATAACTTTGTACCAAAAATGGTACATGGCCCTTTTGATCAATTCCAAGATTTGGAATCCTACAAAATTAGGTTGAGAAATTTTGATTTTTTTTTCTGATTAACACAAATAACCCTATTATTACCTAGAGGATGAACAGCCTTAAAAGAGGGACTAGCTACATGTTTTAATTAAGAAGTTTTTTTTTGTTCTGTATGTATCTTTGTGTTTCACCATACTTTTCTTCAGATAGGAGACACCTTCCATATACTGAATTGGACATTAATTTAAATATACTATTCTTTATAGCGCATGTCTCTTTTATACGCTCCTGAACATTTCTTTCAACGAAAGCCTTGAGATACTGCTCCTGTTTAAATTTGTAAATTCCATGAATTGTTTGAATTTCTAAACCTAATTCCATGAGCAACTGTAGTAAGGGAAGACTAATAAGGTGATCGGTTAATCCCTTGTGACAGGCGACAAGTTTAACATTTTGCTTGGGGAGTTTACGTCCTTCTCTCTCTAATTGTTCTTTACTATAGGGGGAAAGGAGATCTTTGGTAATATTCATATGTGATAAACAGAGTGGGAATTCATCAGTGACCTTAGCTACATTAGGAGAGATATCTTTGGTATCTATGTGTAACCAATACCCCTCACTACCTTCAGTTGGCTGGTTCCTTATACCAGTTTCCATGAATGCATCAACATCGGCTTGGCTTAATTTACAGATGTCATCTATGGGTAAATGTGATGTCATAATAAATGAATATAAACTATTGTAGTCATAATACAATAGATAGGTGTTTTTATCCGTAGCGGTATTAAAATTAACATTAACGTCTGGATTATTTGCCTTCATATATCGCGAGACAGCAGTTACAAACCCACCGCGAATATTCCTCTTTATGAGATGGAATAATTCACTGTCATAGGGACAATCTAATTTAACTCCACTTGACATTAAAAATGAGTCATATGCATATGCTGGTAATGAAACATAGTGAGACACATCGATATGGTAGAGTTCCTTAAGGGATGATCTATACTTTGTGTAAACGTCGGCTAATAAGCCGACGTCAATCTCACAATATAGACGTATGTAATCGCCTAGGGTTTGACATCCAGAAATTTCCCACACCCTTTGCACATGTTCGTATTCGAGTTGGGATAATTCCTCTTGTTTAAGCGTGTTATAGAACGCATTACGAGGTGGAAGTTGTTGTTCACTTAAACAATTTATGTCTGTCATGTGGTCGTAACACATGAATTGTTTGTGAACACCTATCATCTCCCGGACTCTCTCTGGTAAATAGCTAATCATTTCCGTAGTATATTGGGTGTCATAACCGGCAGAAACATGGCTCTTAGCTAATGTAGAGAGACTACCACCGAGAATATTTAGTGTATCCTGAAATTGAATATCATTTATTCTAACTCTATAGATTTTGGAAAATGATTTACCACATATGCTTACCTTGATATTAGATTTGTCAAGTTCTTTTAATATTATACCGATGTCAAAAGACATGTTATGTGCAAAGGTTGTGAGATATGTTCTCATGTTTATACATTGTAGGTTGCAGCGTGTGCAATAAGCTCCTATGTAATTATTTCTTGGAATAGAGTGATTATGATGTTGGTTGGCCTTATTTTTATCAGTGAAGGGGTTGGAGCAAAGATGACAATTCTTCTCAAGTTTAAACTGTATTTCTTCATCATCTGTCATGTGAATGGTAGTCCATGAGCCAGGCCAGATATCGGTACCACCTGGGGTGACTAAACACGAATGGTACTAAAATGTTTATAGAGTGACTGTAAGTACATTAAGATATGATAGCCTTCTCGCACTGGTAGCTTAGTCTAATTTTTTTGATGCAATAGGGGCGCTACCCAAAAATAAAGATTTTTAGCGTGACGCTCGGCGTTTTCCTCATTTTCTTTAAAATCCATCACACAATCATCGCGAAACTTTGAACACCTATGTAGAATTATATTCTCTACCAGAGTTGTTCCTAGGTATTTTTCAAATTTCCTCATATTTCGGAATATACTCTATATTTTGGGTATTTTCCTCTAAATCTAGAATAAATCCTTAAATATGGGGAACATTGAAAAATATATTCTAACAGCTCTTGTAGCTTATTTGATTCTCTACAAGAATTATTCCGATGTGTATTTCAAGTTTCTCCATATTTAGGGGTTTATTTCATATTTGGGGATTTTTTGTTATATTTTGGGGATAATTTATTATTGGAAGGAGCAAACATATGTAGAGTGGTTTCCATGTAATGTGTTTGTTTGTTCATGGTTTAATGGTGATATTTTTTGCAGGTGTGTGTCGACTGTTTGACGGCAGGATGGAACCATCTGCGAGGAAGAGAGCACGGATCGACTGTATCATCCACTGCTCTGATGATGACAGCGATGCTCTGGTGTCACCACAGGATTTGGACTCCTGGAACACATTGCTCAGGGCTGCAGAAATCAGGCAGCATGATCCAGTCCTGGAAGCAGCCAAGGGCCTTGAAGAAGGAGGAATACCACACATACATTATCACCGTAAATGTCGTAGTCTCTTTACAATGAAGAAGTCACTGGATTCTATCCTTGCCAAGGGTGTCAAGATAGAATCAGCAAGCGTCGACCCCAGGAGGAGGGCATCAAGGGATGCCCCTAGTACTAGCAGGGTGTATGCCAAAGTATGTATCTTCTGCGAGAAGTCAAGCAAGTACATAAAAACAACAAAGACAAGGGAGCCACTCATACAGTGTGTTGAGCTACGAGCAGATGAGAAGATTCGCAGAGCAGCAATAAGGAAACTCAACCAGAGAATCCTTGGTTTAGTTAGCAGAGACCTTGTTGCTGCAGAGGGTCACTACCACAAGTCGTGCTACAAACTCTTCACAAAAGATGATTTCCCAGCGGCCGCCAGGTCGGGTGCAGGTGAAAATCAGGAAGAAAGCGAGGAAGCACGCTACGAAGAGGTTGAGACAGAAGCCCTCGAGGAACTCTGCTTGTATATAAGGACCAAATTATTCCCCAACCCAGAGGTACTGCCTATGACAAACCTCACATCTAGGCTTGAGAGATCCATGATGTCCCGTGGTATTATCCAACTGAAACCAGCGACAAAGAAACATGTTCGCCGAAAGATTGAAACCGAGTTTGGAGAATCACTACGCTTTGTCCCAGATGAGAAAGGAAAGCTTCTAATCTATCCACGCAGCCTCTCAATGGACGACCTTGCCCGGCAAGCACACAAAATGGCAAAAGACCTGCAAGAAGCAAGAGCAGCTAACTCTGAAGATGTCTTAACCAAAGCAGGAATGCAGCTGAGGAATGAGATCAATAAACAAGATGTGAGTCAGCCATGGCCTCCCGATACAGATCAGAATGTCATTCCTGCAGCAGTCACTCAATTCCTGCACACCCTGCTGACAGGAGAGTGTGAGTGTGAAACTCCCTCTGAAAGAGCTCAACGTCTTGCCACTTCCTTTGGCAGTGACTTGGTCTTTGCTGTTACCAGTGGCAAGACAAAACCACCCAAGCACATACTGCTGACCAATGCTGTAAAGTCTTTGACAGGAAACACAGAACTGATCCGAACTCTGAATCGTCTTGGTCACTGTGTGTCTTACTCAATGTTTGAGGAGATCGATACAGCCCTTTGTATCCAGAAGCTGGAATGCTCAAAGGATGACATTCCACTGCCAGCAAACATCTACCCTGGTGTGTTCACAACCCTGGCCTGGGATAACATTGACCGACTTGAAGAGACCCTAAGTGGAGCAGGTACTTCTCATAGAGTCAATGGCATTGCTGTCCAGTCCAAGGTTGCAGGCTCTGTGCCAGAGAAAGTCCTGCCAGAGATTACCAAGTCCAAGATAAGAAGCATCACTCAGACATCATCAATGCTGCCAATATACAATGTTGGGCGGCGGGCAGGGCCACCTAGGATTGAGACTGCGTATGTCGACACTACCAAGGAAGTCCAGGATTCAAAGACAAAGAACCATATCTGGCTTCTTACTCGAATGTCAGACCATGAGGACCAGTCCATCAGCAGTTGGACTGGGTTCAACATCAAAAAGCGCAGAGACATTGCAGTGGTTCAGGACACTGTAAGCTACCTGCCCACTATCAATGCTCCCGCAACAGAAATGTCCACCGTTAATGAAATCTTGGAACAAACACATGCTATCATGCAGTCCTTACAGCTTAACAAGATTGTGTGCGTGTTTGATCAAGCACTCTATGCCAAAGCTGCCGAAGTTATCTGGAAACAAGAGAAGTTCAAGAACATTATCATCAGGATGGGCGTCTTCCACACAATCTGTAATCTCATCTCCACCATAGGAAAGAGGTTTCAAGATGCAGGTCTTAGAGATCTGTGTGTGGAATCAGGTATCATCGCAGAAGGATCAGTGTCAGGAGTGATGAACGGCAAGAGGTACAACAGAGCAGTGAGACTACACAAGCTCGTGTATGAAGCACTGATGAGGCTTGCATGGAAAGGCTTCCTTTCATGGCTAGAAGAAAACCATTCAAGGGACATACACCATCTAGATGAAACACTGAAGGACATCAACAGCTTTCACAGCAATGTGTCTCAGGGACTCTTTCAAGAGCTGATGGAGAGTGAATCATGCACACATATCATGAAGCTTTTCCAAGTTTATCTTGAGACCCTCAGAGATGAACACAACCTCTCAGCATTCTGGATGTCATACCTGGACATGGTTGAGATCATGCTGGACTTAATTCGAGCCTCCAGAGAAGGCAACTGGATGCTCCACCTAGGAGCAATCCGACAGATGATACCGTGGTGTTTTGCCTATGACAAAGTGAACTATGCCCGGTTCCTAACCTACTACTATGCCTTGATGTCTCGACTGCCCATTGAACACCCAGAGGTCCATGAACACTTCATGCAAGGTGGCTTTTCGGTCCAGATCGGTAGCAAGAATCCCTTTGGACGGATCCCTGTGGACCAGACAATCGAAGAGACGATCAACAAAGACACCCAGACACCAGGGGGCACAAAAGGCTTCAGCCTGAAAGGCGGAGCTGTCGCCAGGTACTACCTGACATCGGAGTATCGCAGCAGGTACTTAAGGCAGCTCAGGACTATGGTAGTAGGCCAAAAGTATACTGACTTCAGCCACCCAGACCTACAGATGCCCAGGATTAGAAGAGATGAGGCCGATGTCCAATCTTTAGTTCAACTGATGGAGACCAGCTGGTTGAACCCCTTCAACGCAGAGCAAGAAGATCTTGTCAGTTTGTCAACTGCGACTATGGCACCACCAGAAGTTGTCAAAGACCTTCTAGGGGCCTACAGAATAGGAGAGGATGCATATCAAGCCTTCAAGGAAGAGCGCCTGGAGATCGATACGCCAACTATACAGTTTCATGACACGATGACGAAGACGAAACTGAGAACGTTCACTAACATCAGAATGAAGCCACGCTCACAAGACCATGCCAAGGAGGTTATCTTAAAGGCTGACAGGAACCTATTTGGCCAGATGATCCTTGTTGCCGAGAACAGAAAGCTCAAAATGAGTGATGTCTTGGCTCATCCCCTGGGGCCTTTGCCTTGGGCACTTGCCAGCGGTGATGGGTCTCTCCGCAAGACCAACAAGGCTGCCCTCGCAAAGGAGTTAGAGAGGAATGTTTCTCCTGCAGAAGTGATACCCGAGCCCTCTGCTACCATAATTGATGGGATGAGCCTGGTCCACAAACTGAAGGGAAACGACAAAACTTTTTCACAGCTTGCAGGTACAGCACTGAGTCACGCTGTTCATGAAGGTGCTAAGAGCAGGCGCATTGATGTTGTGTTTGATATCTACAAGGAGACATCCATCAAGGATGCAGAACGAGCCAAAAGAAGTGCAGGCACAGGAATTCATTTCAAGAACATTCAACCTGGGCACAACATCCAGCAGTGGAGAAAGTTACTCGGTAGTTCCTCCAACAAGGCAAGTCTTATCAAGTTCTTGGTAGAAGAATGGAAGGCACCACAGCACAGGGAGAAGCTCAAGGACAAGGAGCTGTATGTCACATGTGAGCAGCGCTGCTTCAAGATCACCAAAGAGCAGTGGGAAGAGGCTCCTGAGCTTAAGTCAACTCAAGAAGAAGCAGACACACGCCTTCTTCTCCATGCACTTCATGCAGCAGAATCTGGGAACAAGTCTGTCATCATCACTGCAGAAGATACAGACGTCATGGTGTTGTGTCTTGGCATGTGCCACAAGATCCCATCCCATCTGTTCCAGAAGTGCGGGACGAAGAACCGGACAAGATTCCTGGATATCACCACACTGAGCCGCACACTGGGAGGCAGCGTGTGTGATTCATTGATTGGTATGCATGCCTTTACAGGCTGTGATACCGTCAGTGCATTCGCTGGCCGAGGGAAGATGACGACACTCAAGCAGGTGAAGATGGACAAGACATACCAGCATGCTTTTCACGAACTTGGACGCTCATGGGAAGTGTCTCCTGAACTCTTTGAGAAGCTACAGGAAATCACCTGCCACATGTACCTACCATCTACCCACACAACTAAGGTAAACAAGCTTCGGTATGAGCTGTTCTGTGCAAGACGTGGAGAGGTAGAGTCAAGTCAACTCCCTCCTTGTGAGGACTGCCTCTTCATGCATGCACTGCGTGCAAACTACCAGGCTGCGATCTGGAGGAGAAGTCTTCAGAGCCAGCCATTTGTTGCGAACCCAACAGACTGCGGTTGGATGACAGATGAGGACGGTAAGCTTGCCGTCAACTGGATGCGAGGCTCACCAGCACCAGATGCTGTTATGCAGCTACTGTCTTGCAAGTGTGTGCGGTCATGCGAACTCCCTAAGTGTACTTGCCTCAGCAATGGTCTAAAATGCACGGACATGTGCAGGTTACAGACATGTCAGAACAAGGCTATTGAAGAAGAGCCGGTGGCACAACAGTCAGATTCCGAGTCTGACGTAGATGATATTTAGGAGTAGTAATTTGCCATAATAGTATGTACAAGCCCATGGCATGCTTAGTGTGTATTTACAGGACTTGTATTAAATGTGACAATTACTATATGCATTTTGTTGACATTTAGGCATTCCTGTCCCCAAATTTGACATTTTAAAAAAATTCGGAATTTTCGGTAGGGTATGTCTATTCAAGAAGTGATAACGACCATTAAGCTACCAATGTGCAAGGGCTATCATATCAAAACATAAACTAGAGACATGTAGCAAGCTAAAAACACCTAAGAGAATTAGTCACCCCGGGTGGTACCGATATCCCAAAATTCGGGTCTTGGCTCATGGACTATGGGATACTCTACAGTATTTTGCTTAATTTCTCTCCATGCTAATGACAGACTATCAAAGAAGTGGTCTACTGCTAGGGGACCCATGTAACTACTCTTCTTTACTACTTCACCTTGTCTGTCCACGATAAGATAAGCATATCCTATTGATTTGTGTTCGCCTATGACACTACCTCTATTTGGACAAGGGGTAATACTTGTTTCAAAATCAAAGAAGCAGAGATGAGATGGTGAGTATGAATATGCATAATTTTTAAACTGCACTTTTACATGTTGAGGGGGGAAGAGAAGGTTTTGTGTAAAATTACATTTACTTTCATGTGCCACAGGATTCAAGCTAGGAGGGATTGGATTAAAACACACGCGACATAAATGATGACCTGGAGGGAGTGCTTTGTTGCGTGTAAGTTTTCTTACACATGTCTCTAGATTCTTAATTAAGGTTATATGTTTCCCACCTAGTAGGAGAGGGACATGCGTTGTAAATTTAGAAGTTCCTTTCCTAGAGAGTGCCAAAAAAGCTCTCCCCTTTTCTGAAGAATCTTCCGTCAGAGTATATACATATAGAGAAACGCGATTAAGATTCTCTAATTTGGTTAAGCTTTCCCAAGTGACTGGAAGATTAATCCCCTCTGAATTAACAAGGTGTCTACACCCCGTGACTCTATTTACTCTCCTACCAATATTGCGCCAGGTCTTCTTCATCTGCTTAAGTTTAAAGGCAGCCAGGCACTGTAAAAGGCATGAGTTGTCTTTACCGTTGGGATAAAAAGAAAAATATGTATTGTATACAATAACAAGATATGTATTGTATACAATAACAAAATATGTATTGTATACAATAACAAAAACTAATGAAAAATATGTATTGTATACAATAACAAAATATGTATTGTATACAATAAAAAAAAACTAAGCTTAAAGTCCTGTAGGTTAGGCGCGTGAGGTGGTAAGGTTTGTAGCACCTGTCGGTACCCTACCTCTCCCTACTACCTCCCCACCGTCCCAACCCACCCCCGTAGCCGTTAGGAGGTAACACATGTCACCCGCCACCTTACCGCCCCCTCCCCCTACCCGGAAGAGGAGCGATTTAGTATTGTATGCATCTGTGAAAGAGGAACACTTACGTCCGTATTACAGCGTGGTAGCCCTGGAAGGGCGTCCCCATGGACGTCGCCCTTAGGTAAGTAAAAACAAAACTCATAGTGATGTGTATAGGTATATTACCTATACCGAGAACTTTTTGAGGGAGAGGTAAAAACAAAACTCATAGGTGATGTGTATAGGTATATTACCTATACCGAGAACTTTTTGAGGGAGAGAAGATCCCCCCCCCCCCCACCACCACCACCAAAACCCTCAACCACCATCCCCACCGAACCCTCCCCCACACCGAGGCATGTAGCGATGAGTTGCCAGACATTAGGAGTGAGTTGCCAGATACTACCCATGTTACTTGTGACGTGAAAAATAGTAGTTGTGTATCCCTACCACGTGGTTTAAAAGTGGGGTCCATAGTCCTTTGTGAAGGGAGAGAGAAGATCCACCATCACCACCAAACCCTCCCCCACCCCCTCACCAATGCATGTAGCGATGAGTTGCCAGATACTACCCACGGGCTTAACTTCAGACTCTCACCTGCCACTCTCTCTCCGAAATCGATTTGGTATAACCATGGCTTTGGTCCCGTCCTGGCAATGGTACCGGCCTGGCAATTGGTCCCAGTATAATTTATAATTTAGGTGTAAACAAACTCACATTGTCATTCACCCCAAATACCTGCCACTCTCTCTCAGAAATCGATTTGGTATAACCATGGCTTTGGTCCCGTCCTGGCAATGGTACCGGCATGGCAATTGATCCCAGTATAATTTAGAATTTAGGTGTAAACAAACTCACATTGTCATTCACCCCAAACCCTTCTATGTTTTGGATACACTACACAATGTAAATAAAGGATATTTAATTATTTAGATGTAAACAAACAAACAACAAACACACACTACCCCTCCGTATATAAAAAAAAAAAAAAAAAAAACGCACTCATGCAACCTCTCTCGCATGCGCTCGCGCGCGCGCACATCTCAAGGTCAACAACACGCCATCCCGTACCACTTCCGGTGGAAACACAGGAAGCACCCCATGGTCAAAACGCTCCTGTCTCACCCGACAGGTAAATGGTACCGGGACGGCATTTATGCCACTACTAATGCAAGATAGGATGATGTTATTACTACCAATATACCACTAAAAGGGTAGAGTATCATGGACAGTTAGATTACCCTTTTCATACTCATTATATTTTGCAAAGTATCTTTCCCAATATATTATACAGTAAAAAGTCATACCACCTTGTTAAAACCAAATGATCTGTGGGGTCAGTGTATCAATATATAACTATGTAACTCTCTCTCTCTCTCTCTCTCTGTCACCCAACCAACCGACCTTCATTTTAAAAGCCAAATTATGCACATTTTCGGTCATTGTTGTTGTAATATTTGGGAGGTCAAGTTGGAGAGAGAGAGATAGAGAGAATGAGAGTGAGTGAGCGTGTGTGTGTGTGTGTGCGAGAGAGAGAGAGAGAGAGAGATAATGTATATATGTGTGTGTTTGTGTGTACATACATACATACATACATTGGTTTAACGTCATTTTTCCATTACATGCATTGTAACGGCTCGGACGAGGTTGCCTTTCAGTAGTTGGAGTGTACTGTAGTACAATAAAGTCCTGCCACAGCACTGCCTCATCAAGTCATCACTGTGGCTGATGTTGGTATAGTGCTAACCGTGCCTCAGCAAGACTCAACAGAGTTCCCCTGCAGCACTTGCACCTGCAGAATCTGCAACCACACCAGCCTTAACAGTGTTACAACAAGACAGCACCATAACAAGACTCTACTGTATATTCGGCAATTGGACTATAGAACAATAAAGTCCTGCCCCAACACTGCTCCAACATGCAAACACTATTGCCGACACAGGTGTGGTGCCAAACGGCGTCCAGGTAAGACTCAGTCCCCTGTGGCACCTATCCGCACCCCACCAGCCTCGGCAGTGCCATACCAAGACAGTGCTGAGATAAAGACTTTATTGTCTAGTAATGGCTGTTGGTCCACAAGTCTATCGCCATCCCCCCTATTAGTCGCCTTGTACGACACGCAGTAGGATGCGTGAGGCATATTCTTTTTTTCCTCCACCATTAGATGAAAGCCCCCTTACCCCCTGGGGGGTGTGTGTGTGTGAGAGAGAGAGAGTGTGTGTGTGTGTGTGTTACAGTAAGAGTTAGTAATATTAGCCTTACAGTATACCACGACTCATTGTAATATTTTATGTTTGAGCACACTATTTTCTTAAGCTTAGAAAGAATTTGTTGGAATGATGGTATATCCAACATGGATTTGACCTCTTTGATAGCTACAAGTTGTTCGTGCTTAAACTGCTTAACATAGTCTAGTGTTAGCAATAAAAACATGAAAGAAAACGCCTTGTTACTAAAATGGTTAATATTTGCTAAACCTTATTTAATCTGAAGTATGTCTTTTGGGCCATTCCTCGTTTCGATTAATTAGTTTAGAGATTGGAAGACGTTTCACCCCCATTAGTTTGGCAATAATTTGACGTTACATCTCATTCAGATATGTTTCTGGTCGAGCGATAGCGAATTTATTGCTTTCTTTGATAATAGGGACAACAATATGTCGTCAAATAAAAAATAAATAAAAACTATCTCTCTTACCCCATTCGTTTTACCTTCTACTACTTACAGCCATCACTCAAACAATACAATAATTACATTCAACAGATACTTCATACTTTACACACAACAAGGGGAGCCATTACAACAAACTTTAACCCTATTTGGTCAGAGAGGGGGGGGGGGGAGGCTTTTTGGACTTCCCCTTTTCGCTCCGTTAGTTTCGATTTTAAGACGTATAGCCCAATTAGCTTGGCGATAATAAGATGCTTCACACCATTCACGTGTCGATATTATGTTTGGCCGAGCAATAGCGAGCCTGTAACTTAGAAGAAATCGGCCTTTGGCCAGAAGCCCAGAACAATATAATCAATCGATTTTTTTTTTACAAATTTAGCTTAACGCGGGTCTATGTGGATCTGTTTTTAATTTGAATTAAGTTTGGCAAGGCGTTTTTTTTTTTTTTTTTAGCCTAGGGGACAAACTTATATGTCTTGTCATGTTGCAAATTTGATTTTAAATTAACATTTTGACATTTGACATGTAGTTTCTTTATTCATGCAGAGCTTAGTCAAATTTACCAGAACGTCCCGGACTTCCCAAATTGACTAATTCCTTGAACGTGACGATAGTGCGTTGTTATTTGTGCGATTAGTTTGCTTGGGAAACAGATTAACTTGCTCACGTAGTAATGTACACCCTATGTGGTGGATTGTGTTCTTTTAGTTCATAAATTTTATTTTAGTAAGCGTTGTATCCACATAGCGATTTTGATAAGTTAATTTGACTTAATATTGTCTTTGTCCCAGTTTATGTTTGTTTAGTTTGCAATTTTTACATTTTAATACATTACTCGTAAAGGGCAAAAATCCTCAAAAATAATTCAACAACATAAAATAACCAACAAGATGTTGGACCAAATAGTGTTAATCCCGAGGTTGGAAAGAAACTCAGACATTGCTCGTAGCTGTGAGTGTATGTTGTGCTAGGCTGTACTGTACTGTGCTGCCCTCTGCCTCCACCGATTAAACTCATTACTGTACAACTTATTCAAGGCGCCAGAGGGAGGAGTGGGGATGAATTTAATGTTGCACTACGGTCATTTCGCTCACAGCCACTTCACACACGTTCAACGAGGACGACTTAAAGGGAGATGGGTCGTTTTTCTGGTCACCCTCCTTCCTCATGTTTAGCCCCATTAGTTTTATTTTTTTTATAACATAAGGCCCATTAGTTTGGCGATTTTAAGACCTTTCGCCCTATTTATTTTTTCAATATTAAGACTGTCATTTAGGTGTCGATTTTTTTCGTGGCGAGCGATAGCGAGCCTGTAATTTAAGAGGAACCGGCATTTGGCCGGGAATTTTTCTATCGAAACATGAACACATTTATCTTGAAGGAGGATCTTGGCGGGTATTTTTTTAAGCTTGATGGAGGAGCTAGGTAGGAAACTAAAAAAACATATACAAAATATATATAAATGAGGAAATAAATACGCCCATCCCCCCTTAAACTATTTCATCAGCGGGTCAGAATTGTTCAGGAATATGTGTCACCTTTATCCGTCGGCCATTGTACGTCTGGTCTGGCAGCTTCCAAATAGGCGCGCTCACATATACGGTTTGTTGTGGATATTGTGTTCGAGTCGTGGGGTTAGTGGCTTCATAATTTATGGGAGCAAGCTTTTATTGAGACCATTCAAAGGAGGGTTTTGTTTTGGGGGGTGGGAGGGTTAAGCTTGATGGAGGTCTAGGGAGGAAACTAAACAAGATAATGCATTAAAAGCCACTGAGGATTCACTCAAGTGGAGAAATGGATTTGGCTAAATTTTAGATTGTGGCAGCACTTTTTTTAATAATCATGACCACAGATTGGGGTTCTCGCAAAGAGACTTCAATCTAAAACTAATGTTTTTAAGTTTTATTTTATTCCTCTGTTTGTCCTTGTTTAAAGTACTGAGGTCTTCGCAAGCAGTTTCAGTCTTTCCTTCCATTTCTCTAATGTCCTTGGCTCCTACTTGCAGACACTAACCTTTTGATGGGTCTGTATTTTAATCAGCATTGTATCCGCGTACACTTAGAATGATACAGACATGCTAACAAAAAACAACAAAAAATTATAAATAAGTTGTATTTATCTTTGCTACTAACATTGTTTCTTATATTTTATTCTTCCATTGGTATTCGTGGTTGTCTTGTTGCATGTCTTTGCTCTTTATATATATATATATATATATATATATATATATATATATATATATATATATATATATATATATCACTTCATTAAAAAACCCGCCTTCGCCCTGGATATTTTTGTTCTAGAAAAATGCATAAATTCAGCTTGAAAGTGGTCTGGGGAGGTGTTTTGTTGTGCTCTATGAGGCAAACTTAAAATCCATAACTCGATAATAACAAACACACACAATTACCGCACTAATAATAAATCTAAATATTATCATAACTCCCACGACATTGGATGCAAATTGTTTGCTATAATGCTTGGTTGTCTGGGTGTGTTTGTAGTTGCAGTGTACATCTCAAGGTTATAATTAAAAGTCTTGTCATGCTCTCCTTATTAAATAATCTCTCTCTCTCTCTCTCTCTCTCTCTCTCTCTCTCTCTCTCTCTCTCTCTCTCTCTCTCTCTCTCTCTCTCTCTCTCTCTCTCTCTCCTTTTATATATTTCATGATTCGTTTAATTTTTGTTCACAATATTTCAACTAATTACGTGGGTTCTCGATTGTCTTTCTATATGTGTGAACTTCTGCAACACACACACACACACACACATATACAGTATATATATATATATATATATAATGTTTTTTTCAATGTGAGTGAAGGAGGCAAAAGGCGGAACTGCCTGTAGCGAGTGCCTCCCCAAGAGTTGAAAGAGTGACAGGGCCAAAATTGAGGGATGTTCGAGCCAAAATTCCTTGACACACGGAGTTTGAAGCAATTTAAGTTATAGGGAGAGGGAAACACTGATTCTGGGAGAGAGTTCCAGAGCTCAGCTGTTGAATAGAAGAAAGATTCGGAATAACGTTTAACTCTAGGGTTGGAGAGTTCCACAGTGTAGGGGAGGGATTGTGTTGCGAGACGGATGCTACGTGCTCTACGAAGAGGGGGTGGTATACACTGAGAGAGCCCTGAGGAACACTGATCATTGTAATAGTGGTAGAATAGTGAGAGAGATGCAACATTGTGGCGAAGAGAGAGAGAGACTGCAGAGAATTGGTGAGTGGACGTGAGTTAATGAGACGGAAGGCTTTCTTTTCTACTTTGTGTAGATCTAGAAGAGCTGTGTGAGATAATCCTCCCCACACGTGTGAACAATACTCAATACATGGAAGCATTGTTCCCATGTATCTCTATCGCTATTCTATCGCTACTACAATAAACATTGTTCCTCAGAGCTCTCTCAGTGTATACCACCTCCTCAACGTAGGGTACGTAGTATCCGTCTTGCAAGACATTCCCATCCCTACTCTGCGTAACTCTCCAACTCAAGAGTGAAACAATACTTCCAATTTTTCTTCTATTCAACAGCTGAGCTCTTTAACTCTCTCCATGAATCCATCTTTCCCTCATCCTATGACTTAAATTGCTTCAAACTCAGTGTGTCCAGGCATTTTGGCTCGACTGCTCCTTGATTTTGGCCCTGTTACTCTTTCAACTCTGGGGAGGCACTCGTCACAGGCAGTTTTACCTTTTGTCTATCGCATCTACATAGAAAAAAATCTCGATTTCTTGGAGCCTGGCGGAAATTTGACTCCATTAGCAGCTGGTTTACGGTAATTAATGGACAAATATGAAACTGCAATATATCTGTATCATAAAAATGCTATAGGTGCTCACAATTAACACCACATTTGGATATATCAAAATCCTTCATAAGAGCTGTGTAATTATGATGAAGAATAGTAAATTTATCGCCAGCTTAAAATATATGAATTATAATAATATCTCGACTATACTCTGCTTAGTATACCCGGGCGAAAACTATGGTCGCGTTCCAATCTTAGTTACTGAGCTGTGGTGATAGATAACACTAGCTGAGCCGACGCTTTGGGTGTTATTGTGTTTTTAATTAGTAGTAAGCCCCCCCCCCCCTCCATTGTTTTAGTATTTATCTGGTTTTGTTTTGAGTTTGTTTTATTGTGTGGGGGGGGGGGGGGGTGGATCTAAATTTCAGATTGCTTCCTAGATCCCCTTCAAGCTAAAAGCAAAATGCCTCCCCAGACCCCCCTGCAAGCTATAAATGCCTCCCCAGACCCCCCTGCAAGCTATAAATAACAGCACACGGCCCCAGACTTTTCAAGGTAAATTTTTATATTTTTCGGTAGAAAAAATGTAGCGGTCAAAGACTGGTATTTCCTTAATTGTAGGGTCGCTATCGCTCGCCAGGAGAAATCTAACGCCTACATGGGGGGATATGTCTTGTAATTACTAAACAGATGGAGCTAAACGTCTTAAAATCGCCAAATTAATGAGGCTAACTCTATAATGAGCTGATTTGCTGATTGTACTTTTGTATTATTTTTGTTTATTAATGCAAGATAGGATGATGTTATTACTACCAATATACCACTAAAAGGGTAGAGTATCATGGACAGTTAGATTACCCTTTTCATACTCATTATATTTTGCAAAGTATCTTTCCCAATATATTATACAGTAAAAAGTCATACCACCTTGTTAAAACCAAATGATCTGTGGGGTCAGTGTATCAATATATAACTATGTAACTCTCTCTCTCTCTCTCTCTCTCTCTCTGTCACCCAACCAACCGACCTTCATTTTAAAAGCCAAATTATGCACATTTTCGGTCATTGTTGTTGTAATATTTGGGAGGTCAAGTTGGAGAGAGAGAGAATGAGAGTGAGTGAGCGAGCGCGTGTGTGTGTGTGCGAGAGAGAGAGAGAGAGAGAGAGAGAGAGATAATGTATATATGTGTGTGTTTGTGTGTGTGTGTGAGAGAGAGAAAGTGTGTATGTGTGTGTGTGTGTGTGTTACAGTAAGAGTTAGTAATATTAGCCTTACAGTATACCACGACTCATTGTAATATTTTATGTTTGAGCACACTATTTTCTTAAGCTTAGAAAGAATTTGTTGGAATGATGGTATATCCAACATGGATTTGACCTCTTTGATAGCTACAAGTTGTTCGTGCTTAAACTGCTTAACATAGTCTAGTGTTAGCAATAATAACATGAAAGAAAACGCCTTGTTACTAAAATGGTTAATATTTGCTAAACCTTATTTAATCTGAAGTATGTCTTTTGGGCCATTCCTCGTTTCGATTAATTAGTTTAGAGATTGGAAGACGTTTCACCCCCATTAGTTTGGCAATAATTTGACGATACATCTCATTCAGATATGTTTCTGGTCGAGCGATAGCGAATTTATTGCTTTCTTTGATAATAGGGACAACAAAATGTCGTCAAATAAAAAATAAATAAAACTATCTCTCTTACCCAATTCGTTTTACCTTCTACTACTTACAGCCATCACTCAAACAATACAATAATTACATTCAACAGACACTTCATACTTTACACACAACAAGGTGAGCCATTACAACAAACTTTAACCCTATTTGGTCAGAGAGGGGGGGGGGGGGGAGGCTTTTTGGACTTCCCCTTTTCGCTCCGTTAGTTTCGATTTTAAGACGTATAGCCCAATTAGCTTGGCGATAATAAGATGCTTCACACCATTCACGTGTCGATATTATGTTTGGCCGAGCAATAGCGAGCCTGTAACTTAGAAGAAATCGGCCTTTGGCCAGAAGCCCAGAACAATATAATCAATCGAAAAATTTACAAATTTAGCTTAACGCGGGTCTATGTGGATCTGTTTTTAATTTGAATTAAGTTTGGCAAGGCGTTTTTTTTTTGTTTTTTTTTAGCCTAGGGGACAAACTTATATAAGAACATAAGAACATAAGAACATAAGAAAATGGGAGTCTGCAGAAAGCCGATTGGCCTAAGCAAGGCAGATCCCTGTCCCACACAACCCCAATTACAAAGCTCAATTATAGGCTCAACACTCTAATACCCTGAGGATCATCTTACCAAAACGGTTAGAGATTAACGCAGGATTACGGGGGCCTGCAGAGCGCTGATTGGCCCAACCCTGCTGATCCCCCTTCACACCCAACCCTTCTCGTCCATATGCTTATCCAATTTTATCTTAAAGCTCCCTATCGTTTTTAATCCCACTATAGCACTTGGTAGTCCATTCCACCCATCTACAACTCTGTTACCAAACCAATATTTGCCTATATCTTTTCTGAAACGAAATTTATCTAATTTGAAACCATTGGTACGAGTTCTTTCGCTATCACTGAGCTTTAGTACATTTGTCATGTCCCCTTTGTTAATCCCACTAACCCACTTGAACACCTCTATCATATCCCCTCTAACTCTGCGTCTCTCTAACGAATGTAAGCCTAATTTCTTCAACCTTTCTTTATACGGAAGATTTCTAATATTATAGATCATTTTTGTCATTCTACGTTGTACTCTCTCCAATGAATCTATGTCCATTCTGTAATAAGGACACCAAAATTGAACAGCATAATCCATATGGGGTCTCACTAATGACAAGTAAAGTTTTAAGATAACATCAGCAGTTCTGTTACTCACACTCCTTGAGATGAACCCGAGAATCCTGTTTGCCTTGTTTCGAACGCTTATACACTGTTGTCTAGGCTTCAAATCATTGCTAACAAACACACCTAGATCTTTCTCACAATTCGAGTTTTCTAATTCCACATTAGCTAGTTTATATTTAACATTTGTATGCATCTTCCCTATCTTTAATACCTTGCATTTGTCTTGTCATGTTGCAAATTTGATTTTAAATGAACATTTTGACATTTGACATGTAGTTTCTTTATTCATGCAGAGTTTAGTCAAATTTACCAGAACGTCCCGGACTTCCCAAATTGACTAATTCCTTGAACGTGACGTTAGTGCGTTGTTATTTGTGCGATTAGTTTGCTTGGCAAACAAATTAACTTGCTCACGTAGTAATGTACACCCTATGTGGTGGATTGTGTTCTTTTAGTTCATAAATTTTATTTTAGTAAGCGTTGTATCCAGATAGCGATTTTGATAAGTTAATTTGACTTAATATTGTCTTTGTTCCAGTTTATGTTTGTTTAGTTTGCAATTTTTACATTTTAATACATTACTCGTAAAGGGCAAAAATCCTCAAAAATAATTCAACAACATAAAATAACTAACAAGATGTTGGACCAAATAGTGTTAATCCCGAGGTTGGAAAGAAACCCAGACATTGAACTTTCTTAGTGATGGCTGTTGTTGATGAGTCTGCTGTCTCCTCCCATACTCTCCAGCTTTGTCTTGCTTTGCAAGAAAGACTGGAGAGTGTGGAGCAGGAGATTCAGTGTCTCAAAGATGAAAATTTGGCCTTGAGACTAGCTATGGCGGAAAAGAAGTGTGAGGCTACCGGAAGTGTTCCCAGGGATCGTGAAGCCCCTTGGAAAGTGGTGTCAACCAGTGCAACGGCCTGCAAGCTGAAAAGGCAGCCACTCAAGACCCACAACAACTTCAGCACCTTGGCTGATGAGAGTGATGGCGAGGAAGTGGCGATCATCGAGGCAGTGAGAGGGGAGGGGGGGAAGTCTGCTGCTGTTGCTGCTACAACTCCTGCTACAGGCCGGCAACAGAAAACAGCTAAGTCTATTTTAATTGTAGGGGATTCAATGATTAAATACCTTGGTAGGGCTACTAACACACATGTTGGTAAAGTTGTCTGTCTGCCTGGTGCCGGAGTCGAGAAGGTGGCAGAAAAGCTAGATGGTGTCATGGAAGCGAGTGGAGAGGACCCCATCATCTTCCTCAACGCAGGGAGCAACGACATTTGGAAATGCAGGACTGAGGAGTTGCTCACCACGTACCAGGAAATGTTGGAGAGGATCAAGGAGAAGGGTGGAGTTCCTGTGGTACACAGTATCCTACCAAGAAGAGGGGTAAGGAAGGAATGGTCCTCCAGGGCTATTGGTGTAAATAGCCGGCTGGAGAAGTATTGCAAGGCAAATACTATTCCATTCCTGGATAACTGGACCCTTTTCTACGGTAAGGATGAACTGTATGCCCAGGATGGAGTACATCTCTCTCGACTAGGAGTTTCGACCTTAGCCAGCTCACTCGACAAGTTTGTTGCGGGGTTTGGTTAATAAACCATAGGTGTGTAAGTAAAATAGAATCCCAGCCACATCAAATTGATAGTAATAACGAACATTCTGATAGCGTAGATTTTCCGTCTAGGTCCAGTAGTTCAACAGGTAAAAATAAATTAGTTAAAAACAATAGAAAAATAGTTGCAAATACAAGTAATAGTTTGAGTGTTTATTATACAAATTGCAGGAGTTTATGTAACAAAATGAACGAACTTAGAGCACTGGTTAGCAAAGAAAATATAGACATAATAGCGCTAACTGAAACATGGATTAATACAGAAACCAGGCATTTTTTAGCAGAGTTTGATATACCAGGATATAGTTTGTTTAAATATGACCGAACAAGTAAGAGGGGTGGCGGTATAGCAGTGTTTGTCAGGAGTTCATTAAAAAGCTGTACTAAATCAGGTATTAGAGTAAATAATGAAAATTAAAGTGTTTGGGTAGAAGTTAACGAAGGTAGTGAGACTTTAGTTATTAGAGTTATGTATAGACCGCCAAATATGAGTAGAAATGACGGAACATCATTGTGGGAGGAAATTAAAATAGCATCAAGGCTTAGCAACGTGTGCATTATGGGGGATTTTAATTTCGCTAATATAGATTGGCAGCAACAAATAGGCGACTCTGATTCAAAGGAGTTTATTGAGGTAGTACAAGATAGTTTGTTGTCTCAATTCATAGATACGCCGACTAGAGGTGATAATATTCTCGATTTAGTTTTCAGTAACAATGAACATATGATAAATAGTGTAGAAATCGGGGACCACCTAGGAAATAGTGATCACAATTCTGTGTATTTTAATATACAATGGAAAGGTAATATCAGAGAGAATACAACATTAATACCTGACTTCAGAAAAGCCAATTATGGTGGGTTAAGAGAAGCCCTGTTAGCGGACCCTATGGTCAAAAAATTAAGTCAATCCAGGTGTCCAAATGAGTGTATCCTTTCTCAGGCACCTGTCATCTTAAGTCAGGAGGAGACGTCAAACTTGGTAGATACATACGATAATTTTATCAAGTCAGTATTCAATGCGCAAAATAAATATATCCCCAAAAGAAAATTTAGATCAACACAGAACCAACCCAAATGGATGAATAATAGACTATTAGATCTTCTAGGAAAAAAGAGAGGAATATATAGAAAAATTAAAAAAGGCGAAATTCACCTACTTGCTTACTATCAGAATCTATCACGACAGGTAAAAAAGGATATTAGTAAAGAAAAAATAAATTATGAAATTAAGGTTTCCAATGATTCAAAAATAATCCTAAAGCTTTTTACCAACTATATAAATCCAAGGTTAGAGATGTAATTGGTCCCCTTAAAACTTCGATAGGAAAATTGACAGAAAGTGATTTAGAAATGTGCAGTACATTAAATAGTCAATTTCTTTCCGTTTTCACTAATGAAAATTTGGCACAGTTTCCAGAAGTCCGTAAGGTATACAGCGATAGTATAGAAAATAGGTTAAGTACGGTTACTATAAGTAGAAATGATGTGGTTAAGGAAATTGACAGACTGAAACCTCATAAATCGCCTGGTCCTGATGAGGTATATGCTAGAGTATTAAAAGAATGCAGAGATGAGTTAAGTTATCCATTAACATTTCTATTTACCAAGTCATTAGAAACAGGTATAGTTCCAGAAGCTTGGAAGCTTGCAAATGTAGTTCCGATCTTCAAAAAAGGTGATAAATCAATAGCATCCAATTACCGTCCCATTAGTCTCACTTCAATCATAGGAAAACTACTAGAGTCAATTATTGCTAGGAAAATGAGAAACCACTTAGAAACATTTAACTTAATCAATTCTTCTCAGCATGGATTCACTCAGGGACGGTCTTGCCTTACTAATTTGCTTAGTTTTTTTCTCAGAGGTATATGAAGCAGTAGATAATGACAAGTCATATGATATTATATATTTAGATTTCAGTAAAGCTTTCGACAGAGTCCCTCATGAGAGATTGATGAGAAAGGTTGAGGCACATGGAATAGGTGGGGCGTTGTTAGGATGGATTAGGTCATGGCTAATTGGTAGGAAGCAGAGAGTCAGCATAAATGGTACCAAGTCAGAATGGGGAGCAGTCAAAAGTGGTGTCCCCCAGGGATCGGTATTAGGTCCCCTGTTGTTTCTTATATACATAAATGACCTAGATTTAGGTATAACTAGTAGGATAAGTAAATTCGCAGACGATACTAAAATGGGGAGATCAATTGATTCAGATAGCGATATAGAGTGCCTCCAAAGGGATCTAGATACCTTACATGAATGGTCAGTAAATTGGCAGATGAAGTTTAACATTGACAAATGCAAGGTATTAAAGATAGGGAAGATGCAAACAAATGTTAAATATAAACTAGCTAATTTAGAATTAGAAAATTCAGACTGCGAGAAAGATCTAGGTGTGTTTGTTAGCAATGATTTGAAGCCTAGAAAACAGTGTATAAGCGTTCGTAATAAGGCAAACAGGATTCTCGGGTTCATCTCTAGGAGTGTGAGTAACAGAACTGCTGATGTTATCTTAAAACTTTACTTGTCATTAGTGAGACCCCATATGGATTATGCTGTCCAATTTTGGTGTCCTTATTACAGAATGGACATAGATTCATTGGAGAGAGTACAGCGTAGAATGACAACAATGATCCATAATATTAGAAATCTTTCGTATGAAGAAATTAGGTTTACATTCGTTAGAGAGACGCAGAGTTAGAGGGGATATGATAGAGGTGTTCAAGTGGGTTAGTGGGATTAACAAAGGGGACATGGCAAATGTACTAAAGCTCAGTGATAGCGAAAGAACTCGTACAAATGGTTTCAAATTAGATAAATTTCGTTTCAGAAAAGATATAGGCAAGTATTGGTTTGGTAACAGAGTTGTAGACGGGTGGAATGGACTACCAAGTGCTATAGTGGGATCTAAAACTGTAGGGAGCTTTAAGATAAAATTGGATAAGCATATGGACGAGTAGGGTTGGGTGTGAAGGGGGATCAGCCGGGTTGGGCCAATCAGCGCTCTGCAGACCTCCATAATCCTGCGTTAATCTCTAACCGTTTTGGTAAGATGATCCTCAGGGTATTAGAGTGTGAAGCCTATAATTGGGCTTTGTAATGAATTGGGGTTGTGTGGGACAGGGATCTGCCTTGCTTAGGCCAATCGGCTTTCTGCAGACTCCCATTTTCTTATGTTCTTATGTTCTTATTGCTCGTAGCTGTGAGTGTATGTTGTGCTAGGCTGTACTGTACTGTGCTGCCCTCTGCCTGCACAAATTAAACTCATTACTGTACAAACTTATTCAATGCGCCAGAGAGAGGAGTGGGGATGAATTTAATGTTGCACTACGGTCATTTCGCTCACAGCCACTTCACACACGTTCAACGAGGACGACTTAAAGGGAGATGGGTCGTTTTTCTGGTCACCCTCCTTCCTCATGTTTAGCCCCATTAGTTTTAATTTTTTTATAACATAAGGCCCATTAGTTTGGCGATTTTAAGACCTTTCGCCCTATTTATTTTTTCAATATTAAGACTGTCATTTAGGTGTCGATTTTTTTCCTGGCGAGCGATAGCGAGCCTGTATTTTAAGAGGAACCGGCCTTTGGCCGGTAATTTTTTCTATCGAAACATGTACACATTTATCTTGAAGGAGGATCTTGGCGGGTATTTTTTTAAGCTTGATGGAGGAGCTACGTAGGAAACTAAAATAACATATACAAATATATATAAATGAGAAAATAAATACGCCCATCCCCCCTTAAACTATTTCATCAGCGGGTCAGAATTGTTCAGGAATATGTGTCACCTTTATCCGTCGGCCATTGTACGTCTGGTCTGGCAGCTTCCAAATAGGCGCGCTCACATATACGGTTTGTTGTGGATATTGTGTTCGAGTCGTGGGGTTAGTGGCTTCATAATTTATGGGAGCAAGCTTTTATTGAGACCATTCAAAGGAGGGTTTTGTTTTGGGGGGTGGGAGGGTTAAGCTTGATGGAGGTCTAGGGAGGAAACTGAACAAGATAATGCATTAAAAGCCACTGAGGATTCACTCAAGTGGAGAAATGGATTTGGCTAAATTTTAGATTGTGGCAGCACTTTTTTTAATAATCATGACCACAGATTGGGGTTCTCGCAAAGAGACTTCAATCTAAAACTAATGTTTTTAAGTTTTATTTTATTCCTCTGTTTGTCCTTGTTTAAAGTAATGAGGTCTTCGCAAGCAGTTTCAGTCTTTCCTTCCATTTCTCTAATGTCCTTGGCTCCAACTTGCAGACACTAACCTTTTGGTGGGTCTGTATTTTAATCAGAATTTTATCCGCGTACACTTAAAATGATACAGACATTCTAATAAAACATTGTTTTTTTATAAATAAGTTGTATTTATCTTTGCTACTAACATTATTTCTTATATTTTGTTCTTTCATTGGTATCCGTGGTTGTCTTGCTGCATTTCAATGCTCTTTATATATATATATATATATATATATATATATATATATATATATATATATATATATATATATATACAATATATATATATACCCGGTTTATATATATATATATATATATATATATATATATATATATATATATATATATATATACATATATATACTGTATATATATATCACTTCATTCAAAAACCGGCCTTCGGCCTGGATATTTTTGTTCTAGAAAAATGCATAAATTCAGCTTGAAAGTGGTCTGGGGAGGTGTTTTGTTGTGCTCTATGAGGCAAACTTAAAATCCATAACTCGATAATAACAAACACACACAATTACCGCACTAATAATAAATCTAAATATTATCATAACTCCCACGACATTGGATGCAAATTATTTGCTATAATGCTTGGTTGTCTGGGTGTGTTTGTAGTTGTAGTGTACATCTCAAGGTTATAATTAAAAGTCTTGTCATGCTCTCCTTATTAAATAATCTCTCTCTCTCTCTCTCTCTCTCTCTCTATCTCTATCTCTCTCTCTCTCTCTCTCTCTCTCTCTCTCTCTCTCTCTCTCTCTCTGTAAATTTAGAAGTTCCTTTCCTAGAGAGTGCCAAAAAAGCTCTCCCCTTTTCTGAAGAATCTTCCGTCAGAGTATATACATATAGAGAAACGCGATTAAGATTCTCTAATTTGGTTAAGCTTTCCCAAGTGACTGGAAGATTAATCCCCTCTGAATTAACAAGGTGTCTACACCCCGTGACTCTATTTACTCTCCTACCAATATTGCGCCAGGTCTTCTTCATCTGCTTAAGTTTAAAGGCAGCCAGGCACTGTAAAAGGCATGAGTTGTCATTACCGTTGGGATAAAAAGAAAAATATGTATTGTATACAATAACAAGATATGTATTGTATACAATAACAAAATATGTATTGTATACAATAACAAAAACTAATGAAAAATATGTATTGTATACAATAACAAAAACTAATGAAAAATATGTATTGTATACAATAACAAAATATGTATTGTATAAAATAACAAAATATGTATTGTATACAATAAAAACAAACTAAGCTTAAAGTCCTGTAGGTTAGGAGGCCACTATTGAGATTATAGTGACACAACTCGACACAAAAAAGTCTGAGATCCCGTCCTACGCTCTGAAGACAAACTTTATGTCACTAATAGAAGATATGACAGATGAGAACACTGATCAGGTATACTGTGACGGCTCACTTAACACCGTAACTGGGAGGGCAGGAGCTGCCATCACTATTATGAGTGGTGGCAACTTTGCTCAGGAAGACGATGAACTATCCAGGCTACAGGACTGGGCCTCCTCCACTCAAACTGAGCTGGTGGCAATAGCGATGGGAATTGGGAGTATCTTTCGAAGGGGAAAGAATATTCTTATCCTATCTGACAGCAGGGCGGCCTTGGAAGCTATCTCTAGCCCCCAACCCACCTATCCTTTCCTTGTACAAGATATCAGACGGGGGATAAAATGTGTAGGGGAGAAGGGGCTAGGGGTCAAATTTGCCTGGATTCCTTCACATGTAGGCATCCCAGGCAATGAAAGGGCAGATAAGCTTGCCAAGGAGGCCTCAGAGAAAGAAGAACCTGATCATATTCTTGAACTGTCATTGAAACAAATGAGAACTATAATTAAAAAGACACAAGATGAAAGAGTGGATGAAGATCTAGGTGTGTTTGTTAGCAATGATTTGAAGCCTAGAAAACAGTGTATAAGCGTTCGTAATAAGGCAAACAGGATTCTCGGGTTCATCTCTAGGAGTGTGAGTAACAGAACTGCTGATGTTATCTTAAAACTTTACTTGTCATTAGTGAGACCCCATATGGATTATGCTGTCCAATTTTGGTGTCCTTATTACAGAATGGACATAGATTCATTGGAGAGAATTCAGCGTAGAATGACAAAAATGATCCATAATATTAGAAATTTTCCGTATGAAGAAAGGTTGAAGAAATTAGGTTTACATTCGTTAGAGAGACGCAGAGTCAGAGGGGATATGATAGAGGTGTTCAAGTGGGTTAGTGGGATTAACAAAGGGGACATGACAAATGTACTAAAGCTCAGTGATAGCGAAAGAACTCGTACCAATGGTTTCAAATTAGATAAATTTCGTTTCAGAAAAGATATAGGCAAATATTGGTTTGGTAACAGAGTTGTAGATGGGTGGAATAGGCTACCAAGTGATATAGTGGGATCAAGAACGATAGGGAGCTTTAAGAAAAAATTGGATAAGCATATGGACGAGAAGGGTTGGGTGTGAAGGGGGATCAGCCGGGTTGGGCCAATCAGCGCTCTGCAGACCCCGGTAATCCTGCTTTAATCTCTAACCGGTTTGGTAAGATGATCCTCAGGGTATTAGAGTGTTGAGCCTATAATTGGGCTTTGTAATTGGGGTTGTGTGGGACAGGGATCTGCCTTGCTTAGGCCAATCGGCTTTCTGCAGACTCCCATTTTCTTATGTTCTTATGTTCTTAAGACAGAGCTAGACATCATAATACCAGCCGATCTATAAACTACTACAATAAAGTAGCATTTACGACCAAATACACCTATGGTAAACGTACAACGAGTAGGTGGGTAGACTCAGTACATGCAAGAATAAGGCTTGGCTATTGTTATCCATGGCAGCTGAATTGGCAGGTAGAAGAAGAGCACAGGCAATGTAGGGTTTGCAGAGCTCCCAACAAACACTCTCTCGAGCACTATATCCTGGAATGCCCAATGATTAGGGAATACAGGAATAATCAGTTAACCACAATTGAGGATCAAGCAATATACATGCTAAAGAATAACGTAATCAATAACATACTAAAAAACACAAGAACTTTGCCCCCCCACAATAATATGTACTGTTAACATGAACATGAACCTTATAAGTATGCACCCCTTGCCCTCCACACATCTCTTCTTTCTTACAAGGTCACACTTAAACCCTTTGTAACGCCCTCTACACGATTTCATATTTTCATTGATCATGTCACACTTATAATATCAGTCAGTATTTCTTTACTTATCACTGCTATTCTCATTTAATAGATTGACAATGTACAGTATATACATATCCCTCTGAGCCTCTAACACAGCTTTTATTTAAATAATCTGTTAAGTGCCAATTCATATCCTTTTGCAAGCCAATATACATGACCCTTGCATATGTAAGCAACATAATTGTCCTCAATATTCTCTGCTAAGGGTTTGATCTACAATTAAGTACCTTCGGATATGCGGCATATCCATCCCGGAGGACTACTAGTATCTTCCTTCTGAATATTGTTTTGCTACTAAACTTAATTGAATCTTGATCTTTAAGCTCTTCATAAGACAGTGTAATCTTCTCTAGACTGCAGTTGACAACCATGCCTTGCTGCCCCACTTTATACCCTTACCATCCAAAATTGCCAGACCATCATTAAAACATTCTCCATTACCAAATTTGATATTCAATTCACCCAGACTCATCTGATTCGTCCAGACTGGTAGAGGCGGTGGGGTATGCCGGCTCGTCCACAGCCCAGCCTCCATGCCACTTTTGACCGATCAGAGCTTCTGAATCTCACTTCACCAAATTCACTTTTACCACCCAAAATTAATTATCTTTTGCCTTACCACCCATTTTTATCTCCAAGCCTTCTTGACGTGCCATACTGAGGCTCTCGGAAAATGTGTCTCAATACCAACAGTGCCTCCCCTAAACCCCCAAACTAAAATCAACAACTCACGCAAGTTGGGGTCAAGCCCCGACACTCTTTATGCTCCTACTTTTTCACTTTCTCTCTTACTACACCAATAAAAACTTCCCTTCTTTCACCCTCACCCACCTTTTCTATATTCATTCATTCATTCATTCATTGCACGTATACAGTTTCCTTCCCTACTTACTGATATGTTGTGTCAGGTACGATGAAGCGATACTGCCGATATCTGTAGACTTGCGTTGAAATTCAAACTTTCCCTTTTAAGATTTTTTTTTTTTTTTTTTTTTTTTTTTTTGTGTACTACCATATTTATCTTCAGTACTATCGCTGGCCTTAAACAACTTATTTATATGTAGTATGTCCCACCCTCCCCAACACATACACACACACACACACCTCCCCTCTCACACTTTCCTCCTCCCTGGAGTACCTTACCTCCTCCTCCTCCCCCCCCCCCCCTACTCCTCCTCCTCTCCCACCCATTCCTCTACCTCCTACAAAACCCCTAACCATACTGCTGTATTGTCCTCAATATTCTCGGCTAATGGCTTGATGTACAAGTACCTCCGGATATGCGGCACTGTCCCTCCCGGAGGACCACTTGCACCTTCCCTCCGAATATTATTTTATGGAAATAAAATAATTTGAATATGAATCTGAATCTGTGTGGCTGTGTGTTTTGGGTGCTGGGGCAATGCCTTCTCTATACATAATTATGTATAGAGAAGGCATTGGCTGGGGTCTGGTGACTGGGTCACGACGGGTAGGGTCCCTCTAGGATGTTTAAGAAGGGACATACACTCACACACCTCCCCTCTCACACTTTCCTCCTCCCTGGAGTACCTTACCTCCTCCTCCTCCTCCCCCCCCCCCCCTACTCCTCCTCCTCTCCCACCCATTCCTCTACCTCCTACAACCCCCCTTCCTCTCTCCCATAACCACACACCCTACTAAATATTATATTACTATCGGCATGTAAACTTCTCCACTGGTCATATTGCGCTAACTATCCCCTCAATAACCATTATTGTAATAAGAATTTGAACCATGTAACTCATCTTTGTAAAATATTTGTATTACTATAATTCCATTATAACTTCGGTAGTTGGTAATATTAGTCACATCATGTATGTGACTCTTGTATTCAGCTAACTATGACCTCAATAACCGTTGATGTAATGAAGAATGTGAAGTGTCCCTCATATGATTGTAATATATTTGTGGTACTATTATTGCATAATAATTAATGTAGTTCGAAATATTAGTCACATCTTGTATGTAATAATTGTATTCAGCTACCTATGATCTCAATAACCATTGATGTAAGAAAACATGAATAGCCTCCTCATATGATTGCACTAGTTTTGTAGTGCTATTATTTACCTGTCAATTAATAATTCAGTCACTTTTTTTTTTTTTTTTTTTTTTTTCCATGAGCACGTATATACAGCATATGTGGCAATCAAATGAGGAAACTATAATAACACCAGACGACGATACTGTTGTTACAGTAGAATAATGCTCTTTGAGCAGTATGTATTGCCTTACCAGTGGTTGTCCCCTTATTATTATTATTATTTTATTATTATTATTGAAATACCACAGGAACGAAAATTCCTGGGAGCGAAACTTCCACCCCCAACGAGATCCCTCTCTTTCTACCACCTCCCTCCACATGTTACACGTCTCGTTAATCACAGTCTTCTAATATACAAATCACATTTCCTTACCCCCTGACATTCTTGAAATACCCACTAAGTATATTCAATTAGATACCAACCATGCAGACTATAATACTTTCGTTGTGTATGGGTACGAGGCGATCTCAAGAGACCTTAGCTCCCAGTGCACAACGAACCGGATCATGATTATGTCCGCCTGTATTAAATTATGTATTATGTTGATTTATACCATTGCCTATTTTTGTAATAATTGTATTCAGCTAACTATGATCTCAATAATCATTGATGTAATGAAAATATGAATAGTCTCCTCATACGATTGCACTAGTTCTGTAGTGCTATTATTTACAACCTGTCAATTAATAATTCAGTCACTACAAGCTTGCTTGCTTGTTTTTTTTTTTTTTTTTTTTTTTTTTTTTTTTTTCCATGAGCACGTATATACAGCATATGTGGCAATCAAATGAGGAAACTATAATAACACCAGACGACGATACTGTTGTTACAGTAGAATAATGCTCTTTGAGCAGTATGTATTGCCTTACCAGTGGTTGTCCCCTTATTATTATTATTATTTTATTATTATTATTGAAATACCACAGGAACGAAAATTCCTGGGAGCGAAACTTCCACCCCCAATGAGATCCCTCTCTTTCTACCACCTCCCTCCACATGTTACACGTCTCGTTAATCACAGTCTTCTAATATGCAAATCACATTTCCTTACCCCCTGACATTCTTGAAATACCCACTAAGTATATTCAATTAGATACAAACCATGCAGACTATAATACGTTCGTTGTGTATGGGTACGAGGCGATCTCAAGACACCTTAGCTCCCAGTGCACAACGAACCGGATCATGATTATGTCCGCCTGTATTAAATTATGTATTATGTTGATTCTACCATTGCCTATACTTGTAATAATTGTATTCAGCTAACTATGATCTCAATAATCATTGATGTAATGAAAATATGGATAGTCTCCTCATACGATTGCACTAGTTCTGTAGTGCTATTATTTACAACCTGTTAATTAATAATTCAGTCACTACAAGCTTGCTTGCTTGCTTTTTTTTTTGTTTTTTTTTGTTTTTTTTTGTTTTTTTTAATGAAATACGTATATACAGACCATGTGACAATTAAATTAGGAAACTATAATAACGCATCTGAATAATGCCAACCTGACTTATAAACACAAATATGAATGTAACCAGACGACGATGCTGTTGTTTCAGTGGAATAATGGCTCTTTGAGCAGTATGTATCGCCTTACTAGTGGTTGTCCCCTCACAGGATGGGGGGCGCTGCTCAATAAACTCGCCCCTCGGGGCAAAATCAAATCTCTCTCTCTCTCTCTCTCTCTCTCTCTCTCTCTCTCTCTCTCCTTTTATATATATATATATATATATATATATATATATATATATATATATATATATAATATTTTTTTCAATGTGAGTAAGCGAGGCAAAAGGCGGAGCTGCCTGTAGCGAGTGCCTCCCCCAGAGTTGAAAGAGTGACAGGGCCAAAATCAAGGGACGTTCGAGCCAAAATGCCTGGACACACGGAGTTTGAAGCAATTTAAGTCATAGGGAGAGGGAAACACTGATTCTGGGAGAGAGAGTTCCAGAGCTCAGCTGTTGAATAGAAGAAAGATTCAGAATAACGTTTCGCTCTAGGGTTGAAGAGTTCCACAGTGTAGGGGAGGGACTGTGTTGCGAGACGGGTGCTATGTGCTCTACGAGGAGGGGCTGGTATACACTGAGAGAGCTCTGAGGAACACTGATAATAATTGTAATAGTGGTAGAATAGTGAGAGAGATGCAATATTGCGGCGAAGAGAGAGAGAGGCTGCAGAAAATTGGTGAGTGGACGTGAGTTAATGAGACGGAAGGCTTTCTTTTCTGCTTTGTGTAGATCTAGAAGAGCTGTGCGAGATAATCCTCCCCACACGTGTGAACAATACTCAATACATGGACGTATTGTGCCCCTGTACAGAGCAAGAAGCTGCGCAGGGGTAAAGAACCACTGGATGAGGTTGATCACACCCAGCTTCTGGGAAGCTGTTTTAGCAAGAGTGGTAATATGATCTTTCCAAGAGAGATCAGAATAAAATGAGACACCGAAAATATTGAGAGAAGATGAATGGTTAATTTGTATGTTGTTGAAGGGTAAGTCATAGTTTTGTGGAAGGGGGCGACGATTAGACAGATGGAGAAATTGAGTTTGGGAAGCATTTAAAGTAACAAGGTTTTATCTGCCCCAATATGAGATAGGAGCGAGATCAGAAGATAGGTGATCTATGGCCTCCCTATGTGAGTTTTGGAGTTCCTGCTGTGTATGGTGTTGTGGAAGGCTAGTTGAATAGTGTAATGTAGAGTCGTCAGCATATGAGTGAATGGGACTGGAGGTGCAGTTGAGAAAGTCGTTAATGAATAATAGGAAGAGAATTGGAGATAGGACAGAACCCTGAAGAACACCGGAGTTGATAGGTTGAGGAAGTTGACGGTGACCGTCCACAACCGCAGCTATAGAATGGCCGGAAAGGAAATTAGAGATAGAGGTACAGATGGAGGGATAGAAACCGTAGGATATATATATATATATATATATATATATATTATATATACAGTATATACAGTATATAATTCATTCAACCCAATATTATCACTCCTTTTTCAAATTTACTTACGTACACACACACACACACACACACACACATATACATATACATGGATACTATCAAGGTTAGTATGATTGGTATTATGATGCACATGAGAGCAGAGCATTCATAACATGTACGTGCAAGTAGTTTGCATGGTGTTAGCCCCTTCTGTACCGGCGACGTCTTTTTAATTTGATTTCAGCTACATTTAGACCATTTTATGAATCTTGAGACAATATATGGTAGCAAAAATTATTAATTGAGATAGTCTGTAGCCTTTTAATGAGTAGATGTCCTTCCTAAGCTGAACAAAATCGTCTAATAGTTGCCAGAATATAATGAAAAGTACATCACCGGTACAGAAGGGGTTAATTTAAGTATTGCTATTATTATTGATATATTTTAATGTACAGTTGGGTATAATAAAACCTGCACTCTACAAATAAATATTGGTATGAAAAGACTATTTAACGTCTATTATTAACCACCTGTTAAAAAAGGTATATTGGTGGTAATAAACCCTTCCTATGTCATCTAGAGAGGTAAATCACTGTCAATATACTAAATTTAATATCATACACATTATATGCCTTACTTTGTGGGCTAGGTGTATTTGACCCTTATGATGGGTTAACGCATTCAGTACCGGTGACGTCCTTTTCATTATATCTGACAACTATTAGATGATTTTATTTAGCTGATCTGACTGATTTCTAACAACTAAAATGCTACGAACTATCTCATTTTAACTTTTTGAGTTACCACAGGCCTTTCCTATGCTGATTATAATTGTCTAATAGTGTCCAGAATATGATCAAACGGACGTCACCCTTACTGAATGGGTTAGCATAACCCTTTGAGGATACGATGATGTGTTCCTTCATTATAGTTCGGCTATTATTATAGGATTTTGTGCAGTTTAAGAAGGATCTTTAAAAATCAAAGGGGCCATAGTTATCTTAATTAACCCTCTCACTTCCAAAGCATTATCCTAATCTGAGTAAAATCATCCAATTATAGCCAGCATAAAAGGAAGAACTACGTCCTTGAGTACTGAAAGCGTTATAGAATTGTGTGAATGTGAATGAATGGTGTTGTGGTCTTTTAACCCTTCAGCACGATGACGCCCTTTTACCTAGGATTTGAGACAAATTCGTACATTTTTCAGTAGAAAATTTTCCCTAAATTACAGGCTCGCGAAAATCGAAATTCGGCACGAAAGGTATTGAAATCGTAAACTAATGGGGATAAGCATGAGGGAGAAGGATGTCCAGAAAAATAACGAAAGCCTCCTCTTACCCGGAGAAAGTTGTTTCGATAACATTATGCGTTATACTTGATAACTTTTTTGCGACTTTTTCTACAATAATTTGATAGACGTTGTCATTGTGTCTCAGGATGATTTTACACTGATGTATAATAGCTATGGAAAGAGTAATTAAAGTGTCCATAATAATCTACCCATCTAATGGTATATTGGTGATGAGAAACTCATGGATAGAAAGGTAATTCACCCCTAATTTACCCAATAAATGTATATACTTTTTGTGTGTAACTATTATCGAAGGTTTAGATTGTTTTGTTTTTATATAAGTTTACCCCTCAGACTATAAATCAACAACACCGTCTACCCTGTACCCCTTTAACCTATAAAACAAAACAAAAAATCGTCTCCCCAAACACTTTGAAACTAAATATTTAAATTCGGGTAGAAATATATCTAGACCGAAGGCCGATTTCTCCCAAATTACATCAATTCACTCAATAATTATATATATATCTTTTTCATACCCTTTTTATACACTTAACCCATACAGTATCGGAGATGTCCTTTTCATTATATTTTGGCAACCATTAGACGATTTTATTCAGATAAGGAAGGACCTCTAGCAAAATTCAGGCTTCAAACTATCACCACTAACCCTCTTAACTGCTACAAATCCTTCCTAAGCTGTATACTATCATCTAAATATAGCTAGAATATAATATACATACGTCGCTGGTACTCAAAGGGTTAATCTTTTACAGTGTAGATTCCTACAGATGACGAACCATGCTAGTTTAGGCATTACACCAGCCAAGATTGGTTCTTATACCGACTGTATTAAATTTGTATTGATGTTTGAGAATGCCCAATTATTACAGTTTGTTGGCAACGGCAAGGGTATAGTAATATTATATGGTATATCGGTGGGTTTGATAAGTGTGTAAGAGTGATAGAAACAATTATTTTGAATTAATCCTTATTATAAGTTATTCATTTAACGATTGTAACGAGAGTGAAATAATCAAACGAGTATGTGAACCTGTGCCCAGCTCATAAATGACACTCCCAAATTCTTGTTGTTTCACCACACTGCCCTAGCCAATATGTGTCTGTCATAGGCCTACCCGTAACCCAGCCAAGGTCAGTGACGTAACTAAACTGTTTGTGGCAACATTTTTAAGGGGGTAGTACTCGCTTTTTCTGGACCCCCTTCTCCCTCATGTTTAGCATATTAGTTTTGAGGTTTTAATTTAAAATGGGAGGCTGAACCTTACACCCCCAAGTCAGCCTGTATAAGAGATTGTGTTTCTGGCATTATACCATCTTATTACCAATGGAAATACTAAAACTCGCTGAAAAAAATCAGCTCTCTATGTGTGCGCGCGCGCGAGCGCGCGCAGAATTTCATTGCACTATTTTAAAATCATCTAGTCACTCAAAATTGTTCAAATTTCCCGCAATTTTTGCATGGCATATCCTACAAGCATCCCCTACACCGTGCCGTTTAAAAAAAAAAACCTATTGAATAATAGAAGGTGCTGAAAAAAATATATTATATAATTATTTTTGGGTTACAGCTGATTTGACACCAAAATGGTCAAAACTCGGATATTTTCGGCAAAACGGCAATTATTTAAACGGACAGGCGTTCCTATATACCCCTATGTATTGTATTTAGAAGGGGAATGCATTTGAGCAATACATAAAAATATAGTGGCACTCGTAAGTGCCAACAAATTATAGCAAACCACTGAAATTCATAGATTTTCATCAGTCAAAAACATTTTTGGGGCAGATAAAATAGTTAGTCCTCCTTAGCTTCCGTTTTCTACCATAGCGCGCACATAGAAGATCGAGTTTTATGACCAACTAAACAAAAAATTTGTCAGGGGGAGGCTTCCCATATGTTATGAGAGAATTTTTTACCAAAATCCATGATATTGGGGCCCCCCCCCAAGGGGGCCCTAGGGATGTCATATGAGTGTTTATGCCCTCATATGATAATTTCTATTGCTTACAGAAGCCCTTTAGACTAAAGACACAAAACAAAAATTTGGGTGGTTGAACAATTTTTTTTTGTTTTTTCGGGGGTCGAGGTCGAACCCCCGGCCCGGGGGGTTTGAATTTTTTTGTTCTTGTTCTATAATGCTTCTTTCAACATAGGAGAATAGCATAGGAGGGAACAAAAAAACATATTGCATCCATAACCCCCAGGGTCGGGGGTTCGACCTCGACCCCCGAAAAACTAAAACAAATTCTTTCAGCCACCCAAAAAAAAATTTTTTTTATCCTTTTCATTATGTTCTAGAAACTAGTAGACGATTTGATTAAGTTTAGGAAGGCCTAGCCAGTAAAATGCCTCCAACTCTTTCATTTATCCTTTTTAACACCCACAGATCGTTCTTAAGCTGAATAAACTCTTCTAAATATAACTAAAAAAAAGGACAAAACAGACGTCACCTGTACTGAAAGGGTTGACCTAAACGTGATAATAAGCGATAGCCTCCTCGCCCCATCTGTCGATTCCCACACTCAATTTAAGTCTACCCACGACACCCACTACTACCAACCTAACACCATCACACCCAAAACACCCACTACTACCAACCTAACACTATCACACCCACAACACCCACCCACCACTACCAACCTAACACTATCACACCCACTACTACCAACCTAACACTATCACACCCACAACACCCACCCACCACTACCAACCTAACACTATCACACCCACAACACCCACTACTACCAACCTAACACTATCACACCCACAACACCCACCACTACCAACCTAACACTATCACACCCACTACTACCAACCTAACACTATCACACCCACAACACCCACTACTACCAACCTAACACTGTCACACCCACAACACCCACTACTACCAACCTAACACTATCACACCCACAACACCCACCACTACCAACCTAACACTATCACACCCACAACACCCACTACTACCAACCTAACACTATCACACCCACCCACCACTACCAACCTAACACTATCACACCCACCCACCACTACCAACCTAACACCATCACACCCACAACACTCACTACTACCAACCTAACACTATCACACCCACAACACCCACCCACCACTACCAACCTAACACTATCACACCCACCCACCACTACCAACCTAACACCATCACACCCACAACACTCACTACTACCAACCTAACACTATCACGCCCACAACACCCACCCACCACTACCAACCTAACACCATCACACCCACAACACCCACTACTACCAACCTAACACTATCACACCCACCCCCCACTACCAACCTAACACCATCACACCCACAACACTCACTACTACCAACTGTTGGACCGTTAGTCGATGAAAAAGGAGAATACACCAAAGACGAAGTACAAATGAGTAATGCCCTCAATACCTTCTTTGCATCAGTTTTTACAACAGAAGACCTCAGTGATATCCCTACACCATTGCCGATTCAGATTGATAATTCAGATGTTCTAAGCAATATCACCGTTACAGAGAGAGAAGCATTGAATTGTTTAGATAAACTCAAGGTAAATAAAACGCCAGGACCTGATACAATCTCGCCTAGAGTTCTAAAGGAAGCTAAGAATGAGCTCTCCAAACCACTGACATTACTATTCAATAAATCCTTGCAGTCTGGAACTATGCCTGATCAGTGGAAGCTAGCCAACGTAACACCGATATTCAAAAAAGGCAGCAAATCCCTACCCAGTAACTATCGTCCAATTAGCTTAACCTCAGTTGTATGTAAAATGCTAGAAACGGTCATACGAGACAGACTCGTAAATCACTTAGAGGAAAATAACATGCTTAAAGATACTCAACACGGCTTTCGTAAAAAACGTTCCTGTTTAACAAACCTCTTAGACTTCTTCCACGATATACTCAACCTCTACGATGAGAGTAAAGCTGTAGATATTATATACCTTGATTTTCAAAAGGCCTTTGACAAAGTTCCCCACAAACGTTTACTGCTAAAACTAAAAGCGCATGGAATACAAGACGGTGTGTTGAAATGGATAGAAATTGGCTCAGCAACAGAAAGCAAAGGGTAGTCATAAAATTAGAGGCATCTAAATGGACCAATGTAAGTAGCGGGGTACCCCAGGGATCGGTACTAGGACCAATTCTCTTTCTAATTTACATCAACGACATAGATGAGGGTCTCACCTGCACAATCTCAAAATTTGCTGACGATACAAAAATTGCAAATAGCGTACTCTCAAAAGAACAAGTTGACGATATGCAACACAATCTAGATAAATTGTCATGTTGGGCCCAAATTTGGCAAATGAGTTTCAATGCGGATAAATGTAAAGTACTACATGTCGGATACCTAAATGAGAAAGCAAACTATTTGATGAATGGCACTCAGCTTAAGAATGTAAACAGAGAAACTGATCTGGGAGTAACAATATCGAGTAACCTAAAACCGAGTCAACAATGTTCAGAAGTTGTTAAGAAGGCAAACAAAATAATTGGCTTTATAGGCAGGTCATTTGAGCATAAATCCAAAGAAGTTATCCTAACCCTTTACAATTCCTTAGTCCGCCCTCTTCTGGAATACTGCGTTCAATCCTGGTGCCCTTATTACCAAAAAGATATAAACAAGCTAGAACGAGTTCAACGTAGAGTTACCAAAATGATACCTAGCCTAAAGAACAAACCATACGAAGAGCGTCTTAGAGAATTAAATCTATTTCCTTTAACCCAGCGCAGATTAAGAGGCGACTTAATTCAAGTGTTCAAAATCATCAAAGGCATCGACAATATGAACTGTAGTAAGTACTTCACTATCGACCAATCTAATTACACGCGGGGAAACGGTTGCAAAATTATTGGTAAATCTTTTAACTCGCACGAATCTAAGAATTTCTTCTTCAATCGAGTTGTCAACTTGTGGAATGGGCTTCCCCGAGACGTTATAGACTGCAGCACCGTTGATTCATTTAAATTCCGCCTAGACAAATATCTCGCATCAAACCCGCGACTGACTGCGTTTGTAAATGAATAACTTTATCCTCCCCTCAGTTACTAACCCATATGTCCCCTACTAACTTCCTAGTCCTGCCACGTTAGTGGCAGGGCAGTAGTTCCCTTTCCAATGTTCCCTTACCCACTCTAAACCACTGTTTGGTCACTTGATCCTCAGTGTTTTGGAGGACAAGCAACCTAGAAGGGTCACTAGACCTGTTGTTGCTTGATTTCCTTTGTACTCCTTTGTACTCCTTTGTACTCCTTTGTACAACATCCACCCACCACTACCAACCTACAGTAACACTATCACACTAACAGCATCCACTACTACCAACCTAACACTATCACACCCACCCACCACTACCAACCTAGCACTATCACACCAACAACACTCACTACTACCAACCTAACATCATCACATCCACAACACCCACCACTACCAACCTAACACCATCACGCCCACCACTACCAACCTAACAATCACACCCACCACTACCAACCTAACACCATCACACCCACAACACCCACCACTACCAACCTAACACTATCACACCCACAACACCCACCACTACCAACCTAACACCATCACACCCACAACACCTACCTACCCTTACAATAACTCGCCTTTAACACCCACTCAAACCCACCCATCTACTTACCACGCACCCACCACACATTCCCACCCCACCTACCTACCGACCAACCACACCCACCACACCCACCACACCTACCCAGCTATATTATACCTCTCACCCACCCACTCATTTAAGGGGAGAGAAGCTGGTTTTTCGGGCCCCATTCCCCCATTGCGTTATAGATTTTAAGACGTTCGACTCATTAGTTTAACGATTTTATTACATTACACCCCATTTATTTTTCAATTTTAAGACCTTTCGTGCCATTTAGGTGTCAATGTTTTCCTGGCGAGCAATAGAGCCTGAAATTTTCAGAGGAAGCGGCCTTCGGCCGAGACATTTTTCTACCAAAAAATGTAAAAATTTATCTTAAAGGGGAGTCTAGAGGGTGTTTTTTTAAGCTTGATGTAGGTCTAGCGAAGAAACTAAGAAATACAAAAATAAATTAATTAATAGACAAAAAAATAAGGCCCATCTCCCCTAACACTCACCCTCACCTACTTACCAACCACCTATTACGCTTCCACCCACCTGCTGCTAGTGACCTAACACATCCTTCCACCCACCCACCCAAAATTGCCACCTAAATGGCACGAAAGGTCTTTCTATTGACAAAGAAATAGGGCGAAAGGTCTTAAAATCTCCAAAATAATGGAAAGAACGTCTTAACATTTCAAAGCCAATGGGGCAGCTACTTCCCCCTTAAAGCCCACCACCCATACTTTTCCTCTCGCCCCCATATAGTTTTAATCTTTTCCAGTTTGAGAGGCCTGGAAGTTTACCAATTGGGGTTAATTTGCTTAGATATTAAGAGGAGGTGTCTTGGGTAACAGGGGCAAGCCTGGGTTTTCTCCACTCTCAACACACACTGACTGAACGGCGAGGGTTCTCCTGCAAACATACCATCCCGTGACAAACAATCAGCCAAAACATTATCAGTGCCCTTAACATGCAACACATCCAACTTGTGTTCCGGCAGCAAGACAACACCTGACACTGATAAACTGCCCAGTTCATCACAAGACTGGCACTTCTCTTCGCTCTTTTCGGCAACGGGGCCTGCCAATAACCTTTCACTAGTTCTACCTTCGTGATGAGCGAGGCAGCCCCGATGCAGTCTATGGTGTCGTCAACTCTGGGTAATGGATAGGCGTCTGTCAGGGATAATGCACCCACACTCTTGCAATCAACATACACACGGAGCTTGCCACTCAACTCAGGTTGCAACCTCACTGGCAACGGCCACTCACGATATCCTTTATCCCTCAGACCCTTTATCCACATGTAGTCTAGCACTGCTTTCACTACAGACTGTTGAGCAGGATTTATACGGTAGGGAACTAACTTGAGCCTTGCACTGTCTCCAGCCTCCATGTCGGATTCTACCCTGTACATCAGGCCTGGAGAAGCAACAAACATGCGGATGTACTGCCACAGCCTAGTAAACAACATCTCTTGGCGCTCAGGAACAAGAAGTTGCAACTTATCTCGAAGAACAACATGCCTAGTGCCCTCCCACAACCCAGCCGAGACCGCAGGTTCTAAACTGTAGTCTCCCTCCTTCTCCACCTTCGTCACTAGAACAGCCAGGTCATGAGAGGGACAATCAGTACCACCTGTGCAGTCACTGCCATAGTTCATAATTGCTAAGGCTTCCCCGCCGATACCATACATGCGCACCCCCGCATACCTTGCGACTACATCTGCCTGCGCAGCATCACCTCCTTCAGCGACATGGCCAGATACAGTCGGTCTATGGTAGGGCTGTTGCATTCGACTAGAGCAGCATTGGGAGGCTATGCGACGACCTGGCACATCCACTCCACAGCCAACCTCACCAATCTGCTCAATGTCCTCATTCTGACCACCACTCTTGGCAGCCATGGGTCGACCCTGACCTGACAACCATGCCAAAGCCTCGTCGCCCACCTTGAGCCACCGAAACAACGAGGCCAACGGCCTACTCACACTCAAGTGACCTGCCAGCGGAACATCGTGCCCCGCATGAGTTGTGAGGCCTGGGTGCTCGGCACGACCAGTGGGGTATGAACCGAGCCGGTGCTGGAGTGCTGCACACTGCTGCTCAGGCAGGTGCTCTAGCGCTTCCACAGCCACCAGACTCGTGTCCCCCGCCCACTGCTCCGCCGAGACATGACAATCCCAACTCTCCTCCACCTGTGCCCCACTGCCCCCCTCTCCTTCTCCACCTTGGCCGCTGCAGACCAACGCAGGGACAGTAGGCTGCTCAGGTGGTTGCCTCACAAACTCCTCTAACAGGTTCATATGACATGTTTCCCCGTCCTCGTGTTCAATAGCCCAGTTCCCACAGCTCTCCTCCACCTGGGAACTACTCTGTTGCGGAGTGCCATCACGCCCAACCATGTCACTAAGGGGGACAGGTTCTGGGGCCACTCCGGAGCTCACCTCTGGGTCAAGTACCGAGTAGCCAAGAAGAGCCGCTGGATCAAAACTCACAAAACTTCTCCCAAGTTTAGCTTTCTCCTTCCGACCGTTCCTCCGCTGGTCTAGAGACTGAGGAATAGGCTGTGACACCTTAGATGCACGAGATCGGGTGACAACACACGCCTTCTGCTGTAATTGACACCTCTCGACCAACTCCTGCCCCTCCCTACTCACGTCAGCCGCCCTCTCGGCACCGACTAAGGGTGGAACCTCAGAAATAGGCACCGCAAAGTCGTTGCCGAGAAGAAGGTCGACGCCCTCTACTGGCAGTTTCTCTACGATTCCAACATCTATCTCTCGTGTCACACCATCAACCTCCAGCTCCACTCGAACCAATGGGTATGACCGTGTAGCATTAATACCCTGCACCACAACTACCCGTGCCACGTTTATAGGTTGGCCTGTAAAGTTTTTCATCAGAGTCTGGGATGCACCTGTATCACGCAACAACTCCAGCCCATGCTTGCAACCAGCCCAACTCACGCAGCCACGCCCTCTATGGTCGCAAAAAGCATCGCGGACAGGTTTCGAGCCTTCCGGACACTCCTTCACTGGCTGTGGCCCCGCATCTGGCATATCACCCCAGGTAAATGCAGAAGACCTCAGAGACACCCCAATGTTGCTAGCCAAAGACACGACTGCTGTAGATTGGTTACTAGGGCAGGAACGTGCAAAATGCCCCTTTTTATGACACTTAAAACACTCTACTTCACCCTTGGACTTCCCCTGAGGTGGGGAAGGGCCCAGACCTTTCTTAAACGGGACGGTTTTTGGTTTGTGATCAAAATTAGTATCATTGCTCTTGCTTTTGTTATTAAATGTTGCATCACTGACTCGGGGGGGTGGAGTGTTGCGCCCCTTGTTAACTGCATCGGTCCGTTGTGCAGACCCGCCCCCACGAATCAGCGATAATTTCAGGTCAGCCAACTCAGCTGCCTTTTGTAGAGTTTTAGGCTGTTTCTCTTTGAGGTTCAAAGTCAGGTCGCCGCCTGTGCATTTAAAAAATTGCTCTAGAAGGACTAACTGCTCAAGCTCTTCGAACGTCGTCACCTTCTCTGACCTCAGCCAATTTCTCAAACCATCAGACAGTTTCCGGGCATGTTCTAGAAAAGTGCACTCACGACCCTTTGTAACACCCCGAAACTTCTCTGGTTGTAACTCGTACGCCCGCAGAACAGCTTCCTTCAATACCTCATAATCGATGCAAGACTCCAAGGGCAACGTATCATATACCTTGAGGAAACCTAGAGGAAACAAGGGCTGCCCACTTAACCTCGGGCCATTGGTGCTCCCGGCACTTCTTCTCAAAACGCAGGAAAAACTCGGTGACTCGTCAAATGCAGGGACTAACTTAAGAAGGTGCGATAAAGACTGATCAAGACCTCGATTCCCAGAACCGAGACGCTGCCCTGTCGACTCCACCCGAGACTTCTCAAGCTCTATTTCTGCACAGTACATGGCCTTTCTCTCCTCAGCCTGAATCTTAGCCATCTCAATCTCAGATTCATGCTTTCGTTGCTCAGCCTGCTGGTTAAGTTTGGCGAGTTCAAGCTCAGATTCCCGCTGCTGCTTAGCCATCTCAAGCTGGAAGAGCATATCTGGAGTTAAACCTTGAGGAGGAGGAGATGCAACAATTGGAGACCCACCCAGTGATCCACCCAGGGGCAAACCACGCTGCCAGTGACTATCGGCCTGCGGGAATGTACTCGAATACGGTGTTCTAGAGGGCATGATGGGAGTAGAGTGGAGGGGGGGCTTGGCCGAAGGTGCCAAAGCACCTGCTCCACCCTGTGCACCACGCACCCCGCCCAGCACACATGCCACCAGGTCACTTCTCGTCATGCTGCTAGTGCCAACATGCCCCATGACCGTGGCCAAACACTGGAGACCATACCGATCAATCCCCGACACCCGGTCAACAGTAATAGGCATCTCCAGAAACTTCCTTGCATCCTCCTCACTAGTTACTACTCGAATGCCTTCTAACAAACCCAGCTGCTGCACCTCAGAGCCTGCTTCCCGTACTGTGTCCTCACTGTGCACTGATCCGTCGTTCGACATAGTGTCCACCGGAAATCCTCAACGTTTATAAAAAAAAAAAAAAAAAAAACTCTCATGTAGCACTATTCACTCAAAAAATGCTTGAAGACAACTCAAGTGCTATACTACGTTGCCAAAAAAAAAATCCAACGTGTCCAAAATACTCCTCAAAACACAAATGTCCAAAAATCCTGCAATTATTTCTTAGTTCATTTGGTATGACGACTAAGATAAGATCCTGGCAAGGTCTCCATTTGTTACGACCGGGACTACGAATAAAACAAGGGCACTTAATGATTGGACTAGTAATAGTAATAGTAATATCGAAAGCCTTCGATAGAGTCTGGCATAAATCTTTAATTTCTAAACTACCCTCCTTCGGTTTCTATCCCTCCATCTGTGCCTTTGTCTCTAATTTCCTTTCCGGCCGTTCCATAGCTGCGGTTGTGGACGGCCATTGTTCACTTCCTCACCCTATAAACTCCGGTGTTCCTCAGGGCTCTGTCCTATCTCCTATTCTCTTTCTAATTTTTATAAATGATCTCCTTAACTGTACCTTAATTCCCATCCATTCATACGCAGACGACTCAACCTTACACTACTCCATTAGTTTTTCAGAACGCCCCAGCCAGCAATCCCTCAACGACAAACGTAATGAAGCCATAGAACTCTTAAATTCTGATCTAAATACTATTTCCAATTGGGGCAGAGAAAACCTTGTTAACTTTAATGCTTCCAAAACCCAATTTCTCCATCTATCTACCCGTCAGGATCTCCCAGCGGACTATCCCTTATTCTTCAACAATACAAAAATCAACCCTTCATCTTCTCTCAATATTCTTGGTGTCTCTTTTTCTTCTGCTCTCATTTGGAAGGACCATATTACCAGTCTTGCTAAGGCAGCCTCCCAGAAGCTGGGTGTGCTCAACCGCCTTAGGGGGTTCTTTTCCCTGCACAGCTTCTTGCTCTGTACAGGGGCATAGTGCGCCCTTGTATTGAGTATTGTTCACATGTGTGGGGAGGTTCCTCTCACACCGCTCTCCTAGACAAAGTTGAAAGGAAGGCCTTTCGTATCATTAACTCCCGTCCACTCACCAACTCTCTGCAATCTCTCTCTCTCCGCCGCAATGTTGCATCTCTCTCGCTATTCTATCGCTACTATAATAATCAGTGTTCCTCAGAGCTATCCCAGTGCATACCACCTCCTTTACGTAGGACACGTGGTACCCGTCTTGCAACTCAATCCCACCCCTACTCTGTGCAACTCTCCAACCCAAGAGTGAAACGTTACTCTCAAACTTTCTTCTACTCAACATCTGAGCTCGGGAACTCTCTCCCAGAATCAGTCTTTCCCTCTTCCTATGACTTAAATTGCTTTAAACTCCGTGTGTCCAGGCATTTTGGCTCGAACGTCCCTTGATTTTGGCCCTGTCACTTTTTCAACTATGGGGGAGGCACTCGCTATAGGCAGTTATGCCTTTTGCCTCCCTCAATCACATAGAAAAAAGAAAAAAAGGGCACTTTTTTTTTTCTTTTTTTATTTTCTTTTTTTAAAGAGACAATGCACGGAGGAAGGAAAAACACAGATAAAACAAAAAGGTCCATGTGCCTAAAGGCATCCTCCATTCATAAAATGTTTGTAACAACTGGATTTAAACTTTTGTAGATTGTAAGTTTGTGGAAAGCAATTCGAGGGAAGTGAATTCCAAAGAGTAGTAGCTCTGGGTATAAATGAATTCTGATAAGCAGAAGTTCTGCATTGTGGAGGAGAAAGTGTAGATTCATGGGCGCTCTCAGCTGCCCTAGTTCTACGGGGAAAGATGTGGAGAGGCGGCACAATTGAAGCAAGTTCCTCGGAACAATTGCTGTGAAAATATCTGTAGAATAATGCAAGGGATGCAACGTTTCTTCGTATGGATAATGTAGGAAGGTCCTGTGTGATTGCAGGGCTATTGATTAATCTAATAGCTTTATTTTGAATTTTGTCCAACTGCCTCAATGCAACCAGTCCACTTCCACTCCACAGAGGTGAACAGTAATCCATCTGAGAACGCACATGACTTTTATATATTACGGCCAACTGCTCGTCAGTGAAGAATTCTCGAACTCTGTATAGGAGTCCCAGTTTGTTAGAGGCATTCTTAGCAATGCTTCTAACATAATGTGTCCAGCTCAAGTTAGTAGTTAATGTTACACCGAGAATGTCAATACTAGGGGAAGTGGGAATATTTACATCATTAAAAATATATGGGAGTCAGTGAGATTCTGTCGGTTAGAAAATTGAATGTACTTGGTTTTCTGTGCATTAAAGGAACTAGATTCTTTTGTCCCCATTCATTAATTCTAGAAAGGTCCTGGTTCAGAGAAATTGCAGTGTTTATTTTTGAATTTATAAGATCGGGTTGGGTGAAAGAATTGGTAAATGTGAAGGAACTGTGGAGTGTTGAGTCATCTGCGTAGGAATGTATTGGATTATGAGTGGTAGATATGAGATCATTGATATGAATGAGGAACAGAGTTGGGGCCAAAACTGATCCCTGGGGAACACCAGCATTTATTGAGTGAAATTGAGAATAAAGGCCATCTACCATTACACGTATTTTTCTGTTATGAAGATAAGAAGAAATTAGTGGAACTAATGATGCAAGGCCGTAGTGTGACATCTTCGACAATAAGGATTGATGCCAGACTCTATCAAATGCCTTTGATATATCCAGTGCTATTGTATGTGTTTCACCATGTTGGTCTGTAGCTTGGTTGATTTGATGCGTAAGAAGGCAAAGAATGTCTGCAGTTGATCGACATCGTCTAAAACCATATTGCCTATCACTGATTAATTTATTATTCTCAAGATGCTTATATGTGATTATTTAATATAATTTCAAAGACTTTACCAAGAGTGGAAGTTATAGCTATTGGTCTGTAGTTTGATGGATCTGAAGAGGCACCTTTTTTAGGAACTGGATGGATGTTTGCTTCTTTCCAGGGTACTGGGAAGCATGAGGTATGAGTACACAGACAGAAAACTTTGCCAATACAGGAGCGAGCACCAAGGAGCAATTCTTAAGTACTATTGGAGGAATTTCATCTGGACCAGGAGCCTTATCTACTGAGAGATTCTGCAAAATAGTTTTGACATGTCTGGTGTGGATCTTAAGTGAGGGAATTTCAGGCGAATTAAAATTAAGTACAGGGACATCTTGATTTATTTCATCTAAGGTTGAGTTGGTGGAGAAAATATCCGCAAGAAGGTTAGCTTTACCTCTTGGGTCACTTACAAGATTGCCAGTCGGAGATTTTAATGGTGGAATGGATGAAGCAGTAGTGAAGTTGGATTTGAATGAGTTAAGAGTAGACCAAAATATTTTGTTATCATTTGGATTATTTAGAAGTTTATTTGCCTGTTTGTGGAGAAAGTTTGATTTAGTTAGGTTTAATACAGTTTTGGCATGATTTCTGATGTTTCTAAAGTAATTAAAGGCTTCATGTGTTTTTGATCTTGTGTATGCATTGTAGGCTATTGCTTTTTGTTCAGTTACTCTAGCACAATTATGGTCAAACCATTTAGGTGAATTAGATCTTTTACTGTACTTTTGATGAGGAATAAAAGTTTCCATTCCAATTTTTACAAAATCTTGTATGTGGCTCAAGGTGGAGTGTGCATCATTAGAAAAGAAAAAGGTCCGGGGAATGTCAATAAAGAAACCTTGACACTACTATTGCACGAGTGCACGACTATGCAACAACGGTACGCTAGATCCAAACCCTCGAACTTATATGCCGGCGAACAAAAACACCTATACCCTCCAGAGTTAATCTGCGATAGCAGGGTATCCTTAACTGGGCATAAATGTACTATACTTCAGGCTAACCCACACTGGTAACAAACAAGATGCAAGTTACGTTAAAATGCATAAAAAGGAATCTATGGAAAGATCAATTAAATCACTGCAAGAATTAACACAATAAAAAGATGCTTCAATACAGTCACTCTAATAATACTATAAATGCTCAACGGTAGCAATGCTCGACACTAAAAGAAGTACTTCCTCATCAACGAAACAGTCTGCTATGGTTGTGCGACTCAGCAACAACCCAGACTAATAAATGCTGTGAATAATAATGCGTACATATCAAAGAGCTTATATTAAATACTAACAAGTGTCTACTTGATTAATTATGTCTAGCTGGGATACTCTAGGTAAGGAACTGGGGGTTGAGCAAGACAGGCTCGCAGCCTAGCGATGTCCTTAAGACTGCATCCTTTAAGTTACGTTAATTGACTAGGGTGCTCTCTTGATAGATCCAGATCACAAGTATCTGGTTCTATCCTGGCGACCCTCTAAAGACAAGCAAAGAGGCAGCAAAGTGTGGAACTGGTACAGGCCAAAACCCTCAGTCAACACAATGCTGCACTCGCAAAGGACGCAGCCAAAAAGACAACCAAGGCTACCACAGGACCGGTCGAAGTCGTGTAGGTATAAGCAAACCGTACACACATCGGAGACAACGACTACAGTTACCTTATCCCAGTCTAGCATTAAATAAAAGAGCAGAAACACTAAATCAATAATGGAGACACACACACAAAGTTCTTAACCTATACTAACTAAGAACCCTCAAACCTATTCTAATTACATGTAAATATCTCCGAGGACGGCGCATGAAATACAATGGGCCGGCTATGGAAACCGTATGCAGAACCCAAGGGGATAAGTAATTGAATAAAGGCGAGAAGTAATAGAAAAGAAGAAGTTCAGAGAGAGAAACTGTGATAAAGGTGGTGATCAGGAGAGAGTATGCAAAGGGATGTTAGAAGCACGCGCGCCAAGCCTGTCCTGAGGAGGACAGCTCCTGGGAACCCTCATGGAGGAGGTTAGTTACACAGGAGCCCGCAAGGGTGCGATGGTCAGCCAATCATGAGCCGAGACGTCACAAGGCAGCAGGCGTCCCTAGGACGCGCCAGGATCCACCAGCCAAACAAGGGCGAGGGAAAGCCCGCGCGCGAGCGGGAAAACTCCTCCGGGCGAGGGAGGCAGCACATACATACACACGCAAATATTACCACCACACTGCCTACATCGCTCTCTCTCCTTAACTTTACACAATGCATCTTATATTCTATTAATGATATAAAATACTTCCCGTTGTCACAGACGAAAACAAAGACCACCACTGGACTGTCTGTGACAATGCGATTACTAGGAAAGAAAGAACAACATTCTCTGATAACTGTAGCCCATTTCGATGTCCCTAGCGAGCGCTAGTGGCTAACAAGAGGCGATTCTGCCAACGCTGGTAGACGTCACAACGACAAAAACATGATTTTATATAAAAAATTCATACACCTATACCTTACAAAGAAATAATTCGTCCTTATCTTACCTTAAACTTGACCGTTGAACATAATACCTTTAACACAATATGTATTGACGATATCTGTCAGGCTTCCTGACGTTGTGGCGTCGTCCTCGTCGGGTTGGCCACGTGTCACCATCATAATTTCATCGCCCCTCGTCGTGTTCCCCACGTGCCACGTCGGAGTACGTCGGGGTACGGTTTTGACCGGAATTTTGACCGTTACAGCATTGACGTGGCGCCGTCGTGTTGCAACCGTGGTACCATTTGGCCCGACGTGGCTACGACGTGTCACCGTCGAGGCTTCGTCGTCAAACACGTACATCGTGTCACTGTCTCTGCCGATGTACCAATTGGTGTACCTCGTGGCACATCGGGACCAACATCGTGAATGTGTGAAAGTGGTTTAAGCCACTTTCACACATTCACGATGTTAGTCCTGATGTGCCCCGATTTGAATATCGGGACACAATGTGGTGCAATCTCCAACGTGTGTCGGGGTCATCGGGGAGCGTCGTGTTACCCGCGGTGCGGGACGTGGCAAATCGGGCTTGGCCACCAAAGTTTTGGATTTGTTCAAAAATTTTGCACGATGGACTTTTGGCGTGGTATCATCGGGTAACGTCGGGTACAACGTGTTGATGCCGTGGGTCTGGCGTGTCTGCATCAGGTGGCATCGGCATCGACGTGGCGGCGTCGTGGTATAAATGGTTATAATATATTACCGTAAAAGTCATGTAATCCGAATGGCAGCGGACCGACAGTGCTTCGGATTAGTGGAGTATTCTGACAACACTATAAATACGCACATGATGAATAAATAAAGACCTGATATGGTATAGGCCTATACCGTATATACCGTATACAATATTCCATAATCAACTTATATCAAGAGAGTTAATAAGTTCAAATGAAAAATCAGTGTGCCGGTATGATTACCGAAACACGTGTGTGTTAATTGTCGAATGAGTGTGTGTGCGTGTGTGTGTGTTATTCTTCTTGTGTGGCTATATCGACCACCACTGATACACGGTATGCAATAGATGTTAAAATTATGCTCTATGGAATGGAATTTCATTATACCTAATACAGTAGTGTTTATAATAGTAAAAGCCAAAGGAAATACTAAGTGTTATTGATTAATTTAACACAAGGTAGTGTTTGTGTGGGTGGATGGGTTTAGATAGAGGAGATTGTTCCTGTGTTTTCGACGATTCCATCCTTACACAAGCTATGTTTATATCGATCCTTTGCACAAGATAGGTTTATATCAATACATTTTACCTTCCACAATTAGAGAAAATATGATTCATCACGAAGTGTAGCCTACCTGTGGAGATTAAACGCACTTTTATATTATATACTATATGAGATATACCGGTACCGGTATATCGTTTTTATATCGTTATTTTTATTTTCATACTAAATCACACAAAAAAAATCGCTGAACATGATGGTGGTGTTTAGAATTATTATGCTATCATCAATATTGGATTTTATAGAAATAAATCTATAACGACAGTTTTTTGTTTTTATAGAATCCCAGCCGCACCAAAATATTCGCTCTCAATTGGTTTTCACCCATAATAATGTTTTGTTTTAATTAATTTTGTTATGAACGGCAAGAGGAAAGGTTAGTATAAAAGATTTCAACAAAACAATAAATACAAATAATAATATGTGGAATTTCACCGTAGGTGAAGGTTACTGTTCAGTCCGCCCATACTTTCCCTCCCCATTTTCACCGATAAAATATGGGACAATGATTATTCTGTAAGCAAGTGATATATTGGATTTTTCATTAGATTTCTAATGGTACATATATGGCCTATGTACGATCAAAACTTTTATTTTTCCTGAATATTTTTTGTCCGTCGCCGCTGTCACCCACTGGTAAATATTTTCGCTTCACTTCATGGTCTATGTTCATATAATTTAACGTTCGATACAGTTTTTAGATATTAATTTCGTATACTGGCAATGAATACAGATTGTTATTTACGAAGAACCAGCTCTCTACGACAAAAACTTGATTTTATATAAAAAAAAATCATACGCCTATACCTTACAAAGAAATAATTTGACCTTATCTTACCTTAAACTTGACCGTTGAAAGTAATACCTCTAACACCATATGTATTGACGATATCTGTCAAGCCACTTTCACACATTCACGATGTTGGTCCCGATGTGCCACGAGGTACACAAATTGGTACATCGGCAGAGACAGTGACACGATGTAGCACGCCTTTGACGACAAAGCCTCGACGGTGACACGTCGTAGCCACGTCAGGCTAGATGGTACCACGGTTGCAACACGACGGCGCCACGTCAATGCTGTAACGGTCAAAATTCCGGTCAAAACCGTACCCCAACGTGGCACGTGGGGAACACGACAAGGGGCGATGGACTTATGATGGTGACACGTGGCTGACCCGACGAGGACGACGCCACAACGTCAGGCAGCCTGACAGATATCGTCAATACATATGGTGTTATAGGTATTACGTTCAACGGTCAAGTTTACGGTAAGATAAGGTCGAATTATTTCTTTGTAAGGTATAGGCGTATGAATTTATTTTATATAAAATCAAGTTTTTGTCGTAGAGAGCTGGTTCTTCGTAAATAACAATCTGTATTCATTGCCGGTATACGAAATTCCCAAACTTGACTACTTCCTTTAACGTGACGATAGTGCGTTGTTATATGTGCGATTAGTTTGCTTGGGAAACAGATTAACTTGCTCATGTAGTAATGTACACCCTATGTGGGGGATTGTGTTCTTTTATTTAATAATTTTAATTTTAGTAAGCGTTGTTTCCACATAGCGATTTTGATAATTTAATTTGACTTTATATTGTCCTTGTCCCAATTTTGGTTTGTTTAGTTTGCAAGTTTTACATTTTAATTAATATCTAAAAACTGTATCGAACGTTAAATTATATGAAAATAAACCATGAAGTGAAGCGAAAATATTTACCAGTGGGTGACAGCGGCGACGGACAAACAATATTCAGGAAAAATAAAAGTTTTGATCGTACATAGGCCATATATGTACCATTAGAAAGCTAATGAAAAATCCAATATATCACTTGCTTACAGAATATTCATTGTCCCATATTTTATCGGTGAAAATGGGGAGGGAAAGTATGGGCGGACTGAACCTTCACCTAAGGTGAAATTCCACATATTATTATTTGAATTTATTTTTTTGTTGAAATCTTATATAATAACCTTTCCTCTTGCCGTTCATAATTTTTTTTAAATAACAACAAACAATTATTATGGGTGAAAACCAACTGCGATGGGGAGGGAAAGTACGGGCGGACTGAACAGTAACCTTCACCTACGGTGAAATTCCACATATTATTAGTTTTATTTATTGTTTTATTGAAATCTTATATACTAACCTTTCCTCTTGCCGTTCATAAAAAATGTAATTAAAAAAAAAACAATTATTATGGGTGAAAACCAATTGAGAGCGAATATTTTGGTGCGGCTGGGATTCTATAAAAACAAAAAACTATCGTTATAGATTTATTTCTATAAAATCCAATATTGATGATAGCATATTCTAAACACCGCCATCATGTTCAGCGGAAAAAATTGCTGTGATTTAGTATGAAAATAAAAATAACGATAAAAAAAACGATATACCGGTACCGGTATATCTCATATAGTATATAATATAACAGTGCGTTTAATCTCCACAGGTAGGCTACACTTCGTGATGAATCATATTTTCCCTAATTGTGGAAGGTAAAATGTATTGATATAAACCTATCTTGTGCAAAAGGATCGATATAAACATAGTTTGTGTAAGGATGGAATCGTCGAAAACACAGGAACAATCTCCTCTATCTAAACCCATCCACCCACACAAACACTACCTTGTGTTAAATTAATCAATAACACTTAGCATTTCCTTTGGCTTTTACTATTATAAACACTACTGTATTAGGTAAAATGAAATTCAATTCCATGGAGCATAATTATAATAACATTTATTGCATACCGTGTATCAGTGGCGGTCGATATAGCCACACAAGAACAATAACACACACACACTCACTCGACAATTAACACACAGGTGTTTCGGTAATCATACCGGTACACTGATTTTTTATTTGAACTTATTAACTCGTTTGATATAAGTTGATTATGGAATATTATATACGGTATAGGCTATACGGTATACGCCTATACCATATCAGGTCTTTATTTATTCATCATGTGCGTATTTATAGTGTTGTCAGAATACTCCACTAATCCGAAGCACTGTCGGTCCGCTGCCATTCGGATTACATGACTTTTACTGTAATATATTATAGCTATTTATACCCCGACGCCGCCACGTCGATGCCGATGCCACCTGATGCATACACGGCAGACTCACGTCATCGACAGGATGTACCCGATGTTACCACGCCAAAAGTCCATCGTGCGACATTTTTGAACAAATCCAAAACTTTGGTGACCAAGCCCGATTTGCCACGTCCCGCACCGCGGGTAACACGACGCTCCCCGACGACCCCGACACACGTTGGGGATTGCACCACGTTGTGTCCCGATATTCAAATCGGGGTACATCGGGCCAACATCGTGAATGTGTGAAAGTGGCTTTAAGCCACTTTCACACATTCACGATGTTGGGCCCGATGTGCCACGAGGTACACAAATTGGTACATCGGCATCGGCAGTGACAGTGACATGATGTACGCGTTTGACGACGAAGCCTCGACGGTGACACGTCGTAGCCACGACGGGCCAGATGGTACCACGGTTGCAACACGACGGCGCCACGTCAATGCTGTAACGGTCAAACTTCCGGTCAAAACCGTACCCCGACATGGCACGAGGGGAACACGACGAAGGCCGATGGACTTATGATGGTGATACGTGGCTGACCCGACGAGGACGACGCCACAAGTCAGGCAGCCTGACAGATATAGTCAATACATATGGTGTTAAAGGTATTACGTTCAACGGTCAAGTTTAAGGTAAGATAAGGTCGAATTATTTCTTTGTAAGGTATAGGCGTATGAATTTGTTTATATAAAATCAAGTTTTTGTCGTAGAGAGCTGGTTCTTCGTAAATAACAATCTGTATTCATTGCCGATATACGAAATTAATATCTAAAAACTGTATCGAACGTTAAATTATATGAAAATAGACCATGAAGTGAAGCAAAAATATTTACCAGTGGGTGACAGCGGCGACGGACAAAAAATATTCAGGAAAAATAAAAGTTTTGACCGTACATTGGCCATATATGTACCATTAGAAATCTAATGAAAAATCCTATATATCACTTGCTTACAGAATATTCATTATCCCACATTTTATTGGTGAAAATGGGGAGGGAAAATATGGGCGGACTGAACCTTCACCTAAGGTGAAATTCCACATATTATTATTTGAATTTATTTTTTTGTTGAAATCTTATATAATAACCTTTCCTCTTGCCGTTCATAATTTTTTTTAAATAACAACAAACAATTATTATGGGTGAAAACCAACTGCGATGGGGAGGGAAAGTACGGGCGGACTGAACAGTAACCTTCACCTACGGTGAAATTCCACATATTATTAGTTTTATTTATTGTTTTATTGAAATCTTATATACTAACCTTTCCTCTTGCCGTTCATAAAAAATGTAATTAAAAAAAAAACAATTATTATGGGTGAAAACCAATTGAGAGCGAATATTTTGGTACGGCTGGGATTCTATAAAAACAAAAAACTATCGTTATAGATTTATTTCTATAAAATCCAATATTGATGATAGCATATTCTAAACACCGCCATCATGTTCAGCGGAAAAAATTGCTGTGATTTAGTATGAAAATAAAAATAACGATAAAAAAACGATATACCGGTACCGGTATATCTCATATAGTATATAATATAACAGTGCGTTTAATCTCCACAGGTAGGCTACACTTCGTGATGAATCATATTTTCCCTAATTGTGGAAGGTAAAATGTATTGATATAAACCTATCTTGTGCAAAAGGATCGATATAAACATAGTTTGTGTAAGGATGGAATCGTCGAAAACACAGGAACAATCTCCTCTATCTAAACCCATCCACCCACACAAACACTACCTTGTGTTAAATTAATCAATAACACTTAGCATTTCCTTTGGCTTTTACTATTATAAACACTACTGTATTAGGTAAAATGAAATTCAATTCCATGGAGCATAATTATAATAACATTTATTGCATACCGTGTATCAGTGGTGGTCGATATAGCCACACAAGAACAATAACACACACACACTCACTCGACAATTAACACAGGTGTTTCGGTAATCATACCGGTACACTGATTTTTTATTTGAACTTATTAACTCGTTTGATATAAGTTGATTATGGAATATTATATACGGTATAGGCTATACGGTATACGCCTATACTATATCAGGTCTTTATTTATTCATCATGTGCGTATTTATAGTGTTGTCAGAATACTCCACTAATCCGAAGCACTGTCGGTCCGCTGCCATTCGGATTACATGACTTTTACTGTAATATATTATAGCTATTTATACCCCGACGCCGCCACGTCGATGCCGATGCCACCTGATGCATACACGGCAGACTCACGTCATCGACAGGATGTACCCGATGTTACCCGATGTTACCACGCCAAAAGTCCATCGTGCGACATTTTTGAACAAATCCAAAACTTTGGTGACCAAGCCCGATTTGCCACGTCCCGCACCGCGGGTAACACGACGCTCCCCGACGACCCCGACACACGTTGGGGATTGCACCACGTTGTGTCCCGATATTCAAATCGGGGTACAACGGGCCAACATCGTGAATGTGTGAAAGTGGCTTTAAGCCACTATCACACATTCACGATGTTGGGCCCGATGTGCCACGAGGTACACAAATTGGTACATCGGCATCGGCAGTGACAGTGACACGATGTACGCGTTTGACGACGAAGCCTCGACGGTGACACGTCGTAGCCACGACGGGCCAGATGGTACCACGGTTGCAACACGACGGCGCCACGTCAATGCTGTAACGGTCAAACTTCCGGTCAAAACCGTACCCCGACGTGGCACGAGGGGAACACGACGAGGGGCGATGGACTTATGATGGTGATACGTGGCTGACACCGACGAGGACGACGCCACAAGTCTGGCAGCCTGACAGATATAGTCAATACATATGGTGTTAAAGGTATTACGTTCAACGGTCAAGTTTAAGGTAAGATAAGGTCGAATTATTTCTTTGTAAGGTATAGGCGTATGAATTTGTTTATATAAAATCAAGTTTTTGTCGTAGAGAGCTGGTTCTTCGTAAATAACAATCTGTATTCATTGCCGATATACGAAATTAATATCTAAAAACTGTATCGAACGTTAAATTATATGAAAATAGACCATGAAGTGAAGCAAAAATATTTACCAGTGGGTGACAGCGGCGACGGACAAAAAATATTCAGGAAAAATAAAAGTTTTGACCGTACATTGGCCATATATGTACCATTAGAAATCTAATGAAAAATCCTATATATCACTTGCTTACAGAATATTCATTATCCCACATTTTATCGGTGAAAATGGGGAGGGAAAATATGGGCGGACTGAACAGTAACCTTCACCTACGGTGAAATTCCACATATTATTATGTTTATTTATTGTTTTGTTGAAATCTTATATAATAACCTTTCCTCTTGCCGTTCATAAAAAAATAAAATAAAAAAACAATTATTATGGGTGAAAACCAATTGAGAGCGAATATTTTGGTGCGGCTGAGATTCTATAAAAACAAAAAACTATCGTTATAGAATTATTTCTATAAAATCCAATATTCATGATAGCATATTCTAAACACCGCCATCATGTTCAGCGGAAAAAATTGCTGTGATTTAGTATGAAAATAAAAATAACGATAAAAAAACGATATACCGGTACCGGTATATCTCATATAGTATATAATATAACAGTGCGTTTAATCTCCACAGGTAGGCTACACTTCGTGATGAATCATATTTTCTCTAATTGTGGAAGGTAAAATGTATTGATATAAACCTATCTTGTGCAAAAGGATTGATATAAACATAGCTTGTGTAAGGATGGAATCGTCGAAAACACAGGAACAATCTCCTCTATCTAAACCCATCCACCCACACAAACACTACCTTGTGTTAAATTAATCAATAACACTTAGTATTTCCTTTGGCTTTTACTATTATAAACACTACTGTATTAGGTAAAATGAAATTCAATTCCATAGAGCATAATTATAATAACATTTATTGCATACCGTGTATCAGTGGCGGTCGATATAGCCACACAAGAACAATAACACACACACACGCACACGCACACACACTCACTCGACAATCAACACACAGGTGTTTCGGTAATCATACCGGTACATAAGAACATAAGAACATAAGAACATAAGAAAATGGGAGTCTGCAGAAAGCCGATTGGCCTAAGCAAGGCAGATCCCTGTCCCACACAACCCCAATTACAAAGCCCAATTATAGGCTCAACACTCTAATACCCTGAGGATCATCTTACCAAACCGGTTAGAGATTAACGCAGGATTACGGGGGTCTGCAGAGCGCTGATTGGCCCAACCCGGCTGATCCCCCTTCACACCCAACCCTTCTCGTCCATATGCTTATCCAATTTTTTCTTAAAGCTCCCTATCGTTCTTGATCCCACTATATCACTTGGTAGCCTATTCCACCCATCTACAACTCTGTTACCAAACCAATATTTGCCTATATCTTTTCTGAAACGAAATTTATCTAATTTGAAACCATTGGTACGAGTTCTTTCGCTATCACTGAGCTTTAGTACATTTGTCATGTCCCCTTTGTTAATCCCACTAACCCACTTGAACACCTCTATCATATCCCCTCTAACTCTGCGTCTCTCTAACGAATGTAAACCTAATTTCTTCAACCTTTCTTCATACGGAAAATTTCTAATATTATGGATCATTTTTGTCATTCTACGCTGAATTCTCTCCAATGAATCTATGTCCATTCTGTAATAAGGACACCAAAATTGGACAGCATAATCCATATGGGGTCTCACTAATGACAAGTAAAGTTTTAAGATAACATCAGCAGTTCTGTTACTCACACTCCTAGAGATGAACCCGAGAATCCTGTTTGCCTTATTACGAACGCTTATACACTGTTTTCTAGGCTTCAAATCATTGCTAACAAACACACCTAGATCTTTCTCGCAGTCTGAATTTTCTAATTCTAAATTAGCTAGTTTATATTTAACATTTGTTTGCATCTTCCCTATCTTTAATACCTTGCATTTGTCAATGTTAAACTTCATCTGCCAATTTACTGACCATTCATGTAAGGTATCTAGATCCCTTTGGAGGCACTCTATATCGCTATTTGAATCAATTGATCTCCCCATTTTAGTATCGTCTGCGAATTTACTTATCCTACTAGTTATACCTAAATCTAGGTCATTTATGTATATAAGAAACAACAGGGGACCTAATACCGATCCCTGGGGGACACCACTTTTGACTGCTCCCCACTCTGACTTGGTACCATTTATGCTGACTCTCTGTTTCCTACCAATTAGCCATGACCTAATCCATCCCAACAACGACCCTCCTATTCCGTGTGCCTCAACCTTTCTCATCAATCTCTCATGAGGGACTCTGTCGAAAGCTTTACTGAAATCTAAATATATAATATCATATGACTTGTCACTATCTACTGCTTCATATACCTCTGAGAAAAAGCTAAGCAAATTAGTAAGGCACGAACGTCCCTGAGTGAATCCATGCTGAGAAGAATTTATTAAGTTAAATTTTACTAAGTGGCTTCTAATTTTCCTAGCAATAATAGACTCTAGCAACTTTCCTATGATTGATGTGAGACTAATGGGACGGTAATTGGATGCTATCGATTTATCACCTTTTTTGAAGATCGGAACTACATTTGCAAGCTTCCAAGCTTCTGGAACTAAACCTGTTTCTAATGACTTGTTAAATATAAATGCTAATGGACTACTTAACTCATCTCTGCATTCTTTTAATACTCTAGCATATACCTCGTCAGGACCAGGCGATTTTTGAGGTTTCAGTCTGTCAATTTCCTTAAGCACATCATTTCTACTTATACTAACTGTACTTAACATATTTTCTATACTATCACTATATACCATATTGACTTCTGGAATCTGTGCCAAATTTTCATTAGTGAAAACGGAAAGAAACTGACTATTTAATGTACTGCACATTTCTAAATCATTTTCTGTTATTTCTCCTATTGAAGTTTTTAGGGGGCCTATTACATCTCTAACTTTAGATTTATATAGTTGGTAAAAAGCTTTAGGGTTATTTTTTGAGTCGCTGGCTATCCTTATTTCATAATTTCTTTTTGCTTTCCTGATTTCCTTTTTGACCTGTCTTGATAGAGTCTGATAGTATATATGTAAATGATTTTCACCTTTCTTTATTTTTCGATATATTCCTTTCTTTTTTCCTATAAGATCTATTAGCTTATTAGTCATCCATTTTGGTTGGTTCTGCGTCGATCTAAATCTTCTTTTAGGGATATATTTATTTTGAGCATTGTGGAGTGAAGCAATAAACTGGTTATATGTAGGTGGCAAGTTTAACTCTGGCATATCCTGACTTAATCGCTTAACAATAGGGTCCACCCTTAAGTCTCTTCTTAGTCCACCATAATCGGCTTTTCTGAAATCTGGGATAAGTGTCGTATTCTCTTTAGCATTCCCTGTCCATTGTATATTAAAATAAATAGATTTATGGTCGCTATTTCCTAGGTGGTCACCAATCTCTACATTATTTATCATATGTTCATTGTTACTGAAAACTAAATCAAGAATATTAATACCTCTAGTCGGCGTATCTATGAATTGAAATAAAAAACTATCTTGTACTACCTCTATAAACTCTACTGAATCGGAGTCGCCTATTTGGTGCTGCCAATCAATGTTCGGAAAATTAAAATCCCCCATAATGCACACATTGCTAAACCTTGATGCTATTTTAATTTCCTCCCATAACGATTTTCCGCCATTTCTACTCATATTAGGCGGTCTATATATAACTCCAATAACTATGGTCTCACTACCTTCGTTAACCTCTACCCAAACACTTTCATTATCATTATTTAGTCTAATACCTGATTTAATACAGCTTTTTAATGTACTCCTGACAAACACTGCTATACCCCCGCCCCTCCTACTTGTTCGGTCATATTTAAACAAACTATATCCTGGAATATCAAATTCTGCTAAAAAATGCCTAGATTCTGTATTAATCCACGTTTCAGTTAGCGCTATTATGTCTATATTTTCTGAGCTAACGAGTGCTCTAAGTTCGTTCATTTTGTTACATAAACTCCTACAATTTGTATAATATACCCTCAACCTATTACTTTTATTTGCAACTAATTTTCTATTGTGTTTAGCTAACTTATTATTTCCTGTTGAACTACTAGCTCTAGACGGAAATTCTACTCTATCAGTATTCTCATCTTTACTATCAGTTACATGTGTAGTGTTATCGATACTACTATTACACATCACTATATCCGCACTATCTTGACTGATTATTTCTATTTTACTCACTGGTTTGTCACATGAAGTACCTGCTCCATATGGAGACAGTATTTTACTTACACACCCAGGTTTTTTTAACGAAACCCCGCAACAATCTTGTCGAGTGAGTTGGCCAAGGTCGAAACTCCTAGTCGAGAGAGATGTACTCCATCCTGGGCATACAGTTCATCCTTACCATAAAAGAGGGACCAGTTATCCAGGAATGGAATAGTATTTGCCTTACAATACTTCTCCAGCCGGCTATTTACACCAATAGCCCTGGAGGACCATTCCTTCCTTACCCCTCTTCTAGGCAGGATACTGTTTACCACAGGAACTCCACCTTTTTCCTTGATCCTCTCCAACATTTCCTGATACTTGGAGAGCAACTCCTCAGTCCTGCATCTCCATATGTCGTTGCTCCCTGCGTTGAGGAAGATGATGGGGTCCTCCCCACTCACTTCCATGACAGCATCTATCTTCTCAGCCACCCTCCCGACTCCGGCACCAGGCACGCAGACAACTTTACCAACCTGAGTGTTTGTTGCCCTGCCAAGGTATCTAACCAATGAATCACCGACAATGAAAACAGACTTAGCTTTTTCCTTTTGTCGGCGTGTAGCAGCAGTTGTTGCAGCAACAGCAGCAGACTTCCCCCCCTCCCCTCTCACTGCCTCGATGATCGCCACTTCATCGCCATCACTCTCATCAGCCAAGGTGCTGAAGTTGTTGTGGGTCTTGACTGGCTGCCTTTTCAGCTTGCAGGCCGTTGCACTAGTTGACACCACTTTCCAAGGGGCTTCACGATCCCTGGGAACACTTCCGGTAGCCTCACACTTCTTCTCCGCCATAGCTAGTCTCAAGGCCAAATTTTCATCTTTGAGACACTGAATCTCCTGCTCCACACTCTCCAGTCTCTCTTGCAAAGCAAGACAAAGCTGGAGAGTATGGGAGGAGACAGCAGACTCATCAACAACAGCCATCACTATGAAAGTTCAGTAGGACCTCACTAAGGGTAAACAGGTTCACTAGCGGTCACTGGGGACGTCCGCACAGGTCAGGGGTCAGAGAGCAACTGAATCAGGGGTCAGAGAGCAACTGGGGGTCAGAGAGCAACTACACTGATTTTTCATTTGAACTTATTAACTCGTTTGATATAAGTTGATTATGGAATATTATATACGGTATATACGGTATACAGTAGGCCTATACCATATCAAGTCTTTATTTATTCATCTGTGTGTATTTATAGTGTTGTCAGAATACTCCACTAATCCGAAGCACTGTCGGTCGTCCGCTGCCATTCGGATTACATGACTTTTACTGTAATATATTATAACTATTTATACCCCGACGCCGCCACGTCGATGCCGATGCCACCTGATGCAGACCCACGTCATCGACACGTTGTACCCGACGTTACCCGATGTTACCACGCCAAAAGTCCATCGTGCGAAATTTTTGAACAAATCCAAAACTTTGGTGGTCAAGCTCGATTTGCCACGTCCCGCACCGCGGGTAACACAACGCTCCCCGACGACCCCGACACACGTTGGGGATTGCACCACGTTGTGTCCCGATATTCAAATCGGGTACATCGGGACCAACATCGTGAATGTCTGACGTTGTGGCGTCGTCCTCGTCGGGTCGGCCACGTGTCACCATCATAAGTCCATCGCCCCTCGTCGTGTTTCCCCTCGTGCCACGTCAGGGTACGGTTTTGACCGGAATTTTGACCGTTACAGCATTGACGTGGCGCCGTCGTGTTGCAACCGTGGTACCATCTGGCCCGTCGTGGCTATGACGTGCCACCGTCGAGGCTTCGTCGTCAAACACGTACATCGTGTCACTGTCTCTGCCGATGTACCAATTTGTGTACCTCGGGGTACATCGGGACCAACATCGTGAATGTGTGAAAGTGGCTTTACAGCTGTGGTTAGGAACACTTGAACTCCTCTTTATAATAATAACAAGACAGTAATTAAGCATTGACACGTGATTCCTAGTAATTCTAATCATACTGCTGAAGCACTTAAGGGAGCCCACCTCGCTTTTTTGTTTTCTCTTTTTCTCCCTCTCTCTTTGTCTTGTATCCATTCGGCCCCATTCAGCCTACTGTTTTAAGACGTTTACCCCCATCCAGGTGTCAATATTTTCTTGGTGAGCGGTAGCGAGCCAGCATTTATATATATATATATGTTTGTTTACAGCAATCTAAATTTGTACATTTTTCGATAGAAAAATTTCTCCGGCGAAGCCGGATCTCTCCATACATTGCTGGCTCGCTACCGCTCGTCAGGAAGAAATCGTCACCTGGATGGGGATAAACGTTTTAAAACAGTTGGCTGAATGGGGCCGAATGGATACAAGCCAGAGAAAGAGAGAAAAGAAGAGAAAGATAAAAAAAAACGGTGACCCCCCTTAACCCTTTCTGCTAGAGACGCTTTATAAATTGAATAAAATCGTCTATTAGTGGCCAAAAACGGTACAGAAGGGGTTAATCAAAATGGTTCGCCAGTGTATTGTAATATATACCAATAAATCCCTGCCCAGGACAGTAACGGTGGATGTAAGAGAGTTTTTGGCTGGTCACATAGCCCATACCTAACCATCAACCTAACGAATCGGACAAATAATATCGAACATGTGGTTTCTATGGGTGAAGAAGATGGCAATAGGTGGTGGTACTGTGGATGATGATGATAATGATGTTCATGATGCTGACGATAGCGACATATAATGGTGGTGCTGATAATGTTGCTGTGAATGTGTGGTAGCAACAGGTGATGATGGTGAGATTTGTTAGTGGTGGTAGTAATTGTAATGAGGATAACAAGTAGTGTTGGTGATGATGCTGCTGAAAATGGCAACAATTTGTGGTGATTGTAATGACGATGGTGATAATGATGACAATAGTGGTGATGTCACAAGGTAATGGTGATGATGATGATGACAACAGTGAGTTCAATGATGATAATGATGGTGATGATGATAATGCTGAGGATGACAACAGTTAGTGGTGAAGGTTATTGTAACGAAAATAGTGATGATGGTGGTGGTGGTTGTAGTGATGGTGGTGAGGATGGTAAGATTAGGTGGTGATGGTAGAGATTGTACTGATAATCGATGTGCTCACCAAGACCACTTTTATGAGACTGAGGAGCAACGCAGATTACAACGCACTCATTCTCTCTCTCTATCTATCTATCTCTCTGTCTCTCTCTCTCTCTCTCTCTCTTTCTCCCCACAATCCCTCCCTCCCATCGCATATCTAATCCCCCCTCTCCCCTCCTATTCCCACCCCTCTCCTCTCCTCTCCTATATCCCCCTCCCCTCATATTCCCTCTCCCCTCCCCTCTTATTCCCTCTCCACTGCTCCCCCCCCCCTCCCCCTCTCCCCTCCTATTCCCTTTCCTCCTCTCCTCTTCCCTCTCTTCTGTTCCTTGTCAACGGTGGGTGGATCAGAGTCACACCATCGGAGTCAAATATATACTACATTACATTTATTGTCTGGTACTTTATTACCTCATGTATAATAGTGTTGTTGATAAACTTGCATGACCATATGTACTGTATTGCAGGACTACATAACACAAGGCACTGAAGATAGGCCTTCTAAGACAATGGTTGCAGATTCCAGGCAAATGGGTTTCTAACTCAATCTGGTTCGACATCTTGGGGGTTATTATGGTCCTTTTGTTTTATTTGTTTTTTGAGGGAGACACAAGGCAAAACTGCCTGTGATGAGTGCCTCCCCGAGAGCTTAAAGAGTGACAGGGTCAATATAAATTAATGTTCAGCCAAAAGGTCTGGACACACGGAGTTTAAATCAATTTAATTCATAGGATGAGGGAAAAATTAATTCCGGGAGAGAGTTCCAGAGCTCAGCAGTTGAATAGAAGAATGATTGAGAGTATCGTTTCACTATTGAGTTGGAGAGTTGCACAGAGTAGGGGTGGTACTGTGTTATATGACGGATACTACATACCCTACATAGAGGAGGTGGTATACACTGAGAGAGCTCTAAGGAACACTGATTATTGTAGTAGCGATAAAATAGCGAGAGAGCAGCAACGTTGAGGCGAAGAGAGAGAGGTTGCAGAGAATCGGTGAGTGGACATGAGTTAATGATACGAAAGGCTTTATTTTCTACTTTGTCTAGAAGTGTTGTGTGAGAGGATCTTCCTCACACATGCGAACAATATTCAATGCAAGGACGCACTGTGCCCCTGTACAGAGCAAGAAGTTGTGCAGGGGTAAAGAACTCCTTGAGGCGGTTGAGCACACCCAACTTCTGGGAAGCCATTTTGGCAAGAGTGGTAATATAGTTATTTTATTGTTATTGATGATTTGTTGTATTTTATTTATTTATTTACTTATTTATCTATTGTTTACCCCTAAACGAAGAAAACCGCCTCAGCAGACACCCTACAAATTAGTATAACGCCATCTACACCCCAAGCCAATTAGTAATGTAAAGTTGGCCACATATGTTCTGCTCCTCTCCGTGATCATATACATAGAAGTATTTAGCGCATGATTTAATTACAAGTGTAGTTTCTTATGCATTTGTTAATTCATCCGATTAGTTAACTGATAATTAAAAGAAACCACACTCGCAATTTATTTATACTATTTTTCTTCCATACATAAAGTCACGGCGAGGAATCAAACCTACGTGGGCAACTGTGCTGTATATTATTATCTTCCCTTCCTCTTTCCTCCCTTCCTTTATTCCTTCCTATTACCAGAAGCAATAATAGTGAAAATCTAAGGATACTAGTCCCTCCACTTATATAAAAATAAACCCTCCCTCAATAATTATCAGTCCGCTGTGCCTCTAAGCATTGTACAGTAACTTGTGTGCATAGCAGAATTACCCCTTTTACTCTTTTAATATATAAAGTTATGGCTATTTTTTCTTTTCTGGCATTCTATACTATATTGCCTTTTAAATATTGCAAGTTTATCCTCCCACTATAATGTACTTTCAATATTGAAGTAGTATAGTCTCAGTTTACAAATATCCCACAATTGTGCTTATTTATAAATATACGAGTGTAATGTAGTTTTTTTTTTTTTTTTTTATTGTTTTAGATCACTGATTTTTTTTTTTTTTTTTTTTTTTTTTTGAGACAATGAACGGAGGAAGGAAAAACACAGATAAAACAAAAAGGTCCATGTGCCTAAAGGCATCCTCCATTCATAAAATGTTTGTAACAACTGGATTTAAACTTTTGTAGATTGTAAGTTTGTGGAAAGTAACTCGAGGGAAGTGAATTCCAAAGAGTAGTAGTTCTAGGGATAAATGAATTTTGATAAGCAGAAGTTCTGCATTGTGGAGGAGAAAGTGTAAATTCATGTGCGCTCTTAGCTGCCCTAGTTCTACGGGGAAAGATGTGGAGAGGCGGCACAATTGAAGCAAGTTCCTCGGAACAATTGCTGTGAAAATATCTGTAGAATAATGCAAGGGATGCAACGTTTCTTCGTATGGATAATGTAGGAAGGTCCTGTGTGATTGCAGGGTTATTGATTAATCTAATAGCTTTATTTTGAATTTTGTCCAACTGCCTCAATGCAACCACTCCACTTCCACTCCACAGAGGTGAACAGTAATCCATCTGAGAACGCACATGACTTTTATATATTACGGCCAACTGCTCGTCAGTGAAGAATTCTCGAACTCTGTACAGGAGCCCCAGTTTTTTAGAGGCATTCTTAGCAATGCTTCTAACATAATGTGTCCAGCTCAAGTTAGTAGTTAATGTTACACCGAGAATGTCAATACTAGGGGAAGTGGGAATATTTACATCATTAAAAAATATATGGGAGTCAGTGAGATTCTGTCGGTTAGAAAATTGAATGTACTTGGTTTTCTGTGCATTAAAGGAAACTAGATTCTTTTGTCCCCATTCATTAATTCTAGAAAGGTCCTGGTTCAGAGAAATTGTAGTGTTTATTTTTGAATTTATAAGATCGGGTTGGGTGAAAGAATTGGTAAATGTGAAGGAACTGTGGAGCGTTGAGTCATCTGCGTAGGAATGTATTGGATTATGAGTGGTAGATATGAGATCATTGATATGAATGAGGAACAGAGTTGGGGCCAAAACTGATCCCTGGGGAACACCAGCATTTATTGAGTGAAATTGAGAATAAAGGCCATCTACCATTACACGTATTGTTCTGTTATGAAGATAAGAAGAAATTAGTGGAACTAATGATGCAAGGCCGTAGTGTGACATCTTCGACAATAAGGATTGATGCCAGACTCTATCAAATGCCTTTGATATATCCAGTGCTATTGTATGTGTTTCACCATGTTGGTCTGTAGCTTGGTTGATTTGATGCGTAAGAAGGCAAAGCATGTCTGCAGTTGATCGACATCGTCTAAAACCATATTGCCTATCACTGATTAATTTATTATTCTCAAGATGCTTAATTATGTGATTATTTAATATAATTTCAAAGACTTTACCAAGAGTGGAAGTTATAGCTATTGGTCTGTAGTTTGATGGATCTGAAGAGGCACCTTTTTTAGGAACTGGATGGATGTTTGCTTCTTTCCAGGGTACTGGGAAGCATGAGGTATGAGTACACAGACGGAAAAACTTTGCCAATACAGGAGCGAACACCAAGGAGCAATTCCTAAGTACTATTGGAGGAATTTGATCTGGACCAGGAGCCTTATCTACTGAGAGATTCTGCAAAATAGTTTTGACATGTCTGGTGTGGATCTTAAGTGAGGGAATTTCAGGCAAATCAAAATTAAGTACAGGGACATCTTGATTTATTTCATCTAAGGTTGCCTGGTTGAGTTGGTTGAGAAAATATCCGCAAGAAGGTTAATTAGCTTTACCTCGTGGGTCACTTACAAGATTGCCAGTCAGAGATTTTAATGGTGGAATGGATGAAGCAGTAGTGAAGTTGGATTTGAATGAGTTAAGAGTAGACCAAAATATTTTGTTATCATTTGGATTATTTAGAAGTTTATTTGCCTGCTTGTGGAGAAAGTTTGATTTAGTTAGGTTTAATACAGTTTTGGCATGATTTCTTATGTTTCTAAAGTAATTAAAGGCTTCATGTGTTTTTGATCTTGTGTATGCATTGTATGCTATTGTTTTTTGTTCAGTTACTCTAGCACAATTATGGTCAAACCATTTAGGTGAATTAGATCTTTTACTATACTTTTGATGAGGAATAAAAGTTTCCTTTCCAATTTTTACAAAATCTTGTATGTGACTCAAGGTGGAGTGTGCATCAATAGAAAAGAAAGAGGTCCAGGGAATATCAATAAAGAAACCTTGAAGACCCTCCCAGTCTGCCCTATCATAATGCCATTTAGTCACCAAAACAGGTTCAGAGTGGGAAGGTGTGGTAGGTGATAGACAGGTGGCCTGTATCAGACAGTGATCAGAAGATCCAAGCCGGGACCTCACTGTAACATCATAATTTTCTGAATTGGTTGTTAAAAATAAGTCCAGTAGGTGGGAATTATGATTAGGATTATCTGGTACACGGGTGGGTTGGTTGACTAGTTGAGTGAGATTAAATGAGTCTGCAAATAGCTCACATTCAAGACGCACAACTCGCTACCGCCAGACGCTGCAGACGCTCTGTCAACGCTCTCACGATATCGATCATAATTTGAGTATTAACTACTCATCCTCTTCATCTTGTGCATGAAAGGTGGTTAAGAGCACGTTTAACCATCCTATAGTTTAGTAAGTAACACTGCACGATATTTCGTTGTGTATTGACTGATAAACTTTGTGTTTATCACAAGACTCCTGCTCGGACAGGGCGCCACTAGTGCCATCTGTTGTTTTGTTTTGTTTGTAAACAAACGCTCTCTTCTTAGTTGATATAAAATCGTAGCCCCTAATTTTACCCATTACCTACTGTAGTAAGTATCAATTTAACTGCCTTGAATGTAAGTAAAGCTTTGCATATTAATTTGCTAATAAACAATATTGTGTACTAACTAACTTGCCTACAGGAACGAACGCCGACGCCATTTTGTAAACAATTTTTTTTGGGGGATTATACATATTAAATTCCAGCCAATTTTGTAGTAAATTTAAGTGCATTCATTTATCTTTTCCCCCTAGATATATTCTTGACTTTTTCTCCTCAGAGTGATTTTACTTTAAGCTAAGGGTGGTATTTGTACAAACTAACCTAGCCTAACCCAACCTGCCAAGCTTTTAACCTAATCCAAACCTAGCCTAGCCTATAGCCAGCCAATCTGTTGTTCTTATTAACTCTAGTAGATATTGTATTTAGTATCCTACTGTAGCTATATATATCTGTAATTTTAGTTGTTGCTTGCACGATCTTGTAGTAACCTTTGACTGATACATTTTGATTTGTTTTATCTAAAAAGAGTAGGCTACTGCTTTACTAGGCTACAGTGACACCAGGGCCATCTGTTGATACAGTATATTAACCCCTTGTGTGCGGTCACACTTTATTTTTATATAATCTCTGTTTGGTGAATTGTATATTTAGTTACATATTCTGTTATATATATATTTGTTTAAGGTTAGGTTATCACACCTGGTAGCCTATTTCTGCGTATTTCAATTTTATTATTTTCGGTTAGGCTATTCAACGCTGGTAGCCTATTGGTGCGTATTTAAATTTTTAAAAAACTTTTGGTTAGGCTATCGCCCCTGGAAGCCTAATTCTGCGTATCTAAAAAAAAAAAAAACGGTTAGGCTATCACCCCTGATAACCTATTGTTGTGTATTTCAACATTGTTTTCGGTTGAAGTGTTTCTAAAGTGAGTGAAGTGTTTTAAAGTGAGTTAAGTGTTTTAAAGTGAGTTAAGTGTTTTAAAGTGAGTGAAGTGATCTGAAGAAACTGACTGTTACCATGCCTCGCACTTGTACAAACTGCGCCAGTAGGTTTGGTGAGTCCATGTTTGTTACTGTCGATCTTCAAGTCTGCCGTCTCTGCCAGCAACAAGAGAATTTGACAGTGAAATTAGATGAAGCCTACAACAAGATCAACGTCCTCACCATGAAGCTGGAATCACTCCAAGAGTTTGTAACACTCAACGTTGGAGTACCACAAACTTCAATTGTCACCGCAACTCCAGCAGCCACCAACGCCCCAACATCAACTGCCAACAATTCAACGCCTGCAGTAGCCATTTTATCTGATGGTTCCGATACTCAAGAAACAAATAGTGACTCTCTTCCCCCTCAAGACAACTTCCGTGTTGTGAGGAACAACGTTTGCCCCAAGACCAGGAAACCCATACCGATTACCGATTGTCAAAACCGCTTCCAGATACTCGCAGACTCAGATGACGAAGCGGAAATAGAAGAAGTCCGGCTCGTGGGAGACTCGATGATACGTGGTCAGCTCACAGAGTTTTGCGCCAGAGCACCTAAGACCAGGAAGCATTTTTGTATCCCTGGTGGTGGTGTGGACGACGTAGTTGCTGCAGTTGACGAAGTATCTAAGCTGGCCCCTGCTAATACAATGTACGTCATCCACGTTGGATCCAACGATGTACAGCGAACCCGGTCGGAAGATTTGCTTTTAAAGTACCAGCAGCTGATCAAGTCGTTTAAGGAGAAGTCATCAAGGATCATCGTCTCAGGAATCGTCCCCCGGCTTGGTGTAGAGAGCCGATTTTACAACATAGCCAGCAGCACAAATCGTTGTCTAGCAAACCTCTGCAGGAAGGAAAACGTGGGATTCGTCGACACCTGGGACAATTTCTACTACGATGACTATTTGTTTTCGGACGATGGAGTTCATCTGAACCAGGTGGGAGCAGCACGTTTTGGGCGTCTTCTCAACGATGCGGTGAAGGATTTTCGGAGAAGAAATCGACTCACCACAGGACAACCAGGAAGGAGGACCGAAGACAGCGAGGGCGGCAACCTGCGAAGGAATTAAATGCTAATCTGTCAAGAACCGCGAATTTGGATAAAGCTCCACCAACACGACCCAAATACAAAACCGCCAGGGATAACGATCGAGGACCGATGTCAGCCATGAATGTAAATGTAGATCCGATCAGAACCAAAAATTTGATTAAAGAACGTTCTGTGAGTTCTAAAACCGCAACTTTAAAGGTTTTCTATGCAAACGCTCGTAGCATACGCAATAAATTTTCAGATTTAGAGGAACTAGTGTTTACTGAAAATTATGATGTGATTGGTATAACAGAATCTTGGCTCAATACAGTAGATAGAGACTTTTTAGCAGAGTATTCACTTCCCGGTTATGTAATGTTTGAGAAAAGCCGAATAAATAAAAATGGAGGTGGCGTTTTATTTTATATCAAAGAAAGTCTTAACCCGACCCTCGTGTCAAAACCTCAAATTGTGAACGTCGACACATCTTTTGTGCTAATAAAGAATAATAAAGGTACCAAAATAATACTTGCATTAATATACAGACCACCAGCTCAATCAGTGCAAACTGACCGAGAAATTTATGAACAAATTGCAGATGTAAGTAACTCACAAGATACCGTATTTTTTGGCGACTTTAATTTACCTGTGACCAAGTGGGGCGATACTCTTACTTCACACTCCGGACATGACTTGTATACGAACTTGCAAGAGAGTTCGCTTTATCAATTTGTTCGAACACCGACCCGTGGTAATAACGTTCTTGACATTGTACTTGCAACAAAAGAAGAATTAATAGAGAATTTGAATTTTGGTGATGAATTCAGTAACAGCGACCATCGTACGATAACTTTCACTTTAAACTTTACTAGTAATGAACCAAATAGTAGCATCGAAAAAGTCCCTAATTTCAAGAAAGCAAACTTACATAAACTTAGAGCTATGTTTAAAGAAACTGACTGGAGCTTTTTAATTAACAATAACGACATAAATACATCTTGGAAGTTATTCGAAACCACTTACCTAAAAGCAGTGCAAGACTGCATACCATCGAAAATACGGCGTCCAGGCCATAATAATAAGCCCAAATGGTGGAATAAAGATATTTCAAATTGCCTGCTTGCTAAAAAATTTGCTAATGATAGATTAAAATCCTCACAAAATGACGAAGAATGGGTGAAATTTGTAGAGCTACGACGCAAAGCCAAAAAGTTAATTAAGCAAAGTAAAAAGACCCTAGAGTTACATATTGCGAATCAAAGTAAAACAAACCCGAAAGAATTCTATAGTTATATCAGAAAGAAAAAAGTAGTTACTTCAACTGTTGGACCGTTAGTCGATGAAAATGGAGAATACACCAAAGACGAAGTACAAATGAGTAATGCCCTCAATACCTTCTTTGCATCAGTATTTACAACAGAAGACCTCAGTGATATCCCTACACCATCGCCGATTCAGATTGATAATTCAGATGTTCTAAGCAATATCACCGTTACAGAGAGAGAAGTATTGAATTGTTTAGATAAACTCAAGGTAAATAAAACGCCAGGACCTGATACAATCTCGCCTAGAGTTCTAAAGGAAGCTAAGGATGAGCTCTCCAAACCACTGACATTACTATTCAATAAATCCTTGCCTGTCTGGAACTATGCCTGATCAGTGGAAGATAGCCAACGTAACACCGATATTCAAAAAAGGCAGCAAATCCCTACCCAGTAACTATCGTCCAATTAGCTTAACCTCAGTTGTATGTAAAATGCTAGAAACGGTCATAAGAGACAGACTCGTAAATCACTTAGAGGCAAATAACTTACTTAAAGATACTCAACACGGCTTTCGTAAAAAACGTTCCTGTTTAACAAACCTCTTAGACTTCTTCCACGATATCCTCAACCTCTACGATGAGAGTAAAGCTGTAGATATTATATACCTTGATTTTCAATAGGCCTTTGACAAAGTTCCCCACAAACGTTTACTGCTAAAACTAAAAGCGCATGGAATACAAGACGGTGTGTTGAAATGGATAGAAAATTGGCTCAGCGACAGAAAGCAAAGAGTAGTCATAAACGGTAAGGCATCTAAATGGACCAATGTAAGTAGCGGGGTACCCCAGGGTTCGGTACTAGGACCAATTCTCTTTCTAATTTACATCAACGACATAGATGAGGGTCTCACCTGTACAATCTCAAAATTTGCTGACGATACAAAAATTGCAAATAGCGAACTCTCAAAAGATCAAGTTGACGATATGCAACACAATCTAGATAAATTGTCACATTGGGCCCAAATTTGGCAAATGAGTTTCAATGCGGATAAATGTAAAGTACTACATATCGGATACCTAAATGAGAAAGCAAACTATTCGATGAATGGCACTCAGCTTAAGAATGTAAACAGAGAAACCGATCTGGGAGTAACTATCGAGTAACCTAAAACCGAGTCAACAATGTTCAGAAGTTGTTAAGAAGGCAAACAAAATAATTGGCTTTATAGGCAGGTCATTTGAGCATAAATCCAAAGACGTAATCCTAACCCTTTACAATTCCTTAGTCCGCCCTCTTCTGGAATACTGCGTTCAATGCTGGTGCCCTTATTACCAAAAAGACATAAACAAGCTAGAACGAGTTCAACGTAGAGTTACCAAAATTATACCTAGCCTAAAGAACAAACCATACGAAGAGCATCTTAGAGAATTAAATCTATTTCCTTTAACCCAGCGCAGATTAAGAGGTGACTTAATTCAAGTGTTCAAAAATCATCAAAGGCATCGACAATATGAACTGTAGTAAGTACTTCACTATCGACCAATCTAATTACACGCGGGGAAACGGTTGCAAAATTATTGGTAAATCTTTTAACTCACACGAATCTAAGAATTTCTTCTTCAATCGAGTTGTCAACTTGTGGAATGGGCTTCCCCGAGACGTTATAAACTGCAGCACCGTTGATTCATTTAAATTCCGCCTAGACAAATATCTCGCATCAAACCCGCGACTGACTGCGTTTGTAAATGAATAACTTTATTTTATCCTCCCCTCAGTTACTAACCCATATGTCCCCTACTAACTTCCTAGTCCTGCCACGTTAGTGGCAGGGCAGTAGTTCCCTTTCCAATGTTCCCTTACCCACTCTAAACCACTGTTTGGACACTTGATCCTCAGTGTTTTGGAGGACAAGCAGCCTAGAAGGGTCACTAGATCTGTTGTTGCTTGATTTCCTTTGTACTCCTTTGTACTCCTTTGTACCAGCATCATCAGTCCTGGCTGAATGAGTGAGCCATTCAGCATTATGGACATTAAAATCACCCAACACAGTGATTTCAGAAGAAGCATTTAAGTTGAGGACACTGAGTTGTGAGGACAGAGAATCAAAAAGACTTTGCTCTGGAGGAGTATTTGGGGAACGGTAGATGCAACATATGTATTTAAATTTACCAGCAGAAATTAATTTGTATATAGAATAATCAAAATATGGACAATTGAAACTAGTAACCTCCTCCAGGGCAATTTCAGATTTTGCGAAGCAACATACACCTCCTTGATGATGATGACATAAAGTTATGTGTCGAAACGTCTGGAAAATAAAGATGCTGTTTGTAGCAACGCTTGTCATCCTTTTCCTCTACAATGTTCGGTTCCCTAGGAACAAACCTATCTCTCACATATATATATATATATATTATATATATATATATATATATATATATATATATATATATATATATATATATATATATAATATATATATATATATATATATATATATATATATATATATATATATATACAGTATATGTATATATATATATATATATAATATATATATATATATATATATTATATATATTTATATATATATATATATTTATATATATATACTGTAAATATATATATATATGTATATAATATATACATATATATAATACTGTACACCACTCTCTCTCTCGCAGGTTCTGGTGGTGGCCAATGGAGCATACGGTCGTCGGATGGTGAGCATGTGTGAGTGGGCTGGGGTAGCGGTCCGAGTGGTACAGGGACCAGAACATTTACCTGTTCCTCTTGATAAGGTGCAGTCCACTGAAACTCCACCTGGTCGAAATATATATATATATATATATATATATATATATATATATATATATATATATATATATAGAAATATACATATATACTGTACATATTTACTGCATATATATATTTAGGCAATAGCCGGTGTGTTTTATTGTGTTTATGATTCTCCCATAATCAAATTGCAATTTCTCAAATTTTCTAACAGCATTTATTCCGCAATGAAGCATGCAACAATATTTGTTTAGTAGTCTCTGAGAAAGCAAAGGAACAAATCTCTATTCTTTCCCACCAGGTAGAAGAGTTGCTGAAGGTGGAAGATGGGTGGAGCCTGGTGTGTGTGGTTCATTGTGAGACCTCCAGTGGTGCCATCAACCCTGTGGAGAGAGTTGGACAGTTGGTGCGGCAGTTTTGTCCAGGTGGGTCATTAGGACAGATTGTGCGGCAGTATTGTCCAGGTGGGTCATTAGGACAGATGGTGCGGAAGTATTGTCCAGGTGGGTCATTAGGACAGATGGTGCGGCAATATTGCCCAGGTGGATCATTAGGACAGATGGTGCGGCAGTATTGTCCAGGTACGTCATTAGGACAGATGGTGCGGCAGTATTGTCCAGGTACGTCATTAGGACAGATGGTGTGGCAGTATTGTCCAGGTACGTCATTAGGACAGATGGTGCAGCAATATTGTCCAGGTGGGTCATTAGGATAGATGGTGCGGCAGTATTGTCCAGGTATGTCATTAGGACAGATGGTGCGGCAGTATTGTCCAGGTGCGTCATTAGGACAGATGTGCGGCAATATTGTCCAGGTGGGTCATTAGGATAGATGGTGCGGCAGTATTGTCCAGGTACACTCACCCGTACTAAAAGTTGCTCAGGGGTGGGTCCTTCCATCCCCTACTCCACCCTGGGCAGGTGGAAGGGGGGAGTCGGGTCCAAGTCTACCCCCACCTTCCACCCTCAAACTATCCCCAACTCCCCCACCCTCCTTCTCTAGCTGGCAGTTAGTGATTGGAGGCGATTGTTCTCATGAATTGTAAATTATTGTTATACCATCTTTGCACATGCTTACAATGGCCAACATTTATTAATACAATATACTGTATAATTGTATTCTCAAAATGAGTCTCTATACACACATGGGTTGCAAGAATCTCGGCTGTATTGGTCTTCTACCTCTCTCTCTCTCTCTCTCTCTCTCTCTCTCTCTCTCTCTCTCTCTCTCTCTCTCTCTCTCTCTCTCTCTCTCTCTCTCTCTCTCTCTCTCTCTCTCTCTCTCTCTCTCTCTCTCTCTCTCTCTCTCTCTCTCTCTCAACACTGAGACTACGAGGTCATCTCATTCAACTTTTTTAAATAGGTAATGGGTTTGACAATGTGGATCATAGTAAACATTTTAGCCTAAATATGAATACAATACGCAACCATGGCTGACAGTTAGCATTGAAAAGGTTCAACACTAGTATTTGTGGAAATTGTTTCTCATTTAAGATCTGATCTACATGGAACAAACTTTCCTTAGAAGTTGTAAACATTTCCTCGGTAGAGCAGTTCAAGAAGAGTGGATAGTATTTTGCACACTCTGTAAGGAGTGTAGTGCACTGAACAATATCTCACATTCGACTTCGAAAATTTCCCCGAAATGGACGGCAAGGTCTTTGATATACTAACTATTCCTTGTAACTCTTTCATAGCACACACTTTCTACAACCAAGATTGTACGGGTCTGAATGGAGTATATTTCCCTTCATTAGAGTGTGTGATGAGTGTTGCCTGCATTCGATACACATAGAGAAGAGTTGATGGTAAAATTGTCTATTGAACCTATGCATTTTTTCGGGGTTTGTAGAGGCGAGAGGCTGGGATCACAGATAGAGACAGAGAAGGGGGAAGTGAGAAGGCGAGCCCTGCTACTCAAGGGCTCGATACCAAACCTTACTAAAAATTAACACCGACTTTGATCGTAAGTTGTATCGAGTTCTACATGTAATTGATTGAAAACGAAGTGTATAGGCCACATATAATTAAATGCAGACCGTTTATACTATGTATGGTATTGAATAAATGGGAGAAACTGATTGAAATGGTAAACGAAACAATCAACAATAGTCGCAACACTATTACAGCCAATATTTGCCTTTAGACATTTCCTTTAATATTAAAAAAAGCCCGACTGTGTAAGTAATTTGAAAACCTAGGAGTAGATCGTAGAGGAAAAGTTGATGTGTATTGCAATAATGGTGAACATAACATCCTGAATAATGTATGATATTGGAATTAATTACGGTATCACTAGCCTATATTAAAAGCACATCACGTCTTGGTCGTGGATTGTAATACAATGAGAGAGGGACACACACACGCAGAGAGAGAGAGAGAGAGAGAGCGAACGCGAGAGAGAGAGAAAGGTAGAAGACCAATACAGCCGAGATTCTTGTAACCCATGTGTGTATAGAGACGCATTTTGAGAATACAGTTATACAGTATATTGTATTAATAAATGTTGGCCATTGTAAGCATGTGCAAAGATGGTATAACAATAATTTACAATTCATGAGAACAATCGCCTCCAATCACTAACTGCCAGCTAGAGAAGGAGGGTGGGGGAGTTGGGGATAGTTTTAGGGTGGAAGGTGGGGGTAGACTTGGACCCGACTCCCCCCTTCCACCTGCCCAGGGTGGAGTAGGGGAAGGAAGGACCCACCCCTGAGCAACTTTTAGTACGGGTGAGTGTACGTCATTAGGACAGATGGTGCGGCAGTATTGTCCAGGTACATCATTAGGACAGATGGTGCGGCAGTATTGTCCAGGTACGTCATTAGGACAGATGGTGAGGCAGTGTTGTCCAGGTACGTCATTAGGACAGATGGTGCGGCAGTATTGTCCAGGTACGTCATTAGGACAGATGGTGCGGCAGTATTGTCCAGGTACGTCATTAGGACAGATGGTGCGGCAGTATTGTCCAGTTACGTCATTAGGACAGATGGTGCGGCAGTGTTGTCCAGGTACGTCATTAGGACAGATGGTGCGGCAGTATTGTCCAGGTGGGTCATTAGGGGAACCTTGGGCAGTATTGGGGGCGCAAGTGGCTAGGGTTTATTTTTTGGTAGATTTATATATATTCTATAATATTTGTTATAATTTCCTTCCTAGACCTCCATCAAGCTGAAACAAACATCCCAAAGATTACCCTTCTAGATAAATGTGTACATTTTCCGGTAGAAAAATTTCCCAGCCTTTAATTACAGGCTGGCTATCGCTCGCCAGGAATATAACCGACAGTCACCAGGTAAATAACGACAGGTCTTAATATTGACAAATAAATGGGATGAAAGGTTCTAAAATCGCCAAACTATTGGGCCGAACGTCATACAATCTGAAAACTAATGGAGATAAAACATGAGGGAAAAGGGAGACCAGAAAAAAAAAAAACATTCCCCGTTAATGGTTGTTTTGCCGATTCTTTAGGGGGTGTGTTGGTTGTTACGGCTCGTGTGGTACCCTCTTGGTTCGGTGTGTCCTCTAGGGTTGTGGGAGCTTGGGAGCGAGTTTGATTGCCTCTTGAAAACTTGATGTGTTTTATTGGGGCGTTGTAGGATGTAATTGACAGGATAGTTAAGGAGGGTGACCTGCTTTTTTCTCTTTCTTTGTTGTATCCATTCGGCCCTATTCAGCCTTCTGTTTTAAGACATTTATCCCCATCCAGGTGTCGCTTTTTTTTCCTGGAGAGCCATAGCGAGCCAACAATTTATGGAGAAATCCGGCTTCGCCGGAGACATTTTTCCATCGAAAAATGTACAAATTTAGCCAGCTGTCTAAATCATTATCCAAAATATGGTGGCTCGCTATCGCTCGCCAGGTATAAATCGACACTTGGATGGGGATAAATGTCTTAAAATATAAGGTTGAATGGGGCCAAATGGATACAACCCAGAGAGAAAAAAAGGTCATCCCCCTTAAGTGAGCCAAGTGTTCATCTTCACGCCACACACCTTAACTCATAGCTGTTAACCTGTCTATTAATTTATTATAAACATGAGGGAGAAGGGAATCTGGAAAAACGACCCATCACCCCTTAACCCCTTCCTTACCAAGGATGTATTTTGTTATTATTAGTAGCTAAAATGGATAAATGAGCTAGTTTGAAGCCTTTTAATTGCTACACGCCCTCCATAAGCTGGATAAAATCGTCCAATACCATCCAAATTATAATAACAGAGACAACTCGGTACTAAAGGGTTTAAGTGAGCCAAGTGTTTATCTTCACGCCACACACCCTAACTCATAGCCATTAACCTGTCTATTAATTTCCCTTGAAGCTCTGACGCGTTTTAGCAGCTTTATTTGGGCTATCATTAAACGATTGTATGAAGCTTAGGAAGGATCTGTGGGTATCAAAAGGGTAAATACTATCTAAATCAACCCTCCAACTTCCATATATCCTTCCTAATCTGAATAAAATTGTCTAATAATAGCCAGAAAAGAAAAAAAAGTGCGTCATCGAGGGTCCATTGGCATTGTTTTTACCCTTTTAATTCTCATAGATCCTTCCTAACCTGAATAAAATCGTCTAAAAATAGCCAGAAAACGGAAAAAGAATTGCGTCATCAGAGGGTTAATTTTTCCTCCAGATGCCGCTTTCCTGGTGGACTCAATGAGCAGCTTCGGGGCGGTGGAGGTGGACCTTGAGGGAGGCTGCGTGGACTACTTGGTGTTCTCGGCCAACAAGTGCCTGGAGGGGGTCCCGGGCTTCTCGTTCGCCATCTGCAGGAAGCCTCGCCTACTATCCTGCCGAGGTGAGGAATGATGAGGTGTTAAGGGGGGATGGGAGTATTTATTTGCTTGTTTATTTATCTTTCTATGATTGTTTTAGTTTCCTCCTTAGACCTCCATCAAGCTTAACAAAAACACCCTAGGACCCTTCTTCAAGATCCAAAAATCAAACCAGACAGTTATAATTACGAAAAGAAAACATATGGGGTCCACGATTTTGTGTAAGTGAATGTACAGCAGACAATACATGTCTGTAAGATTCTGAACTTACACACTGGATAAGGAGCCACGTCGTAAGTAATGTTTGTAGTTATTATTATTAATATTAAAATTATTGGTATTATTCTTATAATCATTATCATTAGGGTTGGGTATGCAGTTTTACTCTTATGGTTGGAAGACCGCTCTTTTACTTTATCTATATTAGTAGTAATAATAGTACTATCACTATCATTAACTCCTTCTGTATCGACGACGTCCAATTAACATTTTTCTGGCTAATATTAGACGATTTCATTCAGTTTCAAAAGGACCTCCAACACATAAAAGGCTTCGAATTATCTCACTTAATCCTATTTACTAATACATCTCCTTCTTAAACTGCAAAAGATCCTCTAAATATAGCTAGAGTAAAATTACAAAGACGTCGCCGGTACAGAGAGTGTTAAGGGGAGATTTTCACTCAAGGGAATTTTTTCTTGACCTCTTTCTCTCATGTTTAGCCCCATTGCTTTTGAGATTTTAAGATTCGCCTCATTAGTTTAGCGATTTTAATAACTTGTACCCCATTTCTGTCAATTTTAAGACCTTTCGTGCCAGTTACGTGTCGATTTTTTCCTGGCGAGCGATAGCGAGCCTGTAATTTAGGATGCCTTCGGCCAGGACATTTTTCTTTCGAACAATGTAAAAAAATATCTTGAAAAGAGGTCTAGGGGGTGTAATTTTAAACTTGATGGAAGTCTAGGGAACAAACTAAAACCCTCCCCTTAACAATTTCCTCAGGTCAGTGCCGGGTGTTGAGTTTAGATCTGGTGGAACAACACATCAACCTGGAGTCTACGGGACAGTTCCGGTATACCCCGCCCACCCACGCCCTCCTGGCCTTCAGAACCTCCCTCAATCTCTTCTGGGCGGAGGGCGGCATCCAGGGGCGGGCTGCCAGGTGGGTGGTGGGGTACAGGTTGCTGCAGTTTGGGTGCTATCAGAATGGTGCTGTCAATTATCTGTTTTTTTGTTTATTTTTGTTTATTTATTATTTTTTTTTTTTGAGAGAGAGAGAGAGAAGAGAAGAAGAGAAGAGAAGAGAAGAGAGAGAGAGAGAGAGAGAGAGAGAGAGAGAGAGAGAGAGATAATAAATAGAGGAAGGCAAAACAATGACAAAACATAAAAGGTCCATGTGAATTAGATAGGGTTAATATTTGTATAGGCCCAGACTTATTGTGGTTTCTTGAGTATATAATTATAGTCTCTCTCTCTCTCTCTCTCTCTCTCTCTCTCTCTCTCTCTCTCTCTCTCTCTCTCTCTCTCTCTTGTATGTACAGTATTATACTGTACACAAAGAATGTGAGAATGTGTGGTGTATTTTTATATATGCAGTATGTGAAGATATGTGTGTGTAATGTGAATACGCAAGTATGCAGGTAATGGTGATTTACGTGTTAATATGTGATTATATAAATGTGATTGTGAAAAAGGTGTAGATGTAGATGTGTTTGTTGGAATGTTGTTATATGTGATTATTAGTGAATTATTATGTTCCTTCCAACAACCAACAATACTCCTAAAATCGATTAATGAAATTTACAAACACATGTGGCAGTCCGTGGACTCGAACCCAGGATGCTCACACCGAAAATCAACACCTTATACATCGCACCTCGAAAACAGTTAAAGGTTGGTGGACACTGCCTATGATTTATTATGCAACTTCGAATCCTGCATATCAATCTAAGCATGTACACACATCCCAACTGCAACTCACGTAGGCTATGCATATGTGAATGGAAAGAGCAATTAATGGGGCCTTAACCACTTAGGGAAGTAATAAGATATAAGATTGGCCATCCATAACTGTGAATGGCTTATATATTTGGCCACATGTGTGAACGTATGTGAATATAATGTAAATGTGTGAGCGTGTGACTTTGAGCATGTGTATTGTTTTTTGTGTATTACTGGATCTGTAAATATAACATCTACAGCAGAATGGGAACTATGAATAATATAACTATGTAGACAAGTATCTACATATAATCTAAACGAATATATATGGAAATATATGGATGTTGGCAGAATAGGAAATATGTATAGATGAGCGCATGTGTAGTAGTATAACTGTGTATTCATATATATACTGTATGTATGCGAGCTTACACAGTATGCGCCATTCTTTTAATCCAAATGACTTGCGACTCGATCATTAAAAACTAAGCATAAAAGACCATTGTTGACCAGATCCGAATTAATTCCCTCCCTCCATATCCCCTGATGCACCGGCCGGCAGCCATCCCTCCCATGAAAGGGTTGGCCACAATTGCTTTGTACCGGCTCTGTTATGTAGTTTGATTGTACCGGATGAATTATATTGTTCTTCTGGGGCTTTACCTTTTAATACTGACTAATTGCTGAGTGGATGAGTCTGGCTATATGAGTATATTGTTGCACCTTTTCTTCCCATTCGTCTTAATCTTCTTTGTTTCTTTTTCATCTGTTTTTGTTTTCGTTATGTATGTTATTATATTAGCTAAACGATGTTGATGCCGAAGAAGAAGTCCGAATTTTGTATTGTGTATGTATAGTATGTAAGGAGGAGCTGAATGACCGGCCTGAGAATGTCAACTTTGGCACTGGTTAGCTGGAGATGATGGATTAGCTTTGCTAATTGGGAGAAAACGTCTCTGCCGGTCGTGAGACCAAAGCCGACACTATTGCCAGAGTTACTTGATATTGGGGAGAGTTCAGAGAACTGTTGCCAATTCTAACCATGAGAAGCCTCATACTCCCCTTTGGAGGGAAAGGTGTGCGCTTCATTCATTAGAAGCGCAATGAGCTGTGCTTCAGTAACGTGGCCAGTTAGAGTGGATGTCAGAATGGAACGTAACAAAATGAGCATGGCAAGATAGGATATCGAATGAGGAATCGAGGATATGGTTAGTTATCAAAAGTATCAGTAATGAGTTGCGAACAAGCAGGGTTGGATGATTTGGGCATGTAGAGAGGGTGGATATTATTAAAAAGGATGATATAATGCAATTCCATGAATGCAAGTCCGAGGGAGCTGCACCGAGAAGTAGACCTAGAAAGATGTAGGTTCAGACCATACTCTCTGATCTCGAATAATCCTGACAAGTGAGGCAGCTCTGAATAGGGCTGTCTGGACGTAACACTGAGGACACACATCGTGTGGAACAATTGGTCTTTTAAATTAGGTATGTATTATTTATGTATATGTTATTGTTGCTGTCTGCTTGTTTGTGTCTATCAATTTTTAAACAGGAATTCTTACAACTAATGGATGGATATACATGAAACATTGTCAGTGCCATTATTTGGAACCATAATAAATCCTATTAACTTTTGGCCAACATCATATCCTCATCCCCCGAAATTTACCCCATCAAACATGATCATGGCAATTTGTGAACGAAGGCAAACAATATATGACTGTTATGTAGACTTAATTTACATCTACTATATAAATGGCACTTTCTGTCTATTTGTTCACAAACTACTCGCTCAGTTTCAAGATGGAGAACCCATACTTGGCATGCATACTAAGGGGGTGCCGGAATAGGTTTTAAGTCGGGGGGGGGGGGGGGGGGGCGAGTGGCAACCCCCGTCCCCTACTCCCTCAGTGTTTTTAAGATGGAGAGCCCATACTTGGCATTCATAAAAAGGGGGTGTCAGAATAGGTATTAAGCAGGTTGGGATAATGACTATAGTTACATTAGAGTTACATAGATAACCAGATCATGCAGACCATTTGGTCCCAAAATATGCTGCAGGGGGACAATGCCTAGTGAGTTCATTGCTCAATAGGTGGCGTTATGAGAGTGAGGGTCCGAGTCTAGGAGCTGAGACAGTGAAACACTGGGGCTAGGCAGCTTCAGAGATGGGGTTGCTTCAAACCGTAGGTGAGCAACCGGGCCCCGTGGATTCTGCGAAGGCAAGATAGCTGGGGATGGTTGCATCTCAAAGGGCTTCACATGTCTCACTCCCTAGACTGGAACGAGACCTCACGGGCTTCACCTTTACATGTATGGTTGAATGTACAGGCTCTCAGCCTATGCCAGAGAGGGAGTAGTTAGAATAAAACAAAAACAAAACAGAGAGAGAGAGAGTGTGTGTGTGCTCATATCGAACAAGGACCTAAGTGGCTGCAAATCAATGTAACCTAAGAGAGAGAGAGAGAGCGAGAGAGAGAGAAAGGAGAGAGATAATATCGTATGTGGATTCAAATGGCCGTAAGCCCAAATGGCCGTGTACCCAAACAGCCGCAATCAAAATGGCCACGGGCCAAAACAGTACTTCACAGAGCGAGGACTCATACCACCAATAAACCTGAAAGATTGCAGATCAAAATGGCCGTGTATCAAAACGGTCATAAACCAAAATGGCCTATCAAAGAGAGAGAGAGAGCGAGAGAGACCATATCCCCCATGGACCTAAATGGATGCAGTCCCAAACAGCCGCGACCAAACACAGCTCAACAGAGAGAAAAATCCCTTGTCGCCCATGGTCTCAAATTACTGTGGACCTAAACCGACCACACCCCATAACGGTCCCATACCAAACCGGCCTATCACATTCAACTGTTCCTCCCGTAATTACAGTCATCATAATGGCTAGCAATCATATCACTCGGCCAATGCCAATCAGATTAAGGGGAAATTTGTTTATTCTGGACCCCGTTTTCACTCATGTTTAGCCCCATTATTTGTTGGCGATTTTAAGACTTTTCGTGCCATTTATGTGTCGATTTGTTTTTCCTGGCGAGCTATAGCGAGTCTGCAATTTAGGAGAAGCAGGGACATTATTCTACCGAAAAAGGTCAAATTTTATCGTGATGGGGGGTCTTTGAGATATTTTTAAAAGCTTGGGAGGAAACTAAAAATAATGGATAAATGAATAAATATATGAACAAATATATACAAATTTCCTCTTAATTCAACCTCTAGCCTCTGCCCAATAATAATAATAATAATAATAATAATAATAATAATAATGACAGTTATAGACTACAAACCAAACAGTCCGCTTACCAAAACGGATTAGATTAGGCAGGGTGTATGGAAGTCAGAGGTTAATTGACATATAGTCTTTACCCTTAACATTCGCAAAGATCATGCCTAATCTGTATATAATCATCATCACCTTCATCACCCTTATCGCCATCTTCGTAACCATTGCGAACCATAATAACCATCACTAGCATCATTATCATCACCATTTTGTAATTATCACTATCATTACTCATCATCAGTATCATAATCATCTTCATTACCATCACCATTTTGTAATTATCACTATTATTACTCATCATCAGTATCATAATCATCATATACGCATTTTCATCACCACCGTTATTTCCATCATCCTTATAACCATCACCTCTCTCACTACCATTAAGGGGAGACGGATTTTATTTGTATTTTTTTTTTTGGGGGGGGTCTATAAATTAATGTATAACTTTATTTCTTAGTTTTTCCCTAGACCTCCATCAAGCTTAGAAAAACACCCCCTAGACCCCCCTTCAAGATAAATTTGTAAATTTTTCGGTAGAAAAATTTCCCGGTCAATGGCCATTTTCTCTTAACATTTCAGGCTCGCTTTCGCTCGCCAGGAATTAATCGACACCTAAATAGCACGAAAGGCCTTAACATTGACAATGGAATGGGGCGAAAGGTGTTATAATTGCCAAACTAATGGGCCGAACGTCTTATAATTTCAAAACAAATGGGGCTTAACACGAGGGATAAATGGGACCAGAAAAACGACCCATCTCCCCTTAACCTCAACAGTCCATCAGCCTCACCTTAACATAAAACACACATAATAAACACCATAGCTAAAACTCAATACCCTAATCCAGATGTCATAAGAACAAGGAGGTGGTAACCGAAGGAATGGATATACTGGGATATACAACCATGTCATCACCACCTTCCACTACCCCAAACACCACAACTTTATCAATATCACCACCATCAACACAACTATTATTAATACCATTGCCACCACTACAATCACTATGAATATTAGAAAATGGGCTTTGTTACGGCCTAGACGATTAATCAGAGTATATGCATGAGAACAATCAATACATTTGGTTCAGTATTAACTGAGAACAAAAAAATCAATAATCATTGCCCCAAACAACAACTACAACATGTATGGCGGCTAGAGGTCCTTGGCTTGGCGCGCAGACTTAATAAGTCCAAGCGGACTATAGGTCCACTGTGTTATCTCCAAGGGGTGTGGCTGAAAATGAAAAAAAGAGCTCCGTTACAGCCTAAGCGATAGATTGGAGTATATGCATGGAAGAAAAAAACATTAAATTTGGTTCAGTACTAACCAAGAAATGGCTGTCTTAACTCCGTGGCGCGTGGCACGACACACAGGACGAAATATTTAAATAGGGCTCAGTTAATGCCTGGAGGATAGATCAGAGTACAGTATATGCATGATAAAAATAATTATATTTAGTTAAGTAATAACCGAGATATAGCCGTAACAAAAAGAAGTAGTAAGAGGGAAAACAACAACGACATCGACATTAGTGACGACTAGAGGTCCTTCGCTAAGTGCGTGGACCTAAAAAATGTATTGGTGTCCAGGAGGGTCCGATGCCAACCGTAAACATTCAAACAACCACTGATGTTGGGAGGGTTGGCATGGCTGTGTCCATTTCCGTGGTGTCATGTTCCACGCATATTGTGCAACAATACTTGTTTCACTTTGTGTACAAGAAGAACAACGAGGTGCTGACCAAAGGGATGACTAAACTGTGCCATACAAGACTGGTGGCCCCTGAACACGACGGTCATAACATCACAGCCTTTCATTACCCCAAACACCACCACTTTATCTTTATCATCATCACAGCTATCATCAATATCATCACCAGTTATCAATATCATCACCAGTTATCATCAATATCATCGCCACCACCATCATCCCCTTCATCACAACTACCACCATCATTATCACCACCAACATTCATCATCACTGCTATCATCACCACATCCATATTTATACAATCATAACAATCATCACTATCACCATCATCATACTCACATCCATCACTATTACCAGCATCACTATCACCGCCGCCATACTTTAGGGGGAGGTAGTCGCTTTTTCTGGATCCCCTTCTCCCTCATGTTTAGCATATTAGTTTTGAGATTTTAAGACTTTAGTTCCATTAGTTTGGCGATTTTGAGACCTTCCGCCCCATTTCTTTGTCAATATTAAGACCTTTCGTGTCAATTTTTTCCTGGCGAGCGAAAGCGAGCCTGTAATTTTAGAAGGATTCGGGCTTCGGCCGGGACATTTTTCTACCCAAAAATGTACACATTAATCTTGAAAGGGGGTATAGGGTGTGTTTTTTAAAGTTCGATGGAGGACTAGCGAGGAAACTAAAAAATATGTTAATAAATAAATACATAAACTTTTTTCCGGCAACCCCCTTAAGGCTCTCAATCCCACTCCAGGTACAAGAAGAACAAGGAGGTGGTAACGGAGGGAATGGCTAAACTGGGCTATACAAGACTGGTGGCCCCTGAACACGATGGCTATATCATCACCGCCTTCCACTACCCCAAACACCACAGCTTTATCTTCAAGACCTTCTATGGCAAGCTGGCAGACAGAGGTGGGTGAGTGTGAAAGAGAGAGTGTGTGTGTGTGAAAAAGCGAGTGTGTGTGTGTGAAAGAGCGATTGTGTGTGTGTGTGAAAGAGAAAGTGGGGGAGTGCTACATACATACATACATACATACATAAAATGTTAAGACCGAGTGCTCCACACATACGTGCAGTTTCAGTCTCTTGTCCTAATGGCGGCATTCCAGGCAACCCTGTTAAGGGCTGCTTCACCTTTCAAGTTTTGGAATTCGAAGTCGGCATGTATAGTCTGATCCCAGGTCTTCCTCGGTCCAACCCTTGGTGCAGCTCCCTCCACAATCGCAGACCTGCATCTTTTCACCCAATTGTGTTAATCCATTCTCTCCATATACCCATAACATCCCAGTCTACTCGTATGCATCTCCTCACTAATACGATTTATACCTAAACGTCTCCTCAGCTCATCATTAGTTATTCTATCCTACAGTTTGACCCCACACATCCATCGCACCATTCTCATCTCATTATGTTCCATTCTGTTGACATCCTCTACTTTAACGGCCCATGTTCCTGAGGCATACGTCATTGCACTTCTAAAACATGAGGCATACACCTTTCCCTTCAAGGGGAGAGGCATTCTTTTCATGGTCAGAATTGGCAGCAGTTCTCTGAACTTCTCCCAGCCACATCTAATTCTAGCTACAGTTGCAGTCTCGGCCCCACCACCGGCAGAGATGGTATCTCGTAGGTAACAAAACTTGTCCACCAACTCCAATGACTCATTTCCAAAATTCACAGCCACAGGATCATCATTTAACACAAGCTCGCCCTTGCACACTACGCACTCAAATTTCTTGATTGCTGACTAATTCTTCGGCAGGGGTCTTTTTATTCTACTACAGCGCTTACTCCCATGGTGCACCCAACATCGACAGACGCTACACTGAATCGAGTTAGCGCCCACACCCTTTCCATACACTACACATGGGTATGCACCGCTCTCAATCTACAATGCATAACCTTGGTTTTGTTAATATGGACTCTTAAACCCTTGCTCGCCATGCCCTCTCTCCATCTTCTGAATTTGGCCTCAGCATCTTGCACATTGTCAGCTATTAGGACTAAATCGTCTGCATAAAGCAGTTCTCACGGGAGTCCGGATCTAAAATCTCTAGACAATGCCTCCAGGACCATAATAAAGAGGAGGGGGCTTAACACTGAACCCTGATGAACTTCAAAACGGACTGTGAACTCCTCACTCAGTACACCTTTCACCCTCACCACAGTTCTCGAATCCTCATGCATCTTCATTATCACACACACCAGCCACTCTTCCACACCAAGTCTCCTCATAGCCCACTGCACAACATCTAAAGGCACCCTGTCAACGGCCTTTTCCAGGTCTACAAACACAAAGTAAAGATCCCTGCTATTTAGTAAGTATCTTTCCTGTATCTGCCTGACAATGAAGATAGCATCGGTTGTACCACGTCCTGGCATAAAACCAAACTGCATATCATCAATGGAGATGCTTTGCCTGATCAAACCCTCAAAGACTCTCTCATAGAATGATTTGGTCAAGCATTTTCAGGCCCCTATAATTACCTCTTATCTAGCGCATCCCCTTTTCCTTTGTATATCTTTAGTAATACACTTTTGTGTAAATCCTAGGGGATTTTCTCCTCTTTAATAATGGTGTTTTTCATCTCAGTGACTAAGCTGACACCAGTCTCCCCTGAGGCTTTTATCATCTCGGCGACAATGTCAGAGCACCCTGGATCTTTACCGTCCTTCACTTTATTGATTGCGCCGCTCACTGCAGCTGGTGCTATCGAAGGAGGGGGTCCAGATATTGTTTTTTCGATACTAAGCTGTTCCTTATTTAATTCAAATTCTACATTTAGCAATCGTTCATAGTGTGCCTTCCGTGCTTCTCTGATTTCAACTTCTGCATACACAATCGTCCCATTATCGTTTCTAACACTCTGTTCACCTATAATATCCCTACTGTCATTTTTACCTCGCCTAGGTAGGTTGAAGATCCCATTGGGATTGTCAGTGTTACACACTTGTTCGAGAACCAGGTCCTTAATGCCTTTTTTAGCATTGTAAATAACTCTTCTGGCAGTTCGTTTAGCTGCCTGGTGCCTCCCTTCTTCCATGCATTGATGCATCTCCTTTTCTCTTTCACAGCATATTCTACCTCATCGTTCCACCACCAGGAGGTCTTATTCCTGGGGTGACCCTTTGTTTTCCCACAGACTTTGTCAGTGGCAGCGAGAAGGTTATGCTTCAGGAAATTCCATTGACTATTTACATCGCCAGGCCTAGCTTCCTTATTTCTTTTCATGTCCTCCAGTTCACTAGAAACCTATCCCTAACTTCCTTTTTTCTTCAGCAGCTACACTCTCCTATTGGGCATGTATACCTCCTGCGCTCAGGATTTCTGTATAAGCTCATGTCGCACATAAGTCACTTATGCTGGGGGATACATTATTCTCTGCTCCAAAATTTCAGACCTAAAGGTGGTGTATGTTGCTTCGCAAAATCTGAAATTGCCCTGGAGGAGGTTACTAGTTTCAATTGTCCCTATTTTGATTATTCTATATACAAATTAATTTCTGCTGGTAAATTTAAATACATATGTTGCATCTACCGTTCCCCAAATACTCCTCCAGAGCAAAGTCTTTTTGATTCTCTGTCCTCACAACTCAGTGTCCTCAACTTAAATGCTTCTTCTGAAATCACTGTGTTGGGTGATTTTAATGTCCATAATGTTGAATGGCTCACTCATTCAGCCAGGACTGATGATGCTGGTCTTGAATGTGAGCTATTTGCAGACTCATTTAATCTCATTCAACTAGTCAACCAACCCACCCGTGTACCAGATAATCCTAATCATAATTCCCACCTACTGGACTTATTTTTAACAACCAATTCAGAAAATTATGATGTTACAGTGAGGTCCCCACTTGGATCTTCTGATCACTGTCTGATACAGGCCACCTGTCTATCACCTACCACACCTTCCCACTCTGAACCTGTTTTGGTGACTAAATGGCATTACGATAGGGCAGACTGGGAGGGTCTTCAAGGTTTCTTTATTGATATTCCCTGGACCTCTTTCTTTTCTAATGATGCACACTCCACCTTGAGCCACATACAAGATTTTGTAAAAATTGGAATGGAAACTTTTATTCCTCATCAAAAGTACAGTAAAAGATCTAATTCACCTAAATGGTTTGACCATAATTGTGCTAGAGTAACTGAACAAAAAGCAATAGCCTACAATGCATACACAAGATCAAAAACACATGAAGCCTTTAATTACTTTAGAAACATCAGAAATCATGCCAAAACTGTATTAAACCTAACTAAATCAAACTTTCTCCATAACCAGGCAAATAAACTTCTAAATAATCCAAATGATAACAAAATATTTTGGTCTACTCTTAACTCATTCAAATCCAACTTCACTACTGCTTCATCCATTCCACCATTAAAATCTCCGACTGGCAATCTTGTAAGTGACCCACGAGGTAAAGCTAACCTTCTTGCAGATATTTTCTCCACCAACTCAACCTTAGATGAAATAAATCAAGATGTCCCTGTACTTAATTTTAATTCACCTGAAATTCCCTCACTTAAGATCCACACCAGACATGTCAAAACTATTTTGCAGAATCTCTCAGTAGATAAGGCTCCTGGTCCAGATGAAATTCCTCCAATAGTACTTAAGAATTGCTCCTTGGTGCTCGCTCCTGTATTGGCAAAATTTTTCCGTCTGTGTACTCATACCTCATGCTTCCCAGTACCCTGGAAAGAAGCAAACATCCATCCAGTTCCTAAAAAAGGTGCCTCTTCAGATCCATCAAACTACAGACCAATAGCTATAACTTCCACTCTTGGCAAAGTTTTTGAAATTATATTAAATAATCACATAATTAAGCATCTGGAGAATAATAAATTAATCAGTGATAGGCAATATGGTTTTAGACGATGTCGATCAACTGCAGACATTCTTTGCCTTCTTACTCATCAAATCAACCAAGCTACAGACCAACATGGTGAAACACATACAATAGCACTGGATATATCAAAGGCATTTGATAGAGTCTGGCATCAATCCTTATTGTCGAAGATGTCACACTACGGCCTTGCATCATTAGTTCCACTAATTTCTTCTTATCTTCATAACAGAAAAATACGTGTAATGGTAGATGGCCTTTATTCTCAATTTCACTCAATAAATGCTGGTGTTCCCCAGGGATCAGTTTTGGCCCCAACTCTGTTCCTCATTCATATCAATGATCTCATATCTACCACTCATAATCCAATACATTCCTACGCAGATGACTCAACACTCCACAGTTCCTTCACATTTACCAATTCTTTCACCCAACCCGATCTTATAAATTCAAAAATAAACACTGCAATTTCTCTGAACCAGGACCTTTCTAGAATTAATGAATGGGGACAAGAGAATCTAGTTTCCTTTAATGCACAGAAAACCAAGTACATTCAATTTTCTAACCGACAGAATCTCACTGACTCCCATATATTTTTTAATGATGTAAATATTCCCACTTCCCCAAGTATTGACATTCTCGGTGTAACATTAACTACTAACTTGAGCTGGACACATTATGTTAGAAGCATTGCTAAGAATGCCTCTAAAAAACTGGGACTCCTGTACAGAGTTCGAGAATTCTTCACTGACGAGCAGTTGGCCGTAATATATAAAAGTCATGTGCGCTCTCAGATGGATTACTGTTCACCTCTGTGGGGTGGAAGTGGAGTGGTTGCATTGAGGCAGTTGGACAAAATTCAAAATAAAGCTATTAGATTAATCAATAACCCTGCAATCACACAGGACCTTCCTACATTAGCCATACGAAGAAACGTTGCATCCCTTGCATTATTCTACAGATATTTTCACAGCAATTGTTCCGAGGAACTTGCTTCAATTGTGCCGCCTCTCCACATCTTTCCCCGTAGAACTAGGGCAGCTGAGAGCGCCCATGAATTTACACTTTCTCCTCCACAATGCAGAACTTCTGCTTATCAGAATTCATTTATCCCCAGAGCTACTACTCTTTGGAATTCACTTCCCTCGAATTGCTTTCCACAAACTTACAATCAACAAATGTTTAAATCCAGTTGTTACAAACATTTTATGAATGGAGGATGCCTTTAGGCACATGGACCTTTTTGTTTTATCTGTGTTTTTCCTTCCTCCGTTCATTGTCTCTTAAAAAAAAAAAAAAAAAAAAAATTCGCTCGGGATGACCTTTACATCCCGAACCAGTTTCCAGTCTTTCCTGTTAACCAAGAAGTAATCTATCGGGCTACTGGAGACCCCAGAGTTATATGTGACCAGATGGCTCTGTCTTTTCTTGAACTTCGTGTTACACACAACCATGTTGAGTGCAACGCAGGACTCCAGTATATATTCACCTTCCAGATTCTTCCTTCCGTAACCATTTCCTCCATATACTCCCTCCTATCCATCTGCAGATGCTCCCACGTGACCATTCAGGTCCCCTCCCAGGATTGTTATTTCATTCTCCGAGAGGCCTGAAATGACACTGACGGTGTCATTCCAGAAGTCCTCTTGTATTTCTTTCTGTAGGCCAGCCTGTGGGGCATATGCAGATATCACATTCAGAATTCTTTCACCAACTTTCAACTTCAAAACAATCAGCCTTTCACTAACTCTCGTAATCTGAAGCACACTTTCCACCCAATCTGAAGCCACCAGAACACCCACTCCTCCTTTTGCTTTATCAGTCTCAACCCCCTTCCAGTAGATCCTATATCCTTTCTTTCTTCCAACAATTCACTGTGCCCCATACCCTTTACAGAGTGTTTCCTGGGCACAGCAGACGTCCACTCAACTCCTCTCACACATCTCAGCCACTTCATTTGCACATAGATTCAAAGTACCAACATTCACACTAGCAAGTCTGAGACTGTGGGGGGAATTTGTCCGTATCCTGTGCGGTTTTGGAACATCGGACTTGCGTTGTTTCTCTTTAGGTCAAGTCATAATTGGTGATAAGGCAGGCAAATGGGCATCCCCGGGGACCATTCCCAGCACCTTCCCCCAATAGATTACAAGGAGGTAGGATCCAATGGCCCTGGTGCGCCCCACCAGAACCAGCCGCAGGGACGCACCCCGTGCGCGTACACGGCACTATGACTGGTCTGGTATTTTATACCCAATTATTATGTTCTCTCCACTAACCAACTTTACTCCTAAACTCGATTAATGAAATTTAAAAAAATGACAGGGCAGCCTCCTGGAGCGCTACCACCAGGTTCAGGCCCCTATACTGTTGGGCGGAGAGTGCCAGTCTGGAGAAATACTGCGCACTGTACCCTCTGGATCCATTTCGTCCAGGTTAGGCCCAAGGTGCCAGGTCCAGGTCCGGAGGGAGTGACATCCACCGCGAGTGTGCCGCCATTAGGCAACTTGGACTAGAACAATGAAGCCCTGTCACAGCACTGCCATATGAAACATAGCCAGCGCCAATAACAAGGTTTCATTGTATAGTAATGGCTGTTGGTTCACAAGTCTAACTCCATCCCCACTATTAGTCGCCTTGTACGACGCACAGTAGGATGCGTGGGGCATATTCTTTTTTTCTTCCACCATAAGTCAAGTCCCCCTTACCCCCTGGGGGTTTATAAGCGGAATTTTATAAGCAGAAGTTTGTATCTAACAAATGTTTTCAGTCTTTCAGGGAGAAACTCTATTCTAGGTGAAATAGACTATTATTAATCGGTATACTCATTCCAAATCTCGGATTATTCTCTCTTTTTATCCAGCTCAAACAAAGAGTTACTTACAATTTATGAGGGAGTATAATCCAGTTAATATAGTATAGTCTGGGTTCCTTCGTATGCTGGTATAAAGATTCTTCAGCTTCAACTTCCTGCCATGGTTGCTCATTGTCTTCATTTGAGGGTAATGATCTTGTTTAACCACATTGTGAGACCCAATTAGTATTTTATTAATTTTATTGGGCTGCCTTGCAATCTACGGAAAGAGACCAAATAGTAATATTACTGGTTATGTATCTGGCTATGTAGCGTAGGCTATACCACCATACATACTCAGACCTAGGTAGTTTATTTACAAGAAGACTCGTAAGGATCAATAGATCTGCTGTTGTTTGTTTTCCTTTGTACAATTATGTAAATCGCCGACTTACCTTTTCAGGCCAGTTGATCAACTCAGGGCAGGGGACGGTCATCCCTTGCTTCCGAATAGGCAATATCGGACAACTGTTTCCTGGATACATGCAGTTTTGTCATATTTCTGCCTTTCTTTTTCCTGCCCTGTTTTCCTTTTACTTTTTATTGGTGCCTTTCAGTGTTGCTTCCTTTTAATTTTTAGTGATGTTTTGTCCTTCTCTCTGTCCATATTAATTCTCATTTCTGTAATCATTTAACCAAGTGAGCCACCCTAAAGAGAGGCCACCATCTCAAGAGAGCCAGCAGCACAATGCCTAGCTTAGCGTTGTGCAGATATGAAGGCCAAAGGAACGAACTAGGAGACAGCCCCTTACTCTGGTCCATAATTCTCATTTATCATGATTTCACCCCCCCCCCCCCCCCCCACCTTCATCATTAGTTCCTGGGATGTGGCCACGGCAGGCCGAGCCCCTTCCCTCCTATACCCAGACAACAACGCCCTCGGAAAAACTCAGCCCACCCACGGCAATTCCTTGCTAAATTCCCAATTGTCGTAACTTTCTCCATTGAATGCTACGCAGATATCGTCACGGTATTTGCCCTACAGGCTCCCCCCTCTTAGAAGAACATGTCAACAACACAGGGACAAGGAGAAGCACCGCCTAGACAATAGAAATACCTGACAAGATCACCACTTGTCTGCCCCGAGGCTATAATTACCACGAGGCGGAATCAATCCTTCAGTTGACATAACCTACCAGCCAGCCTACACTACACTTACAAGAAAGCACCATGGTCTCCCAACTCCGCATAGCTATGATATTTTTATTTAGTATATGATTGTGGATTGTATTGTGAATTGTTGTGTATGTCTCTTGTATGATAAACTGTATTATGTGTTTGTATATTTGTATTTCTCTCTCCCAATAATTAAAGACCCCACATTATGTTCTTGCCCTAATAATATATGTACTTCACAAACATGAATAGATATGACAGAATACCATTATCTATATATATATATAATAACCATGATAAAGGTTTATATTTCTTATTCAGTGGTTGTGCGGTGAGTTTTATAAGGGGAACTGTAGGTCATTAACCTTTACTCGAGGGATTAGTTCTCACCTAGCAAACAGCCCAAGGGCAGGAGAGAAGGTGGAGGTTGGGTACTGGCATGGTAAAGAAACTAATAAGGTAAACCGATGGTGGAGATTATTGGAACTTGGTGGGAATTTGATGACGCCAGACACTTCTCTCGCCGCTAGGGTCAGTCAGGGCAGCGGAGGCCTTCCGAGTTCAAACACGTGTTGGCTGTGCATAGGATACTGGTGTTTTCCACCGAAAATGTGAAGTGACATGGATAAACATAGACATATATAGTGTGACAGGACCCTAGTCTATTTGCTAAAGTTGTTATGTTTTGCATTTGAAGATTATTTATACCTTTATGAGGTAGTTTACAGCTTACGTCGTTTCAAATTTTACCGCAGAAATTTTACGATTGATATGGTGTTTTTGTTCATCTAATATATAGAGTAATGTCGATTGATATCGACCATTTTATTGCAGTAGTACTCAACCTACATGTAAGCCATGTTATTCGATATAGTTGTAGCTTATATGAGGAGATATTTCGAAGGTGTTCGTGATTTTCGCTTTGTAGGTCGGGAGATAAGATGGAAGTATACGGATCCTTGTTCGTCCCTCGTCCAGCTTCCTTTAAATTTACGTAGTTTGCTGCCGACACTCGTCGACTTTCACCCAGGAATGGCGTGTGAGGGTGTTTGAAGGCCCAGGGGATGTGAAGAGATGATATGTATAAGTATATGGCCAGCTAAGAATCTAAGAGGTAATCAGATTTCGACGAAGCGAAATAGTGGGGGACTGAGAGAGCAGAATGGACGGTGCTGCCTTCTAGCGGCCAGAGAGTAGACTATAGCGGGGCCTTATGTCAACAAACCATCGACGCTGGTATACGAATATTTCACTAAATATTCGTTTATAGAATAATCAACGTTATTCCCACAACTATATCATATATTATGACGGTACCATGGTTGAGCGTGAAGTCACAGAAGAAAAAGAAGTGATGGTTCGTCACTGTCATGGCTACCTACAGTATTTCAACTCAAAGTAGGGACGTTATTGTATTTTTTCTTTTTTTTTCACGGATATACACTGCAATGTTCAGTGCATATAAATCTCACACCAGTGTATGGGTTATTGCAGAGATAAATATAATGTCAAGGCTAGAAAGTAACTAATTTTACGGGACTTTAAAGTTGTGTATCAAACTAAGAATATACCATGGGTGGTAAGTTGACCGTGACCTTATCAGACCAGAAAGAAGAAAAAGATAAAAGTGACCGCGGTCTGTTTATGGTCATTTAGAAGCCTTCCTGTGTATGAGTTCAAGAATTCTGTGCCTCTACCTTACTAGTCTTTATACCATGGGTATGGGGATGAGAAAAATGCGTGACAAGGAATCAAAGGGACGCGAGACAAGGCGGGTGTCACGTGACTTAACAGCACCTGTCTATCGGGAATATTAAACTCGGCTTGGTTGAAGGTGGAGGTGAGGGTGGGGGGATGGATCCACGGGGACTAGACTAATTTGGGTATGTGTGTTAGTAGAATAGGGAAGGATTCTGTTATTAAAATGTAACTTTGATAACACTCAGCACAGATTTCTTTTACCTTGGCATGCACTGGGGAAATATGCATAGAATCATAAATATCGTGTGACCCGGTCTTGCAAATCACCGATCTTGGCCTCCTCCTCCTGCCATCCCATGCTACTGTACTTTGGTGGTGCCCCGGGCAGGTGTTTGTAAGGGAGGGTGTAGGGGTGGTAGGAGCTTCCATTCTCCGAGCCATGAGTGGTACAAGCTCGGGGGTGTTGGGGGATTCATATTCTGCCAAGTGTGAAGAGGAAGAGGTCCTTTATGTGGTCGTCAACAGTACCTGCTCCGACGACGTGAAGGGTGTGAGGTGGGTGAGGTAAACGGGACCTGTCGCATCGTTCCTGTCAGGAGTGCTGGAGGCATTGTGGGACAATTCAGAATCTGCTTAACAAAATTGATAGTTTAACCTCTACATTACCTCCCCATGCCAGTTGATGTATCTGGGGAAGGTTACTGAAGCCCCCTGCTTCCAGGTGGGTAACATCTGCTAATTGTCTCCTGGAGACATGCTTGTTCTGTCATTGTACTGTCATTCTTTTGTCTTCCCTTTTTATCTTTTCATATAAATTTTATTGGTACTTATTCTATTTTTTTCGTTATATACTCTTAGTGATATATAACTGTTGTTTCCATTTAACCATTGAATTTAGTGTTCTTCCTTTCATATATCAATGAATTAAGTTTCGCTCTCGCTTTTCCCCCGCAGACCAGGTGATTTACCCGGGTAAGGTGACGGACGCCCCCTGCTTCCGAGTGGGCAACATTGGCCACCTGTTTCCCAGAGACATGCAGTTCCTCCTGACTGCTGTGGAGGAGGTTATGCAGGAGATGGGTTTGCCGATGCCCCTGGAATGTAGTTCTTAGTGATGGACTCCTTAAGATTATTAATACTGTCTTTTTGCTGTCTTTTCTATGCATTCTTAGTACAGTGTTTTTACCATGTTTCCTTGTCTTTTTGGTTGCATCATCCCTTTTAATTTTACTGTTGTCTTCCTTTAATACTAGACGATTTTATGAAGCTCAGGAAAGGTCTCTCCTAATCAGAGGGATAAATTCTAAGTCTTGAATTTGGTCTCAATGCTTCCTATTAGGCAACATCGGCTACCTGATTCGCAGAGACATACAGTTATTTCTGACTGCTGTGAAGGATGTCACGTGGGAGATGGGTCTACCCGTGCCCCTGTAGTGTAGTTCTTAGGGATGGATTTACTTCTCATTCTTAGTACTCTCATTTTGCTAAATTTTGTGTCCATCTTTTGTTCTATCTTTCATATTCATTTTTACTGTTGTCTTACCTCAATACTAGACAATATTCTTCAGGTCTCTCCTAATCAAAGGACTAGTTCATAGTCCTATACGTTCTATCAATGCTTCTGAATGGTCAACATCGCCCACCTGCTTCCCGGAGACATGCAGTTCATTCTGACTGCAGTGGAGGAGGTCATGCGGGAGGTTGTGCTCCTCGAGGCTGACAGGAAGGGATGCATTTCCTTCCCCCCCCCCCCTTTTTTGTCTGTGCTACCTTTTCATTTTTAGTACTGTATTTATTATTTTCATGTCCTTGTTTTACTTTCTTCGCTTTCTCCTTAGTAGTGTTGTTATTTTTATGTCTTTTTATTTTACATTGTTGGTGCTACATTTTCTTTAAATTCTTAGTACTCTCTGTCCTTTTAAACACAGTGCTGCTTTCCAGTTAATTTTTAATGCTGTATTCCTTCTGAATTCTTAGTACTATAGTTCCTTTCATAAATTTATCCGAGTGGCAACATAAGTCACCTGTAATTTGAAGACATGCAGATCTTTCTGAGTGTGAGTGAGATAGGTCTGTCTGTGCCCTAAATGATAGTTCTCGGGGTTATTGTCTGCTTTTTATGTATCATATAACCTCTTCAGCAGGATGGAATTATTATAATATCAACTACAATGGCTAACATTAGGTGATTTGACTCTGCTTATAAAGAAACTCTACAGGAATCAAAGAGGTAACATGTTCAATTACAGATTCTTCATAGGCTTAATAAAATTAAATAATGATAGCCACAAGAAAACTAGATATGCCATCTTTGTACTTGAACAGTAAAGTCTTACTTATCATTATTTTCTGGTGTTTATCCTTCTCTTGGTTGTACTTATAGGTGTCATACAGATGAATTTACCTTTTTCCCTTACTCCTTTTTTATCAGTCATATAATTGTGTATATATAATTAATCTAATGTTATTAAGATTTCATGTTTCAGAGGGATTTAGGCCTGTCCTTTAGAATTGTATATTATATATTATTTTGTGTTTATTATTACAATCAATATTTACTGTTGACGTTCAATTATTTCTTCAATGGAATACATTAAGTTTGCATATCTATATTTTGGGATGAATCAAGATACACCCTGTATTCTTTAATTGGGACGCAAACCTCTGGCATTTATCATATCTAAACATTTCGCAATTTGTCTGCATTATTTATGTTTCTATTGGTGCTTTGGATGGAATTTCTTATATTTAGGCGGCTGAACTCTCCTCCTCCTTCTTTGGTTACCTTATAGTAATGTTAAATTATTATAAAGCAGATGGGTAGATAGATCAATATATAAATAGATACTTACTCTTGCCAATATCCTTTTTCATAAGTACCATTAACAATATATAACGTGTGTTAGTATCTGCATTCCAAGAATGTTTCGAGTTGAATCCCTCCAATTAATATATAATAATTCTGCCTGTCCCAATCAATCAATCTTCAACAGACATCTTAGCAACGATCAGTCGATATGTTGCCACTTGCTTTCCTTTATAATAATGTATTAACACTATGTAAGCTGCCCACTCTCGACAATAAACCAATTCTTTCTCTGACCACCAGATTATTTCCAAGCGCGCTTCCCACCTACATATAAAAAATATACATAAACCAAACTGGTCTAAACCAGCGATTATATCGTTATTCCCCAGAGGTCTGATGATTGGGAGACACACTTAATTAATAACCATGACCTTTGATGGTGTTATGGCCGAGGGAGTGCAGTTAATTGGCAAACATTAAAGCATTTTGGCTCGACTCTTTCAATTTGGTGGTGAAGTTTGTTCATGTGATTACATTGTACTGGTTATCACAAGGATCAGGTCAGCTAACCCTCTTTGTATACCATGATTCATTTATTATTTTATTGTGGCAATCAGTCGACGATTGTATTGGTTTAGGAAGGAACAGTGGGAGTCAGTGGATTTATTCAGATAAAAAATATTCCTTCCATTCATAGAGGGCCTCCCAAAGCAGAGTAAAATCGACTAATGTAAGCCAGAACTTAATGCAAAAGCGTGTCCTTCTGCTGAAAGAATGCATGAATTAGCGATTACAAAAGTAGTTCGGTTCAACTCTTTCAACCAGATGGTGTGCTTTGTCCATTATGACATTGTAGTATTAGCACAAGGGACAGGTCAGGGAAGTTCATTGGTTACACCCGCTGAGGGCTGTTCTCGGACACTGTGATGTGCGGGGGAATGCGAAAGATTAGAATAATAGAGCCATAAAACAACTAGACTGCAAATGACATACGTAGATACCGAATTAATTCAATTCAACTAGGGAAGTAATTGTTTTGGTCAGTTGAATGGGAAACTGTGTATACATTACCCCGTAAGTATGGAACATAATTTATAAATAGAGTAATAATAATAATATTTATTCAGTTAGCATTTTACAGTGTTGGTACCACATAATATGTTACAAATATGACATGTACCAGCCTTGCATAATTCCAACTAAGGATAGCCCAATAAGGCCGTTAGGCATATTTCCATTGGCGTCCTTGTGGGATTAGGTTAGCTGGGGGAAAAGGGAAAAAGGGAACTCTCTCCCTCAATGTGTCTTTCCCTCATCCTATGACTTGACCTGCATCAAGTTCCATGTGTAAAGATATTTTGACTGTAACTTACTTTGAATATGTCTCGCTATCACTCTTGCAACTTTGGGGGAGACTTGTTACAGGCTGCATTACCTTTTGTCTCCTTCATAAACATATAACAAGGAGGAATAATTCTTAGCGCTTACCTCACTTTGAGTTTAATTGAAGCACAACTGTTTTCAGACAATATAAAAGAGTTCACACTTCTGAATGATTAATATATAATTATGTTATTTAACTTTGGTTTCTCGTAGACATAAAACAACAAACTGTTTTTCATCACCCTATTCATTAATTGTCCACATTCCCTTTTCGTATAAAACAATTCACATCCCATTATACACAGCCTTAGTAAATACCACCACATTACTTTTAAGGAGGGGTCACCGTTTTTTTTACCTTTCTCTCTTTCCCTGGCTTGTATCCATTCGGCCCCATTTAGCCAACTGTTTTAAGACGTTTATCCCCATCCAGGTGTCCATATCTTCCTGGCGAGCGATAGCGAGCCAGTATTGTATGGAGAAATCCGGGTTCGCCGTAGACATTTTTCTATCGAAAAATGTACAAATTTAGCTTGCTGTTAAAACAAAAAAATATATATATGCTGGCTCGCTACCGCTCGCTAGGAAAATATTGACACCTGGATGGGGGTAAGCGTCTTAAAACAGTAGGCTGAATAGGGCCGAATGGATGCAAGCCAAAGAAAGAGGGAGAGAAAAAGAAAAAAAGCGAGGTGGGCTCCCTTAATTTTATATTATTATCAGTCATGTCAACAACTCCCCTTGTTGACCCAAGCCCTTATAGGTAAAAGTGTGAAGTTAACCCTTTGAGTACCAGCGACGTGTGTTATATTATATTATAGCTATATTTAGACGATACAATGCAGCTTAGGAAGAATCTATGTCTACAAAAGGGTTGGTTGAGATAGTTTGAAGCCTTATTATTGCTAGAGGTCCTTCCTGATCTGAATAAAATCGTCTTATAATTCCTAGAATATGATGAAAAGGACGTCCCTGGTACTGTATGGGTTAGGTATCGAGTCATCACGTGAAAGTCTCAAGTAGATTTGCCAGCCATGCTATGCAAATCAAGTCTGGAATCATTTATGTAAATACCAGTTATAATCTCGAGTTTGTTGGTGAATGCTCCAAGTCAAAGCTAAAGTCGTAATTGTCTATTCTCAAGGAGTGTCTCCAATGATTATTGATATGTGCAAGTAGTCTCATAAAATTCCAAGATTAATTTATCCTGTATATATAAAAAATTGTATTGTAAATTGTTATCATTATTATTTATATTATCGTGATCCTCGAAAAGGTGACCAATAATGTTACAAAATTATATATAAGGGACGTGCAAAATAGAAGTAATATTAAGCATAAACCAAACAGGGTATTATAATTTAATGTTAATTCTCAATTAGCATTAATTTCCCCTTCTTATGTAAGCAGAGTTTATCACGATAAATCCCAAATTACAGTGTATATATATATATATATATATATATATATATATATATATATATATATATATATATATATATATATATAGTATTTGTGAGATGTACTTGATATTAATAACTCTCGTGTTTGGCTGGGCGAGAAATAAAATGATATCTCTATAACTCGAGTTGCGTGGGTATTCTTGTAAAAATCCCTGTATGGTATCCTGGAATATAGATCCTGCGACTTGTGTATGAATTGAAATAGTCTCCAAGTAGGATTTCCCTTCTCCTTAATATATATAGGCAAGGTTAACATATTATATCACTCCGTGGTTATATATATATATATATATATGAAGAGCAGGGTTAAGTAGACACAACATTTAATTAGTATTATATTCAGAAACGTTACATTATCTAAGATATCAAAATATATCGTATATTCCTGGAACTTAAGATTGATTGTTTTTGAGGTTTGATTTCTTTGGTTGACAGAATATATTAAAACATCATTAGTATTCAGAGAGAGAGAGAGAGAGAGAGAGAGACTAAACCTTGCTCTCTACTATAATATCTCCTTCCGCTGCCATTTTGGCCTTTGACGACTTGGATCTGGAAAAAAGACAAAACCTTTATTAGATTCACTTTACGATAAATATTTTGTTCACATAAATTAATGACACTATAATGACTATATGATAACAAAAATATTGCTCTTTCTTACATGCATCCAGGTATTCATTACAATTGTGATATGGCTTTAAGAAATGCCATCATTATAATCTATCCTGTAGATTTCGAAATATGCTAATTATATAGATTTTGTGCTACGTATCACTCACATAAACAGCTATCGACACATTCAATGCACACTAGCAGAGTGACAGATGAAATGCAAAAGAATAGCCGAGTGATAAAATAATATATATTAAACTCGACAGATTGACTGCAATACATGCTGAACACAGCAAAAAAAAACATTAACTAAAGTCTCAACACAAACAATAGCAACATAGAATCGCATTATATGAAAAATCACAATTCGCTGAGCACAAAAATAGATATATATAATCAATTTTAAAACAAAATGTATAGGATATAAATAATACAAAATTCTAAAACTTTTTTTTGTTTTTTTAAACTGAGGCCGCCACCTGGCCAGCATAGAGCTACATGGAAAGCACCTCTACTATCCCGGTCATAGAAATGTTCATCACCGTTTCTCGTCAATATCAAAAGAGAAATTCAGACGTTTGAGGTGCACACAAGTAAAGCAACACATGAAGTGCGCATGAACAGCCAAGGGACACAGGAAGTGCCCAGCATCATCACCCGGACCAATATTTAGGCATGCCGCAGCTGGATGAAGAAGTGATAATAGATTACGCTACAGAAGGACTACTGTTCGAAACCCTGAGTGCTAGGCCCGCTTCTACAGATAACACCGGGCCCGAGTCTCGAATCATCACCTCCCAGGCCCAGCCAAGATATGTGGTTGTTGTTGTTGTTGTTCCCTAAGCTGCCTGGCCGAACAGCCCCGGCAGGGGATGGTATGTGGTAGCTGTATTCAGAGACTTGTGGAGGGACTGCTCGCCTAACATTCGCAAGAACATCAATTTATTCCACTTATCAGAATAAATTATATCAATCTACATAACCAGGGTATTGTTTGCACCTGTGCCTGACACTATTTCATATTTGTTTATAGTGATATATAAAGGGAAAATGCATACTGATAACATATTGAAGTTTACAATTTAAATTAATGTTAAAGAAATAATTAAACAAAAGGAAGTATAAAGTGCCAAAGACAACGAAAGAACACATATAACTTGTAGTTGTTATGCACGTGTTAAGCTTGAGAGGCTATAGAAGATTTAATAAACATTCATGATTAAATTTACCCTCATTGATAACAAATAATGATAGAAATAGTTTCAAATGGTGATCCAAAGGCGAAATTCGACGACTGAAAGTTTTGCCAAAATATTTATGGGCCAAGGAGCAAACTTTTATTGAACCCCCGAATGAGGAGGAATGTCGGAGAAAAGGCGGGTGGGTATTTTATGTGAATTGGAAGTTAATTATGATTCAGTGCCGAAAAGTGACCAGTCCGGAGTTGAGTTATGGGCTGAGGAAATGCGGTGGGCTGTTACAATACAGACGCCGGACACAATGTTATCATGAAGCCATTTTGGAACTCTTAATTACACGCAGCAAGATTTCCAACTGGTCAAGTGTTAATTTGATTTATACTATTAGTTATTTTAACCCTTTGAGGATTATGACGCATTTTGGCAGTTTATTCAAGCTATCATTATACGATTGTATACAGCTTAGGAAAGACCTCTAGCAATCAAAGGGGTAAAGTCGATCTTAATTAACCGTTTTGACTCATGGATATCCCTTCTTTACTTAATAATATCGTCTAGTAATAGCCAGAGTGAACTGTCAAAATGCGTCATAATCCTTAAGGGGTTAAGTTAAGTCATTTCAAGCAAATTACAGACTTACCTTACTTCTTGATTTGTTAATTTATGTTAGCGTTTCTTATTTCTGTAATTGCAAATAGCTTGAAAGGTAAACATAAAAGTAGCTCTGGGCCAGCTGAAAATATTGCCGGGTCTACAGTACGGGTAAGAGCATAAATGGTGACGCACCCATTTGGATCAGCATTTAACACAAACGTGTTAATAATGTTTTATTACAACCCATTCACTTCAGGAGTTTAATTTAAAGGTTCAATGATTCAAATTGGTGAAACCTTATATAATAGCTCACGACTTTACATAATACCATAAGGTATATTTTAATTAATAATTGTATATAATAATTATACATGACAAGTACTACTGCAGCCCAACGGGATCACCCAAATCGTTCAATTTTACCTTGCCTTATCTTCTTGTAATCAGTGTTTATATTCTAACCTCCTTTGACTTAAAGTCATCTAGATCCATATGTATCGCGAGTAGTAATTATTACAGTATGATTTCCCTGATTTTGTGTTTAGATGTGTTCAAATATATACTCTTAAAATGTTACAGTTGCCATGTTCAATATCGCACTCACATATATTACGATGTAGCTCTCTCCGAGGTGAAATTTTCTATAAATGGCCTGATTTGGTGTGAACGTTAAACATACTACTGATCTGTCTTGATAGCCTAATGCTTAGTGTGTGGAACTTCGGTGTGAGTATCCTAGGTTCGAGTCCTTGGAGTACCACATATATTCATTACTTTCATTGATTTCATTAGGTTTACTTGTAATGTAATTGATGGGTTGGTGAAACAAATATGAAATAGTAGTGGTGCCCGATAAAGTGTACCTGTAATGATTCCTCCCTCACTGATTACTTCACTTGTGGGAGTTATAGCAATTGATTACTTGTGAGTTTCAGGCTATAAGGAAGTTGGAGCTGTAAACATCGATATAGAACAGAAATACAATAATAATTTATGTTTCTGGTGAGTAGAAATTATGTTGAATTGGGTTGTATTTATTTATGTATGTAATACGATCATATCTTAGCTGGTAATTCTGCTATATATCGATGTCTGCAGGTCCAACTTCCTTACAGAACGAAACTCGCAAGTGGTTAATTGATGAGCATACAGTGAAGGTGAAGTTGATGCTCGAGTTGGGTTTCATCTTTCTCATAGAACACCGTGGAACAAGAGAGTCAATTTCAATCGTGCCGCGTCCGTGTTTAACTATAGAAGATTTGTGATACGATTCTGCCCATAGAAGCACACGAAAAGCAGTACCCTATCTTTAAATCCTATTAAATCTGCCTGAGGTAGTCTAGTGTCTGTTTCTTCAAGGGTTTGAGAGGAGAGAGATAAATGTGAGTTGGAAAGAGGCAACCACAGAACCAGAGGAATTATAAAGTGCCAAGTTTTATGGCCAGTCAACTCCACCTCTACCCTGTTCCTCTTAACACCAGCCCAGCCGACGCTCAGGGGTTTAGTGTGGTGTTGGCGTTTAATTGACCACTTGCGAGTTTCAGGTTATAAAGAAGTTGGAGCCGTTAGCATCAATATAAAACGTGAATGCAAACATATATGTAGGTTTTTGATAGATAAAAAGTATGATTTATTTAGTTTTTATTTATATAAGTACTAGAACTGCATTTTAGCTGGTAATTTTGCCAAGTATCGATGTCTACAGCTCCAACTTCCTTATAGCCTGAAACTCGCAAGTGGTCAATTGTTATCCAGGTTATTGTGTTGGTGTTGCCATTTCCGATAACTTTGTTCACAATGTTGGTTTTCACAGCATTTCAGTAGAGGTAGTTTCAACAAAGATATGATCTATCTATCTATCTATTGCCTGACGCCGTGATCCCCGAAGGGGTGGCCACGAACGAACCGCCCCCATGCACCTCTGTCCCCAGTCAGTCGACGCCCCTCCCCCCAACCAGCACCGCCTTCGTTCATGTAGTTCCTCACTCCATCCTTCCACCTCATATTCGGTCTACCTCTCCCCCTCTGTCCCTCCACCTCGCTCTCGTACACCCTCTTAGTCATTCTCTCGCTTTCCATACGTTCCATATGGCCGAACCATCTCAAGTTGTTCCTTTTCACACTTTCCAGCACATCTACCTCCACACCACACCTCCTTCTTACTTCCTCATTAGTCTGTCTATCCCTCCATGTAACTCCGCACGCACTCCTTAAGTAATTCATTTCCACTGCTCTCACTCTTGGTCTGAGTCTCTCAACCAACGTCCATGCTTCGCTTCCGTAAGTCAGTGTCGGGATTACCACACTGTCATGCAAGATGTGATATGGGGAGAAATATGTTTGGAGAAAGACGGTTTTCATCCTATCACGAAAATATTATCAACATTTTCTTACCTAAGCTTTAGTAAGACTCTTGCCACCTAATAAATTAATTATTCAGACTAGTTGCCAATACCAGTAAAAACAAACTTATTTTTTTGTAGCAGCTGATTTTTCGATAATTAATGAAAAAAACTGCTATGTCCCTGCTTCATATTATTGCCAGGTTTCCATAATTAGCATATTAAACTATAAACAGTGTGTCATAACTGAGCAACCAAGATGGGTGTGCCCAATTTCTTCAATGTCCTGCCTGGGAATCAAACTCGGCCCCTTTGAGATGTAAGCCAAACGTGCTAACCAATGCGCCACAGCTCACCATATGATTAACTACAGTATAGAACTAAAGGGAAAAAAACAAACTTCATCCCATTGCAAGGATTAACCCACTCTGTACCGGCAACGTCCTTCTCACTACATTCTGGCAACTACTAGACGATTATATTCAGCTTTGGAAGAATCTGTGGTAGCTAAAAGGATTGATTGAGATACTTTGTAGCCTTTTAATGGTTAGAGGTTCTTACTAAGCTGAATATAATCATCTAATAGTTGCCAAAATATTATGAAAATTACGTCACAGGTATAGTACGGGTTAAGGGAGCCTACCTCGCTTTTTTTCTCTTTCTCTCCCTCTCTCTTTGGCTATTATCCATTCGGCCTCATTCAGCCGACTATTTTAAGACGTTTACCCCCATCCAGATGTCAATATTTTCCGTGAGCCAGCATATATATATTTTTGTTTTGACAGCAAGCTAAATTTGTACATTTTTCTACAGAAAAATGTCTCCAGCGAAGCCGGATTTCTCCATACAATGCTGGCTCGCTATCGCTCGCCAGGAAGAAATCGACACCTGGATGAGGATAAGCGTCTTAAAACAGTTGGCTGAATGGGGCCGAATGGATACTAGCCAGGGAAAGAGAGAAAGGGAGAGAAAGATAAAAAAATGTTGGTGACCCCCCTTAAGTTTACATGTACCTGAAGCAACGTGGGGCGGACTTTATCGCGAACATCTCAGCCTGGGGTAGCGTCTGGGGGAGCGCCGCGCCCCCCGTCTCCGGCAGTAGAACAGTACAGGAGCCCCCCACCACTGATAGTCCGGCAAACACCAGCAGAGGCAGCGTCCTTTGATGTTCACCCTGTTACAGATAAACAAATGTTTAGTATTTTTGCATATGCTTATGTAGTTTGCTATGTAAGCCTTTGTATTTATTATGAAAAATATTATCGAGAGATAAATTGTTGTATATACAGTATATATATATATATATATATATATATATATATATATATATATATATATATATATATATATATATATATATATATATATATATATTATATACTGCATATATATATATAGTATATATTTATATATACAGTATATACACTACATACTGTATATATATATATATATATATATATATATATATATATATATATATATACAGTACATACTGTATATATATACAGTATATGTATATATATATATATATAGAGAGAGAGAGAGCGAGATAGAGAGTGTGTGTGTGTGAGCGAGTTGGTGTGGTTGTGTGAGAGTGAGTGTGTGTGGTTGAGAGTGAGAAAGAAAGGAGGACCCCCTAGACTCCCCTTCAAGATAAATTTGTACATTTTTCAGTAGAAAAAAATTTGGCCGAAGGCCGGTTCCTCTTAAAATTGCCGGCTCGCCATCGCTCGCCAGGAAATAATAGACACCTAAATGGCACGAAAGGTCTTAAAATTGACAACGAAATGGGGCGAAAGGTGTTAAAATTGACAACGAAATGGGGCGAAAGGTGTTAAAATCGCCAAACTAATACACCAACCCCTCAATAATGTCTCCCTATTAACCCCCTCAATATTCTCCCTGTCAATACACCATCAACCCCCTCAATAATCTCTTCCTGTCAATACACTATCAACCCCCTCAATAATCTCTCCCTGTCAATACACTATCAAATCCCTCAATAATCTCTCCCTGTCAATACACTATCAACCCCCTCAATAATCTCTCCCTGTCAATACACTATCAACCCCCTCAATAATCTCTCACTGTCAATACACCACTAACCCCCTCAATAATCTCTCCCTGTCAATATACCACCAATCCCCTCAATAATCTCTCCCTGTTAATACACCACCAACCCCATCAATAATCTCTCCCTGTCAATACACTATCAACCCCCTCAATAATCTCTCCCTGTCAATACACCATCAACCTCCTCAATTATCTCTCCCTGTCAATACACCACCAACCCCCTCAGTAATCTCTCCCTGTCAATACACCACCAACCCCCTCAATAATCTCTCCCTGTCAATACACCATCAACCCCCTCAATTATCTCTCCCTGTCAATACACCATCAACCCCCTCAATAATCTCCCCCTGTCAATACACCACCAACCCCCTCAATAATCTCTCCCTGTCAATACACTATCAACCCCCTCAATAATCTCTCCCTGTCAATACACCATCAACCCCCTCAATAATCTTTCCCTGTCAATACACTATAAACCCCCCAATAATCTCCCTGTCAATACACCATCATCCCCTTCAATAATTTATCCATGTCAATACACCATCATCCCCTTCAATAATTTCTCCCTGTTAACCCCCTCAATAAACTCTACCTGTTAATACACCATCAACCCCCTCAATAATCTCTCCCTGTCAATACACCATCAACCCCCACAATAACCTCTCCCTGTTAACCCCCTCAATAATCTCTCCCTGTTAACCACCTCAATAATGTCTCCCTGTCAATACACCGTCAACCCCCTCAATAATCTCTCCCTGTCAATACACCATCAACTCCCTCAATAATCTCTCCTGTTAACCCCCTCAATAATCTCTTTGTTAATACACCATCAACCCCTCAATAATCTCCCCGTTAATACACCATCAACCCCTTCAATAATATTTTTGTTAATACACCATCAACCCCCTCAATAATCTCTCCCTGTTAACCCCCTCAATAATATATTTGTTAATGCACCATCAACCCCCTCAATAATCTCTCCCTGTCAACCCCATCAATAATCTCCCTGTAAATACAACATTAACCCCCTCAATAATCTCTCCCCGTTAACCCCCTAAATAATCTGTCAAAAACTCCATCAGCCCCTTCAAAATATTTCCCTCTCATAACACCCATCAACCTTTTACAATAATCTCCCCCACTCAAACCCCGCAAATTGTTCCCAATAATATTTCCCTGTCAAAATCCTCCACCTCAATTACCACCCTGTCATTTGTTGTCCACACACGCTGTAGACATCTCTTTCACCTCAATAGCCTCTCTCTGTCCAAACCCTCTTCATCACCCCCCCCCCCCCCCTATTTCCCGTCCATCTTTTCTCTCCCGACTACGACTTTGCTAATGTTATCACTTATCAAGAACCCTGACAGAAATCCGCTTTGGAAAGACTTAAAGTAGCTTAACAATCTTCACTAGTGTCCTTGTAGTGTTCCTTCAATTTCAACACTTTCCGTTCTCTCTTGACTCATTATTTTCTTTTGTCTGGCTATTGCATTTATTTTTTATTTTATAATTTTCTTTAAACCACCTTTCTTTTATTTGCTTCTCTTGTGGTGTATGACTTAATTAAGCTTATGTTTTGTTATTGTATTCCTTCACTCCCCCAGTTTCTTGTCGTTGTTGCGTATTCTTGACAATGCACCCCAAATATTTTGTGATGTAATACTTCTTTGTTCATATTGTTGTAGTTGTTGTTGTTGTTGTTGGTGGTGGTGGGGGTGTCGCTTTTCAATTGTTCATCTTGCCATTACTGTGTTATTCTATTCCGTGTGTTATATTTGATCTCATTCCATCTAAATATTCTTTTTCCTCTTTTGTTTTATGCTTCCACAGTTAGGCCTTTTCACATTATTAAGTAAAATAATTGACTAACTGGTTTTGTTTGTTAGTTATCTAATTCTAATTTATTTCAATTCCATATTGTATTTTACCAAAGTTAGTACACTCCAGCGATTGTGTGCGCGTGGGTGTGTATGTGTGTGTTTTTTCACGACCATGATTAAAATATGTGTTAATTATTGCAGAACATAATTTTGAGCCGAACATTATTTCTGTAACAGCCTAATCGCATATATTCTACTGATAAAATGTTTTTTTTCCGGCTCAGTCTTGTTCATTAGTTAACTCTACTGTAAGTAATGCAGGTGTTACGAAACAGTTCACACACACACACACCCAAACACACACTTGCTTATGGTAGTCCATCTTAGTCCGATGATGACGTTCCCTTCCTGCAAAGCAGGAAGAGAAAACCTGCGCATAGAAGAGTTTTAGAGTGCCGAGGGAGGTGCGCAGTTCCAACTTCACTATCTTGGTACTGAACAGGGGTTGCTGATGGCAAGGGGGTGACCCAAGACGACCAGCTCCTGCTCAATACTGCAGGGGACTGCCGGGATTCCAGTTTGTCGGAAACCGCCAGGACGTGACCCCAACGTCTGCTTTTCTCTCAGGGTGTGCTCCCCTAGCCTTTTGTCTTACTAGACTAAACCACAAGGCAGTGGGTGTGTGCGGTTGTTGGTAGATGACAAGGATGCACATCATACCTCTGGGGGCCACCGCATGCCCCGAGATCCCCTATTGATTTAGCCTGGGGTCGCAAGACATCCAGTTACTGTGTGTGGCCCCGGGGAGGCACAATAGGAGTCTTGGTGATGGAGAGGCTATGTACTGGCAGAGGGAGACTTACGCACTCGGCTCCCCTTTTCACCACAAGGGTTAGCCAGCGGCAGCATCTGAAAGCGAGAATTGCATGCAAGCAAGCAGCACTACACCAACATGCTACTGCACTAGTCGCATCACATCACCCTGTGTTATAACACCTTCCCTACCTCCCCGTCCTCATTCAGACTCCCCTCCTGCCCTCGCCACTGCCCGCTAACCTTTCCTACCTCCCCGTCCTCATTCAGACTCCCCTCCCGCCCTCGCCACTGCCAGCTAACCTTCCCTACTTCCCCGTCCTCATTCAGACTCCCCTCCCGCCCTCGCCACTGCCTGCTAACCTTCCCTACCTCCCCGTCCTCATTCAGACTCCCTTCCCACCCTCGCCACTGCCTGCTAACCTTCCCTACCTCCCCGTCCTCATTCAGACTCCCTTCCCACCCTCGCCACTGCCTGCTAACCTTTCCTACCTCCCCGTCCTCAGTCAGACTCCCCTCCCGCCCTCGCTACTGCTCGCTAACCTTTCCTACCTCCCCGTCCTCATTCAGACTCCCCTCCCGCCCTCGCCACTGTCCGCTAACCTTTCCTACCTCCCCGTCCTCATTCAGACTCCCCTCCCGCCCTCGCCACTGTCCGCTAACCTTTCCTACCTCCCCGTCCTCATTCAGACTCCCCTCCAGCCCTCGCCACTGTCCGCTAACATTTCCTACCTCCCATTCCTCATTCAGACTCCCCTCCCGCCCTCGCCACTGCCCGCTAACCTTTCCTACCTCCCCGTCCTCATTCAGACTCCCCTCCCGCCCTCGCCACTGCCCGCTAACCTTTCCTACCTTCCCGTCCTCATTCAGACTCCCCTCCCGCCCTCGCCACTGCCCGCTAACCTTTCCTACCTCCCCGTCCTCATTCAGACTCCCCTCCCGCCCTCGCCACTGCCCGCTAGCCTTTGCTACCTCCCCGTCCTCATTGAGACTCCCCTCCCGCCCTCGCCACTGTCCGCTAACCTTTCCTACCTCCACGTCCTCATTCAGACTCCCCTCCCGCCCTCGCCACTGCCTGTTAACCTTTCCTACCTCCCCGTCCTCATTCAGACTCCCCTCCCGCCCTCGCCACTGTCCGCTAACCTTTCCTACCTCCCCGTCCTCATTCAGACTCCCCTCCCGCCCTCGCCACTGCCTGCTAACCTTCCCTACCTCACACACACACACACACACACACTAACATGCAAGCACATAACTCATTCTCGCCCACTGACACACAAACACATGCACGTATACACACCCATACACACAAACACTTACAGACATGTAATACTAACTAATACTAACTAATGCGCGTGTCCCTTACCCCTGACCATGGTGGGGAAGATTCCTACACACACACACAGGGAAGGTGTGGTGGAGTGGTCTTGCCACTGGACTGGTAATCCAATGGACTCAGGTTCGAATCACATTATGTCAATGGGAAGATATGATTGGGATGGAATTTGTGTTGTACAAGTGTGGGGAGGTTCCTCTCACACCGCTCTCCTAGACAAAGTTGAAAGGAAGGCCTTTCGTATCATTAACTCCCGTCCACTCACCAACTCTCTGCAATCTCTCTCTCTCCGCCACAATGTTGCATCTCTCTCGCTATTCTATCGCTACTATAATAATCAGTGTTCCTCAGAGCTTTCCCGGTGTATACCACCTCCTTTACGTAGGGCACGTGGTACCCGTCTTGCAACTCAATCCCACCCCTACTCTGTGCAACTCTCCAACCCGAGAGTGAAACGTTACTCTCAAACTTTCTTCTACTCAACAGCTGAGCCCTGGAACTCTTTCCCTCTTCCTATGACTTAACCCTTGTCTATCGGGGCCCGACTTAAGTCCGAGTGCAATTTTGGCGCAATATTGGCTCTGAGAGAGAGAGACGAGTGACAGGAGGAGCATGGGTTACCTCATGACCGCTCGCCTCGGCCGCCGTGGACCAACTGAGATGTACTCCACTTACATCCACCGTCACTCCCTCGCTACATACGTAATTATATAAAGAAATTACCGTATTTTAGCGATTTTGCCCTTCGGTTGCACGATGATCGTTGCAAGACAACCAGTGATCGTAGAAGGATGGTTCGGGTGTCATTGGAAAGCTCAATTTACGCCCTTTCAGGGATACATACTTGTATTACGCTCTGGGTCTTGTTTATGCATGAAAAAGAGCACGGAAACAGCCCCATTTATTGTAAAAAAAAAAACGCTGAGCAGCACAGTGAAATATACTCCACCACCCGCTCTTTGAGCGTTAAATTGCTTCAAACTCTGTGTGTCCAGGCATTTTGGCTCGAACGTCCCTTGATTTTGGCCCTGTCGCTCTTTCAACTATGGGGGAGGCACTCGCTATAGGCAGTTCTGCCTTTTGCCTCCCTCAATCATATAAACAAAAAATAAATAAAAAAAAATAGTAGGCCTATCAGTGCATTACCAAAAAGCCTACCGAAACGCCAAAAAAATACCCTAAATGTTCCCTTATTAAATAGCACTGTATGAATATTCCCATGTTCAAATAATCCTACAGGGGGACAATTCCTATTGAGTTAATTGCTCAATAGGTGGCGTTCTGAGAGTGAGGGTCCGAGTCTAGGGGATGAGACAGTGAAGCATGGATCGAGGCGAAGCAGCTTTAGAGATGGGGCTGCTTCGGGCCGCGAATTGGTGCTTCACATGTCTCACTCCCTAGACTGGAACGAGACCTTACGGGCTTCAACGTGTTGAGCTGTAGAATGTACAGGCTCTCAGCCTATGCCCGAGAGGGAGTAGGTGGAATATAGAAAAAAAAAAAAAAAAACACACACTCACTCTCTCTCTGTCTCTCTCTCTCTCTCTCTCTCTCTCTCTCTTAAAACTAAAATACCCACCAGATAAACAATAAGAGGGGACAGGAAGATAGCGACTCCTCCCAGTGTCTCCGCCAGTGCCTGTCCCTGCCCCCTCACTACGGTAGGGAAGATCTCCGGCCCGTACTGCAGGGAGATGTAGTAGGACCCTGTGATGCTGGCCCGTCCTACCAGTCCCGCCGTCAGCACCAGCCACTCGATCTCTGTAAGTACCAGTGTGTGGTTAGTTCGTATAGTATGCTGGTCCATCCTTACTGTCTGTACCAGCCACTCGATCTCTGTAAGTACCGGTGTGTGGTTAGTTCGTATAGTATGCTGGTCCATCCTTACTGTCTGTACCAGCCACTCGATCTCTGTAAGTACCGGTGTGTGGTTAGTTCGTATAGTATGCTGGTCCATCCTTACTGTCTGTACCAGCCACTCGATCTCTGTAAGTACCGGTGTGTGGTTAGTTCGTATAGTATGCTGGTCCATCCTTACTGTCTGTACCAGCCACTCGATCTCTGTAAGTACCGGTGTGTGGTTAGTTCGTATAGTATGCTGGTCCATCCTTACTGTCTGTACCAGCCACTCGATCTCTGTAAGTACCGGTGTGTGGTTAGTTCGTATAGTATGCTGGTCCCTCCTTACTGTCTGTACCAGCCACTCGATCTCTGTAAGTACCGGTGTGTGGTTAGTTCGTATAGTATGCTGGTCCATCCTTACTGTCTGTACCAGCCACTCGATCTCTGTAAGTACCGGTGTGTGGTTAGTTCGTATAGTATGCTGGTCCATCCTTACTGTCTGTACCAGCCACTCGATCTCTGTAAGTACCGGTGTGTGGTTAGTTCGTATAGTATGCTGGTCCATCCTTACTGTCTGTACCAGCCACTCGATCTCTGTAAGTACCGGTGTGTGGTTAGTTCGTATAGTATGCTGGTCCGTCCTTACTGTCTGTACCAGCCACTAGATATCTACGTGCAGGTGTGTGTTTATTTAGTAATGTATGCTGGCCAGTCCTACTAGTTCCACCGTCAGTACTAGCCACTCGATCTCTGTACGTACCGGTATCTGGTTAGTACTGCAGGGAATAGTACTAAGACCCTGTGATTCTTGCCCATCCTACCAGTCCCTCCGATAGTAATAGCCACGTGATTTATATGTGCAAAAATAATAGTGCGACAATATAGTACCACAGAATAGACGAAGCTGGCCACCAGAGAGACCATGACGACGACGACCAGAAGTAGTTTGCGGCCAAACCGTTATATAAGCCATGGGACACGCCAAGACAGCCGTGCCACAAAAGACACCAATAAGTAGATCACAAGTCTCACTTTGTTTTCAGTATACGGCTTTTACTATACTATTGTTATTATCTAGCCCTTCTTTAACTGATCTGTTGATATTCAGTGTAAATTCAGCTCAATTTACTCCTAACGTATGCCAGCAAAACTTAATCCTAAATATTTATTGGGGTTGTTATAACTTATCACCACCACAGAAAACAAACAAAAAATATCTTACCTTGGGGCACGACAGCATAGACGACCCCGGCCACCGCAGATACCATAAAGGTGATGACAAGAGGTAGTTTGCGGCCGAAGCGGTGTATGAGCCATGGGACACACCAAGACGATATCTCCACCGCTGACCCCAACAGATAGCTCACTAGGATGCTGCTCCCAAGGTTTGCGGTGTTCTGGCAGTGGCCGTAGTAACACATACACGCCAACATCCTGGAGGGCGTACGGAGATTGGGGTTTAGTGTGGTTTTGTTAATGTAGAGCTAAACAAAATACCTCCTCCTCAGACTCTTAGTCAAGCTAATTTTGTAAATGTATCGGTAGAGAAATTTTCTGGCCAAAGGCCAGTTTCTCCTAGTTTACAGGTTTTGCTATCGCTCACATTGACACATGAATAAACCGTCTTAAAATCCAAAAAGAGCACACCAAGACAGGACCTCAGCCATCGACCCCAACAGGTAACTCCCTAGGATGCTTCTTCCAAGGTTAGTGGTGTTCTAACAATGGTAGTTTAAGGAATAGGGGTTAGAGCTGGAAAAGTTAGGCACACAGAGTTAACTATATAGGGTAGAGAAGTAGAGCTTAAGAATTTGTCGGGTGCCGACCATGCAATGATGGCACCCTTGAGCATTATCAGAAATCAATGATAATATTTGATTATTCTTCATTTTGTTATTTACCCTTCAGTAAAAATAGGAAAAAATAACATTATGAGGTACGCCATTGCTAAAAAGAATTGTATATGTATGTTTGTATAATGATATGTGTTCTAGATTTCAGATTCACCCTTCAGTACAAGCACCATCTCTCTAAGGAGTGTAATATTGTTAAATCAAGTATGGCTTTATTGCTATAGTCCTCCCATAATTTGCAGTTTTCTAGGAAATACAGTAGTCATAAATGAGAACTGTATAATTTATTGGGAATCTTTAACATTTTAATGCAATAATTATATCTAATTAAAATCTTCATAGAGGGCTAGTTTGTGCACTAAATGGTGAATAAATAATTTAGAGCAAGTACTATTATACAAACATACATATGCACACCCCTTTAACAAAAACATTCCCAAAAATATGGAAGTGTTTTTATTAATGGGTGAATAAAGTATAAAAGGTAATACAGGAGAGTAGGGGCGCGGAGATTTACATTTGTTTATAGGAAGCCTCAGTTTTTCTTAAGATTCCCGTTAATTGGTGATTCTCTAGGCACGCGACCACGTTCTCAAGCTTATTACACTCATTTTGAGTATATTACTGATTTTTGGTTATTTTATATCCGTCCCCCATGACATTATTATTGGCCTATCTATAATGAATGGGCTATATATGCGCTCTCAGGTTAGGTTAGGACTTTAATTTGGTACTGGTTTTGTTGGTCCTAGTTATGATCTACTGCTTGAAATTATCTACTGGTTAAATTTTCCAGGAAGCAATGATTAGTTTTATTAATTTTAGGAGAGGTAGCCACCTTAATGCAGTGACAACATTAGTCATGTTTACTGTAATATTTCTAGCTGTACAGGCCCGCTGAACTTACCAGACAATAAGCACCAGCAGAATATTCCTCCTAAGACCGGGGTACCTGACGGCTTGTACGATGGACTGCCCCGATTTCTGGCTGTCCTTTTGCTTGGCCCCTTTTCCTTTCACTCTCACGTCTTCCTTTTGGATTAAACTCTTATGGGTTTCTTCGTCTTTCTTAAACTCTTCCGCTGCTGTTACCTTTCCGCTGCCGTTTTCATCTTCTCGCTTAACCACATTGGGCGCCCCTTCACCATTTTCCTTTAGAGTTACTCCTTGATCGTTATATCTGATGCCGTGGTTGCTGTTGTCCTCGTAGACTGTGGCTTCGGCCTCCTTGTCCTCGCTCTTGTCCATGAGTTTCGCCAGGATGTCTGCCGGGAGCCGGCGGCCGTTCACTTTGGCCACAATCTCCAGTTGGCGTTTGGCGTCGTCGAATCGTCCTCGCGTTATGAGCCAGGAAGCAGACTCTGGAAGCCACCTATAGAACGAGATCACACTATTAGCATGATATCTGCATGTATATATTATTATATTTTTTCCACCAACCAACTTCACTTCCAAACTCAATTAATGAAATCAACAAATACATGTGGCACTCCAAGGATTCGAACCTAGGATACTCACACCGAAATTCCGCGCGCTTATGCATTACGCTATCAAGACAGTCAAGATAAATCAATAACATTAGTATCTGTTCATGTTGACCCAGCGAAAATATAATCCCCTAGTACTCGAGTTCTTGTTTATTTGCAGATTACATTTAAATTAAATATTGATAGATTGTATTAAACATTAAACATACATTTCATTATTAATATTAAGTCACAGCTTCATAGTCAAGATAGGGGCATGATAATTCCTCATCCGGTAAAAATAAGTTAGAGTATCGTTTCTGGTGACCTATTCCCTCGCTTCATTAGCCTACTATGTCCACCTCCCTTTTTTTCTCTCCCTTTGGCTTGTATCCATTCGGCCCCATTCAGTAAACACTAACGGTCAACATAGCCACAGTTTCACGCCCTTACTGAATTTAACCTAACCATAACTAATCTAACCTAACCTAGCCCAAGCCTAACCTACACTAACCTATCTTAACCAAGACTAGCCTGACCTAAACTAACCATTCAAGACTAGCCAAATCTAGCCTGACCTAAAATAACCATTCAAAACTAAACTAATTTAGCCTAACCTAAACTAACTTAACCTATCCAAGACTAACCAAACCTAGCCTGACGTAAACTAACTAAACCTATCAAAGACTAACCAAGTCTAGCCTAATCTAAATTAACTAAACCTATCGAAGACTAACCAAATCTATCCTAAACTAAACTAAGGTCTTTGGGATTGTGGCCGTTTTAATTGTGGCCATTTAAGAGTGTGGCCATTTTCCCCTGATTTGGTGTCAGATTTTCTTTTCGTTGCGTATTTATTTATTATTAACTTATTATTTTAGTTATTTTGTTTTTTAAGTTGAAGGAAAAAACTCAAGACTCGATGTTGCTGCTCTCTCTTGTAACATAGCCAAAACACCACCACATGTTGAAAAGTTAGTGGCGACAAACACGTACCAGACATCTCATTAACCTGACAAGCGCGATATGACAGTAGGTGCTAGGGTAGTTATTTGTGCATTTCTAGCCCTGGATTCTGACAGAATTCGTTATATTTACAATATAAACCATTATTTGTTTTCGGTATGCTTTTATTTTACATATATGATGTATATATGAACCTTCAAGAGTGCTAAAATAAGTGGGAAAAGCATTTGGGTGGTGAAAAACGAAGATATTGGCCACCCGGTCATAATCTCAGGCGAGAGAGAGAGACAGGCAGCCTTCCCCTCTCGCTGTCTGGTAGTCAACTGAGGAGAGCGGGGCGGTGTGTGCCGGTGTCTGGGTGTTGCATAACGATCTTTTATGCAACCCACTTGTGCTACATTATCGCGGGAGAGAAAAATAACCGATAAATGATGATAATAAGAGGAAAAATAGGTGATAATTGAGGAGGGGAGGGAGGGGGGAATAAGGTGGGGAAGGAGGGGAGGGGGGTGGGTGAGATTTACATGGATGAGTACTGGAGGGGAATTATCTCACCTTGAGACAAATTCCTTTGTTTTGATAGGCCCTTTTTTTTTATGGAAGGCTTTTTTTATGGTCCTGCTTCCGTGAGGCCTATCGCGTTCCCTATAGGAAGCCTTCCGTGAGGCCTATCGCGCTTGCCGGGTTAAGAATGTTAGAACTGTGTCGGTGATTTTTTGTTTCGTTTGTCATATTATTTAATGTGTGTGTGTGTGTGAGAGAGAGAGAGAGAGTGTGTGTGTGTGTAATTCATAATTGTAGTTTAACAGGAATTGAGTTGTTGGCTCGTATTGTCCCGCTTCCTAGACATTATTACCAATTACAATTACCCATTTCCTTGCTCAAGGGAGATGGTAACCGCCGGCTATTTCTCAGAAAACCTTCATCAACCTGAGCGACATTTGAACCCCGGTTTGCTGGGTTGCAGGCAGGGACTGTGCCACTGAGACAGCCGCGCGGCTGTGTGTGTGTCTGTGTGTGATAGATATTTTGCTCAGTATTTTGATAGGGTAGGTTGTATAAGCTTTAAAACAATATCAAGCTTAACTCCTATAGTATTTGAGGACACATTGAGTTCTTTCATTCCTGCTCTCAGTAAACGATTATATTTAGTTTAGGAAGGACTCTTGGAAGTTAGTGTTAATTGAGATATATCTTCCCGCTTTAAATTTTACTAATACAAAGAAAATTAATACAAAACAAGATTCGATTTAGGCCGAGATACCTTCGAAAATCTAAGGCCACGATTCATGTCCTAGAGTGTACAGTACAACCTAAGTCACAAATCCTGGCACAGCACGAGCCCTCGAATAGCAACAATATGTATACCCTAAGGCCCTTTAACAACAACAACAACAACAACAATATGTACCCTCAGAAATATATATGATAGTTAAACAAGAGCATGGAGATCCGATCTAGTTCGGGATAACTTCAACAAAACTAAGGCCACGAGATTATTTATATCCAAGAGTGTACACCGTAAGATATTTATCCTGGCCCAGAATGAACCATTGAACAGCATTACACACCTTAGAAACGTAAATACTAGTTAAACAATTATAGGAAGGTTCGATTCAGTTCTGGACAGCTTCGAAGACTTAAGGGGAGATGGTTCACTTTTTGGGCGATTTTTGCATGTATTCATTATTTTACTAGTTTCCTCCCTAGACCTCCATCAAATTAAAAAAAAAAAATCATCCATTACATTCCCCTTCTAGATTAATTTGTAAATTTTTCGGTAGAAAAATGTCACGGCCGAAGGCCGGTTCTTCCAACACTCCAACACTTCTCACTATCGTTCGCCAGGGAAGAAATCGACACCTAAATAGCACGAAAGGTCTAAATATTGACGAAGAAATGGGGCGAAAGGTCTTAAACTCGACTAACTAATGGGGCAAACATCTTAACATCTGAAAACTAATGGGGCTAAAAATGAGGGAGAAAGTGGTCCAGAAAACCGGCCCATCCCCCCTTAAGGTCATCGTGTATGTCCTAGAGTGTACAGTCATAAGCATTGATAGCGGCGCACCCACTTGTATATGTATCGAACACAAACGAGACAATACTATGGTTTATATAATACCTCGGATGTCCGGAGTCAGTCTTCTAGAAAGTACCAAGAGAGGCAGTCAAAGCCATTAATTCCCATTCTCGTTCAATTAGCAAACTTTATCTCGTATACAGTACTGCTTCGGAAATATCAGTGATTACTATGCGCTGTGAAGTGGAATAGCCGTTATTAGTCGGATATTCGATACTAAAGTGGATAATGAACTAAGCATAACACAAACTATAATTACCGATACACTCGGATACCATAGTCTCTAGCTCAATCACAAATAGTCGTGGATTTCACCTATTTCTAAATATGGAAGCATATCTCTGGAAGCAAAGTTATGAATATATGTTTCCATAAATCAATTACAAAACTATACATACCGGTACTATTTATTGAAAAGCAGGTTTTATCCAACAAGCAATCAAGGTGGTGATCATTGCATAAATACAAATATATACGAATTCCTATAAGTCCGAGTGTGCTTGGATTGACTATACGGATATAGAGTGAAAATAGCATAACGGAAAATAGATAAGTTATTGACTAGATGTTATATAGTGATAGTGATAGTGATAGTGAATTAAGCATATTTGATATTGATATTGAAATAAACATTACAGAAAAAATACCTGTACTTGGATTGTAATAAACATTACAGAACAAAATACCTGTACTTGGATTGTTTGTACGGATATAGATAGTGAATAGTAAGCATGAAGAAAACACAGTATTACCCGGATATATTATATTGATATTGATAGTGAATTAAGTGTAATACAGGAAATATATATATATATATCCACTTATTTTGACTACGTGGTGTAAATAAGCAGTGCACCGGTTTATGAGGTTGTTGGTGTTGTTGTTACCTGGCCAGACGCAGCTCAGGGTGGTAAACTGGGGAAATGTGTTGTTTCAAGACTTGTTGGGTGTGAGAGGGAGCGCAGGAAAAAATGTGCTTGAAGTTGCATTGTTTCGGTCATTTAAGTATCGGTTCAATGTTATTTTAATACCACGAATTTTGTTGATATATTTGAAGATAAATATTGAATCTATATGCTCTAAAGATCATAAGAAAATTTGTTTTAACCCTCGGTAAAACCTAATAAAATAGTATGGTACTAACATTTATTTTTCATAACAAGGTTGTCAATACGGTACTTCCAGTTATCGACAGCTCTAAAGATCATATGAAAATGTGTTAAACCCTCGGAAAAACCTAATATAAAAGTATGCTACTAAAATTTAATTTTCGTAACAAGGTTGTCAATACGGTACTTTCCCGTTATCAATGTACAATCAAAGCTGAGCATTGCAGAGTGAACACCGTAGACGTCATCGACTTTTCTTTCACCTTCGTGTAATCGACAGCCAATTTTGTTTGTTTTATTTACTAAGGGATTAGTACTCAACCAGCGGGGGGGGGGGGGGGGGGCGGCAGCCCCCACCCATAATACTAGGTTAGGTTAGGTAAGGTTGTTAGGTTAGGCTAATGTCTTTTCAAATCACTATCGGGGGCGTGTCTCAAAATCGATCGATAGGCCTAATGGGGAAAATAGGTTTTCCCGAGATTTCTAATTAATTACAAACTCTATAAATATTATATTGATGCAAATGAACAATTTTATTTATTAAAAAACACTCGGAAAATTCGTGGTATTTAAATAACATTTTTCCTAAGTATCTTCCGGTGCCACAATGAAAACTATGGAGTATAACTTTAACTTTGTATATCTATTAATAATGACTAAACACAGTGGACTTAGTTTTGATACTGGATGTGCTAATCTCTCATTTGCCAGTCTGCAAATGCACCTACCTTATTCAGCCTTTCTGCGCATCACAGCACCACACCAGGTAAGTCATTAACACCATTTATATTTGAACTTTTTAAATACGAATACACCTTAATTAATATTACTCTGGTTACCTTAGAATTATATTATCCATCTTAGGAATGACATGTAAGTGTCAAAGGAATAACTACCCCCTCACCTCTCGTGACTTATTGATATCAGCATCTATGTTGCCAGTAGGGGATACCTTATTTGAGTACCCCACAGTTTGGATACCACCTCACTTACGGATTTTTTGTTATATCTTTATTACTCAGGGGACCTTACCCTTGCGCGGAAAAGTGATATATATATATATATATATATATATATATATATATATGTATGTATATATAGAGAGAGAGAGAGATTTTTTTTTTTATATGTGAGTGAGGGAGACAAAAGGCAGAACTGCCTGTAGCGAGTGCCTCCCCCAGAGTTAAAAGAGTGACAGGGCCAACATCAAGGGACGGTCGAGCCAAAATGCCTGGACAAACGGAGTTTGAAGCAATTTAATTCATAGGAAGAGAGAAAGACTGATTCTGGGAGATAGTTCCAGAGCTCAGCTGTTGAATAGAAGAAAAACTGAGGGTAACGTTTCACTCTTGGGTTGAAAAGTTGCACAGAGTAAGGGTGGGATTGTGTTGCAAGACGGGTACCACGTACCCTATGTAGAGGACGTGGTATACACTGGGAGAGCTCTGAGGAACACTGATTATTGTAGTAGCGATAGAATAGCGAGAGAGATGCAACATTGTGGCGAAGAGTACAAAGGAGTACAAAGGAAATCAAGCAACAACAGCCTAGTGACCCCTAAAGGCTGCTTGTCTTCCAAAACACTGAGGATCAAGTGTCCAAACAGTGGTTTAGAGTGGGTAAGGGAACATTGGAAAGGTAATTACTGCCCTGGAACTAATTCCGTGGCAGGATTAGGAAGTTAGTAGGGGACAGATGGGTTAGTAGCATAACACAGTTTATAAGTGATCTTTCGTATGTCTGGGAAAAGGAGAGTAACGTCTTAGTAATATATATACGCAATATTCCTTGATGAATCTGAGGGAGGAATATAGTAAAGTTATTCATTTACAAACGCAGTCAGTCACGGGTCTGATGCAAGATATTTGTCTAGGCTAAGTTTAAAAGAATTAACGGTGTTGCAGTCTATAACGTCTCGTCTCGGGGAAGCCCATTCCACAAGTTGACAACTTGATTGAAGAATAAATTCTTAGATTCGTGAGAGTTAAAAAGATGTACCAATAATTTTGCAACCGTTTCCCAGCGTGTAATTAGATTGGTCGATAGTGAAGTACTTACTACAGTTCATATTGTCGATGCCTTTGATGATTTTGAACACTTGCATTAAGTTGCCTCTTAATCTGTATTGGGTTAACGGAAATAGATTTAATTATCTAAGACGCTCTTTGTATGGTTTGTTCTTTATATTAAGTATCATTTTGGTAACTCTACGTTGAATTCGTTCTAGCTTGTCTATATCTTTTTGGTAATAAGGGCACCAGGATTGAACGTAATATTCCAGAATAGGGCGGACTAAGGAATTGTAAAGAGTTAGGATAACTTCTTTAGATTTATGCTCAAATGACCTGCCTATAAAGCCAATTATTTTGTTTGCCTTCTTAACAACTTCTGAACATTGTTGACTCGGTTTTAGGTTACTCGATATTGTTACTCCTAGATCGGTTTCTCTGTCTACACTCCTAAGCTGAGTGCCATTCATTGAATAGTTTGCTTTTTCATTTTGGTATCCGATATGCAGTGCTTTACATTTATCCGCATTGAAACTCATTTGCCAAATTTGGGCCCAACATGACAACTTATCTAGGTTGTGTTGCATATCGTCAATTTGTTCTTTTGAGAGAACACTATTTGCAATTTTGATATCGTCAGCATCGAAGAGAGAGAGTTGGTGAGTGGACGGGAGTTAATGATACGAAAAGCCTTCCTTTTTACTCTGTCTAGGAGTGTGGTGTGAGAGGATCCTCCCCACACATGTTAACAATACACAATACAAGGACGCACTGTACCCTTGTACAGGGCAAGAAGCTGCGCAGGGGTAAATAACCCCTTGAAGCGGTTGAGCACACCCAAATTCTGGGAGGCTGCCTTAGCAAAACTGGTCATATATGGTCCTTCCAAGTGAGAGCAGAAGAAAAGAGACACCAAGAATATTGAGAGAAGATGAAGGATTGAATTGTGTATTGTTGGAAGTATAAAGGATAGCCCACTGGGGGTTCTAGACGGGTAGTAAGGTGGAGAAATTGGGTTTTGGAGGCATTAAAGTCAACTATATATAATAAATATATATAATTGCGTAAATTATATTTTCCCTCCCTATATAATGTTTAAAGTTCACATTTCACAACTTTGTTTACCTGCTCGTCATAGCCCAATAGGTTGGCCATGGGATCCACGAAGAGTTGAGGGGGGGGATCCCCCTCTTAACCCTATCCCCCCACCCACCCCCCTTTAATATACGCGTTTTCTAGAAGACTGGGAAGGTATATCACTATCACTATACCCAGTGATATCATACCTTACTATGATTTACAGTGTAGCCTACTATATTCTGCGAAGAATAATTTACTGCAAAGGAGAGTCGAGATAATATATCGTTCCACGCTTGACTAACTTACTATAACTTACAAGGCGAACACTTGTACAGACTGGGAACACTTGCTCACACTCCCAACATCTGGCTAAACACTTGTGACGGGTTGCAAACAAATGTATGATAAGAAGATTACATAAGGGAGCTTAGTCTATTTTCTATTATATGCTATATACTCAGGCCCAATCCCCACCTTTCCCATTTTGTTTTCCTTTCCTTTTTTTAGTGCGGGGGGGGGGGGGATTCAAGACAGAGCCAGAATAGGGACAACACAACAGAAAACAATGAACACATGAAAACAAAATACAAATTCACACACATCTAGGAGCTTAGTACACTGTACAAATCAAGGCTATGAAAAAGGTAGTTAACATAATTGAGTAGGTAGATATTTATTTACCTTTCTAGTTGGTACGAAATGGGTTTATTACCACCAATATATTATTAATTATCAATAATATTAGGTAGGCCTATTGATCTGTTATATATTATTTAGTATTTCGGAAACTGTATATACCCTTTCCATACCCATAATTTATTTTAGTGTAGAACAAATATTTCGGCCTTGAGAATTCTAGGGGGATGCCGAGTACAAGGCTGACTAATGAGACTTTACATACGCAGTCTCCAACCAAGTCACTTATTTTACAAAGTTAGTTATTATTATGGTTTTGTTTTCTTTTTCTTTTTTTCCTCCCCAGACCTCCATCAACCTTAGAAAAATACCCCCGCCGAATACCGCTTATCCTTCTAAATTTTCTGGCTCGATATCGCTCGCTAGAATAAATAAAAACCTAATGTCACGCAAGGGTTACGTAACATATCAAAGAAATGGGGCGAGAAGTGCGTGTGGAGTTTCATGGAGGGATAAACAGACGAATGAGGAATTACGAGAGCGGTGTGGTGTGGACGTAGGTGTGCTGAAAAGTGTGAAAAGGAACACTTTGAGATGGTTCAGCCATGTGGAATGTATGTGAAGCGACGAGAGAATGACTAAGAGAGTGTACGAGAGTGAGGTGGAGGGACGAAGAGGGAGAGGTAAACCGAGAGAGAGGTGGAAGGATGGAGTTAAGAAGTATATGAGTGAAAGCGGTGCTGGATGGGACTGGGGACAGAGGTGAATTGGGTGATTCGTTCGTGACCTCCCCTTCGGGGATCACAACGTCCGGCAATAGATAGTTAGATTAGCTCGGTTTATCCATTATCTTTTTATTTCAAACTCATAAAGCCACGAAATTTAACAATCCAAGTCAAGGTTTTGACAAAACTTAGTTTGCCACTAAGTTAGGTTAGGTTGGTTAGGTTAGATTATTTAACAGGAGACAGTAGGTGGCAGTCCCTGAATAGGAGACTAAGGGCTCTGTCACACTATGCCGATTTAAGTGCCGACGCTCCACGACTTAAGGAGTGGCGATACAAGGGGGAGACTACTACCTAGTATCGTGGGTGATAGAGGGGCGGGACGCCCACGGCGGGCAGTATGGATGGGCATGCCGCCTAACGGCAACTGGAAGGGGTCGAGAGGCAACCATGCAAGACCTAAGGAAGATAAATGACGCCGCTGGGGCGGCGTCATGCGCCGTAGCACGCAAACTGGTTGGCGACAATGCTCCTGACGAGCAGCGCCTATAGGAGGTAGGGCGGCGCCGATAGATACTACGGCGGCGATGGACGACCACCCTGTCACACTTGATCCCGACCGAGGCAAACCGGTCCGTCGGAGGCGACGTGTGTGTGTGTGTGTTGGGGGGGGGGGGGGGGGGGGAGTTAAGCTTGAGATCTAGGGAGGAAACTAAACACATAATAACAAAGATCCATAAATGAGCAAACAAATGCGCCCATCTCCCCTTAATTAAGTGTTATTTTTGTTTTGTAGTAATTGGAAAAACAAGGCCATCTATAGTTAACCCTTTCAGTGCCGGTGACGTCTTTCTCGTTATAGTCTGGCAACTATTAGGTTATTGTATTACCGGTATGCTTACAAAGGGCCTGTGGCAATCACAAGACCTCCATTCCTCTCATTTATCTCTCTTAACCCTCTCCGACATATGACGCAACTTTGAGCCTATTAGGGATACTTTAAAACCTTTGTTACCATCAGGGGTATTTAGAAACCTTTAGTTTAGTTATTTCAACCTCTGCAGTTGTCTTTGAGTTAGCTGTGGGCAGAACACTAATTTTGGAGAGGTAATTATAAGAGTGAGAGAACTCTATTTCTTATTGATAATCTGGCAACCTCTGCATCATATGAGTCTGAAAGGGTTAACTCCCACAGACCGTTCTTAAGCTGCATAAAATCGTCTAAGTATAGCAGAGCTAAGGCAAAACAGACGCCACCGCTATTGAAAGGGTTTATAGATAGGCACTGTTGATGGGATCGGATTAAGGGGACAGTGGTGATTTTTGGGTCTATTTATTTTTATATTAATTATTTTTTAGTTTCCTCGCTAGACCTCCATCAAGGTTAAAACAAAAACACCCCCAAAACCATTTATCAGCGATGTCCCGTGCGACATTGCCAGGTCGCGGACTCACGGTATGCCCTCCCCCTATGACGGCGCCTGGGCATTACCGGGTCGCTGCCTGAAGGTGACCTACCTTATAAGCGGCATCTGACGCAGACAGGCTGGCGCCCTTGTAACGTATGACGCATACTGGACGAACGCCCGACGACGCCACCCTAAAGTCCCCGTCCCGTCAATTTACTAGCTGCCGACTCAACTCATGAGAGTTATGCATGTCGAACTTTTCCTGAGGCCCCTGATGACCTCTCCCGACGGCTCTCTTGAGTAGGCATCCACCCACGTCGCGCGGCGATGTAGGCAAAGACCTGCTCCCGACCCTAAAGTCGTGGAGCGTCGGCACTTAAATCGGCATAGTGTGACAGAGCCTTAAGTTAGATTAGGTTGATAAGGTTAGGTTACTCAGTGGGAGTCTGGGTTTGGCAGTCCCCAGTAAAAAGACTAGGTTAGGTTAGGTTGGTTAAGTTACTGTAGGTTAGCGGAGGTCGATATTATGTTAGACTTGTTCGCCTAGGGTTTTCTTTATGTTGAAAAACTGAAAATCCGAGCAAATTTTTGCCCAAACCTTGCTCAGATTAGGCTATCAGATTTTCCCATGTTTTAAGTTAAACAAATATTGTTATTATAATAGCACGTTATGTAACCCCACATTGTCCCTGTTCTTCACAGCCCTTCCCATTATGGGGGTACGTTTCATAAAAAAAAAAATATTAAGTAACACCCCTTTCTTAACATTAATCATCAACTACAAACCCCAATGCACTTGAATACACTAATGCAAGCATATGGTCCTCCCGGGATTCGAACTCGGGACACCACACCCAGAACATAAGCATCTAACCCATTACATATCCAGAAAATAAGCATCTAAACCATTACACACCCAGAACATAAGCATCTAAACCATTACACACCCAGAACATAAACATTTAAATAATTACACACCCAGAACATAAGCATCTAAACCATTACACACCCAGAACATATGCATCTAAACCATTACACACCCAGAACATAAGCATCTAAACCATTACACACCCAGAACATTAGCATCTATACCATTACATACCCAGAACATAAGCATCTAAACCATTACACACCCAGAACATAAGCATCTAAACCATTACACACCCAGAACATAAGCATCTAAACCATTACACACCCAAAACATAAGCATCTAAATCATTACACACCCAGAACATAAGCATCTAAACCATTACACACCCAGAACATAAGCATATAAACCATTACACACCCAGAACATAAGCATCCCATTACACACCCAGAACATAAGCATCTAAACCACTACACACCCAGAACATAAGCATCTAAACCATTACACACCCAGAACATAAGCATCTAAACCATTACACACCCAGAACATAAACATTTAAATCATTACACACCCAGAACATAAGCATCTAAACAATTACACACCCAGAACATAAGCATCTAAACCATTACACACCCAGAACATAAGCATCTAAACCATTACACACCCAGAACATAAGCATCTAAACCATTACACACCCAGAACATAAACATCTAAACCATTACACACCCAGAACATAAGCATCCCATTACACACCCAGAACATAAGCATCTAAACCACTACACACCCAGAACATAAGCATCTAAACCATTACACACCCAGAACATAAGCATCTATACCATTACACCACCAACATCAATAACGTACTTGGCAGAGAGAGGCAGGAGGAGGCAGGGTACGGCAGAGAGCAGGGTAAGGGCAGGCCAGGACCATATAGCCCAGGCCAGAGCAGAGGCAGCCAGAGACGACAGGGTGTAGGACGCCATGGCTATCAACAGGGGCAGTACGCGACTGTCTCGACCACAGTATTCCAAAACTACGAGAAAGAAATGTTTATATTCCCTTCTTTAAGATCTAAGCCGCATTGCTTTCATATTTTCTGGCTATTCCATCTAGGCCTATATACTCAGGCCCAATCCCCACTGTTCCATTTTTATTTTTTTATTTTTATTTTTGTTATAGATATTATTCAGACTAGGAGGGGTATATAGAAGTCAGATGATTAAATGAGCTAGTCCTTACCATATAATTCCTACGGACCCTACGTAATGCTCGGTTCACACATGCAAGAATTAACGTCCCGTCCGTCCCCGACCCCTTAATTCGCCGTGCCTAGGCGGCGTCCTTTTTGTGCAGGCATAAAATGCTCCGTGTGGGTCGGGGCAACTGACAGAAAACGTGTTATGTCGGGACACCCACGGGACACACACGGGAGCAGTCGTCGTGTAGACGCAGCCTGGCGGCGTCAAGACGCCGACTAACGGGATGAGAACGGCGGCAAAAAACAGTTGGAACGGCCATCGGGGCGACATGGGGCTTCCAGATTGATGCCGTCCTGCCTATTGTCTTGGTCGGGGACGGACGGGACGTTAATTCGTGCATGTGTGAACCGAGCTTAAAGCAAGTATTACACTATGCCGAATGAAGTGCCGACGCTCCACGACTTAAGGAGTGGCGATAGAAGGGGGAGACTACTGCAGAGTAACGTTGGTGATCGAGGGACGTCCCGGGACGCCCACGGCGGGCACTATGGACGGGCACGCCGCCTAACGGCAACTGGATGGGGTCAAGCGGCAACCATGCAAGACCTACGGGAGATAAATTACGGCGCCGGGGCGGCGTCATGCACTGTAGCACGCAAACTGGTTGGCGACAATGCTTCTGACGAGCAGCGCCTATAGGAGGTAGGGCGGCGATGGACAGCCACCCTGTCACACTTGACCACGACCAAGGTAAACCGGTCCGTCGGAGGCGACGTTTGTGTGTGTGTTGGTGGTGGGGGGGGGGGGGGGAAGGGTTATTAAGCTTGAGATCTAGGGAGGAAACTAAAAACATAATAACAAGATCTATAAATGAGCAAATATATACACCCATCTCCCCTTAATTAAGTGGTTCTTTGAGTAATTGGTAAAACAAGGTCATCTATAGTTAACCCTTTCAGTACCGGTGACGTCTTTTTTGTTATAGTCTGGCAACTATTAGGTTATTGTATTATACTTAGAAAGGGCCTGTAGCAATCACAAAACCTCCATTCCTCTCATTTATCTCTCTTAACTCCTACAGACCGTTCTTAAGCTGCATAAAATCGTCGCTAAGTATAGCAGAGCTAAGGCAAAACAGCCGTCACCGCTATTGAAAGGGTTTATAGATAGTCACTCGTTGATGGTATCGGATTAAGGGGACCGTGGTGATTTTTGGGGGTCTATTTATTTTTATATTAATTTATGTTTTAGTTTCCTCGCTAGACCTCCATCAAGCTTTAAAAAAAAAACAAGACCCTCTATCAACGATGTCCCGTGCAACGTTGCCAGGTCGCGGACTTACGGTAAGCCCTCCCTCTATGACGCCGCCTGGGCATTACCGGGTCGCTGTCTGATGGCGACCTACCTTATAGCGGCATCTGACGCAGACAGGTCGACGCCCTTGTACCGTCTGACGCCTACTGGACGCCACCCGACGCCGCCCGCCTACCATCCCCGTCCCGTCCATTTACTAGTGCCAACTCAGCTCATGAGAGTTGTTCGTGTCGAACTTTTCCTGAGGCCCCTGACGACCGCTCCCGACGTCTCTCTTGAGTTGGTACCCACCCACGTCACGTCACGCGGCGATGTAGGCAAAGACCTCGTTACGACCCTTAAGTCCTGGAGCGTCGGCACTTAATTCGGCATAGTGTGACACTTGCTTAAGCAGTTTAAAATCGTTTTATGCTAGCCAGAATAAGATATAAAAATGCCTCATGATCCTTACGGGGTTAATTGGTCTGTGTTTGCAATTTTTAAGCAATATTCGCCTTACTTTGCCCCCTAGACCACCATCAAGCTATAAAGCAAGGCTTCGCTCCACTCCCGGCCGATTGCCAGTTACTACCAAATTTCAGGGTTGTGATAAATCGCTCGGAAAAATAACACCGGAATTGGGTGAAGTGTCTGAAAATTGGCAAACAAATGGGGCGAAATTGAGTGGATTCAAATTTAGAATAGGATGAAAAGGACGTCACCGGTACTAAGTGGGTTACCGTACAATCGTAGATGGATACAGGTGGTACACATTTTCTTGAACAATTCTGATATACTGATGGAATATTTTGAAACATTGCCTTTAAGGGGTACTACTTGGTTTTTGGGCTATATATGTCTAGGCCTATATATATATATATTATTATTTTTTATTTTTTATTTTTTTTTATTTAGTTTCCTCGCTAAAACTCCATCGAAATACACCCCCTAGACCCCCTTCATGATAAATTTGTAATTTTTTGGTAGAAAAATTTCCCTGCCGAATGCCGGTTTCTCTTAAAATTACAGGCTCGCTATCGCTCGCCAGGAAAACATCGACACCTAAATGGCACGAAAAGGCTTAATATTGACAAAGAAATGAGCCGAAAGGTCTTAAAATCGACAAACTAATGGAAGGAACGTCTTAAAATCTAAAACCTAATATGCTAAACACGAGGGAGAAGGAGGTCCAGAAAAAGCGAGTAGTACCCCCTTAAGCACCTACCCGAGTCATTGTCTTCCCTCATTCACTGTTTTGAATTTATCATATCGGAGTGTACAGTCGCTCTAATAAGTGATGTCTCGGCACTAAGTATGTTTTGATCAATGATTGGTATCAGCAATATCTAAGTTTCATTTTTTCGTATCGAGTGAAATATACAAAAACATTCCTACACTTACCCACCCTATGCAACATCTGACATACATTAATACAGCACAGAGCAATCCAAATGTAATGACAGCTGGGACATGACTTATTAGCACCACCGTACCAGTTACTTGTGCAGGTGGCTGTACGGTTACGCTAATAAGTCATGTCCCAGCTGTCATTACGTTTGGCTTTCTCTGTGCTGTATTTATGTCTGTCAGATCTTGAATAGAGTGGGCAAGTGTAGGAACATGTTTGTACATTTCACTCAATATGAAAAAAATTAAGCTTAGTTATTGCTGATACCAATTATTGATCAAAACATACTTGGTGCCAAGGCATCACTAATTAGCGCGACTGTACCTTCCATAGGACTATACTGTAGCACACGCATATCATATTTATGTACTGGAATAAAGGCCATACATTTGATTAAGGCGGTGTTACACGAGCGATTTTTCCGTCAATTTTCCTTGAGCAAGTTTGTTCTCGCTATATTTAGGCACTTTTTTGCACTGGTATCGGTAACTAGACGGAAAGTAGAGTATGTAAGGCGGCTGGATTCTGATAAAGTGTAATATTTGAAGCTGCCAGACCATAATTGCATGCAAAAATTGTTCGAAAAAGGCCTCGTGTGACTCCAGCTTTACACAAGGTATCGATGTTAAGAAGAAAACCGTGGATGTATAACTTGGAGAGTTTTATAAATCTGTACTATAATTATATTCATATGTTATTTTTTAGTATCATAGTCAATATTGTTACTTATACAGAAAACAAAATATTAGCCTAAGTGGGTAACTTTTATAATAAAATATTTGCATTATTAAGTCGTTATACAAACATACATCTACACTGTTAAGGGGGGGTAACCGGCTTGTTTTAACTTTCTCTCCTTTTCTCTCTTTCCCTGGCTTTTATCCATTCCGCCCGATTCAGCCAACTGTTTTAAGACGTTTATCCCTATCCAGGTGTCAATTTCTTCCAGGCGAGCGATAGCGAGCCAGCATTGTATGGAGAAATCTGGCTTCGCCGGAGACTTTTTTTCTATCGAAAAATTTACAAATTTAGCTTGCTGAAAACAAAAATATATATACCGCTCGCCAGGATAATATTGACACCTGGATGGGGGTATACGTCTTAAAATAGTAGGCTGAATGGGGCTGAATGGGGCCGAATGGATACAAGCCAAAGAGAGAAGGAGAGAAAGAGAAAAAGAGCGAGGTGGCCTCCCTTAACCTTTTAGCAATGAATTTCACCAAAATGGTGGGGTTTTATCGAAGAGTGAATAAATAATAATAATTAAATATTATCACTGTATTCCTCAGTGGTTCAGGATACCAGCATTCCAACCGGTAAATCTTTATTCTACACCCTTCAAAGAAAAGGATGCCACAATAAAACTATGTGCAAACAATTTGTTTGCGCCTAACATTCATTCCTCTGAATAAAAGTATATTTCATAGATAAATACGTGAAGTGAATTTAGCTACGTGTTATTCTTTGGTGATGGGCTGGTCTATCAGAGTGAGAACTGAGCGATCTCTGCCATACCCATAGCTTACTCTGACTGTTCCTTTTACTTATATATTTTCTAGATCTCAAGTGACGGCGTCTCTTCCGTGGATTCCGTGGATCTTCCCAATCTACCAAGATTGGAAGCCAAAGCGTCACATTTTTCCTTTGCCCCTCAACTTTCTCTTCATAATTGCTGAGGGGCACAGGGCCCTGGGTGGGGCTTTGGTTTCCCGGGCGTTTCCGCACCCTCCTCAGCTCCCCGCCATGGAGTGGCTTCGGTCACCCAGGCTTTATTGTGGTCGGCAGGGAGGGTTCTGTGGGGGTGCTCGGTTATGGCCTTGGCCTTGCTCGGAGCCTTGGGGCTGTTCGGCCAGGCAGCTTGGGGAAGAACAACAACAACGTGTTATTCTCCTTTTATTTATTAATGAGCAGCTTCGTGAGGACCTGTCGGTATGTTACTGTTGTTATTCTTTTATAATACACCACAGACCTCCAGTCCCCATATTGCGTATCATAGATCTATTTAAGGGGTAATGCTCGGTTTTTTGTCTATATATTTATTTATGAATTGATTTTTGAGTTTCCTCGCTAGAACTCCATCAAGCTTAGAAAAATTTTCAAGATAAATTTGTACATTTTCCGGTAGAAACATGTTCCTTCTAAAATTACAGGCTCGCTATCACTCGCCAGGAAAAAATCGAAACCTAAAGGGTATGAGAGGTCTTAATATTGATAAAAACTAACTAACGTTCCGAACGTCTAAAATCCCTCAAAACTAATATGCTAAACATGAGGGAGAAGGGGGTCCAGACAAAGCGAGTACTACCCCCTTAACTCCATGACCCCCTCCCCTCGCCCCGCTCACCATGAAAAAAGGGGGTGTGGGTAACAGTGGGGTGAGAGGACCTCCTACACTTGAAATAATCGTATCGTGTTAGCAAGAGTAATATTTGAATGACGTCAACGTAGGAAATTGGTTAAGTGAGATAAATTCCTAGAGGTTATAACATAGATGAAAACAATATGTTCATCCTAGCCAGACTTAGATCGCCGACCTAGCAGTGGAATAGCTAAAACACCCGTCACACTATGCCGAATTAAGTGCCAACACTCCACGACTTTAGGAGTAGCGATACAAGGGGGAGACCACTGCCGAGTAACGTGGGTGATCACGGGACGGGACGCCCATGTCCCCATACGAAGGGGACAGTGGTGATTTTGGGGGGGGTCTATAAATTTATAAATTAATTTATTTTTCAGTTTCCTAGCTAGACCTTCATCAAGCTTAACAAAAAATACAAGACCCTTTATCAACGATGTCCCGTGCGACATTGCCAGGTCGCGGACTCACGGTATGCCCTCCCCCTATGACCCCGCCTGGGCGTTACCTGGTCTCTTTCTGACGGCGACCTACCTTATAGCGGCATCTGACGCAGACAAGTCAACGCCCTTGTACCGTCTGACGCCTACTGGACACCGCCCGACGTCTCTCTTGAGTTGGCGCCCACCCACGTCGCGCAGCGATGTAGGCAAAGACCTCGTTACGACTCTTAAGTCCTGGAGCGTCGGCACTTAATTTGGCATAGTGTGACACCTGCTTTAGGTCTTGCATGGTCGCCGCTCGACCCCGTCCAGTCCCCGTCAGGCGGCGTGCCCGTCCATACTGCCCACCGTGGGCGTCCCATCCCTCGATCACCCACGTTACTCGCCAGTGGTCTTCCCCTTCTATCGCCACTCCTTAAGTCGTGGAGCGTCAGCACTTAATTCGGCATAGTGTGACACTTGCTTAAGCTGGATACAATGATCAAATGCCCTTACCGAGAACGAAGGGCAGATGAGTGACGGTGTGATGTGAGGACCCAGTCAGGAACCTCAGGATGATGAACCCGTAGAAGTTGGTGACGAAGACCGACGCCACACCCGATGCCCCGTACACCACAATGGAACCCACCACGCCCACACGACGCCCGTACCTGCATAGTAAATTACAGGAGTGGAAGTGAGATGGAATGGGAGGAAGAAAGCATTTTAGTGAGGCATTGGTTGGAAAGGTTGGTCTGAGCTGTGGCTTTCGAACGATAATGTAACTGATTATATGATTTCTTCGTCTTGCAGCATTGTGAATATTTGTTTTGCGTTAGTGTAATCCGGGAGTTTGGAAATGGCGATTGTCGTCGGTGGTGGGTGTGTAAAATATGTATATTTGCACAGCTCACCGAAATGCCAAAAAAATACCCTCATTGTTCCCTGATTAAATAGCATTGTATGAATATTCCCATATTCAAAAATATGCTACAGGGGGGCAATGCCTAGTGAGTTAATTGCTCAATAGGTGGCGTTCTGAGAGTGAGGGTCCGAGTGTGGAGAGTGAGACTGTGAAGCGCAGAGGCGAGGCGGCTTCAGAGATGGGATTGCTTCGAGCCGTGAATCTTCGCATGTCTCACTCCCTAGACTGGAGCAAGACCTCACGGGCCTCACCGTGTTCAGCGGTAGAGTGTAAAGGCTATCAGCTTATGCCCGAGAGGGAGTAGTTGGAATATAGAAAAAAAAAAAAAACGTAATATCTTGCATAAAGCTACCTAAATGCTTAGGGATTCTCAAGAATGACGGACACCATTGGGAGTATGAATTGTTTGAGTTCATTGACTATGTTATGCATATACCTTTAACTGTCTTCATAGCGTAATGCTTAGTGTGCAGAGTTTCGGTGTATCCTAAGTATCCTAAGTTCGAGTCCTGGGAGTACCACATGTATTCATTACTTTCATTGATTTCATTAGTTAAGTTTAAATTAATTATGGGTTGGTGAAAACACATATAAATATACCGTAGTGTAAGCTGTAATCATGTGTGTCATTATTGTTACATATGTTAATACGCAATCAGCTGTGAAAGGTTTATATCCAATATTTATATATCAAGAGAGAGTGAGGGGGGGAGGGGGCGAGTCAACTAGATTAGCTGTGAGGAGTGACACTAATCAAAAGTTAGAGGAAAGTTAAAACGCTGAATGTGGCATTGTGATAAACTTGAGGAAGGAAGGAAAAAAATAACAGATAGTCTGATATGAAACTTAAAAGATAAATTAAGCACATATCTTAAATAATTGAATAGACCATTAAGCCTTTCAGTACAACGATGTCCATAATATTATGATTATCATAGCTAAAACAAATTTATCTTAGACGTTGCCTGTAGGAGTCATTACGATAAAATTTATTGTATTTAAGTTTTTCATCACATTATTAAAGATCATTCCTAACCAGAAACTATAGTGTTAGTCATACTGAATTGAACTTGACTCCTTTTTACTTAAGATTCATAGATTTATACGGTAGGCTATGAAGATGTTCTAAAAAGAAAAAAATATGGAAGTTATAATATTTTGATTTACATTCGATCCTGTGATGCACTGCTATGTATGACATGGTGAACCACAGTTATAGTGATATTATTCATAATGGCAATCTAAGAACTATTTGTTCATAATTTCCCATAACTTCATAGAAATATCTAATACATCACTGAAATGAGAACCCTAATACAGGTTTAGATATATTGTTACTTTTGATCATTCCTTTGTGCGAATATATTGCCTATGCAAAGCAAAACTCTTATGTATAATGTAGATCAAATCAACTGCAGCAAAAAATGTTGATGCATTAAGGGGGGTGACCTGTTTTTGTTTTGTCCTTTTCTATCTTTCTCTGGCTTGTATCTATTTGGCCCCATTTAGCCTTGTATCCCCATCCAGGCGTAATTTTTTTAGTGGTGAGTGGTAGGGAGCCAGCATATTTAAAAAAAAAAATTGACAGCAGGCTAAATTTGTACATTTTTCGATAGAAAAATTTCTCCGGCGAAGCCGGATTTATTCATATAATGCTGGCTCGCTATCGCTCGCCAGGAAGAAATCGACACCTAAATGGGGATAAACGTCTTAAAATAGTAGGCTGAATGGGGCCGAATGGATACAAGCCAGAGAAAGAGAGAAAAGGAGAGATATAAAAAAAACAGGTCACCCCCCTTAATGGGAGATGGGTCGTAAATATTTGTTCATCTGTGTATAATTTCGTTAATAATTTCCTCCCTAGACCTCCATCAACACCGTTGATTCTTTTAAGGGGGTACACCGGATTTGTTTCATCTTTCTCTCCTTTTCTCTCTTTCCCTGGCTTGTATCCATTCGGCCCTATTCAGCCAACTGTTTTAAGACGTTTATCCCCATCCAGGTGTCGATTTCTTCCTGGCGAGCGAAAGCGGGCCAGCATTGTATGGAGGAATCCGGCTTCGCCGGAGACATTTCTCTATCGAAAAATGTACAAATTTAGCTTGTTGTAAAAAATATATATATATATATTTTGGCTCGCTACCGCTCGCCAGGAAAATATTAACACCTGAATCGGGGTAAACGTCTTAAAACAGTAGGCTGAATTAGGCAGAATGGATACTAGCCAGAGAAAGAGAGAAAAGGAGAGAAAGATAAAACAAATCCGGTGTCCCCCCTTAAACTCCCTCTAGACAAACACCTTGCCTTAAATCCACGACTGACTGCATTTATAAATGAATACATTTTTTTTTATTTGTTATTGTTTCCTCTATTATATTACTAACAACTGTCCCCTACTAACATCTCCTAATCCTGCCACGGACAGTTGTCCCAAGGCAGTCTTCCCTTTCCATTTGTGCCTTACCCACTCTAAAATACTGTTTGGACACTTGAACATCAGTGTTTTTGGAGGGCAAGCAGCCTTGAGGGGTCGCTGGATCTGTTCTTGTTTGATTTCCTTTGTACTCCTGTGTAATTATTTGTACAATTATTCATATTTTGGTATCATTAATAATATATGAATAATTATTGGCAGCTCAATCCATATGGCAACACTAATAGTAACGGGATGAAGGTATCTTTGTAATATACCGCATCACCAAGGTATCAAAAGATTCAATATTGATTTTAACTTTTACAGCGAGTTATTCAATAGCTTGACTTTATTTTTAACATTCTATGAAGAAATTCAATGGTTGCTTCTTCAAGCCGCCCATCAATTATTGATTGTACAATAATAATATTAATAATAATAATAATAATAATAATAATAATAATAACACATACAATAATAAAACTCTACAATAATAATGAAGCACTTACATATCCGACACAACGCCCCAGAGCCACGATCCGATTGTGTTGCCAACCCAGAATATTGTGACCACCAGATAGGGTCTCCAGGCTTCTCCACACACCCAGTCACGCTGTACGGAGGAAGGGAACAATATAATGCACTGTCATATTGGTCTAAAATTCATAATACAACACTAAATTACCATCATCAAAAAGTGTATTCAATATTTTAATGTATATGCTATATTTTGGCTTTTTCTGAACTAATTAAAAAAAAGAAAAAAAAATTGCATTTTGCACTTTTCTCTGCGTTTCACTGCAAAGAGCTGTCAAAGGCATTTACTGTAGAGCCCTTTGGAGTTACTCTACATAACTATCAGAATCCATTTTTCTCCACATTTAGGTATTGTCTGCAAATTAACTAATCATACTAGTTATACCTAAACCAAAGTCATTTGTGTATAATTATCACAACAGCAGAGGGCCCAATTCCGATCCCTGTGGGACACCACTTTGAACTGCACCCCAGTCTGACTTACTGTCATTTATGCTGATTCTTTGTTTCCTACCAATTAGCCATGAACTTATCCACTTTAATTACGACCCGCCCATTTCATGAGCTTCTACTTTTTTAATCAGTCTCTCATGAGGAACTCTGCTGGAAGTTTTAGATGTGCAAATGGATGGGTTTGTCAGTTTTGTAAAATACTTTAATATTGGTCAACATCTTATTAACCCCTTCAGTATGACATATCACGTTATGTATTCTATCGTGGCAATAATTTGAATAATTAAATTGTTAACTCAGTTCAGGAAGGTGTCGTATTACATAGATGGTTAATAGAATTTTTGTTTACCCCTTCGATCCCTAAAGATCCTGTTTAAGCTGCATGCAAGCACCTAATGATTACTGATATATGATGTGTAATAGCAACCTTGGTACAATTACCTGCACAATTAAGTGGTAGGGTACACAATTATATTACCTGTATAGACTTGAAGCAGCAAACATTGACTTAGGGAAAACAATTACTCGGGATATGTGGATAAAGGGAACGTTTCAAACAATTACTTCAGCTAGTCAGAATTTGTTGATAAAATGCATACCACTTACCGCTGTAGCGAGTGTACATAAAGGGTTAAGGTGGTGTCACGCTTGAGGTTGTATCTGATACTGGGTTTGTCCAGAGTCACTCTATCAGATTCAAAATATACCAAAGAAAAAGGCAAACATTCGACTAATGATACTTCCATTTTGACGTTATTTTAAAGTGTGTAGCTTAAGATCAGGATCATATATCATGAGACTTAAATAGATTACCCAATTACACACAAAAATAATGATAATACAAATAATTTCGGATACCAAAATCTGAAACAGATTTTCGGATTCAGGTACCCGTTTGGCGCCACCTTTAAACAGACGCACATCAAATAATTGAAGGGGATATCCACCACAGTTGGGTTCTTCTTACCTCAGATGTACCAGTATGTGTTATAATGTTAGCCAGAATACGTTTAATCCTGAGAACATGGGAATCCCTATTTTTACCCCATCAGTACCGGAACACTATTTATGTATTTATTTTGGCTAGCTTTAAACGATTTTTTTCAACTTTGGAATTATCTCGACAATCTAAAGGAAGTAGAAATATCAAATATCCCTTTTAACTAGCATAGAACCTTCCAAAATTGCATAAACTTATATAAATATAGCTTAAACATAATGAGAAAGGCGTCAGATTTACCCGATATATAGCAGCTCAACTATCTGTGAAAGTAGAAACATTAATAGGTTATTCAGAAGTTCAATAAAATTATCTAATGAGAGCCTAATTAATCATTGGATGCGGGAGACCTTACGGAACGGAACGCGCAAGGCAATTAATAGCAATTTACAGGATTTTAAAGCCTGTGGAGACGTGTCTGACTGAGCGGGAGCGCGGCAGGCCCCCGTTAGCTCTCCAGCCAGGCGGCCATGACACTGAGGAGGTATGAGCTATATCCCGCTAGACTCTGCAGCACTGCCAAAGGCAAATGTAGCTTGACATTATTAGCAAATGTCTATGGTAGCGCTGCTAATTAACCACCCGCGCTACGAACCTCGTTCTGGTGTCATTTTGAAGCTATTTTCTTCTAGTTTTTGGCTGAATACATATGATTTCATGCAGACAGTTGCTCAACCATTCAGGAGTGCCTGAATGATTCCTAATATAACGGAAATATGCCTGCAGTGTAAGTGTTAACACCTAAATATCGGGTCCCGCCTCAAGTCTGTTAGAGAACCAAGGCCTAAAGAGCGGGTCCCGCCTTAAGTCGTATGCGATTTTGAGCACATTATCGGCTCTGAGAGAGAGTCCACGCGGTGGGAGGAACGCAAGCGGCCTCTGACCATTCAGCGTGGACCTAGTCCCGCCCCTGACACCACCACCACATGTCTACACCTCCCTGGTCCCGCGATACAGGGAAAAATCTGAGGAAATTACTGTATTTTAGGGTTTTTCCCTTCGCATTGCAACATCATTGCAAGAGAACCTGTGGTCGTACAAGGATGGTTCAGGTGTCATTGGAAAGCTCAATTATCGCCCTTTCACGGATACATAATTGTATTACGCTCTGGCTCTTCTTTATACATGAAAAAGAGCATGGAATGAAGCTCGTTTAGGGTAAATCTGTCCGCTTGGCAGGTAGTAGTGTTACAAAACTACCCGATAGTGGAGGGTTAAGGAAGAAAAGAACATAATCAAATTACGCATTTCACCTCCGAAGTAAAAGTGGAGAAGAAGACATCGTAATCGTAGGTCCAGCCACTCTGACACTCTGCTTTGGGTGTAGGTAGCTGGGTCAAGGAGGTCAGGTTGGCGGGGTCAGGCCAGGTCAGCAAGGGGTCAAGCCAGTTCGTGTTGAGGTCATGTTCATGGCAGCTGTACGGTTTCCGAGCCTCTTCGTTCTGTGTCATGTAGGGTCAGTGATTAGAATAACACTATCTATAGTATCACCACTCTAAACAGGCAGTTTTGGGTGCAGTCAGCTACCCCTACAATATGGTGCCAGCTCTTTATCTCCCTCTCTTATCTCCCTCCCTCCCTCCCACCAAAGGTCAATTGACCTTGCCTCCCACCACCTCCCCTGTGTATGAGTGAGGATGGGAACGCACTCATCAGCGTACTACTGTGTAGCAAACGTGAATGCATAGATAATTAGTATTGTTATAATAAATTATATTAATATTTACATAGCTCTCTCTCTCTCTCTATTTCTCTCTCATATTGGTTAATGTTACATGTCATCTCTTTTGCCTGACTATGCAGGTGTGTGGTGCGATTTGGAGAGGCTTCCATTGTGGATGGTGGCAAAGTTAGGAATGAACTGAAGTGACGAAAGGATTTAGTTTACACATGACTACTAATTTCGTGAGCCTGGGAGCGCACCATGACGTGATGTTTGTTTTGTTTATCAGGTGTGAGTGTGAGTGAGTGCTTTGCCTGCCCTGATTTGACAACGTCGCAGTAGTGTAGTGTCTGTTGTATTTACTAACAAGCTCTCTATCTTTCCCCTAACTCTACCAACTTTCCCAAATTCTTTGACTGTCTAAACTCTACAGTGGAACACATTCTATCCATTTCTCCTTTCTCAGAAATCTCCATCTTAGGAGATTTCAACGTTCACCGCCGCCAATGGCTCTTCTCTTCCTCTCACACTACTGACCCATCTAGTGAACAAGCCTACGTCTTTTCTATCCTAAATGACCTAGAGCAGTTAGTTCAGTAACCCTCCCGTATCCCGGATCGCATCGGATATCGGCCCAACATTCTTGAATTGTTTCTAACTTTTAACCCTTCTTCTTATACTGTCGATCTTTTCTCTCCTTTGGGCTCCTCTGACCATAAACTTATCTCTGTCACCTGTCCTATCTCTCCAGTACGGCCACCCGATCCTCCTTGCTGGCGGCGCTTGTAACACTTTGGCGCTGCCGACTGGGAGGCTCTCCGGCAGTACTTCTTTGATTTCCCATGGAATTATTTCTGCTTCCGTGGCCGAGGACCCTCGGAGAGTGCTAAACGCATTACCGAGGTAATCCTATCGGGCATGGAAGCATACATTCCATTCTCTTTCTCTCAGACTAATGCTAAAAAAAATTGGTTTACTCACGCCTGTTCTACTGCTGTCCGCAATAAGGAGGAAGCATTCAAACAGTACCGACGCCTTTAAACTCAAGACTCTCATTCTTCCTATGTTTCTGCCCGGAATCAAGCCAAATCTGTTCTTCGACTTGCCAAACACTCTTTCATCAATAATAAATGCACTGAACTATCCAACTCTAGCTCTTCCCAAGCTTTCTGGCATCTAGCCAAAAACCTCTCCAACAATTTCTCTTCCTCGTCTTTCCTTCCCCTTTCCCACTCTGATGGCACAACCATCACTTCTTCCTCTGACAAAGCTAAACTCTTCGCTCAAACTTTTGCTAGAAACTCCACCTTGGATGATTCCGGTGCTATTCCTCCCTCTCCACCCTCCTCTCTCTTACTTATGCCTAATATCCTAATCTCTTCTAAAGATGTACTTTCTACTTTCTCTGGGCTTAATACTAATAAGGCGTACGGTCCGGACGGTGTTCCTCCTGTTGTTCTCAAAAACTGTGCTTCCGTGCTGACTCCCTGCCTAGGCAAACTCTTTTGTCTCTGTCTATCCACTAACGTCTTCCCTTCATGTTGGAAGTTTGCTCACATTCAACCTGTCCCAAAGAAGGGTGACCACTCTCAATCCTCCAACTATCGTCCAATTGCTCTCATCTCTTGTCTTTCTAAAAAATTTGAAACTATTCTTGCTTCCAAATTTCTTAAGCAATTCTCTTCTCATAATCTGCTCTCAGATCGCCAGTATGGCTTCCTTAAGGGTCGCTCTACTGGTGACCTTCTTTCATATCTTACTAACTCTTGATCATCCTCCTTTCGGGACTTCGGTGAGACTTTTTCTATTTCACTAGACATATCGAAAGCCTTCGATAGAGTCTGGCACAAATCTTTAATTTCTAAACAACCCTCCTTCGGTTTCTATCCCTCCATCTGTACCTTTGTCTCTAATTTCCTTTCCGGCCGTTCCATAGCCGCGGTTGTGGACGGCCATTGTTCACTTCCTCACCCTATAAACTCTGGTGTTCCTCAGGGCTCTGTCCTATCTCCTATTCTCCTTCTAATTTTTATAAATGATCTCCTCGACTGTACTTCAATTCCCATCCATTCATACGCAGACGACTCAACCTTACACTACTCCATTAGCTTTTTAGAATGCCCCAGCCAGCAATCCCTCAACGACAAACGTAATGAAGCCATAGAACTCTTAAATTCTGATCTAAATACTATCTCCAATTGGGGCAGAGAAAACCTTGTTACCTTTAATGCTACCAAAACCCAATTTCTCCATCTATCTACCCGTATGGAACTCCCAGCGGACTATCCCTTATTCTTCAACAATACAAAAATCAATCCTTCATCTTCTCTCAATATTCTTGGTGTCTCTTTTTCTTCTGCTCTCAGTTGGAAGGACCATATTACCAGTCTTGCTAAGGCAGCCTCCCAGAAGCTGGGTGTGCTCAACCACCTTAGGGGGTTCTTTTCCCCTGCACAGCTTCTTGCTCTGTACAGGGGCATAGTGCGTCCTTGTATTGAGTATTGTTCAAATGTGTGAGGAGGTTCCTCTCACACCGCTCTCCTAGACAAAGTTGAAAGGAAGGCCTTTCGTATCATTAACTCCCGTCCACTCACCAACTCTCTGCAATCTCTCTCTCTCCGCCGCAATGTTGCATCTCTCTCGCTATTCTATCGCTACTATAATAATCAGTGTTCCTCAGAGCTTTCCCAGTGTATACCACCTCCTTTACGTAGGGCACGTGGTACCCGTCTTGCAACTCAATCCCACCCCTACTCTGTGCAACTCTCCAACCCAAGAGTGAAACGTTACTCTCAAACTTTCTTCTACTCAACAGCTGAGCTCTGGAACTCTCTCCCAGAATCAGTCTTATGACTATGACTTAAATTGCTTCAAACTCCGTGTGTCCAGGCATTTTGACTTGAACGTCCCTTGATTTTGGCCGTCACTCTTTCAACTATGGGGGAGGCACTCGCTATAGGCAGTTCTGCCTTTTGCCTCCCTCAATCACATAGAAGAAAAAACGAATTAATTATAAAACAATAAAGCTTGTTTGTACATGTAGAAATAGCCTGAGCATTTTAATCCGACTTAAGGTACTTAATACCGAAAATAATATTGTTTTGTTGTGAAGAATTATACATGTGGCAACAATGTAAAGGGTTTATCCACGGGTAGGACTGCCTGTTAAGATATGTAGAAGTATAGTGCGACCTTTTGTGGGTTATCTTATTTTTGTTTAATTATCATTGAAAAATTTATTTGTTTTTGCCGCTTTCGAGCAATGTACTTTAGTTTGTTTTCCTAATCTAACAAAAAAGCTTTTCCAGACTTCTTTCAAACTTAATAATTATGCCCACCACGAAGTTCTCCATGACAAATTTTAAAATTATTTTCTATAGAAAAAAATTCCGGCCAAAGGCCGACTTACATTATTGACTACCCCCTTCCTTTGACTTTCGTGTACCTTTCTAATTACCTTCCTCTCTTTCTAACTGCATTTCTGTTATGTCCCTCCTATTGCCATTGACTTATCTATTGCCCTTTGGCAATCACACAAACACCTATTCACAATTACTTTCGCTGGAGTATTAGGGCATGTACTGAAAGGGGAACAGAGTATTAGATATACCTTATCTGCATTCTCTCTCTTACATCTCTCTCTCTCTCTCTCTCTCTCTCTCTCTCTCTCTCTCTCTCTCTCTCTCTCTCTCTCACACATCAGGGGTCGTATTCAAGATCTCCATGAGCTTCCGATGAAACACCCCGTCTCAACATCCTCCTTATGCTCCCTATGCCTCATTCTCTCTCTCTCTCTCTCTCTCTCTCTCTCTCTCTCTCTCTCTCTCTCTCTCTCTCTCTCTCTCATCTCCAAACTCACATATGGGGTCGTATTCAAAAGGTGGATCAGCCTGTTATGGTACGCCTCCGCCGCCGCCCCTTCAGCGCCACCTCCTCCCTGATTACACGTATGAGGAGGAGCCGCGAGCATGAGGAGCTGGGTGTAGTAGGTGAGGCCCACAAGCCCCGTGGTGAGAGGTAAGAGGGTGAGGCTGAGGACCCGTTGGTACACGCCGAAGGACCCGATCTCTTCTAACAGGTCCTCGAACTGCATGGCTTTGGTGTTTGGTGGTATTGGGGATTGCTCTAGCTCAGAGGGATTTGAAGGTGTTTAAAGGATGTGCACTATTCTGATAAGCTGAGAGGGATTGTATATGCTGGCTCGCTATCGCTCGCCAGGAAAAAATCGACACCTGAATGGAAATACACGTCTTAAAACAGTTAGCTGAATGGGGCCGAATGGATACAACCTAGGGAAAGAGAAAGTAGGAGAGAAATATTTAAAAAAGCCGGTGGGCCCCCTTAATATATATTCCTTGTGTTTGATTTTTGCAAGTGAAAGATGTTATGTTGGACACAGGCCATCGAGCAGAACTCTTTATTCCCAAACGACCAAGTGCAAATTCGCCATGTTACACAAACCGACTATAGTGCAGATATTCGCGACTAAATATTAGTGACGGTGATAATATTAAGCTGTACTAAAGGCAGACTGACTGACGCTCGAGTGCTTAAGTTAAGGAGGTAGTGCTTGGTTTTTGGTCTGTGTATTTATCAATGTATTTATGTTTTAGTTTCCTCGCTAGACTTCCATCAAGCTTAAATAGCACCCCCTAGACCCCTTTGAAGATAAATTTGTATTTTTGTCGGTAGCAAAATGTCCCGGCCAAAGGCCGGTTCCTTCTAAAATTACAGGCTCGCCATGAAAAAATCGACACCTAAATGGCACGAAAGGTCTTAACATTGACGAAGAAATAGGGCGAAAGGTCTTAAAATCGACAAACTAACGGCACGAAAATCTTAAAACCTCAAAACTAATATGCTAAACCTGAGGGACAAGGGGGTCCATAAAAAGCGAGTACTACCCCCCCCCTTAACGTGGTAATTATTATGAGGGTTGTTGTAGTAATGGTGGTGGGCCGTTATGGTGGTGGGCCGTTATGGTGGTGGGCCGTTAAGGTGGTGATGGTAAGTGTGTGAGTCATAATTGTCCAACCCGAGCCACTTACATAACAGGATCGACCTCGACTGGGGAACTGTTTAAGGGAGACCACCTCGCTTTTCTTCTCTGTCTCTCCCTCTCTCTTTGGCTTGCATCCATTCGGCCCCATTCAGCCTACTGTTTTAAGACGTTTATCCCCATCCAGGTGTCAATATTTTCCTGGCGAGCGGTAGCGAGCCAGCATATATATACAGTATTTTTGTTTTGACAGCAAGCTAAATTTGTAAATTTGTCGATAGAAAAATGTCTCAGGCCGGATTTCTATATACAATGCTGGTTCGCTATCGCTCGCCAGGAAGAAACCGACACCTGGATGGGGTTAAACGTCTTAAGACAGTTGGCTGAATGGGGTCGAATGAATACAAGTCAGAGAAAGAGAGAAAAGGAGAGAAAGATAAAAAAAATGGTGACGCCCCATAACAATATTGATATATTAGCAAGGTTTATTTAGTTGTATATGAGTTTGCTGAGTGTATTGTATTTTGAGGTAGTCTTCTTAGCACTGTAAACTTCTTTATCCTCTGATGTCCTTGTATCTTCAATGAAGAAATAACAAATATTAGTGGCTTAGTATATAGATAAATAAATCAATAATTGTGTATAATTATATGTACAACACAAGTATACATCCGAGATGGGTATGTTCGTTGAGAACCGTAGTGTCAGCAGGAATAACATAACGAGAGAGACAGCGAACAACATGTATATTTTCAAACTTTTCGACATGTTCAAAATATCAACATCAACAACCGAAAAAGTTTAAGAAGCTTAATCATAATATTATAATTATTTGTCATACATAATTAACATAATTTCGGAAAGAGTACAACTAACACAATTGAAAGAGGGGCGGCAGACAACAATTGTTTAGCAGGGACTTGTTAGCTTAAATGTATATAGATCCGAGTTGTGCAATACTTTGATATCAGAACATAATTCCAAAACAGTAGACAGTTCATCAGACAGGGACTTGACCATTTGCGAGTTTCGAGATATAAGGATTTTTTGTTTATGTATATAAAGGAGACAAAAGGCAAACTTGCCTGTAAAAAGTGTCTCCCCCTAAAGTTGGAAGAGTTATAGTCGCTTTTTTTATTGTTTTGTGTTTGTGTGTATCAGTCAGTGTATCAATATTCTCGGTGTCTCTTTCTCTTCTGCTCTCTCTTGGAAGGACCATATTACCAGTCTTGCTAAGGCGGCCTCCCAGAAGCTGGGAGTGCTCAACCGCCTCAAGGGGTTCTTTAACCCTGCACAGCTTCTTGCTCTGTACAGGGGCACAGTGCGTCCTTGTATTGAGTAGTGTTCACATGTTTGGGGAGGATCTTCTCACACAGCACTTCTAGACAAAGTAGAGAGGAAAGCCTTTCGTATCATTAACTCACGTCCACTCACTGACTCTCTACAATCTCTCTCTCTTTGCCGCAATGCTGCATCTTTCTCGCTATTCTATCGCTACTACAATAAACAGTGTTCCTCAGAGCTCTCTCAGTGTATACCACCTCCTCAACGTAGGGTACATAGTACGGTACCCGTCTTGCAACACAATCCCACCCCTACTCTGTGTAACTCTCCAACTCAAGAGTGAAATGATGCTTCCAATCTTTCTTCTTCGTGGTGCGATGCATAAGGTGTTGATTTTCGGTGTGAGCATCCTGGATTCGAATCCACGGACTGCCACATGTGTTTGTAAAATTTCATTAATCGATTTTAGGAGTATAGTTGGTTGTTGGAAGGAACATAATAATTCAACAGCTGAGCTCTGGAACTCTCTCCATGAATCCATCTTTCCCTCATCCTATGACTTAAATTGCTTCAAACTCAGTATGTCTAGGCATTTTGGCTCGACTGCTCCTTGATTTTGGCCCTGTCACTCTTTCAACTCTGGGGAGGCACTCGTCACAGGCAGTTTTACCTTTTGTCTCTCTCATCCACATATAAATAAAAACTCGATTTGTTGGAGCCTGGCGGAAATTTGACTCCATTAGCAGCTGATTTACGGTAATTAATGGACAAATATGAAACTGCAATATATCTGTATCATAAAAATGCTATAGGTGCTCACAATTAACACCACATTTGGATATATCAAAATGCTATAGGTGCTCACAATTAACACCACATTTGGATATATCAAAATGCTATAGGTGCTCACAACTAACACCACATTTGGATATATCAAAATGCTATAGGTGCTCACAACTAACACCACATTTGGATATATCAAATTGCTATAGGTGCTCACAATTAACACCACATTTGGATATATCAAAATGCTATAGGTGCTCACAACTAACACCACATTTGGATATATCAAAATGCTATAGGTGCTCACAACTAACACCACATTTGGATATATCAAAATGCTATAGGTGCTCACAACTAACACCACATTTGGATATATCAAAATGCTATAGGTGCTCACAATTAACACCACATTTGGATATATCAAAATGCTATAGGTGCTCACAACTAACACCACATTTGGATATATCAAAATGCTATAGGTGCTCACAACTAACACCACATTTGGATATATCAAAATGCTATAGGTGCTCACAACTAACACCACATTTGGATATATCAAAATGCTATAGGTGCTCACAACTGACACCACATTTGGGTATATAAAAATGCTATAGGTGCTCACAACTAACACCACATTTGGATATATAAAAATGCTATAGGTGCTCACAACTAACACCACATTTGGATATATAAAAATCCTTCATAAGAGCTGCGTAATCATGATGAAGAATAGTAAATTTATCTCCAGCTTAAAATATATGAATTATAATAATATCTCGACTATACTCTGCTTAGTATACCCGGGCGAAAACTATGGTCGCGTTCCAATCGTAGTTACTGAGCTGTGGTGATAGATAACACTAGCTGATCCGACGCTGTGGGTGTCATTGTGTTTTTAATTAGTAGTGAACCCCCAACCCTCATTTGTTTTGTATTTATTTTTTATTTTATTTGTTTACGTATATATTTATTTTTTCCCCGAGCAATCTAAATTTCAGATTGCTTCCTAGATCCCATTCAGGCTAAAAGAATAATGCCTCCCGAGACCCCCCCCCCCCCCTCCCTGCAAGCTATAAATAATAGCACACGGCCCCAGATTTTTCAAGCTAAATTTGTATATTTTTCGGTAGAAAAATGTAGTGGTCAAAGGCTGGTATTTCCTTAATTGCAGGGTCGCTATCGCTCGTCAGGAGAAACCTAACGCCTACATGGGGTGAAACGTCTTGTAATTGCCAAACAGATGGAGATAAGCGTCTTAAAATCGCCAATTTAATGGGGCTAACTCTGTAACGAGCTGATTTGATGATTGTACTTTGTATTATTTGTTGTTTATTAATGCAAGATAGGATGAGTTTATTACTACCAATATACCACTGAAAGGCTAGATTATTATGGACACTTTTATTTCCCTTTTCATAATCATTATCTTTAGCAACGTATATTTTCCAATATAATATACAGTAAAACGTCAGACCACCTTGTTAGAACCAAATGATCTGTGCGGTCAGTGTATCAATATATAACTATGTATAACTTCTCTCTCTCTCTCTCTCTCTCTCTCTCTCTCTCTCTCTGTTACGCACCCGACCTTCATTTTAAAAGCCAAATTATGCAAATTTTCGGTCATTGTTGTAATATTTGGGAGGTTAAGTTGGAGAGAGAGAGAGAAAGAGACTGAGAGTGAGTGAGTATGTGTCTGTGTGTTAGAGAGTGAGTGTGGGAGTGTGTGTGTGTGTGTGAGAGAGAGAGTGTGGGTGTGTTTGTGTGTGTGTCTATGTGTGAGAGAGAGAGAAAGTGTGTGCGAGTGGGAGTGTGTGAGAGAAAGAGAGATAAAGTGAGTGAGTGTGTGTGTTACAGTAAGAGTTATTAATATTAACCTTACAGTTTACAACGACTCATTGTATTATTATGTGTTTTATTAGACCATTTTATTAAGGGAGCTCAGACGGTATTGTGCAGCATAATTTACTGGTTCGGCTCAATGGTTTAAGGAGGGGGTTTAGTTTGCTCTCTAAACCTCCATCAAACTTAAAAGAACACCCACAAGAATCCCTTTCAATATAAATGTGTACATTTTTCAGTAGAAAACTGTCCCGCCGAAGGCCGGTTACTTCTATAATTACAGGCTCGCTATCGCTCGACAGGAAAAACTTGACACCTAAATGGCACGAAAGGTCTTAATATTGGCAAAGAAATGGGGCACAAGGTCTCATTATCCCCAAACTAATGGAACCAACGTCTTAAAATCTCATAACTAGTGGGGCTAAGCGTTAGGAAGAAAAGTGACCAGAAAAACGGTCTGCCTCCTCTTAAGCTTAGAAATAGTTTGTGGGAATGATGGGATATTATACATGGAATTTACATCTTTAATTGCTACAAGTTGTTCGTATTTAAGCTGCATTATTTTGTCTTGTGTTGGCGATAATTACATGAAAAATAACGCCTCGTTACTGAAAGGGTTAACTTCTGCTTAAGGGGGGTCAGCGGCTGTATTTTTAGTTCTCTCCTTTTCTCTCTTTCTCTGACTTGCATCCATTCGGCCCAATTCAGCCAACAGTTTTAAGACGTTTATCCCCATCAAGGTGTCGATTTCTTCCTGGCGAGCGATAGCGATCCAGCATTGTATGGAGAAATCCGGCTTCGCCGGAGAAATTTTTCTATCGAAAAATTTACAAACTTAGCTTGCTGTCGAAACAAAAATATATACAGTATATTGACACCTGGGTGGGGGTAAACGTCTTAAAACACTAGGCTGAATGGGGCCGAATGGATACAAGCCAAAGAGAGAGGGAGAGAAAGATAAAAAATCGAGGTGGGCCCCCTTAACCTTATTTGGTCTGAGGGGCGTCTCTTTGGACTTTTATAATGTTTTCGTTTCATTGGTTGAGAGGTTTTAAGACATTTCAACCCCATTAGTTTGGCGATAATAATACATTTCACCTCATTTAGGTGTCGATATTTTTCTGGGCGAGCGATAGCAAATTTGCCCCTTTGTTTGATAATAAGATCAACAAAAGAGCGTCCAAAGAAAAAACAAGAAAACAGGAGACGATCTCTCTTCCCACATTCCTTTTAGCTTACACTATAGTCTATTTACTGTAAGTAGGCGAGAAATCATGACCTCTAACCTCTGTACCTCAAAAACTACTAGAGTAATCGAGCTAATATTTCTACCTAATGGGAAGAATCAGTCACGGAATAGATGTTAAAATTTACAGCCGATTTGCTCTAGCCCTTTTTGAGTTACAGAGGATAGAGGTCATGATTTCTCGCCTACTTACAGTAAATAGACTATAGTTATACATCCATCACTCACACAATACATTCAACATGCACTTCACACACAACGAGGGGAGCTATAGTCTATTTGTTGTAAGTAGGCGAAAAATCATGACCTCTATCCTCTGTAACTCAAAAAGGGCTAGAGCAAATTGGCTGTAAATTTGTACATCTATTCGTTGACTGGCTCTTCCCAAATGATAGAAATGTTAGCTCGATTACTTGAGTCGTTTTTTAGTTACAGAGGTTAGAGCTCATGATTTCTCGCCTACATACAGCGAATATTCTATAATACAATACACTTTAACCCTATTTGGCCCGAGGGGGTTCTTTTATGAGTTCCTCTGTTTCACTCCGTTATTTTCGTTTTTGTAGACGTTTCACCCGATTAGCTTGGCGATAATTCGACGCTTTACACTATTCTGGTGTCGGTATTTTTTTCTGGGTGAGCAATATCGAGCCTGTTACTTAGAAGAAATCGGCCTTGGGCCAGGACAATGTTTTATCGAAAAAAATGTACACATATAGCTTGACAGGGAAATGTACACATATAGCTTGACAGGGAAATGTACACATATAGCTTGACAGGGAAATGTACACATATAGCTTGACAGGGAAATGTACACATATAGCTTGACAGGGAAATGGCAAAAATCCTCAAAAATAATTCACAACATAAAATAACCAACAAGATATTGGACCAAATTGTGTTAATCCCGAGGTTGGAAAGAAACCCAGACATTGCTCGTAGCTGTGAGTGTATGTTGTGCTAGGCTGTACTGTACTGTGCTGCCGCCCTCTGCCTCCACCGATTAAACTCATTACTGTACAAACATATTCAAGGCGCCAGAGAGAGGAGTGGGGATGAATTTAATGTTGCACTACGGTCATTTCGCTCACAGCCACTTCACACACGTTCAACGAGGACGACTTAAAGGGAGATGGGTCGTTTTTCTGGTCCCCCTCCTTCCTCATGTTTAGCCCCATTAGTTTTAATTTTTTTATGACATAAGGCCCATTAGTTTGGCGATTTTAAGACCTTTCGCCCTATTTCTTTTTACAATATTAAGACTGTCATTTAGGTGTCGATTTTTTTCCTGGCGAGCGATAGCGAGCCTGTAATTTAAGAGGAACCGGCCTTTGGCCGGGAATTTTTCTATCAAAACATGAACACATTTATCTTGAAGGAGGATCTTGGCGGGTATTTTTTTAAGCTTGATGAAGGAGCTAGGTAGGAAACTAAAAAAAACATATAAAAAATATATATAAATGAGGAAATAAATACGCCCATCCCCACTTAAACTATTTCATCAGCGGGTCAGAATTGTTCAGGAATATGTGTCACCTTTATCCGTCGGCCATTGTACGTCTGGTCTGGCAGCTTCCAAATTGGCGCGGTTTGTTGTGAATATTGTGTTCGAGTCGTGGGGTTAGTGGCTTCATATGGGAGCAAGCTTTTATTGAGACCATTCAAAGGAGGGTTTTGTTTTTGGGGGGTGGGGGGGTTAAGCTTGATGGAGGTCTAGGGAGGAAACTAAACAAGATAATGCATTAAAAGCCACTGAGGATTCACTCAAGTGGAGAAATGCATTTGGCTAAATTTTAGATTGTGGCAGCACTTTTTTTTAATAATCATGACCACAGATTGGGGTTCTCGCAAAGAGACTTCAATCTAAAACCAATGTTTTTAAGTTTTATTTTATTCCTCTGTTTGTCCTTGTTTTAAACACTGAGGTCTTCGCAAGCAGTTTCAGTCTTTCCTTCCATTTCTCTAATGTCCTTGGCTCCTACTTGCAGACACCAACCTGTTGATGGGTCTGTATTTTAATCAGCATTTTATCCGCGTACACTTAGAATGATACAGACATTCTAAAAAAAATATATATATATATAAATAAGTTGTATTTATCTTTGCTACTAACATTGTTTCTTATATTTTGTTCTTCATTGGTATTCGTGGTTGTCTTGCTGCATTTCTTTGCTCTTTATATATATATATATATATATACTGTATATATATATATATATATATATATATATATATATATATATATATATATATATATATATATATATATATATATATATATATCACTTCATTCAAAAACCCGCCTTCGGCCTGGATATTTTTGTTCTAGAAAAATGCATAAATTCAGCTTGAAAGTGGTCCGGGGAGGTGTTTTGTTGTGTTCTATGAGGCAAACTTAAAATCCATAACTCGAAAATAACAAACACACACAATTACCGCACTAATAATAAATCTAAATATTATCATAACTCCCACGACATTGGATGCAAATTATTTGCTATAATGCTTGGTTGTCTGGGTGTGTGTGTAGTTGTAGTGTACATCTCAAGGTTATAATTAAAAGTCTTGTCATGCTCTCCTTATAAATAATCTCTCTCTCTCTCTCTCTCTCTCTCTCTCTCTCTCTCTCTCTCTCTCTCTCTCTCTCTCTCTCTCTCTCTCTCTCTCTCTCTCTCTCTCTCTCTCTCTCTCTCTCTCTCTCTCTATCTCTCCTTTTATATATTTCATGATTCGTTTAATTTTTGTTCACAATATTTCAACTAATTACGTAGGTTCTCGATTGTCTTTCTCTATGTGTGGACTTCTGCAACACACACACACACACACATATATACAGTATATATATATATATATATATATATATATATATATATATAATGTTTTTTTCAATGTGAGTGAGGGAGGCAAAAGGCGGAACTGCCTGTAGCGAGTGCCTCCCCCAGAGTTGAAAGAGTGACAGGGCCAAAATCAAGGGATGTTCGACCCAAAATTCCTGGACACACGGAGTTTGAAGCAATTTAAGTTATAGGGAGAGGGAAACACTGATTCTGGGAGAGAGTTCCAGAGCTCAGCTGTTGAATAGAAGAAAGATTCGGAATAACGTTTCACTCTAGGGTTGGAGAGTTCCACAGTGTAGGGGAGGGATTGTGTTGCGAGACGGATGCTACGTGCTCTACGAAGAGGGGGTGGTATACACTGAGAGAGCCCTGAGGAACACTGATCATTGTAATAGTGGTAGAATAGTGAGAGAGATGCAACATTGTGGCGAAGAGAGAGAGAGACTGCAGAGAATTGGTGAGTGGACGTGAGTTAATGAGACGGAAGGCTTTCTTTTCTACTTTGTGTAGATCTAGAAGAGCTGTGTGAGATAATCCTCCCCACACGTGTGAACAATACTCAATACTTGGACGCATTGTGCCCCTGTACAGAGCAAGAAGCTACGCAGGGGTAAAGAACCACTGGATGAGGTTGATCACATCCAGCTTCTGGGAAGCTGTTTTAGCAAGAGTGGTATTATGATCTTTCCAAGAGAGATCAGAAGAAAATGAGACACCGAAAATATTGAGAGAAGATGAATGGCTAATTTGTATGTTGTTGAAGAGTAGGTCATAGTTTTGTGGAAGGGGGCGACGAGTAGACAGATGGAGAAATTGAGTTTGGGAAGCATTGAAAGTAACAAGGTTTTCTCTGCCCCATTTTGAGATAGAAGAGAGATCAGAAGATAGGCGATTTATGGCCTCATTACATGAGTTTTGGAGTTCCTGCTGTGTATGGTGTTGTGGAAGGCTAGTTGAATAGTGTAATGTAGAGTCGTCAGCATATGAGTGAATGGGGCTGGAGGTGCAGTTGAGAAAGTCGTTAATGAATAATAGGAAGACAATTGGAGATAGGACAGAACCCTGAAGAACACCGGAGTTGATAGGTTGGGGAAGTTAACGGTGGTAGTCCACAACCACAGCTATGGAACGGCCGGAAAGGAAATTAGAGATAGAGGCACATATGGAGGGATAGAAACCGTAGGATATATATACAGTATATAATTCATTCAACCCAATATTATCACTCCTTTTTCAAATTTACTTACGTACACACACACACACACATACATACATACATGGATACTATCAAGGTTATTATGATTGGTATTATGATGCACATGAGGGCAGCACATTCATAACATGTACGTGCAACTAGTTTGCATGGTGTTAGCCCCTTCTGTACCGGCAACGTCTTTTTAATTTGATTTCAGCTACATTTAGACCATTTTATGAAGCTTAAGACAATATATGGTAGCAAAAATTATGAATTGAGATAGTCTGTAGCCTTTTAATGAGTAGATGTCCTTCCTAAGCTGAACAAAATCGTCTAATAGTTGCCAGAATATAATGAAAAGTACATCACCGGTACAGAAGGGGTTAATATAAGTATTGCTATTATTATTGATATATTTTAATGTACAGTTGGGTATAATAAAACCTGCACTCTACAAATAATTATTGGTATGAAAAGACTATTTAATGTCCATTATTAACCACCCGTTAAAAGGTATATTGGTGGTAATAAATCCTTCTTATATCAGCTAGAGAGGTAAATCACTGTCAATATACCAAATTTAATATCATACACATTATATGCCTTACGTTGTGGGCTAGGTGTATTTGACCCTTATGATGGGTTAACGCATTCAGTACCGGTGACGTCCTTTTCATTATATCTGACAACTATTAGATGATTTTATTTAGCTGATCTGACTGATTTCTAACAACTAAAATGCTACGAACTATCTCATTTTAACTTTTTGAGTTACCACAGGCCTTTCCTATGCTGATTATAATTGTCTAATAGTGTCCAGAATATGATCAAACGGACGTCACCCTTACTGAATGGGTTAGCATAACCCTTTGAGGATACGATGATGTGTTCCTTCATTATAGTTCGGCTATTATTACAGGATTTTGTGCAGTTTAAGAAGGATCTTTAAAAATCAAAGGGGCCATAGTTATCTTAATTAACCCTCTCACTTCCAAAGCGATATCCTAATCTGAGTAAAATTGTCCAATTATAGCCAGCATAAAAGGAAGAACTACGTCCTTGAGTACTGAAAGGGTTATAGAATTGTGTGAATGTGAATGAATGGTGTTGTGGTCTTTTAACCCTTCAGCACGATGACGCCCTTTTACCTAAGATTTGAGACAAATTCGTACATTTTTCAGTAGAAACATTTCCCTGAATTACAGGTTCACTAAAATCGAAAATCGGCACGAAAGGTATTGAAATCGGCAAACTAATGGGGCATGAGGGAGAAGGATGTCCAGAAAAATAATGAAAGCCTCCTCTTACCCGGAGAAAGTTGTTTCGATAACATTATGCGTTATACTTGATAACTTGTTTGCGACTTTTTTTTACAATAATTTGATAGACGTTGTCATTGTGTCTCAGGATGATTTTACACTGATTTATAATAGCTATGGAAAGAGTAATTAAAGTGTCCATAATAATCTACCCATCCAATGGTATATTGGTGATGAGAAACTCATGGATAGAAAGGTAAATCACCCCTAATTTACCCAATAAATGTATATACTTTTTGTGTGTAACAATTATCGAAGGTTTAGATTATTTTTTTTGTTATATAAGTTTACCCCTCAGACTATAAATCAACAACACCGTCTACCCTGTACCCCTTTAAGCTATACAAAAAAAATATATATATATCGTCTCCCCAAACACTTTGAAACTAAATATTTAAATTTTCGGGAAGAAATATATCTTGACCGAAGGCCGATTTCTCCCAAATTACATCAATTCACTTAATAATTATATATATATCTTTTTCATACCCTTTTTATACACTTAACCCATACAGTACCTGAGACGTCCTTTTCATTATATTTTGGCAACCATTAGACGATTTTATTCAGATAAGGAAGGACCTCTAGCAAAATTCAGGCTTCAAACTATCACCACTAACCCTTTTAACTACTACAGATCCTTCCTAAGCTGTATACTATCATCTAAATATAGCTAGAATATAATATACATACGTCGCTGGTACTCAAAGGGTTAATCTTTTACAGTGTAGATTCCTACAGATAACGAACCATGCTAGTTTAGGCGTTACACCAGCCAAAATTGGTTCTTATACCGACTGTATTAAATTTGTATTGATGTTTGAGAATGCCCAATTATTACAGTTTGTTGGCAACGGCAAGGTTATAGTAATATTATATGGTATATCGATGGGTTTGATAAGTGTGTAAGAGTGATAGCAACAATTATTTTGAATTAATCCTTATTATAAGATATTCATTTAACGATTGTAACGAGAGTGAAATAATCAAACGAGTATGTGAACCTGTGCCCAGCTCATAAACGACACTCCCAAATTCTTGTTGTTTCACCACACTGCCCTAGCCAATATGTATCTGTCATAGGCCTACCCGTAACCCAGCCAATGTCAGTGACGTAACTAAACTGTTTGTGGCAACGTTTTTAAGGGGGTAGTACTGGCTTTTTCTGGACCCCCTTCTCCCTCATGTTTAGCATATTAGTTTTGAGGTTTTAAGACGTTCGTTCCGTTAGTTTGGCGATTTTGAGACCTTTCGCCAAATTTGTTTATCAATATTAAGACCTATAGGTGTCGGTTTTTTCCTGGCGAGCGAAAGCGAGCCTCTAATTTTAGAAAGATACTTCCTTCGGCCAGGACATTTTGCACGGAAGGTCTTAAATTCGCCAAATGAATTAGGCGAATGCCTTAATATCTCAAAACTAATAGGGATAAACATGAGGGAGAAGGGGATCCAGAACCCCTCCACCACCTCCCCTTAGCCCCATACTATCACACAGACCCCCTCCTCCCCCCCCCCCACCACACACACACACACACACAGATAGTGGTAACCTTGCCCTGACTATCAACATCGAGTGGATCAGACAAAAATGAGATGCCACTTTCCTCAAACTTATCCAGCACTGGTGACGTCCTTTTCATTATGTTCTAGAAACTAGTAGACGATTTGATTCAGTTTAGGAAGGCCTAGCCAGTAAAATGCCTCCAACTCTTTAATGTATCCTTTTTAACACCCACAGATCGTTCTTAAGCTGAATAAACTCTTCTAAATATAACTAAAAAAAGGACAAAACAGACGTCACCTGTACTGAAAGGGTTGACCTAAACGTGATAATAAGCGATAGCCTCCTCGCCCCATCTGTCGATTCCCACACTCAATTTAAGCCTACCCACAACACCCACTACTACCAACCTAACACCATCACAACCACAACACCCACTACTACCAACCTAACACCATCACACCCACAACACCCACTACTACCAACCTAACACCATCACACCCACAACACCCACTACTACCAACCTAACACCATCACACCCACAACACCCACTACTACCAACCTAACACTATCACGCCCAAAACACCCACCCACCACTACCAACCTAACACCATCACACCCACAACACCCACTACTACCAACCTAACACCATCACACCCACAACACCCACCCACCACTACCAACCTAACACTATCACACCCACAACACCCGCTACTACCAACTTAACACTATCACACCCACAACACCCACTACTACCAACCTAACACCATCACACCCACAACACCCACTACTACCAACCTAACACCATCACACCCACAACACCCACCCACCACTACCAACCTAACACTATCACACCCACAACACCCGCTACTACCAACCTAACACCATCACACCCACAACACCCACTACTACCAACCTAACACCATCACACCCACAACACCCACCCACCACTACCAACCTAACACTATCACACCCACAACACCCACTACTACCAACCTAACACCATCACACCCACTACTACCAACCTAACACTATCACACCCACCCACCACTACCAACCTAACACTATCACACCCACCCACCACTACCAACCTAACACTATCACACCCACAACACCCACTACTACCAATCTAACACCATCACACCCACAACACCCACTACTACCAACCTAACACTATCACACCCACAACACCCACCCACCACTACCAACCTAACACTATCATACCCACAACACCCACTACTACCAACCTAACACTATCACACCCACAACACCCACCCACCACTACCAACCTAACACTATCACACCCACAACACCCACTACTACCAACCTAGCACTATCACACCCACAACACCCACTACTACCAACCTAGCACTATCACACCCACAACACCCACCACCACTACCAACCTAACACTATCACACCCACCCACCACTACCAACCTAACACCATCACACCCACAACACACTACTACCAACCTAACACTATCACACCCACAACACCCACCCACTACTACCAACCTAACACTATCACACCCACAACACCCACCCACCACTACCAACCTAACACCATCACACCCACAACACCCACTACTACCAACCTAACACCATCACACCCGCTACTACCAACCTAACACTATCACACCCACAACACCCACCCACCACTACCAACCTAACACTATCACACCAACAACACCCACTACTACCAACCTAACACCATCACACCCACTACTACCAACCTAACACTATCACACCCACCACTACCAACCTAATACCATCACACCCAGTACTACCAACCTAACACTATCACACTCACAACACACACCACTACCAACCTAATACTATCACACCCACAACACCCACCACTACCAACCTAACACCATCACACCCCCCACTACCAACATAACACCATCACACCCACAACACCCACCACTACCAACCTAACACCATCACACCCACTACACCCACCACTACCAACCTAACACTATCACACCCACAACACCCACCATTACCAACCTAACCCCATCACACCCACCTACCCTTACAATAACTCGCCTTTAACACCCACTCAGACCCACCCATCTACTTACCACGCACCCACTACACATTCCCACCCACCTACCTACCGACCAACCACACCCACCACACCTACCCAGCTATATTATACCTCTCACCCACCCACTCATTTATGGGGAGAGAAGCTGGTTTTTCGGGCCCCATTCCCCCATTGCTTTATAGATTTTAAGACGTTCGACTCATTAGTTTGACGATTTTATTACATTACACCCAATTTATTTTCCAATTTTAAGACCTTTCGTGCCATTTAGGTGTCAAGTTTATCCTGGCGAGCAATAGAGAGCCTGAAATTTTCAGAGGAACCGGCCTTCGGCCGAGACAGTTTTCTACCAAAAAATGTACAAATTTATCTTGAAGGGGAGTCTAAAGGGTGTTTTTTTAAGCTTGATGTAGGTCTAGCGAAGAAACTAAGAAATACAAAAATAAATTAATTAATAGACAAAAAAATAAGGCCCATCTCCCCTAACACTCACCCTCACCTACTTACCAACCACCTATTACGCTTCCACCCACCTGCTGCTAGTGACCTAACACATCCTTCCACCCACCCACCCAAAATTGCCACCTAAATGGCACGAAAGGTCTTTCTATTGACAAAGAAATAGGGCGAAAGGTCTTAAAATCTCCAAAATACTGGAAAGAACGTCTTAACATTTCAAAGCCAATGGGGCAGCTACTTCCCCCTTAAAGCCCACCACCCATACTTTTCCTCTCGCCCCCGTATAGTTTTAATCTTTTCCAGTTTGAGAGGCCTGGAAGTTTACCAATTGGGGTTAATTTGCATAGATATTAAGAGGAGGTGTCTGGGGTAGGAACCCTGACTAGTTGGATATCCCTACTAGGAATTTTATATTATCTTCCTGGGATCAGGCTGGGTGTAGTCACGTTGACAATTTATGTCCCAACTCCTTAATTTCCAATATAATTATATCTCTACGATTCTAATAAGTAATGAAATATATGTTATGTCTCAAATTGATAAACCCCTCCACACAATGATATCGAGGAAAACAGATAATCCAAATCAGTGCTAGTGATTAAGAGAGAGGATATGAACCCGAATTAATCACGACCACGGGACCTGCGCACGTGGATACTTCTGGGACGCTAGGGACAACAAAGATATGCAGCACTCCTCCCAGCCCTTTTCCAGTGTACCCCTTTCGCCCTCAACACCACTCAACCAATTCCGCCACTAAGCCAAGACCATCTTCGCTTCACCAACATCCAATAACTACGTGGCGCCTACTCTTACTGGCTCACAAGTATCAAGTATCGGACACAATAGACCCCTTAAGAATCAAGAATGGATATTTAGGGCCTCCATATGACATAAAGTGCACCACACTTCTCCCAGCAGCAGGGTGTCACATGAAGTGCACCAGTTATGTTGTGGGACATATGAAGTGCCTCACCATCTGCAGTATTCACCACCATCTTCACCCTGCCACAACAACTTAGAGGAGAACTGACTACCAACGATCTTCACAGTGCCCAACTCTCTATACCATCTTTAACCAGCACCAACAAAGTTCTCCAGGAAAGGACACCACTCTCACCTCCAACCCAGGAACATGACTCCGCTCGCTGCCTCCCAGTCGACTCATAAGTGTCATCAGAGCCGCCTTAGGGTACCATTATTAAACTACAGCAAATCATACCAACTTTTTAAACAACACTAGTATATTTAGAATACTTGCATGACAACTACTTTATTTCAATAGCCATTACATAATATGTAAACAAAGCCGTTATTTTCAAGGGGTGTCCAGTGTGGTTGGGAAGTATTAAACCAATAAAGGAAAATAAATATAAATTTATGAAAGTGGGAAACCGCTTTTGGCCTTGGGTGTACAGTTTGATTTAATGGCAAAGACGTAGCATCTCCTCGATTCATGCTTAAGGGGAGGAAGACCGTTTTTCTGGACCCACTTCTCCCTCATGTTTAGCCCCATTAGTTTTCAGATGTTAAGATGTTTGCCCCATTACTTAGTCGATTTTAATACCCGTCGCCCCATTTCGTCGTCAACCCAGTGCATACCACCTCCTTTACGTAGGGCACGTGGTACCCGTCTTGCAACTCAATCCCACCCCTACTCTGTGCAACTCTCCAACCCAAGAGTGAAACGTTACTCTCAAACTTTCTTCTACTCAACATCTGAGCTCTGGAACTCTCTCCCAGAATCAGTCTTTCCCTCTTCCTATGACTTAAATTGCTTCAAACTCCGTGTGTCCAGGCATTTTGGCTCGAACGTCCCTTGATTTTGGCCCTGTCACTCTTTCAACTATGGGGGAGGCACTCGCTATAGGCAGTTATGCCTTTTGCCTCCCTCAATCACATAGAAAAAAAAAAAAAAAAAAAAAAAAACATTTAGGTGTCGATTTTTTCCCTGTCGAACGATAGTGAGCCTGTAATATTGGAAGAAGCAGCCTTCGGCCGCGACATTTTTCTACTGAAAAATGTACAAATTAATCTAGAAGGTGGATCTAATGAATTTTGTTTTTTTAATTTGATGGGAGGTCTAGGGAGGAAACTAGAAAAATAATGAATACATGCAAAAACGCCCAAAAAGTGAAAGTTGGGGCCGTGTGCAAGGTTGTGTGATATCGTGGCGCTTATCTCAATGACTTTGCCCTTGGAGCTTGTGGTGGGGGAGATACCTAGTCTGGTATACATAGGCTACTGCTTGTTACTGTACACAAGTTATAATTTACCTTCCCAAAAGGGACGTCACAAATGTTCACGTGCTCACGTGTTTAATATTAGCTAAAAACATATTCGATTTTCATAGTGTTAAGAGACTGCCCATCCGTCTCATCCTGTCCAAGAATCAAAGCCAGTATAATTTACTTGTGAGTAGAGTACGCTAACCATTGCTTCACCAGGCACGAGTGTCTATTTGTAATATAATAAACCCAGGTCTATTTACAATAGGACGGGACTCGCGCTGATTTAATGACGTCATGAAGGCCCATCTCTTGTCTCCTCGCTCTTTCTTTCTCCTGCCGTGCGACTGACTTCCCGCTCCCTCACCCTCTCACTCTTACTTGCTACACCCCTTCCATTGTAAATCCCCCCCCCCCCCTCCCTCTTGCTATCTCTGTAATTCCCCATTCATTATGCATATAATCTTGTCTCACTCCCTCAAATCTGTCTTTCTCTCTTTCATACATTGTGTTTCTCCATAATATATATATATATACGGTATATACAGTATATATATATATATATATATATATATATATATACTGTATGTACATATTTATATATAGATATATGTATATATATATATATATATATATATATATATACTGTATATATATATATATATATTGTATATACTGTATATGGATGAATTAGGTGGAAGGGAAACACAGGGAAGTGCTTGAATTCTATATTTCTCTTACTTTTCGGGCTACGCAGAACTCATATTCACAGAGACTGAATGAAAAGGAACATATCTGAGATATTTATATCAACCGAAAACTCCTTGCCTTATTATGCCTGAGCGTCCTGACTGGCTAACTTCAGTTCAATCCTGCCAGCTTACCCCCCCCCCCCCCCCGTCGTGTCATTAAAGCTATATTAGCTGCATGTTTAGATAGACAAAAGCTCATCGCTATGGTTCGTTACATTGTTTACACTTATATGTGCTGCCTCCAACATTCTTCTCATTTGATTATCTAGGCCTTTCTCTATGATTGCAGCTCCTTCCCATTTAGGTAGATGTTTGCTTTGTTCTATGTGCACGACTAGGGAATTAGCTAATATATGTTTGCGTACATCGGTCTTGGGTTCTGATATGTTTTTCTCCATACCTCGTCCTGTTTCTCCTATGAACATTTTTGAACATCCATTACACGGTATGCTGTAGATTATACTCTTATGATCTGAAACCTTATCTTGCGAGTAAGACAAGGTTTCCAGTAGAGTATAATCTACAACATACTGTGCAATGGATGTTCAAAAAGGGGGACCTTAAGAACGACCAATCTCTCCTTAACCCCTTCACCACCATGACGCTCTTTAACCTTCGATTCTGGCTAATTTTAGATTATTTTATGTAGCTTAAGAAAGATCTATGTTACTAAGAGGGTTTATGTAGGTCGTGTGTACCCATTTGAGTTAGATAGGTAGAATACAAACTAAAGCGAATCGTCTAATGGTAAACAAAATACAATGAAGAGCACGTAATGGTAGTGAAGGGGTTAAGACACTAATTACCCTTTTCATACTCACATATTTTGTTCACAGTAGGCTTTAATTATTCGACAGCCAAGTACTGGTTATTCAAAGACTTAATGAGGAAATTATAACAACGACTTAAGACTGCCCTGCATACCAAAGGAACGTATCAGTGACGT